>CM038670.1:780891535-782091535 GCA_021605145.1 Aegilops bicornis
CTCCTAGCTGAGTATGGATGCTGAAGTTAGCTGGAGTGTGGGGCGAGTGCGTGGTAGATGGAACTCCTATTTACCGCATTTCTTCTTGCACTTCCAACTTGAAGAGGAAGAAGCATCTCTCTTTGCCATCGTCGCTCTAACAAAAATACTTGTATGCACCAAAAACCCCGGGTTCCGCGGGGTAAATCCATTAAAAAAGGACAAATTTTAGCAGAAGGAGCTGCACACTCATTTCACTAGTTTCCAAAATAAGTATTTCTCAAATTTGAAACAACGCCTTTCACTGATTTGGAAAACTGATTTCACTCATTTCGATAATTGATTTCAATCATTTCGAAAAATGTAATTTGATATGACTGAAATAGTAAAATTAAACTAGTTTAAATATATTCAAGATTGGTCTCATCCTAAACATCTTATGTTCAAGAATTTGAATATATGAAAATTTTAAATAATAGAACAATGCTGTAAAAAATATTGGCCATCTAAAAATGTAAACAAAAATAAAATACATGGACTTATTTGAGAGAGAGGAGAGATGTTGCATGCATGCGTACATCACACTGTAAAAAAGTATTGTCACTCTTGACATGGGCCCTATTAATCTGACATCGATTTGACTATATACAAAAAATTAACGGTCATAATACATAATTATACATATGAATGGGTCCTGTTTAAAACACATCACAAAGCATGTGAACGGTAGATGGTTAGCCGGTAGCTCCCAGCACCGGTAAAAGAGACTTTGCGGGGCACGAATGGAGAAGACACACGGTAGCTCAGATTCCAATCGACCATGGCGTCCAGGTACGGCACCGGGACGAAGAGGCGACGGCGGCGTCCGCGGCTGCGGTGGTTGCCGCCTTGGCGGCGGCGGAAGGAGTTCGCCGTGGTTACCTTCATGGGTTGAGGGAGCAGCAGGAGCTCGCTGCCGTGGCGTGACCCTCCACCCGACGCACGCGTCCGAGGTTTCCCCTGTCGCACACTCATTTCCAAAGTCAAATCTCCCCGATGGAGACTTCAAAACTCAACACCTAGCAACAAATTTTTCCATATTTTTTTGCGAAAAGCAACGAATTTTTCCTTGCGCAGACACATTTACTCGATCGTCACGTAGTTGGAGACTTCAAAAGTCAAAGGTCGTCGAGGACTTGTTCACGCAGACACATACTACTTTACTCTTGCTCTCATTTTCCAATTTTGACTTGGCCGGAAGAAAAATCCCCAACTACAAGTCCACTCCCTGCAACAGCCAGCCCAATTGTTCTCAAGAACTATGTAGTAGTAGTTTCCTTCTTCGCAGGAAGATGAAGCAGGCCGGCACGCCGTGCATTCCAGTTTTCATCCTCCTGTTCTTCGTCAGTCCATTCTGCAGATCCGATGACCGGCTGTGGCCTGCAAAGCCGCTCTCCGCCGGCGACACCATCGTCTCCAAGGGCGGGGACTTTGCGCTCGGCTTCTTCTCCCCGGACAGCTCCAACACGAGCCTGTACTTTGGCATATGGTACCACAACATGGCTGGTCGCACCGTCGTATGGACCGCCAACCGCGACGATTCAATCGCCGCCGCTTCATCTCCAACGCTCGCCATCACCAACAGTTCTGACCTGGTGTTGTCGGACTCCCAAGGTCACACTCCTTGGGCCGTGAAGGGCGACATCAAGGGCAGCATGGGAGTTACTGCGGTGCTTCTTGACGCGGGGAATTTTGTCGTCCAGTCACCAAATGACACATCCATTTGGCAGAGCTTTGATCACCCTACGGACACGCTCCTCCCAGGTAGGACCATGTTGAGCAAGAAGGGCCATGTCTTGTGGCGCCTGATTGCTTCTAAGGGCCTCAATGACCTGTCAACTGGAGTCTTTTCTGTGAGCCTTGATCCTAGCTCGGACCTTCAGTTTTTCATTTGGAACGGGGCTAGGCCCTATCGCCGCCGCATCTTCAACGGTGAGATGGCGGTTGGCGAACACTGTCTTGTATGAAGCCATTATCAGGACAAGGGATAGGTTCTATTATGATTTTAGAGTTTCTGGTGCCTCGCAGTACACACATCTTAGGCTCGACTACATCTTAGGCTCGTCACGGAGAACCATCACCGCACCCCCCGCTAGCTGCAACATCTACGCTTCATGTGGCCTGTTCGGCTATTGTGACTACACGGCGGCTGTCCCGACATGTAGTTGCCTCGATGGGTTTGAGCCCTCTGGTCCTAACTTTTCAAGCGGATGTACAAGAATCCAAGAGCTGAAATGCAGCAAGCAAAGTCATTTCGTCACCTTACCTAGGATGATGCTCTCCGACAAATTTTTACGTGTCCACAACAGAAGCTTTGGCGACTGCATGACTGAGTGCAGCAACAATTGCTTGTGTACAGCCTATGCTTATGCCAACTTTAGCACTAAATAATGCTATGGCTGACCAGTCAAGGTGCTTGGTTTGGACAGGGGAGCTTATCGACACAGGAAAGTTTAGCGAGTATGGCGAGAACCTGTACCTCCGGCTTGCCAACTCTCCTGGTATGCACAAACCGATTTTAGCTAGGCTTCTAGCCTATATATATGTATACTAGTTGACCCGTTGCGCCAAATGGCGCAGAGACCCACTAAAATCATGTTGTCAAAGAAAATAGCTTCATTTTGCAAGGACATATTTGATATTGGTAGTCAGAAAACCCATTAGTTAAACCATTCTATATTCAAAATATGTTTATCACGTTGCAAAATCCGAGTTTGAAAAAAAATTGTATAACCCATTGCGCCAAAAAATTACATTTGTATAACATGACCCATTGCGCCAAATGGCGCGGAGTCCCATTTAAAATCATGTACTTGTTAAAAATATTTGTATTTTTCAGTAACTGTATTTGAGCAAATATATACGGTATGAATTTAGTAAAAGTTAGTTGATTGTGTTTAAGCTCACATAAAAAGGCAAGATGGCAACAACAACAGAGTACAAATGTATCATGTGCAGCATCAACCAAAATTAGTTAGCTAATAAATTGTTTGAAGGGAACCAAGTATTTCATAATAGTTTATCCTACATCTCATTCTCCTAGAAAATGAGCCCAAGCGGCCATCAATGAAAATACAATTGTTTTGATACAACAACGGTAAGAGAAATGAGTAACCATCAAAAGAACAAAACGTTTAAATTGGTTTTTTTAACCAGGGAGGAGAGTTGCATGTAAACTTTATAGAAGGTCAATGTCAAGGAACAGCATGTTGACATACTCATCCTGCTCTCGGTTCTGGTCATCGGTCCGGGTAGTCAACTCCTGACCAATGCCTTCAGCAAAAACCACGATAAATGCTCCTTCTTCTTTATCCTTTCATACAGGAACTCAAACATGCCTCCCTTCCCTTACAACGTGGAAATCAATCTCAGGATTCAAGCAGCAGTCAACATCTCGGCTGCTCAGAGTGGCATGAAGAGTAATGTGGCCCGCGCTCATGCTCATAAGTATGACAAGACCGATGCCATTCACAGCTGTCATAGCCTCTACATGTGCCGCGTTGATCGCTGGCTGAGCAATCTAGAAAGAGCCTACAAACTGCACTCAACAACGCAGTTCAACATATGAAACTAAGCAACTAATATATAAAAAAGCGTCTGCTTGTCTATATACATCCGTATGTAGTCCTGACTGAAATCTCTAAAAAGTCTTATATTTAGGAACGGAGGGAGTACATGCTAGGATAAAAAACACCAATGCTATTCTGGACTTTATTTATTGTGACCGTGACAATCCAGAATAAAATACAAACAAAGATAATCATTGCACCTTGATGCAGTTAAATACAATGTCAAGCTCATATACATTCTTGGAGCACCTAATCAATGTTTCAACGAAAACTGCGACAAGAAGATTAGTTGATCTCCTCAAAGAGGTGGCCATAGAAGAATCTTAGTGACAAACAGAGGAGAAAGAAGATGAACAATTCAATAAGTGTTAGATGTAAAAAAGAATGCATGCTAGCATTGTGGTAGTGCAGTGACATTTTTTACAGCAGATAGTAGTGCAGTTACATGCAGAAGTGTTTAGCAACAATCATACTTTGCACTGGAATACAGAATACAAACAAGTAGTGTATGGATATTGAGCTGAAAGAACCAGTCATGGGATATACAGGCACTGGCGTTGCTACTGGTCCAAAGATTGCATCAGCCTCAATGAAATTGCTCACACCCTTCGGCCTCGCAGACAACACTGCAAGAAGAGGCTCCATAACTCAACCACATCATCTATAAAAAGTGTGAAAAGAAAAGGAAAGCGAATTGTGTGTACGCATACACTGGAAGACGCTGCGGACCAGTTCCTAACGCTTCTCTGGGTTTTGCAGCCATCGATTAATCCGTGAGCAGGAGAACAAAGAAAAACAAAGTGCAGAGCTTAGTCACTAAGGCATTTCATCAAGCACGTAAAGATCTAAAGATGAAGCGGTTCTGGATTTGGGTTGGGAAATTGGCCGAGCAATTATGACCAGGCTGCAGCAATAAGTCCTTGCCAACATGTAAATTATCTAGTCAATAGTAAATGGTCTAGAGTTAATGCTAACCAATTCTGCATAGGAAATACTTTCGTAAATAACCTGCCCTGTTTAAACAAATAAATTAGTAATCTGTTATTTATCCAGGACAAAGTGAAATTACTTGAGGGGCTATGTCCACCTTCCACAGCCCATCTTCCACAGATGGTGTAATTAACTTCCCTGCAATCTTGGATACATTTACCGAAAAAGGCTTTCGCCCCGCTTTATATTATAAAGCACATGCCCAAGCCAACAATCCACAAAGGTTCACACACACGCAAGCACACACACACCAAGTTCACACACAAACAGGATCCACAAGGGTTAATGCTGAGGGCACAGCTCAACAAGCCCTAGAACAGAAAAGAAAGACATCATCTAGTCGGGCTCCGGGGGGAGGGGGGGGGGGGGGCGGCGGAAGCGGTGGCGCCAGACGGAAGGCGAGCGATCGAAGGTCGGCGAGGAGGGTGTTGATGATGTCCCGATCTTGAGGGCGGCTAAGCGGCCGCCAAAGCTGCAAGTACCCACACATTTTAAAAATGGCGTCAGTAGCGCGACGTAGAGGGACTTTTTGGATGACAAGCTTATTGTGGACGGTCCACAGCGTCCAGGCGAGGACCCCAACGCATAACCAACGGATATGTCGATGGCGAGGGGGGGGGGGGAGCATGGATCTCCGCAAGAAGGTCAGGGAAGTTGGAGTTGCACCACTGTCCACCAACCGTCTCGCGGAAACTGGACCAAAGAAACTGGGCCGCAGGACACGTGAAGAAGATGTGATTAGCATCCTCCGTCGTGCCGCACAGAAGGCAAAGCCCATCTCCGGGTCCGCTGCTTGAGGACTTCGACTCGGAGGGGAGGCGGCCACGAATCCATTGCCAAAGGAAGATCCTAATCTTCGAGGCAAGCTTTAATGTCCCAGATCAAACCGAAGGGCTGGGAGGCGGGAGAAGGCGCGATGGCGCGTCTGACAGGACCTAGTAGAGAAGCGACCGGAAGACTCTAGGCGCCACGAGACGGGCGTCCGGGCGTCGATGACGCTCATCGGGAGAAGGGCGATGTCTGGAGGAGGGTATCCTGTGCTGCCACTTGAGAGGACCGAAGGGCGGCGAAACGCGAGGCGCCCTAAGTCAATAAGGGCCGTCTCAACAGAGACCCGAGGGTCGATCGCAATGGCGAAGAGATCGGGAAAGCGGGCGGCGGAGGGGTGTCGTCGAGCCACAGATCAAACGAGAACAGCGTCGCGGACCCAGTACCAACCGAAATGGACGTGCCAATGCGAAGCACAGTGAAGCAACGACGACGGCCTGCCAAAACTGTGATCCGCCCGACGACAGAAAGCCGTGAGGCTGTCCACGGAGGTATTTGTTGCGGATGATGATGAGCCACAATCCTCCGTCTCCATTGGCAATACGCCATAACCACCGGGTCGAGGGCGATGTTCATGCGGCGGGAGGACAAAATCCCAAGACCCCCTGGTCTTTGGGTTTACAAATGTCCGCCAACTAACCATGTGGTACTTCATTTGTCATCGTCGCCAACCCAATAGAACCTGGATTGGTACTTGGCAATTTCCGTGTGAAGCGTTTCATGGAGGCTATAAAAGCTCATGAGGAACCAAAGGAGGCTGGCGAGTGAGGAGTTGATGAGGATCACACGCGCCGCCTTCGATAGCCAACGCCCTTTCCAAGGCTCGACGCGGTGTTGCATACGGGTCACCGTAGGGCGGAGGTCCGCCACGGTGAGGCGTGAATCACTAACGGGGATCCCAGGTAGGTCGTGGGGAAAGATCCCAGCCGACAGTTCAGGCGGTCGGCAATAGCCTGAGCCTCCTCCGGAGGGTAGCCAAGGACCATCACCTCGCTCTTATCGAAGTTAATCGTTAGGCCCGACATCTGCTGGAAGCACAGGAGGAGGAACTTCAGGTTAGCCACGCCCCGAGTGGAACCTTCCACCATAATAATGGTGCCGTCTGCCAGACAGCAGGAGGGAGACCCTCCCCTCCAACTAGGTGGGGGACAATGCCGTGGATATGGCCAGCACTCTTAGCCTTATCCAGGATGGCGGCCAGAGCATCGACCACCATGTTGAACAGGAACGGCGAGAATGGGTCTCCCTGACGGACCCCACAGAGGGTGGGGAAGTATGGCCCAATCTCGCCGTTGATGTTCACCGCAATCCGCCCACAAGAAACTAATTGCATCACGCGGGTCACCCAGCGGTCATCAAAGCCATTACGCAGCAGCACTTCCCGAAGGAAAGGCCAGTGGACAGTATCATAGGCTTTATGGAAGTCAAGCTTCAGGAAAACAGCACGAAGATGTTTCACCCGAACTTCGTGGAGGACTACATGGAAGACCAACACGCCATCAAGAATAAACCGGCCTTGGATGAAGGCCGATTGGTTCGGGTGAGTGATCGAGTTAGCCAGCAAGGTCACCCTATTGGCGTACCCTTTGGCCAGGATCCGGAAAATCACGTTAATCACAGTGATGGGGCGGAACTGGCGAATATCAGAGGCGGCCGGCACCTTTGGGATGAGGGTAATGATCCCATAGTTGAGGCATCCCAGGTCCATAGAACCCGAATAGAACTCCTCGAATAATGCCATGACCTCCGGTTTGACCGCCTGCCAAAATGTTTTAAAGAAGGCAACATGCAAGCCATCCGGGCCCGGGGCCGAGGCGGGGTTCATGCCTTTAATAGCCGCGAGAACCTCGTCCTCGGCGAAGGGAGCAACCAGGGCCGCGTTGGCCTCGTCGGAAACCAACTGCGCCCCCGTCCAAGTGTCGGGGGCGAGACTAGCCCCACCCCGAGGGGTGGGGGTGAAGAGGGCTTTGTAGAAGCCGTCAACATGAGCCCGAATGGCCGCGGGACGGACAAGGGGGACATCATCCTCCCATAAACAGTGGATGGAGTTTCTACGGCGGCGGCCATTCGCAATAGCCTAGAAATAAGCGGTGTTTGCATCGCCACGGAGCACCCACCGCTGGGTACTGCGCACCCTCCAATAGGCCTCCTCATCGGTGTAGATGGAGGATAGCTGGTCCTCAAGATCATATCTCAGCATCCACTCATCAGGAGAAAGCCCAGAGGAATCGGCCCGAGCGTCCAGGGCTTGAATAGCCAGCAGGAGAGATTTTTTACGCTCGCAGAGGTCACGGCCAAGATTGGTCTTGGATACATTTTGAAACCCGCAGAAACATATATCCAAAGTCATGCTGGTTCTCATGGTATGCGAAACAATCAAGCTAAAGCCCTATGTGATGAATCTTTTTATAAGCAAGTGAACGAAATGCTGCAAAAGAAAAGGGAGGAAATGAACCGCTACACACAAACACATACTCAACATCAGCTCAACTGTACCATGACAAGGTAACCATTCCTAAATTCATCCTAGCTACACACTTTTTACAAGCTGCAAGTGAACGAAATGCTGCAAAAAGAAAAGGGAGGAAATGAACCGCTACACACAAACACATACTCAACATCAGCTCAACTGTACCATGAAAAGGTAACCACTCCTAAATTCATCCTAGCTAAAACAAGCATGAATTTGAACTAATAAAGATGCAGTCGAGCGACACAACAACGAAGGACAAAAAAATGAGAATAACATAGTCTGGAGGTGGAGGAAGTAAGAAGGTTTGCTGCGTGTAAACTGTTGATCACTAATTCATTCTTGTCAGATAATCTCATTGAGACAAAGCCCTGCATCCATTCTCTCTTCAACCCACAATCCTAGAAAGTGGGTTTCCATTTAATCCAATTTATGTTTTTTTGGTTATGTTTTCTCATCATTATTATGATCCACTTGGAGGATCCCAGTAACTACAACAATCACCTTTAGCTTTTTTAAACATCACTGTTGATTTTTAACCCAACAACACTAATACAGCAAAGGCAGATCAGATTGCCAGAAAGATCGATATGAGCAACCAGATCATTTCTAGATTTCAGAAATTATTACTCCCATACTACCATTCAATTAAAGTTAACCTATAGCCTGTGACTCGAGTCAGATTGTGAAACTCTCTGAAATCTCTTCATTTGTTACGACTATCCATATGGTGATGCAAACGGCATAAATTTGCAGCCAAACAGTACAAATCGTTAGAACTCTTATAGTAGAAGAAAACAGGGGAAACACAGTTGAACTCTATAGTGTAGTTCATCATGCGCTGCAAGATGGAGAACACGACTAAAGAGGCCAGGCTCCCTGAGCACGATGTGGGCGCGGACCTGGCAGCGTCCGTCGCGTCTGACACCACGATGCTGCAGGTGTCCAACAAAATCCAAAGGAAAACAGTGAATACTAATGATCACAAGAAGTGCATAGCAAATCCATAGTTTTGATATATAACTATATAAGACAAGATTATTTTTTGCATGCAACTGTATCTTATTGCATAGCAAAACTTTTCTATTATTGATTCTGAAGGAATTTATTTACCCTAACATCTTAATACTTCAAGGTTTTAACAAAAGAAGAACATACAGTTTAGGAGTGAATGGACTACATGAGTATGAGAAAACATTGATACCCATTACGACATACTGATAAACTTCATGATCCAGTATAAGGTCGTGCACCACACGATCGCCAATAGCTCCTTGGCTTCTCTTATTGGATTGACAACATCTTAATTTTGAGCTGCAACATCACATACATGGCAAACTGTGTCACCTACCTCAACGCTTCTTGAAATTATACCTGCAGCGAACAGTCCCGTTAACTTGCAATCCAATAAAAGTGCTGAAATAAGTTGTCTGACTTTAATAAACAGCAAGATACATCTACCTCTTGTGCGTCTTTGGAGGTTCCTTGGTTGATTTTGCCATGGTAGGATCAGCACGAATGGTAGCATGAACCTTCTTGTACAGTGCTTCCATGTCATCAGCCGCAATCCCCTTCTTGATGTACTCACTAAAGTGAAGTTGGTACTTCTCAGGTTCCTCATCAGCTATTGACTGAAATAAGGGTAGAGCAGAAGTTAAAACAAGATTCAGTAACCTGCTTCAGAAATATAACCTGCTTCAGAAATAAGAACAAAGTACACTGTTTTAGGATACTTTATATGGATGAATCAGGCTCAGATATCTTTCAGAAAGAATTCATGTATACAACAATGATAGCTGAGGGGAATGAAGAAATGGCATTGTAATAAAACCACAAGGACAATGGATCCAACTCACCTTCATGTAGTCAGCAACATGATCTTCATAAATGTAGTTGCGGTGAATCTCAGTGTCCAGCTGCTTCTCATCCTTCTTGAAGCCAGCAAATCTCTTGTCACTGTGCGGAATATCAAGACCACCATCCAAAGCTCCCTGCAGCAACACACAGACTGAAGCAGGTCTCAAACTGATAAATTGTATGTTTCCCTTAATAGCTTAGAACCCTCCTAAACAGAATAAAAGAAACACACCAACACCAGGCAATAAATGCAGTCCAAGATTAGACATACTCCATCAGTGAGCCTGCTGCAAAGCAATTGATCAAACAACACTGTAAGTAAGCTATATATTTTTCTTGGCTTTCCATGTTTACCAACTACACAATTTAAAAATGTTTATTATTTAGATTTCTAACCTATCAAATAAAATCATCAATCGTGCATTCAAGATCTGTAGGTAAACAAAAGAAAGGAAACCTTTCACCACAAATCTCATCTAGCCATCACAAATCATAGCATCAGAATAAGAGAACAAAGTTTAGCAAAGGGACAAAAATATTATGAAGGACTACAGCAGCAGCTCACCATGGCAATCCTGGAAAGCGGAGACTTGTAAGTGTAGAAGAGGTATGTGAAACCATCTCTGCCCGATCTTCCTACTCTTCCTCGCAACTGAAGATGAAAAGAAAAGCAGTGCACTGTACAAATCTCAGATTTCATACATCCAATTTTTTCCCCAAAAAAGGCAAAATAAAAAAAATCTCAGAACTAAAACCAACTGATATAACTACGTGGGCGCAAATAGCTGGATACTGGACTATGGCTGTGTTGGCCACTTTCAGTGACATGTGTACATTAAAACTTCTCCATGTACGTGTAGTCCATACATAAGCTAAATCCCTGTGATATGCTTTAATGAAGCTGCAGATGAGAGGAGATGAAGGAAAACCTGAACCGCCTCGGCATCCTTGCTTCTGCCGTGCCGGGAAGGAGAGGGTTGCAGAGCGCAGGAGATACATGGAGTCCCCATTGTGCAACCATTGAGGCCACCGCACAACCGCGCGACCTGCCGTCCGCCCACTGCACATGCTCCTCGAGGAAGAGGTGGAGCGCAGCCTGCCGTACCTCGCGCCCGAGCCCCAGCCTCCTCGTAGGTCCTGATCCAGGAGCTTATCGAGCCACCACCAACCTTTAGGTCGCGCCCGACCTCGCCGGGGCAGGCCAACGCCGACCGTTGACCCTCTCACGTCCATTGTCGCGCCTCCCTCTCCTCTTTCCTCTCTCTTTCTCCCTCCTCTCCTTCCTTCTCTCTTTCCCTCTCATCTTCTCTCTCTCTCTTGCAGATCGAATCCCTCTCCTTCCTTCCCTCTCTCCCTCTCATCTTCCATCTCTCTTCCGCAGATCGAATCGATCCCCTCCTCCGGCCGACAACACTTCCTCCACCGGCTTCCTCGCAACGAGGGCGGCGCCCCCATCGCCTGCTGGGCCTGGGGCGGACGAAGAGGGCTCCTCAGAGAGGACGGCGAGAGGTATGACGATGAGACAGGTGGGCGACAGGTCAAAGCGACACTGGAGAAGAGATGAGCCCCAGCGGCAGAGGGAGCTGACGCGCGGGGCCAGAAGGGGACAAGGCCCACCGGACAGAAAGAAACACGCCCGCGAACGGTAACAGATGACCCGAAGAAAAAGAAGCCACCGGTACGCCTCACGACGCGACGCAGCATGGCGATGGCGTCCCTCCTCGCTCCATACGCGACACGAGCCAATCCAGACGCGGGAGGCCACACACACACAAAAAAGCAAGAGGCAGGACAATGACGCGCGGGACCAAGGAGAAGACAGCCCCACCTACAGCGTCACTAACGAGCGAACCAGAGGGGCGATCGGGAACCGCATATCGCATAAATCGCGCGCAGCGCCCACGACGCACGCACGCGGCGCGGCAGGAGAGGCTACTCACGCCCGAAAAAGGCTCACCCAGCCTATCGGCTGAGAGACCGAGCCCACAGGTCATGGTCTGCCGAGAACTCACCGCACGATAAAAACGAAAACCAACAAAAATCCAACGTCAACCAACGCAAAAATGAACTGTTTGACCAACATCCAACGGTCCAAACCGAAGCAAATCGAGGGACAACCGAGGAGACGAGTTGGCTAGCCTCATTATATGTTAAAATACATATATATTAGCATGGCACTTAATGTTATCAGATAAACATCAACATTTAATCATGGGGCATCTATTAAGTTTATGAAGTTAACAGTATAGCAGTAATGAACAAATACTTTTTTTTGCATCTAACTACTTTGGTGTAAGCATAATCGATAGATCTATGACTATTCTATTGAGCCATAATGCAACATTAGACCTCTTTTTACAATAAGCCTATCAGTAATTCTAGAGGGTTATGTGTAGCACTTTTATTCGACCCATGGTTCACTCATGGCTGTAAAGCGATGTGCTAAACTTATACAGTATTCATTTTGCAGTTCAAAAGAATAACAAATTGGTAAAGATTTTACTCCCAACCATGGCATGCGTGCTGATACTTGCATGTATAGCCCTTGTCAGCATATGCAAATACAAAGGTAGACTGAAACAGGACCCTTATTTTCAGAATTCTACTTCTTTTTACGAGTGTTAATAACAAAAGTATTAATCTTTAGCAGGCACATGGAAGAAGAAGGAAATACACAAGGGACCGACGCTAGGATACCTTAGCTCGTTCAGTGAAATGGGCGGTGAACATCTGGAGTTTCCTTTTTTTAGCTTCAAAGATATTGCTCCTGCAGCGGATAATTTCTCTGAATTTAACCAAATTGGAAGCGGAGGTTATGGTAAAGTTTCCAAGGTAGCAGAAAGCCTTGCCTCCTCAGTTATAGTAGCACGTTCTCTGTGTTTTGAAGAATGATTTTATTTGTGGAAACGATTGCTTTCATTGTTTAATAGTTCAGGATGATACAAAACATGTAGGGAATGTTGCAAGGTGACAAAGAAGTTGCTATCAAAAGGCTTAGTAAGGGCTCTTCCCAAGGGATAGAGGAGTTCAAAAATGAAATAATTCTGATTGCGAAATTGCAACACAGAAATCTTGTTAGACTTCTTTTTTTTCTGGAAAAACGCAAAGGACTTGCGCTTCATTGCATTGGAAAGATAGAAAGTTATTTACAATCCTCCTAAGAGGCAAAGTTCATGCTGGAGCAGTAGAAACTAGTGTACATCCCAGGTGGTGGGTAAGATGACCCCGCAAGCCACGCGCCCCAGCTCGTGCCCATTGCTCGGCCTCGTCCTTGATCCTAGAGACCAGGACTGGGACAAGAGGTTGGGCATTGTCGAATATGCATTCGTTGCGCTGCTTCCAAATCATCCACGACGTCAGGAGGGCAATGGAGGCGAGACCCGTTAGCATCGGTGTAGGCATGTTTTGCTTGGCGTGGAGCCACTAGTCCATGAGAGTATCCTCCTGGTTTGGCCCTGCGATTGTCATCCTTACCCAAGCAAGGATCGCATGCCAGGTTTTCTTGGCGAAAGCGCACTCCAGGAGCAGGTGTCGCATCGTCTCTGGCGCCTGGTCGCATAAGCGGCACCGGGCTAATCTTTGGAAACCCACGATGAGCAAGGCGGTCAGCGATCCGGCACCTATCAAGGTTGGCTAGCGGTGGAAAAATTTGACACGTGGCGGCGCCCAGCTTTTTCCAGATGAGCTTCCAGGAGAAGCAAGTTGTGGATCCTTGGAAAGTGGCAAGGTAGCGGGAGCGTGCTGTATAGGTGCCAGAGGTAGTCCACTTCCAAACAAGCTGGTCGGGGGCATCCAAGAGCGAGAAGTGCTCAATCGCCTGCCAGACCTGCACATATTGGCCAATCTCGTTGATCCCGATATACCCATGTATGTCGCGCGCCCAGTTGTTGCCCTGCATGCCTTGAGCGACGGTTCGAGTCTTGAGGCGGTGCTTGGGGACGCAGTTGTATAGGGTTGGGGCTATTTGGCTGATGGACTGCCCATTGATCCAGCGGTCCTCCCAGAAAAGTGCAGTCTGGCCATTTCCAATGGTCATAGTGGTGGAGGCAAAGAAGAGTGCCCTCTCTTCAGCAGAGAACTGCAGGTTCAGGCCATGCCACGCGCGCTCATGATCAGTGCGGGCATACCAGAGCCATCGTAGCCTCAGGGCGAGGCCAGTGTGCTCGAGGTCCTGGACTCCGAGTCCACCAAGCGAGGTGGGCCGGCAGATGCGTCGCCAGTTGACATGACAGTGACCACCATTAGCTGCAGCGCGACCCGCCCAAAGAAAGACACGCTGGATCTCCTCAATTTGGCGCAGAGTCTTCTTTGGCGGTGCAAAGGCGAGGAGCTGGTGTACTGGAATGGCTCCCAGGATAGATTTCACTAGTGCGAGGCGCCCAGGCTTGGACATCAGATCAGCCTTCCATGCAGGGAGCCGTCCAGCGATCCCATCAACTAGCGGCTGCAGCTGGGCAGCGGTGGGCCTTCGTATCATGAGGGGGATCCCGAGGTAGGTGATCGGTAGCTCAACAATGGGGCAGCCGAGGTGTACGAGCATGTCCGTGGCCTCATCCATGTCGCAGTGCAGCAGCAAGGCGGAGCTCTTAGTGTAGTTCACGCGCAGGCCAGAGGCGTGGCCGAAGAGCTCCAAAATCTCCCGCACAGCCACGATGTCGTTCGACGTACGGTGGCAGAAGAGCACCACGTCGTCCGCGTATAGGGATACCGCGGGGATCGAGTGCCTAGGGTGCAGCTGGGCCATAATGCCGGTCGCCCGCGCGCTTGAT
Organism: Aegilops bicornis; assembly: GCA_021605145.1. Taxonomy (NCBI): domain Eukaryota; kingdom Viridiplantae; phylum Streptophyta; class Magnoliopsida; order Poales; family Poaceae; genus Aegilops; species Aegilops bicornis. The sequence goes on from CM038670.1 coordinate 780,906,037, forward strand.
GAGCCTTACCAAGGTGTCGACGACGAGAACGAACAACTGCGGGGACATTGGGTCCCCCTGGCGAAGTCCCTGTAGGTTCCAAATAGGCGGGCCTGGCTCACCATTCATCAAGACGCGTGTGCTTGCCGATTAGAGGAAGATAGTGATCCACTCCAAGAATCTGTTTCCGAATCCATGTTGGCGTAGCACCTCAAAAAGGAAGGGCCAGGCCAGGGAATCAAAGGTGCGTGTGAGGTCCATTTTGAGCAGCACTCGTGGGGCACCCAGCTGGTGTAGTAGTCGAGCTGATTGTTTGACAAGGATGTAGTTGTCATGCAAACTTCTGCCGGCAATGAATGCGTTTTGGCACGGGTTGACAAGGCGATCCAGCTTAGGGGCGAGGCGTAAAGAGAGGACTTTGGCGAAGATCTTGGCCACCAGGTGTATGAGGCTTATGGGCTGGTAGTAGTTGAGCGAGCTGGCATCCGCGCGCTTCGGGAGCAGGATGATGAGTGCCTGGTTGAGGCTGCAGAAGCCACGGCCTCTCATGTCGTAGAGCTTCTGGAAGACGTCAACAAAATCTTGTCGAACCGTGCTCCAACAAGCTCGCAGGAATTCTGCGATGAAGCCGTCGGGTCCTGGTGCTTTGTGCGCGGGCAGACGCTTGATCGCCTCCCAAATTTCCTCAGCGCTGAAAGGGGCATCGAGGTCGTCCAGCTCACTGGGAGTGATAAGCTCAGACAGGTCCAGCGAGCAATCTCTGCTGATGGTTGTGCCCAGGAGCGCGTGATAGTGTTTGAATGCTGCCTCTGCCATGCTCCCCTGCTCGGATATGACCTGGCCGTCCATGGTGAGGCTGGAGATCCTGTTCTTCTGCCGGCAAAACGAGCATTGCCGGTGGAAGAAGTTGGTGTTGGCGTCGCCGTCCTTCAAATTAGCAATGCGAGCGCGTTGGCGGGCGAAGGTACGTTCCATGGAAGTTAGCCCAAGATAGGAGATCTTTAGCTGTTTGCGGAACCAATCTTCATGTGGTGTCAACATTCGGTCTTCCTGAGCCTTGTTGAAGCGCGAGATGAGCTCACGCGAGATGGCCATCCTATCTCTGATGTTCCCAATGGATCGGGAGGTCCAGCTCGTCAGCTTGCGGGCTGTGGCTTGCATGCGGATCATCAAGCGACGGTACGGGTCAGCGTCATGGACAAAGCTCCAGGCCTCAGTCACCACCTCATGGAAGCCATCCATGCGCAACCATATGTCCTCAAAGTGGAATCGGCGATGCGTGGCCGGCACCGGGGTACAATCCAACAGCAACGGGTTGTGATCTGAGACCACTGAGGCCAGGCATCTAAGGTTGCAGGCGTCATGGGCGTCCTCCCAGTCGGGGGTGCAGAACACACGATCAAGATGCACCGCGGTAGGCGGAGACTGCTCGTTCGACCAGGTGTACCAGCGGCCGTTGAGGTAAACCTCCTTCAACGTTAGGTCGTTAAGGATTCTACGAAATCTCCCCATCATGCGCCTGTTCAGATTGCCATTGTTCTTGTCCTCGTCGCGGTAGATTAGGTTGAAATCCCCGCAAAGCATCCATGGCCCATGGCAGGCACTGCGGATGTCGCGCAGCTCCTGGAGGAACTCGATTTTAGCGGCGGCGTCCTGCTGCCCGTAGACCACCGTCAACCACCACGGGGTGGCCGAACCCATGGCAACTTTAGTTGTAAGCGTGTTCACAGAGAACTGCGGGTCCGTGATATTCATGGCCTTACTTTTCCAGGCTAGGAGGATGCCGCCCCGGTGCCGTTCGCGGGGAGGTAGGCGTAGCCATCATACTCAGAGCCTAGAGTATCAAGAATCACCGACGAGCAAATAAGGGCCATCTTTGTTTCCTGAAGGCAAACAATGGTTGCACCAGTGGTGTCAATCAGCGATCTAATGGCGAACCGCCTAGCGCGAGTGTTCAAGCCACGAACGTTCCAAACTACAATCTTTGGGCCGTGATCCATAACAGGAATGGTCGACGGGAAAGAAAGGGGTGCTGCTAGCCTAAGAAACGCAAGCCGGAGCTTTTCCCATGGAGATCACCACCGGGGAGGGAAGCTCAGCAGGGAGCTCGCGGCCGACAAGCGTGGCGATGACTGACAGGACGGAGAACAGGAGGGGGGCGGCGAAGATGCCATCATACGTCTTCATCTCTGCGGTTGTGATCTTCTGATCAATGCCAATGATCCCGAGAGTCCGCAGTATCTGGACGTGCGCCCTCCGTTCGGCCGTGGGCGGCACCGCCGTAGGCGAGGATGCAGCACAAGCCGAGCGGCCGCGGCATGGGGTGAAGTTGAGAGGGCGGCGTGGCTTCTTCCCCGGCGCGGGCATCACGGCTCCAATCTACTTTGTGGCGGCCGCCAGAAAGTCACCGAGCGTCCAAGATCGACCAGAATTGGCGCGGCTCGTGGAGCGGCGCAGGGTGACCGGCGGAGAGGCGAATCGACCTGGAGTGGGACGCAGCAGGGCGTGGTCAACCGGCATCGTTCTTGGCTCGCCCATATTGGGCCCAGCCAGCGGCGATGCGGGTCTCGGCGGCGACTCATCCTGGCCCGTGGCGGTCGCTGGCGATGCGGGCGTTTTGTAGGATCCGGAGGGGCTGGTCGTCCAGTGGCGCTGGCCCAATTATTAATTCAGTCCCAATCTGGTTGCATGGAGGCAGGTTGTTGGCGGGGGTGGGGGCGCGGTGGTTGGGCGAGGGGCGCGCGCCCGTGTTGTACGAACGGTCAGCAGAAGACTCCAAGACGGTGCTAGGAGCTTTGCCCCGACAGGAGAGCGTCATTGGTTGGGGTGGGTGGCCCAGGTGGCTCAGGCGGCTAGGAGTCTGGCACCTCGCCGGTCGAGTCATCATTGGTCGTGGAGGGGGGCCCTGGCGGCTGGGAGTCTGGCACCTCACTAGCAGAGGCGACAGGGAACAGATCCCGACGTGGGCTCTGGTTGGGCGAGCCAGAGCGTGACCCCACCAAGGCAGCCCCACGCACGGCGGGCGGCATGGTGTGGGAGGGCTCTGGGGTGTTCTCGGCCAATTGGGCACCAGCAGCGCACTCATTGGGGCAGGCAACAGATCCCTCCGGGCCGACGACAGCACCGCATGCATCATTGGCGACAGGCCCCTCTGGCAAAACCGGCCTTTGTGTCTTCCCCGCTTTTGCTTTTCTGGCTCGGTGACGAGGGCGTAGTGGCCCATGCATGCCTGGCCAGGGCCGTACCTCTCTCTCTGCCCGTCGTACGGACGGTGGCGCCGTAGCTCTCTGGGATCCCCAAGTGGAGGCCATGGCCACTCCATCCGTCCGGAGCGAGCTGCGGTCGCCATGCCAGCCCAAGGAGTCCATCACCATGCCATCTGCACGCCTCGTGGGCTGCGCATCATAGCGGCGGCGCTTGCGGCTGCGGCGTCGATGGCGACCATGGTCTGGGCCTGGCTCGGTGTCGGGTCCTCGTCCCGCACCAGCACTGCCATCCCCGTCGCGCCCAGCGGCTTCGACGGCCCGAGCGTAGGCGCGGTCGATCTCTGAATGGACCAGGGCGACGGTGATGGGGTAGGTGAGGGTGTGGACGGTCGGGGAGGACGTGCTGGAGCTGCCGGAGACCTATTTGACGATCTCGAGCGTGGTGTCGCACCAGATTTCGGCTAGGTCGTGTGTGCGTCCAACAAGCCGGAAAGTGGCGACATCATCACGAGAACGTGTCCGTGGATGGTGGCGCTCGATCTAGACGCTCGTCCCCAAGATGTGCTCCGCCGTTGCCATGTGCCAGGCCTAGGCAGGGATGCTGCGGAGCTCGAGCTCGAAGCGGTATTCAAACCCACCGCAGCCGGCATGAGAGAGCTTGCACCACGGGCGGAGCGACAGGGTGAATCGCATGCAGTCGATGAAGTGGTCTCCACGCATGCGGTCGAAGCAAGCTCTGGAACCGAAGATGATAAGGAAGTCTTCGGGGTGGTGTGCATGCACGGTGAAGTCACCGACCTCAAACTCGAACGTGCTGCATAACAGCTCGGAAACGTCGCTGGCGGAGACGCATGGCCGGTTGCCTGTGATGGTAGCAACCAGCGCGCGGGAGAGCACCTCCTCAGCCTCCTCCATCTCAGCAGAGTGCGCCATGATCACCCGCACTGGAGCCGCAGCGGCCGGCTGGGCGGCCGGGGCTTGCCTCGGGGCTGGAGGCGGGGGCGGAGTGGTGAGGCGTGGAGGGGCAGTTGCAGGCCTGGACTGGCCAGCGCGGTAGGGGTCATTCCTCCGGTGGAAGTTATCACACCCACGAGAGTCATGGCCGGAAGTGAGACATCGCCGGCATCGTATGTCGTTGGTGCAGTCCTGAACGCAGTGGCGGTGGTCCAGGCACCGGAAACAGAGTCCGGCGACCTCCTCTGGGGACGGACTGCGCGGCCGCTGGACGGCCGTGTGCTACGTCTTGATCTTGCGTTGGTTTTCCTCGAAGAGGAGAGCGTGATGCAGCAAAGTGTAGCGTAAGTATTTCCCTCAGTTTTGAGAACCAAGGTATCAATCCAGTAGGAGGCTCCTCAAAAGTCCCACGCACCTACACAAACAAACCGAGAACTAGCAACCAACTCAATAAAGGGGTTGTCAATCCCTTCACGGCCACTTGCGAAAGTGAGATCTAATAAAGATAGTAAATAATATTTTTGGTATTTTTGGTATAGATGCAAAAAGTAAAGATGCAAATAAAAGTAGATTGAAAGCAAATATGATAAGAGATAGACCCGGGGGCCATAGGTTTCACTAGAGGCTTCTCTCGAGATAGCATAAGTATTACGGTGGGTGAACAAATTACTTTCGAGCAATTAATAGAAAAGCGCATAGTTATGAGATTATATAGGCATGATCATGCATATAGGCACGATACATCTCGAACGTATCTATAATTTTTGATTGCTCCATGCTACTTTATCTACTGTTTTAGGCAATACTGGGCTTTAATATCCACTTTTATATTATTTTTGGGACTAACCTATTAACCGGAGGCCCAGCCCAGATTCTTTGCTTTTATGCCTATTTCGGTGTTTGAGGAAAAGGAATATCGCATGAGTCAAACGGAACGAAATCAAGTGGAGAAGTTATTTTTGGAAGGAAACCCACCTGTCAGAAGATACGGGAGGTGCTCACAAGGTTGGGGGGCGCGCCCCCTGCCTCGTGGGGCCGCCGTAGCTCCATCGACGTACTCCTTTCACCCATATATACCTACGTACCCTAAAACTTCTAGAACAGAAGATAGATCGGGAGTTCCGCCGCCGCAAGCCTCCAGAGCCACGAAAAACCAATCGGGACCCCTTTCCGGTACCCTGCCGGAGGGGATCCATCACCGGTGGCCATCTTCATCATCCCGGCGCTATCCATGACAAGGAGGGAGTAGTTCACCCTCGGGGCTGAGGGTATGTACCAGTAGCTATGTGTTTGATCTCTCTCTCTCTCTCATGTTCATCTATGGCACGATCTTGATGTATCCGAGCTTTGCTATTGTAGTTGGATCTTATGATGTTTCTCCCCCTCTACTCTCTTGTGATGAATTGAGTTTCCCCTTTGAAGTTATCTTATCAGATTGAGTCTTTTATGAGAACACTTGATGTATGTCTTGGTGATCAACTTGCGGGTTTCGTGACATTGGGAACCTATGCATAGGGGTTGGTACACGTTCTTGACTCTCCGGTAGTAGCTTTGGGGCACTCTTTGAAGTACTTTTATGTTGGTTGGATGAATCATGCCCACGGATACTTGAGGTGACAATGGAGTATCTAGGTGACATTAGGGTTTTGGTTGATTTGTGTCTTAAGGTGTTATTCTAGTATGAACTCTATGATGGATTGAGCGGAAAGAATAGCTTTATGTTATTTTACTACGAACTCTTGAATAGATAGAACAGAAAGAATAACTTTGAGGTGGTTTCGTACCCTACCATAATCTCTATGTTTGTTCTCCGCTATTAGTGGCTTTGGAGTGACTCTTTGTTGCATGTTGAGGGCTTGTTATATGATCTATCTATGTTATTATTGTTGAGAGAACTTGCACTAGTGAAAGTATGAACCCTAGGCCTTGTTTCCTATCATTGCAATACCGTTTACGCTCACGTTTATCACTTGTTACCTTGCTGTTTTTATTATTTCAGATTACAAAAACCTCTATCTACCATCCATATTGCACTTGTATCACCATCTCTTCACCGAACTAGTGCACCTATACAATTTACCATTGTATTGGGTGTGTTGGGGACACAAGAGACTCTTTGTTATTTGGTTGCAGGGTTGTTTGAGAGAGACCATCTTCATCCTACGCCTCCCACGGATTGATAAACCTTAGGTCATCCACTTGAGGGAAATTTGCTACTGTCCTACAAACCTGTGCCCTTGCAGGCCCAACAATGTCTACAAGAAGAAGGTTGTGTAGTAGACATCAAGGCATCACGTCCATAACAAGTAGACCGACTCCTACCTGCATCTACTACTATTAATCCACACATCGACGCTATCCAGCATGCATATAGAGTATTAAGTTCATAAGAACAGAGTAACGCATTAAGCAAGATGACATGATGTAGAGGGATAAACTCATGCAATATGATATAAACCCCATCTTGTTATCCTCGATGGCAACAATACAATACGTGCCTTGCAACCCTTTCTGTCACTGGGTAAGGACACTGCAAGATTGGACCCAAAGCTAAGCACTTCTCCCATGGCAATAAAGATCAATCTAGTAGGCCAATCTAAACCGATAATTCGAAGAGAATTGCAAAGATAACTCAATCATACATAAAAGAATTCAGAGAAGATTCAAATATTATTCATAGATAAACTTAATCATAAACCCACAATTCATCGGATCTCGAAAACACACCGCAAAAAGAGATTACATCGAATAGATCTCCACAAGAGAGGGGGAGAAAATTGTATTGAGATCCAAAAATAGAGAAGAAGCCATCTAGCTAATAACTATGGACCCGTATAGGTCTGTGGTAAACTACTCACAACTCATCGGAGGGCAAGGATGTTGATGTAGAGGCCCCCCATGCTTGATTCCCCCTCCGGCAAAGTGCCGGCGAAGGCTCCAAGATGGGATCTCGCGGATACAGAAGGTTACGGCAGTGGAAATTGTGTTTCGTGGTGCCCCTGGATGTTTTCGGGGTACGTAGGTATATATAGGAAGAAGAAGTACGTCGGTGGCCGCCCTATAGGGGGGCGCACCTTCCTATCTCGTGGAGGCTCCGGTTGCTTCTTGACTTGCACTCCAAGTTCTCTGGATCACGTTAGAAGAAAATCACGTTCCCGAAGGTTTCATTCCGTTTGGAGTCCGTTTGATATTCCTTTTCTTCAAAATACTGAAATAGGCAAAAACAGCAATTACATTTGGGCCTCCGGTTAATAGGTTAGTCCCAAAAGTAATATAAAGGTGGAAAATAAATCCCAATAAAGCCTAAAACAGTAGATAAAGTAGCATGGAGCAATCAAAAATTATAGATACATTGGAGACGTATCAGGCATCCCCAAGCTTAATTCCTGCTCGTCCTCGAGTAGGTAAATGATAAAAAGAAAATTTTTTATGCGGAGTGATACTTTGGCATAATTTCAATGTAAATCCTCTTAATTGTGGTATGAATATTCAGATCCGAAAGATTCAAGACAAAAGTTCATATTGACATAAAAATAATAATACTTCAAGCATACTAACTAAGCAATCATGTCTTCTCAAAATAACATGGCCAAAGAAAGTTGTCCCTACAAAATCATATAGTGCGGCTATGCTCCATCTTCCCCACACAAAATATTTAAATCATGCACAACCCGATGACAAGCCAAGCAATTGTTTCATACTTTAACATTTTCAAAACTTTTTCAATCTTCACGCAATACATGAGCGTGAGCCATGGATATATCACTATATGTGGAATAGAATGGTGGTTGTGGAGAAAACAAAAAGAGGGAAGATAATCTCACATCAACTAGGCGTATCAACGAGCTATGGAGATGCCCATCAATAGATATCAATGTGAGTGAGTAGGGATTGCCATGCAATGGATGCACTAGAGCTATAAGTGTATGAAAGCTCAACAAAAGAAACTAAGTGGGTGTGCATCCAACTCGCTTGCTCACGAAGACCTAGGGCATTTGAGGAAGCCCATCATTGGAATATACAAGCCAAGTTCTATAATGAAAAATTCCCACTAGTATATGAAAGTGACAAAATGAGAGACTCTCTATCATGAAGATCTTGGTGCTACTTTGAAGCACAAGTGTGGTAAAAGGATAGTGACATTGCCCCTTCTCTCTTTTTCTCTCATTTTTTTTATTTTTTTGGGCCTTTTCTTTTTTTATGGCCTCTTTTTTTAATTTTTTTTTATTTTTTGTCCGGAATCTCATCCCGACTTGTGGGGGAATCATAGTCTCCATCATCCTTTCCTCACTGGGATAATGCTCTAATAATGATGATCATCACACTTTTATTTTCTTACAACTCAAGAATTACAACTTAATACTTAGAACAAAATATGACTCTATATGAATGCCTCCGACGGTGTCTTAGGATATGCAATGAAACATGAGTGACATGTATGAAAGAATTATGAACGGTGGCTTTGCCACAAATACAATGTCAACTACATGATCATGCTTGCAATATGACAATGATGGAGCATGTCATAATAAACGGAACGGTGGAAAGTTGCATGGCAATATATCTCGGAATGGCTATGGAAATGCCATAATAGGTAGGTATGGTGGCTGTTTTGAGGAAGATATATGATGAGTGTATGATACCGGCGAAAAGTGCGCGGTATTAGAGAGGCTAGCAATGGTGGAAGGATATACTTATTGCAAAAATCTAGAAGTTATCAAAGCAAAGTATTACGCACATGCTCCTAGGGGGATAGATTGGTAGGAAAATACCATCGCTCGTCCCCGACCGCCACTCATAAGGAAGACAATCAATAAATAAATCATGCTCTGAGTTCATCACATAACGGTTCACCATACGTGCATGCTATGGGAATCACAAACTTCAACACAAGTATTCTTAAAATTCACAACTACTCAACTAGCATGACTCTAATATCACTATCTTCATATCTCAAAACAATTATCAAGCATCAAACTTTTCTTAGTATTCAACGCACTCAAAAGAAAGTTTCACATATGTTGAATACCAAGTATATTAACATTAAGAAAATTACCGTGCTACTAACGACTCTGAAAATAATCTAAGTGAAGCATGAGAGATCAAGTTTCTTTAAAAGAAATCCACCACCGTGCTCTAAAAGATCTAAGTGAAGCACTAGAGCAAAAATTATCACGCTCAAAAGATATAAGTGAAGCACTATGAGCAAAACTACCAAGCTCAAAAGATATAAGTGAAGCACATAGAGTATTCTATCAAATTCCAATTAATGTATGGCTTTCTCAAAAGGTGTGTACAGCAAGGATGATTGTGATAAACTAACAAGCAAAGACGCAAATAATACAAGACGCTCCAAGCAAAACACTTATCATGTGGTGAATAAAAATATAGCCCCAAGTAAAGTTACCAATGAACGAAGACGAAAGAGGGTATGCCTTCCCGGGGCATCCCCAAGCTTAGGATTTTGGATATTCTTGAATATATTGGGGTGCCATGGGCATCCCCAAGCTTAGGATCTTGCCACTCTTTATTCCATAGTCCATAAAAGCTTTACCCAAAACTTGAAAACTTCACAACACAAAACTCAATAGAAATCTCGTGAGCTCCGTTAGAGAAAGAAAACAAAAGACTACTTTAAGGTACTGTAATGAACTCATTATCTATTTATATTGGTGTTAAACCTACTGTATTCCAACTTATCTATGGATTATAAACTAATTTATTGGCCATAGATTCATCAAAATAAGCAATCAACACACGAAAAACAGAATCTGTCAAAAACAGAACAGTCTGTAGTAATCTGTATCTAACGCAAACTTCTGGAACTCCAAAAAATCTATCAAAATTAGAAAACCTAGAAAATTTTATTATTGATCAAAAGCAATTGGAATCACTATTTTATCAAGTTCTGGTGATTTTTAACAATTCGGGCACTGAGCGCAAAGTTTCTGGAAATTACAGCAAGATCAAATAACTATCATCCAAGAAGATCCAATAGGTTTAACTTGGCACAAACACTAATTAAAAAATAAAACCACATCTAAACAGAGGCTAGATGGATTACTTATTCCTAAACAGAAACAAAAGCAAAAACTAAAAATAAAACTGGGTTGCCTCCCAACTAGCGCTATCGTTTAACGCCCCTAGCTAGGCATAAAAGCGAAGATAGATCTAACGAGTGCCATCTTTGACACTAAACTCATAAGTAGCACTCATGATAGATTCATAAGGTAATTTAACTTTCTTTCTTGGAAAGTGCTCCATGCCTTTCTTTAAGGGAAATTGAAATCTAATATTCCCTTCCTTCATATCAATAATCGCACCAATCGTTCTAAGGAAAGGTCTACCGAGAATAATGGGACATGAAAGATTGCAATCTATATCAAGAACGATAAAATCTACGGGCACCAAATTTCTATTTGCAACGATAATAACATCATTGATCCTTCCCATAGGCTTTTTAATGGTGGAATCTGCAAGGTGCAAATTTAACGAACAATCATCAAGATCATGGAAACCTAGAATATCGCATAAAGTTTTTGGAATCGTGGAAACACTAGCACCCAAATCACACAAAGCAAAACATTCATAATCTTTAATTCTAATCTTTATAGTAGGTTCCCACTCATCATTAAGTTTTCTAGGTATAGAAACTTCCAAATTAAGTTTTTCATCATAAGATTGCATCAAGGCATCAAAGATATGCTTAGTAAAAGCTTTATTTTGAGTATAAGCATGAGGAGAATTAACAACGGCTTGCAACAAGGAGATACAACCTTTTAAAGAGCAATTATCATAATTAAATTCCTTGAAGTCCGAGATAGTGGGTTCAACATTATTAGAAGTTGAGGATTCTCCAATCTCACTTTTACCAAATTTATCATTAAGATCTAAAGATTCCGAATTCTTGGGGTGCCTTCTAGGCAAAGTTGATTCATCATCAATCCCATAATCATCAAAGTTCATATTGCAAAACATAGATCTAATCAGAGATGCATCAATAACTTTAAGATCCTCATCATTATTTTCATGGAATTTTTCTGGTTTAGCGGTCATCTTATTGACTAAAGTGCCGGGCAATTTTAGCTATATCATTTTCAAGCCGGGCAATTTGAGCGTTAACACCAAAGAATTCTTTATTCATATCATCAAGCTCTTTGTTCATAAAACCCAGAAAACTTTTGTGTTCCTTAAGCTCTTTTCTAAAGAAATTATTATGCTCAAATTGCAAATTCATAAAGCTTCTAATATTCAATTCAATCTCATCCATCCTTCTGAGAAGGTGGTCAGGACCCTTAGGCGCAGCCATAAGATCAAACAAGCAAACAAGCACACAAAAGAAAGCAAGCGAAAAGAGAGGAGGAGATTGGGAAAGAGAGGGCGAATAAAACGGCAAGGGTGAAGTGGGGGAGAGGAAAACGAGAGGCAAACGGCAAATAATGTAAATGCAAGGGAGATAGGTTTGTGATGGGTACTTGGTATGTCTTGACTTGAGCGAAGACCTCCCGGCAGCGGCGCCGTAAATCCTTCTTGCCACGTCTTGAGCTTGCGTTGGTTTTCCTCGAAGAGGAGAGGGTGATGCTGACAAAGTGTAGCGTAAGTATTTCCCTCAGTTTTGAGAACCAATGTATCAATCCAAAGAGGAGGCTCCTCAAAAGTCCCACGCACCTACACAAACAAACCGAGAACTCGCAACCAACACAATAAAGGGGTTGTCAATCCCTTCACGGCCACTTCCGAAAGGGGATGCCGCGGAGCTCGAGCTCGAAGTGGTATTCAAACCCACCGCAGCCGGCATGAGCGAGCTTGCACCACGGGCGGAGCAACAGGGTGAATCGCATGCAGTTGATGAAGTGGTCTCCACGCATGCGGTCGAAGCAAGCTCTGGAACCAAAGATGATAAGGAAGTCTTCGGGGTGGTGTGCATGCACGCTGAAGTCGCCGACCTCGAACTCGAGCATGCTGCATAACAGCTCGGAAACGTCGCTGGCGGAGACGCGCGGCCGGTTTCCTGTGATGGTAGCAACCAGCGCGCGGGAGAGCACCTCATCAGCCTCCTCCATCTCAGCAGAGTGCGCCATGATCACCCGCACTAGAGCCGCAGCGGCCGGCTGGGCGGCCGGGGCTTGCCTCGGGGCCGGAGGCGGGGGTGGAGTGGTGAGGTGTGGAGGGGCAGTTGCAGGCCCGGACTGGCCAGCGCGGTAGGGGTCGGCCGGAGGGGTGTGGTCATTCCTCCGGTGGAAGTCATCACACCCACGAGATTCATGGCCGGAAGTGGGACATCGCCGGCATCGGATGTCGTTGGTGCAGTCCTGAACGCGGTGGCGGTGGTCCAGGCACCGGAAACAGAGTCCGGCGACCTCCTCCGCGGACGGACTGCGCGACCGCTGGACGGCCGTGTGCTACGTCTTGAGCTTGCATTGGTTTTCCTCGAAGAGGAGAGGGTGATGCAGCAAAGTGTAGCATAAGTATTTCCCTCAGTTTTGAGAACCAAGGTATCAATCCAGTAGGAGGCTCCTCAAAAGTCCCACACACCTACACAAACAAACCGAGAACTCGCAACCAACGCAATAAAGGGGTTGTCAATCCCTTCACGGCCACTTGCGAAAGTGAGATCTAATAAAGATAGTAAATAATATTTTTGGTATTTTTGGTATAGATGCAAAAAGTAAAGATGCAAACAAAAGTAGATTGAAAGCAAATATGATAAGAGATAGACCCGGGGGCCATAGGTTTCACTAGAGGCTTCTCTCGAGATAGCATAAGTATTACGGTGGGTGAACAAATTACTGTCGAGCAATTGATAGAAAAGCGCATAGTTACGAGATTATCTAGGCATGATCATGTATATAGGCATCACGTCCATAACAAGTAGACCGACTCACCTGCATCTACTACTATTACTCCACACATCGACCGCTATCCAGCATGCATCTAGAGTATTAAGTTCATAAGAATAGAGTAACGCATTAAGCAAGATGACATGATGTAGAGGGATAAACTCATGCAATATGATATAAACCCCATCTTGTTATCCTCGATGGCAACAATACAATACGTGCCTTGCAACCCTTTACATCCTTTGGTAAGGACACCACAAGATTGAACCCAAAGCTAAGCACTTCTCCCATGGCAAGAAAGATCAATCTAGTAGGCCAATCTAAACCGATAATTCTAAGAGACTTGCAAAGATAACTCAATCATACATAAAAGAATTCAGAGAAGATTCAAATATTATTCATAGATAAACTTAATCTTAAAACCACAATTCATCGGATCTCGACAAACACACCGCAAAAAGAGATTACATCGAATAGATCTCCACAAGAGATGGGGAGAACATTGTATTGAGATCCAGAAAGAGAGAAGAAGCCATCTAGCTAATAACTATGGACCCGTAGGTCTGTGGTAAACTACTAACAACTCATCGGAGGGGCAAGGATGTTGATGTAGAGGCCCCCCGTGCTTAATTCCCCCTCCGGCAAAGTGCCGGCGAAGGCTCCAAGATGGGATCTCGCGGATACAGAAGGTTACGGCGGTGTAAATTGTGTTTCATGGTGCCCCTGGATGTTTTCAGGGTATGTAGGTATTTATAGGAAGAAGAAGTACGTCGATGGCCGCCCAAGGGGCCCACGAGACAGGGGGCGCGCCCTATAGGGGGGGGGGCGCCCTCCTATGTCATGGAGGCTCCGGTTGCTTCTTGACTTGCACTCCAAGTTCTCTGGATCATGTTCGGCGATAAAATCATGTTCCCGAAGGTTTCATTCCGTTTGGACTCCGTTTGATATTCCTTTTCTTCGAAATACTGAAATAGGCAAAAAACAGTAATTCTGGGCTGGGCCTCCGGTTAATAGGTTAGTCCTAAAAGTAATATAAAGGTGGAAAATAAAGCCCAATAAAGCCTAAAACAGTAGATAAAGTAGCATGGAGCAATAAAAAAATTATAGATACGTTGGAAACGTATCACCGTGCTCGGCGCGGGCTCGCGAAGGGGGCGGCGCCGGTTCCGGCGGCGCGGCTACTGGAACCCGTCGGCATCCACCATGGTGTCCCTCGAGGCGCGGTGCACCTCAGAGCGGGGGCCGATGCGGGCCGAGGCAGGGAGCCGCGCGGCCGCCGTCACGGGGCTCGGCGCGGGAGGAGAGCGGGCGATCTCGCTGTAGGTGCCCGCAGAAGATTCGTCGTCCGAGTCGAACCAGCGTCCATCCCCGGAGGAGACGCGCTCGCCGGAGAGGGAGCGCGAGTCGGGGGTCGCCATGGGGGGATGGGGGGGAGCGACTTCCATGTTGTCGTATTTATGGAGACGAGAGGTTACTTATCTATGAATACTTACCTAACAAAAGCATGGACACATTCCTTTTTGGTATGTTCAAACTTCTGATCCATATTACAATTTTTTGGTTAACCAAAAGAAAATCACTCATTACTGATGATATATTTCATTTATTATTCATCTTTGCAGACGATACAAGACAATATGAGCTTGATTGGTCCACACGCTTCAAAATAATTAAAGGGGTAGGGAGAGGGCTTCTTTACCTCCACCAAGATTCAAGATTAACTATAATTCACAGAGATCTCAAACCAAGCAACATCTTGATGGATTCTGAAATGACTCCCAAATATCAGACTTCGGTACGGCGAGGATATTTGGTGGAAACAAACAAGAGGCAAGCACTACCCGGGTTGTGGGGACATAGTAAGTAATTCAATGCACTAGCTACGTCTCAAGGTTCAAATTTCTATCTTCCAGTTTATCCCAAATTATGCACCTCGCTGAATTGTCTAAAGCAGTGGTTACATGTCGCCTGAATATGTGATGGGAGGTGCTTTTTCTGTAAAATCGGACACCTATAGCTTCGGTGTTCTTCTCTTGGAGATTGTAAGTGGCTTGAAGATCACCTCGCCGCAACTCGTAATGAACTTTGTCGGCCTTACAGCTTATGTAAGCATGGATAAATGCGTAGAATCTGAACATATCAAACATAGTAAGTTGATCATAAGTTGTTTCTATTGGCTTAGGCATGGAGGATGGAAAAGCACCAGAACTGGTGCACTCTTCGGTTATTGAGAGTTGTTCACTTGATGAAGTTCTAAGGTGTATCCATGTCGGACTCCTGTGTGTTCAAGACAGTCCGAATGATAGGCCACTCATGGCATCAGTTACTTTTATGTTGGAGAATGAAAGTGCATTGCTCCCAGCACCAAAGCAGCCTGCATATTTTCCTCTACGAAGTCTCGAACCTGGAAAAATAAGGGGAAATTCTATGAATGTAGTGAGTATCACAACACTTGAGGGGCGTTAGATGAGAAGCTGTACACTTTACCAGAAGCTGATACTTTATGATGTACAAATATGTGGAGTGCAAAAAAAATTAGTAGGTTGTTGTGTCATAGTGGAAAGGCTGTGAATTGGGAACTAACAAGGAATGTAGGCACTGTATCAGTATGTTAACAGCTTAAATTGCAGCAGATATCATGCTCATGAACAAATCACCAGGTACACTGGTCTCTTTCTACATCTAACTCAGACTATCATTGTAGATGGAGACTATTTGCTTATCTCTCTTCTTAGTATGTAATGTTAGCCTAAAAGTTCCACAAATCAATCAAATTGAGAACACTATTATTAAGCTGCACTTTTGTTTGCTTGACAGATACATGCATTTAGTCTTGTATTATGAACATGAAGTTGTCTTTACCCATATGAATGTTGGTGATGGTAAATGTAACCTGCTACATAATCTCCTTGTTGCCTTGATTTTGAGTTTTTGACAGGTATTCCTGATGCCCTTTTTTCCTGTATAAAGAAGGTACTGTTTTCACATCTCCTATATCACTAACAGCATGTTTGGCTCCTGTCATTTGACTCGGAATTCCGACCCTAACTTGTTTGGCTGCCATGGATTTAGACACATGATTTCATTTGACAATTCCAGCGAATGCAATTGGAACTGGACTGAAATCCCTTCTCAGACCCCCCCCCCCGTCTTTATGTAACTGGACAGAACGAAGAAAAGAAGATCCTCGAGCAATGAAAATATTTCTTGGGTGGTGCTAATAATGAAAAGATTCGGTTTTTATGTAACTTTGGCTAGATTGTGATCATTTGATGATGTTATGAACCTTTGCTGTATTGCAAAGATTAGCTTTTTACAAAGTCTCATGTTGAAGTTCTATGCATTCATATGGTTTAGTTAAATGCAAAACATTGCTATGTGTGAACAAACAAGCTGTCAATGTTGACGCTAATACAGATTTATTCATCCTATTTATTACTAGCATAAAGGCTAGTTCGTTGGTGCTGGTACAGTCTCATGCTCATCTTGGTTCTGGTACAGATTTAACCTCAAAATCCTAGTGGCAGCCAAACATTAAATTTGGATTTGGAATCTAGATTCAGCCAAATGAAATGAAATCAGGGAAAGCCAAGCGAGCTGTAAGCTCCGTGGGGAAAATCGCCCAGGAGCTAACGAGGCTATCGATTTCGCTGGATGTGTGCGTGTTGGCGAGGTGGGCGATTTGTGGGTCCTTTTGTCAGCGGTGAAGAGGTATGGGTCTGGGCTGTCGATGCGTAAGGGCCTCCCCTAGGAGGCTTTTTCTGGTCAACATCGGCGTGGCGGCTGGGCCGGAGGCGGTTGCAGGATGTGTGCGCTCGGCTGTCTACAGAGGTTCGCCATCGGGCCGGCGTCTACCACGCCCTGCTGGTGAGGCTGCCGTTTGAGGGGGCAGGTCAGTGCGTTCGCTCCTGTTGGTGGAGCTTCAGCGTCCCTGCCGGTGGCAGCTTTGGAGGGTGTCTCTTGTCGCCTGTGGGGTGTTGGATTTTGGTGGGGTTTCCCGGATGGCCTCGCGTCGGAGAGCGTTGTGTTGGTGACGGCAGTCAATAATACGGAATCGATTATGAGATCTCCCGTTAGCTCGCCCTCCATGGCCTCCGCGTCATCCTCCACGCACGTGGCTGGGATGCCGTCGATATATAGGATGCGTTTGGTTTGAAGGACATGCTGGGGTGGCTATGGGCATCCCTATCCAGCAGGATAAGGATAACCATATTTTCTGTTCGGTTGATGGATGAGATTAGCCTATGTTTTGTGTGGTTTGAAGGTTAAATCTTGGCTGGGAATAGCCATTTTTCTGTTTGGTTGGTAGGTAAGGTTAGCTATTTTTCAATATGAGGCAATCAAATATGATATGTACAACAACAAGTATAAGAACATTTTTAGAATCTTGAGCACCATACCAAAACAAACTCCAACAAGTTATAATGCACAAAAAAATAAATTTTAGCAAGTTAGAATGCATGAAAGAACAAATTTCAGCAAGTTATAATGCATGAAGGAACAAATTTCAGCAAGTAATAGAATATATAGCTTGACATTCCATAGAATACTAGATCAAATATATAGTTATACAATCCATGCATAGTTCAATGTTTTGGTTGTAATCAAAAGAACATGTCCATACAACCCATAGCTCCATTGTTTTGGTTGTCATCAAAAGTATAACTCAAACTACCCATATAAACTCATCATGCTTCGGCTTCAGGGAAGGTACTCTTCACATACCTAGAGACCCAAACCTTTCTCTGAACATCTCCCAAGACCTTGAATGTCGTTTCAACACGAGTATTGTCAACCAAATAGGCACCAAAAAACGTTTCGCGGGCTCCATTTGCGCGCCCAGCATGCGCGAGATGCCCACATCTGCGAAATTTTTGCGGACCCGCGGAGCCGAGTTTTGGAGGAATATTCGAAGCATCTAGCCATCCCTATCCCAACTCGTCCATGAAACAAACGACTGTTATCCACCTAAAAACGGCTATCCCTGTCCCATAGAGGGATAGCCCAGCATCCAAATGCATCCATAGGCGAGGAGGCGACGGAGACCCAAACACAGAGTGGTCGTAACTTGACCTGGCTGAAGCTGAGGCCTCCACGGACTAGACGACGTTAACCCCGGTAGCATCCATCTTCTTGTGAGCGCCGTGCTTCTCGCCCCACTTGCTTAGGTAAGCGCATGTCCATCCTTCACGTGATTCAGTCAGCAAACATGCATGCTTCTTCTGAACTTCAATTACTAAGGCTCTCCGTTTTTTTGAATCTATGTGTGGACAATTTCGTACACCAAGGCGATTTTAGTTCTCCGCTTTTAATCTCACTTTGGATAATTTCATACACAGAGATGATCTTACTTATCGATCTTACTCACTTTTATTTCAGCTAGTTGAAAATAATGTGCCTAATTGCTAAGTTGCATCCACTGAATTTTGAATACTTATATGAAAAATGTCCTTTCCTGCACTGAATTGAAGGGTGAATAGTTATCGGAAAAATGTTTGGGTGTGTAGTATGAAAATGAGTATTCAGTTTCATATACGTGAAATGTAGGATATTAATTATAGTTTTTTGTCTGCTTTACATAAACATGAAGAAACTGATACCTTAAGTATGCAATTGGTGGTTTAGTACTCTGGAAGATGTTTGGGTATCTTTGGTAACCTGGCTACATGATAACAATGCAGGTCAGCAGGTGTATACCTCAACAGTGGAGCAGAGAACTCTGCAAGTTATTGAGATGAACTATTTTTGTACAAAGCGGATAATTGAAGCTGTGATGCCATTGTTTAAGCCTTCTTCATATGGTGTCCCGATAGTGAATGCGTGCTTGGTAGGGTCAGTGGCAGGTGTAATGTACACTGGTACAACGACGTACTAAACAAACGGTTTAAAACCCCTTTCCGCGATGGCATTTGGAACCGTCGCCAAGTGAGTGTGTGTGATAGGGTGTCCTTCCCACACGACCCAGAAATCGTCGGGGATAGGCCCTCCTGGGACCCAGGCTGGGGCCGTGTGCGATCGGGCGAGGCATCGAACCCAATCATTTCCGTAGGTATATACATCCCACGCGGTGAATCCCAGAAATCATTTCCGTAGATATGTACATTCCACATGGTGAATCCCAGAAATCATTTCCGTAGGTATGTACATCCCACACGGTGAATCCCAGAAATCATTTCCGTAGGTATGTACTTCCCACACGGTGAATCCCAGAAAATCATTTCCGTAGGTATGTACATCCCACACAGTTCTTTGTGTGGAAACGTTTGTGCAAGGTGGCCTAACGCAAACAGTTCGCTGCTGGAAGCCGTGTGTGATTGTTAGTTGATCGAACACGCCTACTTTCTAGAAACCGTGCGGGTTGTTTGAGTTCATCACCCACGGTGCTGTCTGAGTAACCGTTTGCAATAGAAAACCCCAATAAGAAGGGTAATTAGCATATTATTGATAATCCATGTACTAATCAAACTGATATTAACATGCCAGATATTTCATATCCGTATAAAAGCAACCAGGATTTCATAATCGAATTACATCAGATAGCTTCGGCACTCAGTTACACCATTACACAACAACACCAAGTTTCACATGCAGCATCAAAAACCTTTGGAAAGTAGCATCATACATGGTAAATAGACAGATGAATCTCATCTGGGAAACTGCAGAAGCGGAAAGCAAATATTGAGCCTTCAGTGATGTTGAATGTCCTTGCAACTTTAGGCCAGTGTGGCTATGGATAATTGCCCGCCCAACCTTCGTCCTCTTCAGCAAGACTTCAATATTGTACTATGGGTGTTGAATGAATACCTTCCTCGCCTCTTGACCATGCAGGTGGTTTGAGAGGTAATCATTGGTGAACTTCTTTGAAAAGTACTGAAAACAAAGCCATGCATAAATTGGTTTTGTAAATTTTGGAATGGCGCAAGGGATAAAAACAAGGTAAAAGAGTTAGTACCATCCTATAGTTGAATGATGTCTTCTTCATTGTGCAAACAAAGATCTTGCTGTTATTCGTCGCAAGTTTGTTCATCCTAACAATCTTTCTGAGTTTCTTGACTTGACTGATATTCATGGACATCTCATTTCCCCATATGCAAAATGGGTCGAACAGTTGGTCTAAGCCTCTGACAGCAGGACCTACATGTGCAAGACCAAATTGTAAGAAACCTAAATATTAGAATGATTCCTGCAACTGCACAACAATGTGCCATTAGCCAAAGGACCCTGCTTGAACAAACCTCGAAGGTAAACTGCAGTGTCTCCCATTGTTTCCCTGCAACACACATAAGGAAGATCTTGATCAGGTTAACTGAGAGTTGCCATACTATCAGTAGAATATGTATTGAGTACAGCCAAATTCGATTGGTGTCACATGCATAACAATACAAAATTGTACCTGTCGGTGTACAAAAGTAGGGGCTCTGCTTTTGGCCCCTTTACTTGTGCACGGGCAGTCAAAGCCTCCCGCCACGGCCACACATAGACATAGAAGGAAAGGGGAGCTGGAGAGAAGCCAAAAACCACTAGAAGCGGAGGAACGGAGCAGGCTCCCACCAGCAAGACCCTTGCCGGGGACAGCTTTGGCCGCCCCGGCAAGACCCTTGCCGGGGCAGCTCGCCCCACACCAACAGAGCGGGTCACCCTTGAGCCCACAACTTCTAGCGTAATCTACTACGTTGAGGCAAGGGCTCGGGAGACACCTCCTTGGTGGCATGCAGATCTTCGACAAGACAAATGAAGCAGCGACAGAGACCAATGCCACAAAGATCGGATGGGCGAAGCAGGTTTTCCCGGCAAGGACCCTTGCTAGGGCAGCCTCAGCGGCCCCGGCAAGACCCTTGCTGGGGCAGCCCGCCCGCGCCAGTCGAGCGAGCCACCCTTGAGCCCACCAATGCTCAGACAAATGCATTGGGACGGGGCTCGGGAGGCACCTCCGTGGTGGCATGCAGATCTTTGTGAAGACATAGAATGCTCAAGATCAAATGAGGATAAGAGGGCAACCATCCTCACCGAAGAAACCCACAAGACCCCCGGCAAGACCCTTGCCGGGGAGGCCAGCGCGCCACGGCAAGACCCTTGTCGGGCCACCCGGCAAGACCCTTGCCGGGGAGGCCAGCGCGCCACGGCAAGACCCTTGCCGGGCCACCCGGCAAGACCCTTGCCGGGGAGGCCAGCGTGCCACCGCAAGACCCTTGCCGGGCCACCCGACAAGGCCCTCGCCAAAGCGCACCAGCTGGACCACTGCCAGGCCCGCCCAGATATGTCTTCGCCGCCGTTCGCATGCGGCTGCCAACCCAACCAGCTGGGCAGGCACCTGCGTGGCGGCATGCAATCCTTCGTGGAGGCTCCACCACTGCACCACCTCAGCTGCCTGCCTTCCTACATGGCACCGCATGCATCGCTAGCCAGGGCGCGTGTCGAAGCAAGGAGGAGCGGCGACGGATCCTCGCCCCCGTCCCCAATAAAGCGAAGGGACACCTAAGCCTCGCATTAAATGCGTCTTGTCCTGTAATACTAGCGATAGACTGACAACACTGTAGCACTTTCCACCTCCTGTGTGCCATTGTGGCAGCCCCTTCGCCTATAAAAGGAGGCCCATGGCACACAGAGAAAGGATTCGGCTCTTTGGAACCTGGCAGCACCTAGAGCTAGTTAGAGAGCTCAAGAACACTAAATTCATCCACCAAAGCAGGACTAGGGTTTTACGCATCCTCGCGGCCCGAACCTGGGTAAAATCCCTTTGTGTTGTCTGCTAGTCCCGCTCTTCTCACGACCCCCGCGCCCCGCAACCGTAGAAGGGATTCTAGTGATCCCATAGGTGTCATCTCCCACCGACATCTTTGGTGCGCCAGGTAGGGGACGCGCGCAATTGTAAGAATCTGGTCCAGCAGTTGACTTAGTTGTTCTTCATCGCCATGGCTCCCAAGAAGAAGGCGACCACAGCGATTAGTTCGTCCGAAACCGAGTTGGTACCAGCGCGGACCGGTACCGGGCCAGTCGCGGAGAGGACCCGTGGTGCGGCCCGCGAACATCCACATCGCCCTGATGGTCCGGACCTGGCGAGCGGCGTCGTTCGCGCGGCGGGCGGCGAGCCAGCTCCGGAGATGGAGTTGGGGCCCCCGCATGCGGCGTGGGGCCCTCCAGGGGTGGTGCCGTCCCGCCAGGCAGCGGCACGGCGATCTCCAAAACGCCAACACTAGCGCCCACAGCGCGCTCCTCTCAGGTTGTGCGTGATGAGCAGCGTCACCCTGCTGGTGACCCTGCATGGCGCCCTGGGAAGAGTCCCGTGCGTCCGTCAATTGAAGGAGAGGGCCAGCATGCGCGCCGAGGTAATGCTGGAGGTGGCGAACGGCTGTGGAGCCACGACGCAGCTCCTTCTAACGTGGTTAGGAGTCGAGGCACATCGCGGTCCACCCAGCTTTCGCCGCCACCCACGCCAGCGGAAGCCCTAGCGCGCGCAGCTGCTCCTCGATTTTCCTCCCACCGGGGAGAAGCTCGACGAATGGAGGGCCACCATCCGGAGCCTCGTCGGCATCGCCAACGACGATAGGATGCAGCCGGCGGAACCCGTCGACCGTCGCTCCGCCGGGCTGCCACCTGCTTGCGGAGGCCATGCCGGAGGCGACGCGGCCACGGTGTAGTCCCCACATCCATCCCGACCGCCCCGGGCGTCGGCCCGTCGCGGCGACGCTCGAGATGATATCTCCATCGCGTCGTCCGACCCGCGGACCAACCACGATCAGCGCCAAGTCCTTCGGGAGCGGGCTCATGAGGACGCTCGAACTACGATCGAGCGCCGACGTGACGCGCGCCACCAGTCGGACAGGCGGGCAGGGCCCGCTACGGACCACCCAGTGCCGGGAGGCTATGGTGGCTTACCTTACGAGGTGGATTGTCCGGCCTTCACCCGTGAGCTACGGCAGTTCCAGTGGCCCTCCCACCGTACGTTCAAACCCGACGTTGGCGAGAAGTACAACGGCAAGACTCACCCATCGGTGTACCTCAGCATTTACACCATCGCGATGCAAGCTGCCGAGGCCCGCGACGACAAGGTGCTTGCCAACTACTTCCCGTTGGCACTCAAGCCTAATGTTATGTCATGGTTGATGCACTTGCCGGTGGATTCCATCTCTTCTTGGGTGGATCTGTGCCATGAGTTTGTTGGCGCCTTCACCGGAGGTCACCAAGCTCATGGCCATGCGAGTGATTTACACATCATCCCCCAGAAGGAAGGAGAAAACCTGCGGAAGTACATCCAAAGGTTCAGCCGGGTGCAGTACAACATCCCCGATGTTCAACCCGCCGCTGTGATCAGTGTGTTCCATCAGAACATGCGCAATCGCAAGATGCGTGAAGAGCTGGCGATGAACAAGGTTAAGGATGTGTCCGAGCTCTATGTTCTGGCCGACCGGTGTGCTCGTGCCGAGGAAGGAAGGAAGTACCCCGGTGAAGATGCCGGTGCGGAAACCGACTCCACTGGCGATACCGCCACCCCAGCAAAGAAAGGTCGACGCCATAATAGGAAGTGCAAGGGCAAGGCCGTGCTTGCCATTGAGGGATCCGACGACACCGGTACCACCAAGAAGACTACAGAAGCGACCCCGCAAAGAGATTGCGGGTGTAACGCTGCCAGGCTCGGCGGTTGCCAACAAGCCAGGAGGCTCCGACAAGCAGTACTGCAAGATCCACCGCACCAAGGGCCACGACATCCAAAACTGCCGGCAGGTAGAGCTGCTCACCGAGAAGCAGAAAGCTGAGTATGAGCGGCGGGACAAGGAGAAAGGCTCGGATGCTGCCGAAGGGTCCAGCAAGAAACATGGCAGACAAGGAGGCCGCCGCGGTAAAGACAGTCAGTAGGAGAGGCCCGCCCGGGGCCGCGGCAAGAAACAGGAAGGCGATGATCATGACGAGGATGGCGAGTCCGGCGACCACGAGTTTCAGAAAGCCACAGAGGCCATGTGCGTCGATGGCGGCGCCTCGCTGCACACATCCCACCGCTGACTCAAGCAGTGGGCGCGTGAGATCACAGCGGTGGAGCCATCGTTTGACGCACGGAAGCCGCTGAAATGGTCCAGCACGCCCATCATCTTCGACACCGAGGACCACCCTGACCGCACCACTGCGGTCGGGTGCTTGCCATTGTTGGTTTCACCAACAATCCGCAACCTCAAGGTGACAAAGATATTGGTTGACGGTGGGGCCGGCCTGAACTTGATCTCACCCGTTGTGGTTAAAAGGCTGCAGATCCTCGATGGAGACCTCGAGGAGACGGCACGTTCCAAGGGGTTAACCCGGGGAGGAGCTAGCCAAAGGGAAAGATCACACTGCCCGTGACATTCGGAGACGAGTTGAACTACAGGACGGAGAGGATTGTTTTTGATGTAGCCGAGATCCCCTTGCCTTACAACGGGATCCTCGGCCGCCCGGCACTGGCCAAGTTCATGGCGGCTTCAAGACCACGCCTACAACATGTCGAAGATGCCCGAGCCGATGAGCATCATCACTGTCCCCTCCGACAAGAAAGATGCGTTGATCTGCGTTGACCAACTCTACCGGGAAGCAGTTGCAGCAGCTGCCGCTAAGGTACCTGCTCCTGCCGACGGAGCCCCGGGGGAGAAGAAGACCGATGAGACTCCTAGCACCCACTCCAGCAAGCGCACCTCTTCGGGGTGTTGCGCTCCCGTTGAGGACGTGCCAGAGAGCTCTGCCGGCAAGAGCAAGAAGTCCAGAGCCACGCCACCAGAGACCAAGAAGGTGCCCGTCAAGGAGGACGGTACGGGGGGAGTTTTTACCATAAGCTCCACCCTCGACGGCAAATAGGAAAGCAAGCTCGTCGCCTTCCTGCGGGCGAACACTACTAGGGAAAAGCCTATACACAGAGGTATAGCAGTAGTGCTGGTTAAAATAGGGCGCTACTGCTAATTTGTAGTAGCGCGTTCATGCAAAGCGCGCTATAGCTCAAACGTTAGCAGTAGCGTATGTTCAGAAACAAGCGCTACCACTATAATTCCCACGGCTTAGCCGATAGGCTACACATAGTAGTAGCGATCCATATAGAACCGCACTACCGCTACTTCCTTTGTAGCAGTAGCTGCTTTCTTCTAAACTCGCTACTGCTAGAGGATATAAAACTAACTTTAAAGCAAATAGAAAGGTAATTGAAAATGAAAGAAACAGAATAAGGTGAAAGGAAAAAAATAAAATGTGAAGAAAACTAAATGAAAAAGGGAAAAAGAGGAAGGAGTAGCAGTAGCGTGTATACTAGAACGCGCTGTAGCTAAAGTAACGATGAGTGCGCTCGAACGGGCAGCTCTGCTACTTCTGAATTAACCACCCGCCGGCTCAAAATTTGGCTAAGTCCTCCATTCCCCCCTTTCCCCTACTCCTCTGTCGCCGCCGCCTGAGCCTGCCCTCACCGCCACCGCCCGCCCTCAACCTCAGCGCCGCTGCCCGCCGCCGCTCTCGACCTCACCGCCGCCGCCCTCGACCTCACCGCTGCCGCCCGAGCCCACCCAGCACCGCCGCTTCCCGATCCCGAGCCCGCCCTCGCCGCCCCTACCTCTCCGTCGCTGAGCACCTCCCCGCCACCGTCTCTCCCCTCTTTGTAAGCCCCCACCCCTCCCCACCCCCTTTCTCTCTGCTTAATTAGTTAGTACTAGATGTTTTTTAGTAGTAGATGATGTTAATTAGGGTTCATAGATAATGATTTTTAGTAGTTGAACTAGTTTAGTTTTAGTTGAACTAGTTTAGTTTTAGTTGAACTAGTTTAGTTTTAGTTGAGCTAGTTTAGTTTTAGTTGAACTAGTTTAGATTTAGTTGAACTAGTTTAGTTTTAGTTGAACTAGTTTAGTAAGTAAATTAATAAACTAGTTGAACTAGTTGAATTAATAGAACTAATGTATTTTTAGTAAGTAAATTAATAAACTAGTTGAACTAGTTGAATTAATAGAACTAATGTATTTTTAATAAGTAAATTAATAAACTAGTTGAACTAGTTTAGTTTTAGGTGAACTAGTTTAGTAAGTAAATTAATATAACTAGTTGAACTACTTTATTTTTAGAAAGAACTAGTTTTTTTCTATTTATAGTAAGTTTATATTTAGTAAGAACCAGTTGAATTAATAGAACTAGTTGAATATGTCATATTTGTTGTTATTTTTTTAGTTTAAGCAATTATTTGGGTTGTATTAGTGATAACTTATAGGGTTTTTGCTTTTGCAGAAATCAAGGAGCCCTTCCATCATCCCCGCCGTCGTCCCTGTCACCGACCCCCTCCGACCTCGAGGTGAGACCTGCCAAATCTCCATGTATATCTTGTGTTGCTCATATAGGATATGTGGTTGCCCAAGTGGCCGGTCATGTTCAGGTTACACCTCCGAGTGGCCTGTGTTTTGCCGGAGTGTTGATTAATTTCCGTTCCGACAAATTTCAAAGCGCCGATATGTCTCTTTTTAGCAAAGGTCATGCCGGATTTTTCCGTGAATTCTGGCATGACTTGTGCTAGAATATGTACAAGTTTAATCTTTGAATTATGAACGTAGGAAATGGTCACTTTCGACGCATTTACAGTCTCCTGTGGAGTGCAGCTGGTGCCATGACGATCGAGGTATGTGCGACAGGTTCATTGAGGCGATTTAAGATCAGCGCTTCAACATTAAGCTCGAGGAGACATTCGATGTTGAAACGGTACGCAACAACGACAAGTGTTTTTTTCGTAATTAAGCATGACTTCAACTATTTCAACGTCTAATTTTCATCTTTTACAATTCGACTAGCTTATCCCATGCCATGCAAGACGCTATGTCTTGGAGAGGATGGGTTTTGAAGACCATGAAAATTTTGAAACAAAGAAAATACACCTAAGGACCCATCATGATATGGATTTTGAAGTAAATCTGTGCAATGCTCAGAGCATAACCCATTTTGGTTGCCAAAATTGGGAAGCACTTTGAAAAATGTATGTTTTTTATGAGGGTATGATTGTCACCATGGATCTTGGTGATCCTGACATTGAGCAAGACAATATGGACATTTGGGTCCTTGTTGATACGCTTCCGATTCTACCGCAATGTGAGTTTCTCAAACATAGTTATTAACTAATTTATATTGTTTATTTCAAAATAGTTGACAGCTTATTTCCATCGACAACTTATTTTGATTCTTCAAAGAATGTGCGGAAGATGGTAGACAAAACCCACTACACTGATGGCTCCGAATTAACTTATAAGGAGAAAAGTCATCTGATCGTTTATTGTACTTATCTTGAGGATTACAATTCCTATTATCGAACTCCTCCAAATTATGGTGAATACGTGCCACTAGTGCACGTGTTGAACCACGTAACACGGTAACTTCTATGGAGATACCCTGGTAAGATTTTTTACTATTACGACATCCGTGCATCTTTTGCATACTTCTAAAACTAGTACATCATTGCTAGCTACGAAGTTATTACTATGTTTTTCAACAGAAAATCCCGATGGATTGTGTGCCTCATCTGATGTATCTGAATGGTCGCCTTATAGTTCTGAACATACTACCAGGTCAATCTAGGGAGCTCACCTGTGCATATCGGATTTCTAAAGCCGGTGATCACATGCTCATCAAAGAAAGGAAAAAAAGTTTGGACATTCGCAAGGAGGTTCTTGGAAGTAACATTAAGCAAAAGGCAAGAATTGGAGACAGGATAATCTCCATTCTCCATAAGGAAGAGTCAGGGGCTATCTTGTTTTTTGCTATTTTACCTTAGAGAATGTAGTAGGTCCTAAGAGAATGTAGTAGGTCCTATGAGGTACAATATATTTATTATGTGGTACAATGTGTTAGAATTGATGATGAGGAGTACTTGTGATTACGACTAGTGACCAATTTGCTATGTGATGTCATTGATGAAAACGATGATCTTGAGGAGGTGTTATATGACAATGATGATGTATTATGATGATAAGTTGTTAATGATATGATGATGATGATGATGATGATGATATTTATTATATCATTGGGTGAAAGAACCACGATTCTTTCACCCCGTGATGTAATAACTCATTATGATGTGAAAACAATCTCTAAATTCCTGTTGTATGAAAACTTGTGTAAAGGTGTATGAATACAACATGAAATAAAGAAGAAATAAAATACGAAATAATAGTAGTAGCGCGGGCAGGGAGAAGCGCTACTACTAATTACCAGTAGCGCTCCTCTAGTAAATCGCTACTACTAAGTCGATTTAGCAGTAGCGTGGGTCAAGGCACGCTACTGCTAAGCTTTAGCTGTAGCGCCTTATCAGTAGCGCTCCTACCCGTGCTATTGATAGGCCTAAAACCCTCGCTGCTGCTAGGCTTTTCTCTAGTAGTGGAATGTCGATGTGTTTGCATGGCAAGCCTCCGACATCCCCGGCGTTCCCAGGGAGGTGATTGAGCACCACCTTGCTCACATCCTCATGCGCGCCCGTCAAGCGAAGGTCGAAGCAAGCTACGAGAGGCAAGAGTTCATCACGAAGGAAATCAGAAAGCTAGAGGCGGCAGGCTTGGTGAGAGGAGTACTCCATCCAACGTGGTTGGAAAATCTGGTAGTGGTGCGCAAGGCAAATGGGAGATGGAGGCTGTGTATTGATTACACAGACATCAATAAGGCCTGCCCAAAGGATCCTTTCCTGTTGCCGCGCATTGACCAGATTGTTGACTCCACAGCTGGGTGTGACCTCTTATCGTTCCTGGACGCCTACTCAGGATACCACCAGATCTTCATGACAAAGGAAGACGAGGAAAAGACAGCATTCATCACCCCATGTGGTACGTATTGCTTTTTACGGATGCCTTTCGGGTTGAAGAGTGCTGGCTCAACCTTTGCAAGAGCAGTCCAAATTGGTTTTGAGACCCAGTTGCATAGAAATATGGAAGCTTATATGGATGACATAGTGGTCAAAACCAAGGACAAAGCAACGCTCGTGCAAGATCTGGAGGAAACATTTGGGAACCTGCGCAAGATCAACCTCAAATTGAACCCTGAGAAGTGTGTCTTTGGCGTACAGTCCGGCAAGTTTCTCGGGTTCTTTGTATCCCAGTGCGGGATTGAAGCAAACCCAGATAAGATCAAGGCTATCGAGCAGATTGGGGCACCCAAACGGATCAAGGACGTGCGTCGTCTCACTGGCTGCGTTGCTGCCATGAGCCGGTTCATCTCCAAGTCATGGAGCGTGCCCTTCCTTTTTCAAGATCTTAAAGAAAGCAGGGCCGATGGAGTGGACCCCAGAGGCCGAGGCAGCGCTGCAAGATTTGAAGAAGTACCTCTCCTCTACCCAGTCTTTGCTTGCGCCCAAACCACAAGAACCGTTGCTGCTTTATCTAGCGGCAACGAATCAGGTGGTTAGCGCCGCACTAGTGGCACAGAGAGAGGTTGATGAGGAGACAGCAGCAACGGTAGAGTCGACGGTTGGCGGGCCAGAACCCTCCCCGGCAGGGCTCAGCCCCGGCAAGGCTGAACCCTCGGCAGGGTTCGGCCCCGGCAAGCCTGGCGCCCGTGCGACAGGACCCACGCGACCAGGTGAAGAAGCGCAGAAGAAGAAAATGGTGCAGCATCCAGTTTACTTCGTCAGCTCCCTTTTGCAGGGGGCTAGGTCGAGGTACTCAGGTGTGCAAAAGCCGCTCTTCGGCCTCCTTATGGCTTCGAGGAAGTTGCACCATTACTTCCAAGCGCATGAGATCACGGTGGTCACCTGCCTCCCATTGCAACGGATACTGCATAACCCAGATGCAATGGGGAGGATCACGGAATGGGCCCTGGAGCTGTCAAGCTTCGGTTTAAAGTTCGAAAGTACCTCGACGATTCAGAGCAGAGTCTTGGCAGAGTTTGTTGCAGAATGGACCTCGACGCCCATTTAAGAGGTACGAGAGACCACTCTCCCCGACAAGGAAACGAGTCGCAACTGGATCATGTACTTTGATGGTGCCTTCTCGCTGCAAGGCGCCGACACTGGTGTGCTGCTTGTCGCACCCACCAGAGAGCACCTCAAGTACGTCGTCCAGATGCACTTCCCCGAGAGATGTCAACCAACAATACTGCTGAGTAGGAGGGCTTGCTTGCCGATCTCAGGATCGCGGCGGACCTCGGGGTTAAAAAGCTCATCGTCAGGGGTGACTCACAGCTCGTCGTCAGGCAGATCAACAAAGACTATCAAAGCCCGTTGATGGAAGCTTACGTAGATGAGGTGAGGAAACTGGAGGAACGCTTTGACGGTATACAAGCAGAGCATGTCCCTCGGGTGAAGAACGACATCGCCGATTACCTGTCAAAGTGCGCTGCCCTCAAGCTACCTGTGGAACCAGGTACTTTTGTGCTTCAGTTGACTCAGCCATCTGTTGAGCCGTCGACCGGGCAGAACAAGCGGAGGAAGCTAGGCCCCGGCAAGTACTTCCCCACCGAGATCCCCGGAGCCACCGGCGGATATGTTGCCCTGGATGCCGATCCTACCGCGGAGCGACCGACTCCGGCAGGACCTCAGGTCACGGCTGTGGAGGCGGCCGCCCCCGTAGAAGAAGAAATGCCTTTGGTCCTTGTCGTCGAGCCACATGCTCCGGCATGGGCACAACACACCGTACGATTCCTTCAGAAGGGAGAGCTTCCTGAGGAGCAGGAAGAGGCGGAAAGAGTAGCCCACCGGTCTGCCCTGTACCAGTTCGTTGATAATGAGCTATACAGAAGAAGAACGAATGGGGTGAAATTGAAGTGCATCTCCCGGGAGGAAGGACTGAAGCTGTTGGCAGAGATACATGGAGGCATATGTGGCTCCCACATAGGGTCGAGGGCCCTTGCCGGCAAGGCTTTCCGGCAAGGTTTCTTCTGGCCCACCATCCTCCAGGATGCGACGGTACTAGTAACCAAGTGTGAAGTGTGCCGGTACCATTCGAAGAAGCTCCATCAACCAGCTCAAGCCCTTCAAACCATCCCTCTCTCCTGGCCCTTCTCGGTCTGGGGGCTCGACATATTGGGCCCTTTCCCCCGTGCTGTCGGGGGCTTTGAGTACTTGTACGTCGCAATCGACAAGTTCACAAAGTGGCCAGAAGTGGAAGCAGTGAGGAAGGTGACAGCGCAGTCAGCCATCAAGTTCTTCAAGGGACTAGTGTGCCGTTATGGGGTGCCCAACAGGATCATCACCGACAATGGCACGCAGTTCACAAGCAATGCCTTCATGCAATACATTGAGGATCTCGGCAGCTAGGTCTGTTTTGCTTCCGTGGCACATCCACGGAGCAACGGCCAAGCGGAGAGAGCAAATGCTGAAGTCCTGCGAGGCTTAAGAATGAAGACTTTCGACAGGCTGCAAGAGTGGAAGGTGCTGGATTGACGAGTTGCCGGCGGTTCTTTGGTCGATCAGAACGACGCCAAATCGAGCCACCGGCCAGATACCCTTTGCCCTGGTTTACGGGGCAGAAGCAGTTCTCCCCATGAAACTCATATACGGGTCACCTCGAGCGCTCGCTTATGATGAGCTTGAGCTAGAGCGATTGCGGCAAGATGACGCGACACTCCTTGAGGAAGATCGTCTCTGGGCGGCTGTGAGAGCAGCATGCTACCAGCAAGCCTTGTGCCGCTACCATAGTCGCAAGGTTCATGCCCGGAGCCTGGAGATTTGGTCGTAGCTGCGGCAGCAAAGAGAAGGAACGGGGGGGGGGGGGGGGGCGAAGCCCACGTCATCCCTGCCTCCACCAAGAGCGTGAGAAAGGTCAAGCGAAGCGGGGAAACGGCAAGGCCTGTTGCCGGGCGATAAAACGTTTGTCTTAAGGATAACGAGGATTCATTCCTTGTCGTGGGTTCCACCCACAAACGAAAATCCCGGCAAACATCCCTTTTTCATTAAAAAATATCCCGTATAGGTATAGTTCATACGAAATGAAAAACATGAGCAATGGGATTACAAGCTTTAAATTCTACTAAGGCCAGAAGGCTTACAAACTAAAGAGAGATAAGGTGCCCGTAACCCCTTTCTTGTCCCTCTCCTCAGGAAATGGAACAAGAAAAGCAGGAGGGCAAAAGGGGCGCCTAGGCAAGCTACGGGTGGCAGAAGACACCAAGAGAACATCTTGGTGGCCGTCCAAGGGCTGGATGGTGATGGCGGTCTAACACTCAAAAAATTTTGGTTTGATTTTTATTAGATTCTTTATTTGATTTAAGGGAGATTATTTGAATTTTTCTAAAAGAGGGACTCTCCTTCTCAAAAAAATTTATGACAAATATTTTTTTGAGTCCTTCTCAATATTGATTTTGGTATTGAGGGTTTTTCAACATGTGTTGGTTCCACACAAATACTCTTGGGTTATGTTACTAATTCTTTTATTTAAAAAGTATTCCTACAAATTATGGATTTATTCTTCTCCATTCAAAAATTTCTCTCTTGCCATGGCCTATGTATAAAATTTTCTTCCAAAACCCACCTCCCTACTTTGGGTCAAGCCTAGCATCAAAGTCCAACAAGTTTGAACCTCCCCTAGATTTTATTCCTATTTATTTTAACCTCAAAATCTTTTCTGTCATTAAATTTGGACCTTAGAGATTTACAAAGGAACTGCCATTTTTCCTTTGAGTTTTAACTCCAAATAAATCCCTCTGGCTAGTCCTTAGCACCCTCAATCAAGATCCATCAAGATCTGCTAGTCCACAGTTCAAATTTTTCAAAATGTGCTTGCTGCAAGTTTGGACCAGATTTGCCATTTTTGGTGAAATTCATTCTTTTTCTTTTCCTAAAAATCTGAGACAATTCAGGCAGTCTCCAGATGCATCAAGAGATCACCTCACCAAGGATCAGCTCAAGAAAAATCTTCCACGTGCCTAAAACATTTCGTCGAACAGCTGGCGTGCACTGTTTCTGTTCATATTCAGAAATTCAGTGTTTCAGTTCAGAGACAGTGTCGTTTTCGTCAGTCGGCAGCGTCAATCTCGCCAGTGCTCTCGTTGGCTCGTTGCTCACTGCTCCTTCTTCTTATCCGATGCGCCGCACAGTTGTTTGGCCAGTCGCGAGCGTCGGTGGCGACATGTCGCGTCAGCTCCGGCGTCTTCCGCAGTTGCAGAACCGCCCGTGGCGGCCAGCAGGGGCCGGACCTGCCATACGGCACCGTCCAGCACCGCCCACACCGCCAGGAGCCTCCGCGTGGCCATCCCCTTCCCTGTGCGTGCTGCAGAGCCGTCGTCGTGGCCTGGAAAGCGCAGAGCACGCTCCCTGCCGCCGACGTGCCCGTGAGGCCGTTCCGTCGAGAACTTGGAGTATCACCCAAGTTGTACCAAGTTTAGCCGTTGAACAGAACCAGCGAACCAATCCGAAGATGCCCAGTCGCTTAAACCTCCAGTCCAACCTCTGCCTCGCCGTAATCACTCGCCGGAGAAGCCCCGTTCTCGTCAACTGCCTCGGGCCGGCTATAAATAGAGGCCCCGAGCTCGTTCCTGACCCAGCACCTCCCCTCCTCGCCTTAGAACCTCGCCACGCCCATCAGAGGGCCTCGGGAGAGACTTCTTCCCCGACTCCGGCCGCCCCGATCCGCTTCGGGCTCCGGCAAGATTCTCTCTGGTGAGAGCATCCCCTCCTCCCAAACTCAAGGCCAAGAGCCTCCTAGTACACCCACTCCTCTAACCTGCGCTTCAATTTGGCGTCTGCAGCCCTCCCCAGCGAGATCCATCCTCGACCGAGCCACCGTCCGCCGGAGAGGAGGCCGCCATCGACGTGGTGCTCGCCGATGACCAACTCCACCACCTACAGACGCGGGAGAGCTCAGTGAGTCCGTAGGTACTTTCCGTTCCCCCTACCTCGCCGTGGATCGACGCCGGCGACCACCGCGACCCTCGGGCGCCGGTGTGCTCTGTTTTAAACTTTTAAACCTGACGGGTGGGACCCCCTCGTTAGCCTCTCCTCTCTTATTCGAACCGTTTTCTGAAAACGCCTTTGGGCAAAGTATGTGTTCCCTTTGGGTTGACGTATTTCCAGCCGAAGCATTTTCTATTTTTCTAAACTAGCCCCTGGAAAGTTTCTTTTTCATTACAGTTTAGTCCCTGGACTAAAACCTTCATAACTTTTAAACAAAAGATGATTTTGAGTTGATTCTTTTTCTGTCATCTTTATTTTTCTATCTAGTTTTTATCATATTTATTTGAAAAATATTTGGAACAATTTTTATGCACGCACTGTATTTACGTTAGTACCCGATTTTTTTAACATAGATACCGAAGGAGGTGACGGAGCCGCAAACTTCGCCGAGCTAGACTCCGACTACTCCGAACCAAGCAAGCATGTTTGAAACTTTGATATGATGAGTGTCTTGCATGTTTGCTTGAGTAGTTTTCACATGGAATGTTTATATACGCATTAGTGAATGTTATATTGCATGCAAGGCAAGCTACAAGTGAGCTTCGAAATTTGATGTGTTCATATGATGGTGAGATAACCTGATCATGTGGTGGCATGATTGGTTGCAAGCTGGCATTGTTGAAGCATGCCAGTCTTATGTCAACCGTTTAACTCCAGTATTAACGTGGATCCAGTCATGTTCTCATTGTCCCCTTTTTCGTGCTGCCACATGTCTTCTGCAAAGAATGCGGTCTAGTCAGTTGCAAACCTCTTTCCTTGTACACACCGAATAGAGGGGCCGCGATGAGGGTTCCATGGCCCTGGATTGAAGCCCGTCATCCGGTCAAGGGGCATGGGTGTTTCCGGTTGGGACCGAGAGGGGGGCACCCCTTAGAGCGCGTGATATAAATTTGATCCCTTGCTACTCGAGGTTGTGGCCTCCCCGTCTTAGAGTTTTTCTTGAACTTGCCTAGGGTGATTCCTGGCAGCGGAATGTGGAATGGGCGTGTACTGGTTAGATGTGTTTCTTCTAAAATACCGTAAACGGAACTAGTCCTTTGTGACTACGGAAATCCGTTGGCTGTGGGTAAAGAGTACCAACTCTGCAGAGTCAAAACCATTCGAGTAACCGTGTCCATGGTCAAGGGCTCTGATCAATATATCAATGTCGATGACGTTGTCGATGTCGTTGTCATCCCAATGTCCGTCTTCGGGCCTCAAAGGTCGCCTCAAAGTGACAATCACCAGTGAACAAACATGAGAGGTAAACCCGGCTGAATGTTATTCTTGTGGATGGACTAACATTATTATTATGAACTGAGTATTTCCTTGGGATGATTTAAATTTATGAGCTACTCGAATTCGAATGGTGAAATATAAGCCCTTTATGTGATGTCGCTCAGACATCCGACTGTGGCATTCTTCTTATTTACTTTTGATATAAGCCCTTTATGTGATGTCGCAGACGTCCAACTGTGGCATTCTCGTTATTTACTTTTGATATAAGCCCTTTATGTGATGTCGCTCAGACGTCCGACTATGGCATTCTTGTTATTTACTTCTGATATTAGCCCTTTTCGAGATGTCGTGTAGACGTCCGACTGTGGCACGTACTGTCATTTACATTTCAATATTAGCCCTTTATGTGGTGTCGCCCTGACGCCGGACTGCGGCATGTTAATTTATTTTACCTTTCGAGGCGTCGCTCGCATACACCGATCGGTCTTGACTATTTTAGGGGATTTCGGAGGGCTACCGCTGACTTCCTCTTTATGTTACATGTAGTGCAAAATTTATTATCCGAGTCGCATTACTAGTCCGCTCATGTGCATCATGTTTGCATTTGTTATATCTTATGTCCAAACTGTCTTGCAAGTAGTACATTCAAAGTACTCACCGCTTGTTGATTTGGCCAGATGTTGATGAAGGCGATCTTATGGATGAAGAGTACGATAGCGAGTCCGACGCCTAGAGGAGTCCCAGTCAGTCCCGTGCGATCCTGGAATTGGTCACTTGTATTATATACGCTTCCGCTACCCAAAATAAATCCTCGAGCCTCACTCCGGCGCTTGATGAGCTGTAATATTTTGGAGTCATGTCACCCACTTCACTGTGACATATCCACCACCTTTATTACGAGTCAGTAGTTATGCCACCATACCCTTTGTGTCATATCCGCCTTTATGTATAATATCGGCGTGCTTGTAATAAATTGTTGAGCAGCCTCAGCTCAACCTTGTATAATATTTAGTACTTCTGGATTTCTGTATCAAGGATTTGTCTACCAGTAAGGATGATTTTCCTATACTGGTCGGATATAAGGGTCAGTCTTCCAATAAATGTTTTATTGGAAAACCGGTCCTGACAACCTTGGTATCAGAGCCAGGCTGACTGTAGGAAGCCACTAGGTGCGATCCCTAATTGGTTATTAGCGTATTTAGTGCTGTTATTTAACATTTTGCAAATGTAGGAATTTTCTGTTGGTCATCATAAATTTATGATTTGACTATTCGGAATTTTTGTCTACCGTTGTAGATGGCTGGCAACGACTGTGAGTCACATGTGTGTACCTGAGGGGTTTATCAAGCTTCTCATCTCCATCACCAAGGTCGCGATCGGGCCATCAGCTCGTCCGGAGTTCACACTCTACCAGCACAAGCTCAGCGACAACGTATCTATGCACCAGGCCGCGGTGCAATTCAAGGGAGGACGTTCTGAGTCACGCCGCTTCCGATTTGTGGAAAGGGCCATGCGTACGGAGAGGCATGCCATGCAGATGGCTGCCCGTGAGGCGATAGCTCATCTCCGGGATGCTCTTCCTTCAACGAAGGCTCGTCGCTACCGCTACCTCCCATGCCATGTGCCATATACTTGTCACTATGCATTTGCTTGCCCTAGGGGAGAGAGAGATGAGGCTATTGAAATGTTGGTTGAGTATCTCAAAGCTCTTGAGGCAGCTTTTGATAACCTCGTGGACGACTTTGTGGCTGCTCGTATGGACTTCGTGCAGGGCTGTTCCGCCAACAGGAGGGA
The DNA here is from genome assembly GCA_021605145.1 of Aegilops bicornis. NCBI lineage: Eukaryota > Viridiplantae > Streptophyta > Magnoliopsida > Poales > Poaceae > Aegilops > Aegilops bicornis. The sequence continues at coordinate 780,942,876 of CM038670.1, forward strand.
GCTCCTCCATACAGCACCACCACTGACTTACGTCTCGTCCTCAGCATCCTATACACCTGCCATCTTAGCCACCGCTCGCCGCCTGCCTACCACTGAGGAGTTTGACCAAGTCATTGCTCCTACTCCAGTCAGTGCTGCACCACCTGCGCTCAAGACCAGCTCCTCAACCCAAAGATTTTGCGCTGGAGCCTATTAGTGAGGAGGAGGTTGAGTCTCCAGCATCACTGGGTCTTACCCTCGGCAGGCCGAGGGAAGTTTTACCATCTCCGACTGAGTGCGCCTAGCAGCCGTGCGAGGTACCAGCTTGTATGATATGTTTATATGTATATAGGTTTGGTGAGAAGTAGTTTGTGTGTGCATCATGTAGGAACTTGGAGAAGTGCACTAGCCTAAATAACATGTCAGGAATGTGTACGCACATCCTGAGTGATGTATTGTATAATTACGGCTTGTGTGTAAGATATGTACTGAGCGGTCCTTCTCCATGCGCAATCAAATATTTTCTTGGAATTTTTTTTTGAGTTCTTAAAAATTCTACCTTTGTGAAATTATTTATTTTTGCGACTCAGATTTTTTTTCTCATGAGTTCTGGAAAAATACCCCAGAGTGGAAAATGCCTCGTCCCTGGACTCATTCCATGCCAAGTCCGCCGGAAGAAAATTATGGTACCCAGACAAGCAACAATTTCACACAGGGGCAGTCAAGTCAGCAAGGCTGTGAAGCAGCATTTTCTCAAGTATGCCACCTTTATGAGCAAAGCCAGCAGCAGCATCAAGAAATGATGAATCATGTTATCAATATGGGAAATCACCGTGAACCATATCAGCAGCATTCCAAATTGTCTGAACTACAAAAGACGCGTCCCCCAACGTTCTCTCACACTGATAAACCTCTTGAGGCCGATGATTGGCTTCGAGACATTGAAAGGAAGTTAATTATTGCACAATGTTCGGACCGTGAGAAGGTACTTTACGCACCTCACTGCCTCATTGGAGCAGCTGCATCATGGTGGGAAAATTTCCTATACATGCACCCCAATGAAAATAACATCTCCTGGGAAGAATTTAAAGAAGGTTTCCGTGGGGCGCACATTCCCAGAAGCATTATGAAGATCAAGAAAAGGGAGTTTGATGACCCCAAGCAGAGAAGCATGACATTGACTGAGTACAATAGTATGTTTACTGAATTATCTCGTTATGCCAACGAAGAGCATATGACTGAAAATAAAAAGATGGAAAAAATTTTGGACGGGCTGGCACCAGCACTTAAATTCCAGCTGGTCGTACACACCTTTCCGGATTTCAAAACACTTGTGGACAAAGCCATTACATTGGAAAATGAGCGCCACATCTTGGAGGATTTTCGCAAGCGCAAAAGGGACAAGACTACTCATGCTCGCAACAACCGGAACAAGACTGATTTTCGGAAAAATGGAGCAAACAAATCCACGACAAATGTTCCACGCCCAAACAAAAAATTTCATGCAAGGGTCAAGGACTTTACGTATCACCCAAGTGTTATTTGCTATGCTTGTGGAGAGGAAGGACACTATGCCGAACAGTGCCCAAAGCCGAACAATAGTGGAAATAATTCAACACCCAAGCGTAACAACTTCAACCCCAATAACAATCACAAGAAGGGTCACTTGAACCATGTGACCAAGGAGGAAGCACATAATGGCCCAGATATCGTACTCGGTACATTCTCTGTCAACACAATACCTGCCACGGTTTTGTTTGATTCTGGAGCTTCTCACTTGTTCATTTCAAAGAAATTTTCCTTGCAACATGATTTTTCGATGCTTCCCTTGGAAAAATCCATGATCATCAAGTCCCCCGGGATTAAGCAAATCACTCATAGTTACTGCCAAGGTGTGGTTATTGAGATCGAGGGACTAAAGTTTCAGGCAAACCTCATTGTATTGGAAAATAAGGGACATGATGTTATCCTAGGAATGGACTGGTTAACCACCAACAAGGGATTTATCGACTGCTTCAATCGGACTGTAATTCTCACCCATCATCACGGGAAGACGATAAAAATTGTAGCTCAAGAGAGACCAATATCACGGCGACCAAGGTTGAACAAGGTGGACATTTCAGAGTTAAGAAAAGTTCCAGTGCTGTGTGAGTTCCCTGATGTATTTCCCGAAGAACTACCAGGCATGCCACCAGACCGGGAAATAGAGTTCATCATTGAACTAGCACCTGGAACCACGCCCATTTACAAGAAACCCTATAGAATGGCACCCTCCGAGTTGGTAGAATTAAAGAAGCAAATAAAAGAATTACTGGACAAAGGATTTATACGGGCCAGCTCCTCACCTTGGGGTTCACCAGTATTATTTGCCAAGAAAAAGGACGGGGCACTGAGATTATGTATAGACTATCGAGCACTCAACATGGTCACCATAAAAAACAACTATCCGATGCCACAGATAAATGATTTATTTGACCAGCTCGCGCAAGCCAAGGTTTTCTCAAAAATTGATTTAAGGTCGGGGTATCATCAATTAAAAGTACGGACAAAAGATATCCCTAAGACATCATTCACCTCCAGATACGGATTATATGAATTTACAAGAATGCCGCTTTGGACCCATAAACGCCCCGCATATTTTTTTCCACCTCATGAACAAAGTGTTTATGAAATTTATGGACAAATTTGTTGTGGTGTTCATTGATGATATTCTGGTATACTTTAAGACACCAGAAGAACATGCTGAACATCTCAGAATTGTACTGGGAGAATTAAGGAAACATCAATTATACGCCAAATTCAGCAAATGCGAATTTTGGTTAAGACAGGTTGGTTTTCTAGGCCACGTATTGACCCAAGAAGGTGTTTCCATGGACCCAGAAAAAGTCAAGGCCGTACTTGGCTGGAAACCACCAGCCAACATAACAGATGTACGAAGTTTCCTAGGAATGGCTGGATATTACCGAAGGTTTATTGAGGGGTTCTCCACCATAGCAAAACCAATGACACAGTTACTCTAGAAGGATAAGAAATTTGTATGGACTGAAGCGTGCGAGAAAATTTTCCAAGAACTCAAAAGGAAATTAACAACAGCACCAGTATTGGTTGTACCAGACATACACAAAAGTTTTGAAGTATATTGTGACGCATCCCGGAAGGGCCTCGGATGCGTACTAATGCAAGAAGGCAAAGTAGTCGCATACGCTTCCAGGCAACTACGAAAGCATGAAGAAAACTATCCTACTCATGACTTGGAATTGGCAGCAGTCATTCGTGCACTCGAAGAGTGGAGGCACTTTTTGCTTGGAAATCGTTGTGAAATATATACGGACCATAAAAGCCTCAAATATATTTTCACACAACCCGAACTCAATTTACGACAACGACGCTGGTTGGAATTAGTGAAAGATTATGATGTTGGCATTCACTACCATCCAGGAAAGGCGAATGTAGTGGCAGATGCTCTTAGTCGAAACCCCAGCTCGGGCAACGACAGTCTACAGAACTTGAGACCTGAATTTCAGCAGGAGTTCACCAAACTCAACTTGGTGATGGTCACTAAAGTCGATGTGTCAAATTTGGAAATATAGCCCACCCTAATGGAACAGATTAAGAAGGCTCAACATGGACACCCCAACATCGAAGCCATAAAAAGAAAAGTGAGTCTGGGCAAGGCTTCAGAATTCGTTGTAGACGATAAGGGAATATTATGGTACGGAAACAGACTTTGCGTACCAAATATAGAGGACCTCAAACAGCAAATTCTAGCCAAAGGCCACACCGCTCCATATTCAATCCACCCTGGAGGAACCAAAATGTACAAGGACATTCAGGAAATTTTTTGGTGGCACGGTATGAAGAGGGATATATCCACATTCATTGCATGTTGTGATTCATGTCAACGCATTAAAGCCGAGCACCAAAAACCAGCAGGACTATTACAGCAAAACAGGATACCTGAGTGGAAATGAGACGAAATTGGAATGGATTTTATTGTCGGACTACCTCGGTCACGACACGGAAATGATGCCATATGGGTCCTCACAGATAGATTAACTAAGGTGGCACATTTCATCCCAGTAAAGACAACCCACACCACTCAGAAGCTTGCCAAACTTTATCTATCCCGTATAGTTTGTCTGCATGGAATTCCAAAGACTATAATATCCGACAGAGGCACTCAATTGCCTCTAGATTTTGGGATCATTTACAACAAGCTCTGGGAACTCAACTAGTATTCAAGACAGCATACCACCCCTGCATCGGAGGACAAACTAAACGTGTGAACCAAATTCTAGAGGACATCCGAGGGCATGTTTTCTCACCTATGGAACCAGTTGGGAAGAAAGCTTGCCGTATGCCGAGTTCGCATACAACAACAGTTACCAAGCCGGTCTACAAATGGCACCTTTTGAAGCCTTGTACGGGCGAAGATGCCGTACCCCATTAAATTGGTCAGAAATAGGAGAAAGTCGTATCTTCGGCCCAGACATGCTCAAAGAAGCTGAGGAGAAAGTTAGACTAATCAAGGATTGACTCAAGACAGCCAGAGCCGACAAAAGAGTTATTACGATAAAAAACATCGCGAAGTCAGCTTTGAACCCAGTGAGTATGTGTATCTATGAGTATCTCCTATGAGGGGCCTGCAACATTTCAAAGTTAAAGGAAAGCTAGCACCACGGTTTATTGGACCCTTCTGTGTGATTGCGCGAAGAGGCACAGTAGCCTACCAGCTAGACCTACCCAAAGAACTATCAGACGTCCACGACGTGTTCCACGTCTCACAGTTGAGGAAATGTGTAAGCAACCCAGAAAAACATGTATCTCACGAGAACATTGACATGCAACCAGACCTCACCTACAGGGAACGTCCAATAAAAATATTAGAGGAGTCCGAAAGGAGGACCCATCAGAAAACAATTAAGTTTTTCAAGGTTCAGTGGAGCAATCACACCGAGGATGAAGCAACATGGGAAAGAGAGGATTTTCTTCGGACAGAGTACCCACACCTATTTGTGGATCAGCTGAAATCTCGGGGACGAGATTTTTCCTAAGGGGGTAGGTGTTGTAACACTCCAAAAATTTGGTTTAATGTTTATTAGATTCTTTATTTGATTTAAGGGAGGTTATTTGAATTTTTCTAAAAGAGGGACTCTCCTTCTAAAAAAAAAAATTATGAAAAATATTTTTTTGAGTCCTTCTCAATATTGATTTTGGTCTTGAGGGTTTTTCAACATGTGTTGGTTCCACACAAATACTCTTGGGTTATTTTACTAATTATTTTATTTAAAAAGTATTCCTACAAATTATGGATTTATTCTTCTCCATTCAAAAATTTCTCTCTTGCCATGGCCTATGTAGAAAAATTTCTTCCAAAAGCCACCTCCCTACTTTGGGTCAAGCCTAGCATCAAATTCCAACAAGTTTCAACCTCCCATAGATTTTATTCCTATTTCTTTTAACCTCAAAATCTTTTCTGTCATTAAATTTGGACCTTAGAGATTTACAAAGGAACTGCCAGATTTCCTTTGAGTTTTAACTCCAAATAAATCCCCTCTGGCTAGTCCTTAGCACCCTCAACCAAGATCCATCAAGATCTGCTAGTCCAGAGTTCAAATTCGAATTTTTCAAAATGTGCTTGCTGCAAGTTTGGACCAGATTTGCCATGTTTGGTGAAATTCATTCTTTTTCTTTTACTAAAAATCTGAGATAATTCAGGTAGTCTCCAGATGCATCAAGAGATCACCTCACCAAGGATCAGCTCAAGAAAAATCTTCCACGTGCCTAAAACATTTCGTCGAACAATGGGGCGGTAATCGCTTCATTCATATTCAGAAATTCAGTGTTTCAGTTCAGAGACAGTGTCGTTTTCATCAGTCGGCAGCGTCAATCTCGCCAGTGCTCTCGTTGGCTCGTTGCTCACTGCTCCTTATTCTTATCCCATGCGCCGCACGGTTGTTTGGCCTGTCGCGAGCGTCGGTGGAGACGTGTCGTGTCAGCTCTGGCGTCTTCCGCGGTGGCAGAACCGCCCGTGGCGGCCAGCAGGGGCCGGACCTGCCATACGGCGCCATCCAGCACCGCCAACACCGCCAGGAGCCTCCGCGTGGCCATCCCCTTCCCTGTGCGTGCTGCAGAGCCGTTGTCGTGGCCTGGAAAGTGCAGAGCGCGCTCCCTGCCGTCGACGTGCCTGTGAGGCCATTCCTTCGAGAACTTGGAGTATCACCCAAGTTGTACCAAGTTTAGCCGTTGAACGGAACCAGCGAACCAATACAAAGATGCCCAGTCGCTTAAACCTCCAGTCCAACCTCTGCCTCGCCGTAATCACTCGCCGGAGAAACCCCGTTCTCGGCAACCGCCTCGGGCCAGCTATAAATAGAGGCCCCGAGCTCGATCTGACCCAAAGACCTCCCTCCTCGCCTCGTAACCTCGCCACGCTCATCGGAGGGCCTCGGGAGAGCCTTCTTCCCCGACTCCGGCCGCCCCGATCCGCTTCGGGCTCCGGCAAGATTCTCTCTGGTGAGAGCACCCCCGCCTCCCAAACTGCGTCAGTAGCCTCCTAGTACACCCACTCCTCTAACCCACGCTTCAATTTGGCGTCTACAGCCCTCCCCGGTGAGATCCATCCTCGACCGAGCCACCGTCCGCCGGAGAGGAGGCCGCCGTTGACGTGGTGCTCGCCGACGACCAACTCCACCACCTACAGACGCGGGAGAGCTCAGTGAGTCCGTAGGTACTTTCCGTTCCCCCTACCTCGCCGTGGATCGACGCCGGCGACCACCGCGATCCTCGGGCGCCGGTGTGCTCTGTTTTAAACTTTTGAACCTGACGGGTGGGACCTCCTCGTCAGCCTCTCCTCTCTTATTCGAACCGTTTTCTGAAACACCTTCGGGCAAAGTACGTGTTCCCTTTGGGTTGACGTATTTCCAGCCGAAGCTATTTCTGTTTTTCTAAACTAGCTCCTGGAAAGTTTCTTTTTCATTATAGTTTAGTCCCTGGACTAAAACCTTAATAACTTTCAAACAAAAGATGATTTTGATTTGATTCTTTTTCTGTCATCTTGATTTTTCTATCTAGTTTTTTATCATATTTATTTGAAAAATATTTGGAACAATTTTTATGCACGCACGATATTTACGTTAGTACCCTATTTTTTTAACATAGATACCAAAGGAGGTGACGGAGCCGCTAACTTCGCCGAGCTAGACTCCGGCTACTCCGAACCAGGCAAGCATGTTTGAACCTTTGATATGATGAGTGTCTTGCATGTTTGCTTGAGTAGTTTTCTCATGGCATGTTTATATACGCATTAGTGAATGTTATATTGCATGCAAGGCAAGCTACAAGTGAGCTTCAAAATTTGATGTGTTCATATGATGCTGAGATAACTTGATCATGTGGTGGCATGATTTGTTGCAAGCTGGTATTGTTGAAGCATACCAGTCTTATGTCAACCGTTTAACTCCAGTATTAACGTGGATCAAGTCATGTTCCCGTTCGTCCCCTTTTTCATGCTGCCACATGTCTTCTGCAAAGAATGGGGTCTAGTCAGTTGAAAACCTCTTTCCTTGTACACAACGAACAGAGGGGCCGCGATGAGGGTTCCATGGCCCTCGATTAAAGCCCGTCATCCGTTCAGGGGGCATGGGTGTTTCCGGTTGGGACTGAGAGGGGGGCACCCCTTAGAGCGCGCGATATAAATTTGATCCCATGCTACTCGAGGTTGTGGCCTCCCCGTCTTAGAGTTTTTCTTGAAAGTTGCCTAGGGTGATTCCTGGCAGCGGAATGTGGAATGGGGTGTGTACTGGTTAGATGTGTTTCTTCTAAAATACCGTAAACGGAACTAGTCCTTTGTGACTACGGAAATTCGTTGGCTGTGGGTAAAGAGTACATACTCTGCAGAGTCAAAACCATTCGAGTAACCGTGTCCATGGTCAAGGGCTGTGATCAATATATCAATGTCAGTATCAGTGTCAGTCTCAACGTCCATCTCAAATACGGGCCTCGATGTCACCTCAAAGTGACAATCTTCGGTGAACAAACATGAGTGGTAAACCCGGCTAAATGTTATTCCTGTGGATGGACTAACCATTTTATTATTATGTACTGAGTATTTCCTTGGGATGATTTAAATTTATGAGCTACTCGAATTCGAATGGTGAAATATAAGCCCTTTATGTGATGTCGCTCAGAAGCCCGACTGTGGCATTATTCTTATTTACTTTTGATATAAGCCCTTTATGTGATGTCGCTCAGACGTCCGAATATGGCATTCTCGTTATTTACTATTGATATAAGCCCTTTATGTGATGTCGCTCAGACGTCCAACTGTGGCATTCTTGTTATTTACTTTTGATATAAGCCCTTTTCGAGATGTCGCGTAAACGTCCGACTGTGGCACATACTGTCATTTAGATTTCAATATAAGCCCTTTATGTGGTGTCACCCTGACGCCCAACTGCGGCATGTTAATTTATTTTACCTTTCGAGGCGTCACTGCAGACACCCGATCGGTCTTCAGCTATTTTAGGGGGATTTCGGGAGGACAACCGCCTGACTTCCTCTTTATGTTACATGCAGTGCAAAATTTATTATCTGAGTGCGCATTACTAGTCTGCTCATGTGCATCATGTTTGCATTTATTATATCTTATGTCCAAACTGTCTTGCGAGTACATTCAAAGTACTCACCTGGCTTGTGGATTTGGCCAGATGTTGACGAAGGCGATCTTATGGATGAAGAGTATGATAGCGAGTCCGACGCCTAGTGGAGTCCCAATCAGTCCCGTGCGATCGTGGAATTGGTCACTTGTATTATATACGCTTCCGCTACCCAAAATAAATCCTCGAGCCTCACTCCGACGCTTGATGAGCTATAAGATTTTAGAGTCATGTCACCCACTTCACTGTGACATATCCACCACCTTTATTACGAGTCAATAGTTATGCCACCATACCCTTTGTGTCATATCCGTCTTTATGTATAATATCGGCGTGCTTGTAATAAATTGTTGAGCAGCCTCAGCTCAACCTTGTATAATATTTAGTACTTCTGGATTTCTGTATCAAGGATTTTTCTACCAGTAAGGATGATTTTCCTATACTGGTCGGATATAAGGGTCAGTCTTCCAATAAATGTTTTATTGGAAAACCAGTCCTGACAGGCGGCGCCGGAGGCAGAGCTCGAAGACGAGGCGGCAGGACGTCAGGACGCGACAAAGGCGTCGGTGCCCGCATACTCCGACTTGACGGCCTTGCCGCCAGCCCTCTTCCTCTTCCACAGCCTCCCAACGCCAGCCGCCCAAGGAGACGACCCCGAGAAGTTCAAGGAGCCGGCGACACGGATGATGGGGTCACCGGTGCCGCCCGGAGCGGCGCCCGATGCCTAGTCGGACCTGGCCATCCTGCCGCCCGCTAGCCTCATTGTCGCTGCCGTTGTCCTCCTCGTCACTCTCGCTCAAGGAGGAATCTTCATCATCAAGAGCTCTCCACGTAGCACCTCACGCTGGTCCCGAAGTGCTCAAGATTTTGACGGAGAGAAGGCCGCCCTCCATTAGTTTGAAATGGAGAGCGAGCCCATCCGTCAAGCTATGGAGGCGAGCGAAGGTCATCCACCCTCGGTGAAGATACATGACGTGAGGGGCGGGGAACTCAACGTCGACCCATGTGCCGCTGTTCCCAAAACCCCTCATGTGCAGCCGCAGGGCTTGCGGCGGACCCAGCTCCATCTCCAGCGCAAATGGGGTCAGGAGGCGAAGGCGACGGCGCGGTGGATGGCGCAGACTGACGAAGAATTCGCAGGGGTTGTCCCCGGCGTGGCCCTCCATTGGAGGAGGGGCTGCTGAGGGAGGCGAGGCCGATCTGCCGCCCCGTCCTCCTCTCCCTCGAGGCACCACGACGGCCTCGACCTCGCCCCCTCCCCCTCCCTCTAGCGGCCGGCTCCACCGCTACGAGCTCTTGGGGAGGAGCGATGCGCTGTCTGGCCGAAACCCTCGCCGCCAATGATGAATCGTCGCCACGCCCCCTCGCCATGGCAAGAGAATAAAGGAAACATGAATGGAGAGAGCCAGGTGGCGAAAGATTGAGGGGCACCGCTCCTCCCGCTCCCCTCTTTATAAAGGGGAGGGGGCAGGGCTCGGCCGCCCCCTCTCGGCCAATCCGACTTATTGAAGTGACAGCAAGCGGGGCCGTCGACCGCCCTCCCCGCTCCATTGAAGGCGCGTGGGAATCGACCAGCACGCGCGCGACTACCCACGTCCCGTGCGCCTCTCACTTCCTCTGCGTTATGCATGCGACAAACATGGCGCAACGGGCGGGCGCAGTGGGACACGTGGAACGACGATTCCTGAGCGAGGGCAGTAAATGGGAGGCGGCCTTGCGGTTTCGAAGAGACACGCAAGCCGCCTCTTTACTGTCCACCACAAGGTGACACCAGCATGCTTCCGTCATGCGCGCGCATGACCCCCACACCGCGCATTCGACGCAAGTCGTGGGGAAGCTCAGCGGACGGAACAGTGGCCATGGTAAAAATCCGCCCCAACTGCCCGCGCACCATTCTGGGCCTGGCCCAACAACGTGTAGCGCTTATGTGTGGCCCAAGCCCGGGGGCTCCTGTTGGTGTACAAAAGTAGGGGCTCTACTTTTGACCCCTTTACTTGTGCACGGGTAGTCAGAGCCTCCCGCCACGGCCACACATAGACATAGCAGGAAAGGGAAGCTGGAGAGAAGCCAAAAACCACAAGAAGAGGAGGAACGGAGCAGGCTCCCCCCCGGCAAGACCCTTGCCGGGGACAACTCTGGCCGCCCCGGCAAGAACCTTGCCGGGGCAGCTCGCCCCACACCGATAGAGCGGGTCACCCTTGAGCCCACAACTTCTAGCATAATCTACTACATTGAGGCAAGGGCTCGTGAGACACTTCCTTGGTGGCATGCAGATCTTCGACAAGACAAATGAAGCATTGACAGGACCAAGGCCACAAAGATCGGATGGGCGAAGCAGGTTTTCCCGGCAAGGACCCTTGCCAGGGCAGCCTCAGCAGCCCGCCCACGCCAGCCGAGCGAGCCACCCTTGAGCACACCAATGCTCAGACAAATGCGTTGGGACGGGGCTCGGGAGGCACCTCCGTGGTGGCATGCAGATCTTTGTGAAGACATAGAATGCTCAATATCAAATGAGGATAAGAGGGCAACCATCCTCACCGAAGAAACCCACAAGACACCCGGCAAGACCCTTGCCGGGGAGGCCAGCGCGCCACGGCAAGAACCTTGCCGAGCCACCCGGCAAGACCCTTGCCGGGGAGGCCGGCGCGCCACGGCAAGACCCTTGCCGGCCACCCGGCAAGACCCTTGCCGGGGAGGCTAGCGTGCCACCGCAAGACCCTTGCCGGGGCACCCGACAAGGCCCTCGCCAAAGCACACCAGCTGGACCACTTCCAGGCCCGCCCCAGATAAGTCTTCGCCGCTGTTTGCATGCGGCTATCGACCCAACCAGCTGGGCAGGCACCTGCGTGGCGGCATGCAATCCTTCGTGGAGGCTCCACCACCGCACCACCTCAGCTGCCTGCCTGCCTACATGGCACCGCATGCATCACTGGCCAGGGCGCGTGTCGAAGCAAGGAGGAGCGGCGACGGATGGGGCGGGCCTCTCCCCCGTCCCCAATAAAGCGAAGGGACACCTAAGCCTCGCATTAAATGCGTCTTGTCCTGTAATACTAGCGATAGACTCGCAACACTATAGCACTTTCCACCTCCTGTGTGCCACTGTGGCAGTCCCTTTCGCCTGTAAAAGGAGGCCCATGGCACACAGAGAAAGGATTCGGCTCTTTGGAACCTGGCAGCACCTAGAGCTAGTTCGAGAGCTCAAGAACACTAAATACATCCACCAATGCAGGACTAGGATTTTACACATCCTCGCGGCCCGAACCTGGGTAAAATCCCTTTGTGTTGTCTGCTAGTCCCGCTCTTCTCACGACCCCCGCACCCCACAACCGTAGTAGGGATTCCAGTGATCCCATAGGTGTCGTCTCCCACCGACAGTACCCACAGCAAATGAAAATCAAATTGCAGAACTGAACGAAAGAGTTAAATGGACAACAGACAAATGAACCAAAATAGTTAACTGAGCACGACATTGCAGAATAGAAACATGTACTAGAAGATAAGACAGTTAACAAAACAAAGAATGCTTGAGAACAGTAAGCAGCAGTGAAGGTTTGAACTTTGAAAGAATGCTTTGTTAACTATTTTGTTACTATTTCTCGCGGCGCTGTAAGAAAAAGGGTCACCGGCGAGGAGGCTGAGCTGCCAGTAAACAGCAGTGAAGGTTTGAACTAGGAAAGCAAGGAGGAACAATGGAAATGTGGCTTTTGGTAGGAGGAAGAGGGCGGGGAGATAGATATTGGCGCGGTGGCAAAAAAATTGCGCTCGATGCCGCGAGAAACTGGCGCGCAAGTGTAGTTCTAACGGGGGCGGTGGACTGTAGACGTTGTAGCTTCCTGCGTAAGCCAGACAAGACGGTGCGCGAAGATATTTTATATCGCATCCCACACGATTCTTCCTAGTAAACTGTTTGTGGTATACCTGATTTTTTCATTTTGTTTTGAAAGACAAAATGGCGTTACGGAGGGAAAGGATGGTGTTTGAATTGCTAGAACATTTATGTACAGTGAACACACAACTAGTACATGAGTGTCGTGTTTAAATTTGGAATTATTCCGGGTTCGTTTGGCATTTTTATGCATTAATTGATTTTCTGGGCATTTAATGTGCATAATTCAAATTTGAACTACTTGCACATGCTCCAATGCATCAAAGTTTGCTGAAAAATCACATGTGTGTCTTTGGCTGAATTCATAGGTCCCATGCAAGAAATGGGAATAAAATTCAAACATCTGGGTTTCGTGGCTCGGCCGGAATGATTGAGAAACTTGGTATTTTAATTCCTGTAATTCCAAAACACGCCTGAAAATCATGAAACTTGGCATGGTCTCATGACATGGCACCAACATGCTACGGTAATTTTTTTGGCGGAATTGGGTCAAGATTTGTTGTAGGCATCTTGCAAACCGGAGCTTCCCTCAAGAAGGCTCCTGGTTCCGAGAGGGAACGTGTCACCTCCGTGTCCGAAACGACATACGTACACTGCCTTCTCCCACCTTAATTTTTTTACACAGCCAGAATAGACCAAACAGAAGTATCGTGCTAAATTTTGAAATTATTCCGTGTTCGTTTGGCCTTTTTTATAAATTAATTGAGTTTTCGCGCATTTAATGTGCATAATTCAAATTTGAACTACAATCACGTACTCCAGTGCACCAAAGTTGTTTGAAAAATCACATGTGTGTCCTTGGGTGAATTTCTAGGTCCCATGCAAGAGATGGGAGTGAAACCCAAACATCTGAGCGTCGTGGCTCGGCCGGAAAGATTGAGAAACTTGGTTTTTTAATTCCTGTAATTCCAAAACACGCCTGAAAATCATGAAACTTTGCATGGTCTCATGACATGGCACCAACATGCTGCAGTGATTTTTTTGGCCGAATTGGGACAAGCTTTGGTGTAGGCTTCTTGCAAACCAGAGCTTCCCTCAAGAAGGCTCGTGGTTCCGAGAGGGAAAGTGTCACCTCCGTGTGCGAAACGACATACGTACACTGCATTGTCCCGCCTTAATTTTTTTACACAGGCAGATTAGACCAAATAGAAGTACCATGCTAAATTTTGGAATTATTCCGGACTCGTTTGGCCTTTTTTATACATTAATTGTGTTTCTGGGCATTTAATGTGCATAATTCAAATTTGAACTACATGCACAGGCTCTAGTGCACCAAAGTTGTTTGAAAAATCACATGTGTTTACTTGGGTGAATTTCTAGGTCCCATACAAGTGATGGGAGTGAAATCCTAACATCTGGGCATCGTGGCTCGGCCGGAAAGATTGAGAAACTTGGTTTTTTAATTCCTGTAATTCCAAAACACGCGTGAAAATCATGAATCCTGTTATGGTGTCATGACATGGCACCAACAGGCTGTGGTAATTTTTTTGGCTGAATTGGGACAAGGTTTGGTGTAGGCTTCTTGCAAACCGGAGCTTCCCTCAAGAAGGCTCATGGTTCCGAGAGGGAACGTGTCACCTCCGTGTGCGAACCGACATACGTACACTGCCTTGTCCCGCCTTAATTTTTTTACACAGCCAGATTAGACCAACGAGAAGTACCGTGCTAAATTTTGGAATTATTCCGGGCTCGTTCGGCCCTTTTATACATTAATTGAGTTTCTGGGCATTTAATGTGCATAATTCAAATTTTAACTACAAGCACAGGCTCCAGTGCACCAAAGTTGTTTGAAAAATCACATGTGTGTCCTTGGGTGAATTTCTAGGTCCCATGCAAGAGATGGGAGTGAAATTCAAACATCTAGGCGTCGTGGCTCGGCAGGAAAGATTCAGAAACTTGGTTTTTTTAATTCCTGTAATTCCAAAACACGCCTGAAAATTCTGAAACTTGGCATGGTGTCATGACATGGCACCAACATGTTGCAGTAATTTTTTGTCCGAATTGGGACAAGCTTTGGTGTAGGCTTCTTGCAAACGAGAGCTTCCCTCAAGAAGGCTCGTGGTTCCGAGAGGGAACGTGTCACCTCCGTGTGTGAAATGACATACGTACACTGCCTTGTCCCGCCTTAATTTTTTTACACAGCCAGATTAGACCAAATAGAAGTACTGTGCTAAAATTTGGAATTATTCCGGGCTCGTTTGGCCTTTTTTATACATGAATGAGTTTCTGGGCATTTAATGTGCATAATTCAAATTTGAACTACAAACACATGCTCCAGCGCACCAAAGTTGTTTGAAAAATCACATGTGTGTCCTTGTGTGAATTTCTAGGTCCCATGCAAGAGATGGGAGTAAAATTCAATCATCTGGGCGTCGTGGCTTGGCCGGAAAGATTGAGAAACTTGGTTTTTTAATTCCTGTAATTCCAAAACACACCTAAAAATCATGAAACTTGGCATGGTCTCATGACATGGCACCAACATGCTATGGCAATTTTTTTGTCTGATTTGCGAACAAGTGTTGTCATGTTACAAATCAGAAACACAAGTATTATTGAAATCGTGGGCGTTCGACTTACCAATTACGTGCGGCCACACGTCCCCTTTTTTATTGGCTAGGAGGTGCCGTGCGGGGTAGCTATTTGAGTGAGGCGTGCGGTCAGACCCCTGCGTGTGCTCACCGGGAGGAGAGCCCTTTGACCGCTACCCGCCGCGCACCTCCCTCCCAACTTATCCATTAATGGCGCCTGAGCACCTGTTCTACGGCGTGGCTATATGTCTCACTGGACTGAGATTTAAGAGAGAAAAGTGAAAATCTTGAAAGAAAGTTTTGCAAGGATCTTGATGTAAGATCCGGCGGACCTATATAGCATCGACCTCGACTTATAGCAAGCATGATGAATATAAGGACGATGACAGTGGATAATAATTGTCTTACATATTTAGAAACGTAATTTAAAAAAGCCACATGCGGAAACGCCCAAAATACACAAGGGCAAAAGAAGAAGGAAGACAACGATCTGGCTCACATATCTCTACTTTCTTGATGCTGCTATAGGCCGCGGGAACTAGTCTCCGCGGCGAGCGGCAACGAGCTCTTTCTTGTCCTCAAGATGCTGCTTGAGAGCATCCACGGATTCCTCCACCAGCCTTCTGCGCTCGATGCGCAGCTTGTTATTCTCGTCCATAAGTTTCTCGACAATGACGCCAGTCCTCTTCAACAAGGCAGTGGTCTGCTGCTGCCGCTCCGTACTTCTGACGATCTCCGCCCTCAATAGGTCGCACTCGGCCTGGAGCTTCACATTGCTCTCGTTTAGTTGCCGGATGACGTCGGTAGACTGTTCAAACAAGGCTTTCAGGTCATCCTGCAACCTCTCCCACCTGGAGATCTGATCCATCTGCCTAAGGACGAGGGCACGCATGCGCCTGTAAGAGTCCTCGCCTGCCCGCTAGGCATTTTCCCAGGCCGACGCGGCGCGGGAGGACATCTCTGATGCATTCGCGGCGCGGCGGGACATCTCTTTTGCTTCCGTGGCACGGCCGAACCAGTCTGCTGCATCGATGGTGCGGTGGGTCCTCCGTGCTGCTTTGGCGGCGCGGCGGGACCTCTCTGCTGCTACGGCCGTGCGACGGGACATGTTGGCTGCTTTCGCGGCGAGGCAGGACATCTCTCGTGCTCCCGCTTCCAGGCTCGCCTCTCCCTGGTGGCAATCTCTCGACCCAGAACTCACGCTGACCATGGCGGACGCAATGGAACGATGATGAATGACTTGTTTGTCTTTGACTTTTTGTGGATGAGGATTTGAGGAGGAATGTGCAGTCATCTTGGAGTAGTAGTATTTATAACCGCGTAGTAATACGCTCCTAAGTGGGAAACAGTTTAGGTTTTGATCGGTGTGAATAGGTTTGCAATTGGGAACGTGACGGGACGCGGCCTCCCTGTTCTTCTAAAAAAATTGTGATGGGACGCATGCTCAAACTTTACTGGCGGTTATAAGTGCGGCACTATTTCTGGAAGGCGTAATGTGGGCACGTACGCCTTCTCGGCCGCGTACGTGGCGTTTGCACCATAGGGTGTACCGCAATAGGCAATGGCAGCACACGTCTTGTTCCAACAACCATGCGCGCTCGTTATTACCATCGCACACGCTTCTTTTAATTAGAATGGGTGTGCCCGTCTAGTGCACACACGTTGATCTATCTAACTGTTTCAGTTTGTTGTGGCTAATTGATGACCCACAAGTATAGGGGATCTATCTTAGTCCTTTCGATAAGTAAGAGTGTCGAACCCAACAAGGAGCAGAAGGAAATGATAAGCGGTTTTCAGCAAGGTATTCTCTGCAAGCACTGAAATTATCGGTAACCGATAGTTTTGTGATGAGGTAATTAGTAACGGGTAACAAATAACAAAAGTAAATAAAGTGTAGTAGGGTGGCCCAGTCCTTTTTGTAGCAAAGGACAAGCCAAGACAAACTCTTATATAGAGAAAAGCGCTCCCGAGGACACATGGGAGTTATCGTCAAGCTAGTTTTCATCACACTCATATGATTCGCGTTCGGTACTTTGATAATTTGATATGTGGGTGGACCGGTGCTTGGGTGTTGTCCTTACTTGGACAAGCATCCCATTTATGATTAACTCCTATTGCAAGCATCCGCAACTACAAAAGAAGTATTAAGGTAAATCTAACCATAGCATGAAACATATGGATCCAAATCAGGCCCTCACGAAGCAACGCATAAACTAGGGTTTAAGCTTCTGTCACTCTAGCAACCCATCATCTACTTATTACTTCCCAATGCCTTCCTCTAGGCCCAAATAGTGGTGAAGTGTCATGTAGTCGATGTTCACATAACGCCACTAGAGGAAAGACAACATACATCTCATCAAAATATCGAACGAATACCAAATTCACATGACTACTAATAGCAAGACTTCTCCCGTGTCCTCAGGAACAAACGTAACTACTCACAAATCATATTCATGTTCATAATCAGAGGGGTATTAATATGCATAATGGATCTGAACATATGATCTTCCACCAAATAAACCAACTAGTATCAACTACAAGGAGTAATCAGCACTACTAGCAACCCACGGGTACCAATCTGAGGCTTTGGGACAAAGATTGGATACAAGAGATGAACTAGGGTTTGAGAGGAGATGGTGCTGGTGAAGGTGTTGATGGAGATTGGCCCCTCCCGATGAGAGGAGCGTTGGTGATGATGATGGCGATGATTTCCCCCTCCCGGAGGGGAAGTTTCCCAGAACAGCCTCTGGAGCCCTAGATTTGTTCCGCCAAGGTTCCGCCTCGTGGCGGCGGAGTTTCTTCCTGAAAGCTTGCTTATGATTTTTTCTCAGACGAAAGACTTCATATAGCAGAAGATGGGCACCGGAGGGCCACCAGGGGGCCCACGAGGCAGGGGGCGCGCCCAGGGGGGTAGGGCGCGCCTCCCACCCTCGTGGCCAGGGTGTGGCCCCCCTCTGGTATTTTCTTCGTCCAGTATTTTTTATTAATTCCAAAAATGACTTCCGTGAAATTTCAGGACTTTTGGAGCTGTGCAGAATAGGTCTCTAATATTTGCTCCTTTTCCAGCCCAGAATTCCAGCTGCCGGCATTCTCCCTCTTCATGTAAACCTTGTAAAATAAGAGAGAATAGGCATAATTATTGTGACATAATGTGTAATAACAGCCCATAATGCAATAAATAACGATATAAAAGCATGATGCAAAATGGACGTATCAACTCCCCCAACCTTAGACCTCCCTTGTCCTCAAGCGGAAGCCGATAACGGTAAATATGTCCACATGTTTAGAGATAGAGGTGTCGATAAAATAAAATACGGACATGAGGGCATCATGATCATTCTTATAACAGCAACATATATGGATATTGTCATATGATTTCTTATGCTCAAGTAATAATCTATTCACAATGTCAAGTATGAATCAGAAACTTCATTGAGAACTAACAAACTATAATCTCAGTCATTGAGGCAATTTCAATTTATCATAACATCAGAAAGAGTCAATATAAGAGCTTTTCAGCAAGTCCACAAACTCAACTATCATTTAGTCTTTCACAATTGCTAACACTCACGCAATACTTATGGTTATGGAGTTTTAATCGGACACAGAGAAATATAGGGGCTTATAGTTTCGCCTCCCAACCTTTTACCTAAAGGGTAATGTCAACAATAATAGTTCATGCTAACTTACATCCAATTAGATATATATATCAGGATCTTTCCAACACAATGTGCTTGCCAAAGGATAAAATGTAAAAAGGAAAGGTGAAGATCACTGTGACTCTTGCATAAGGGTAAGAGATAAAAGTAAAAGATAGGCCCTTCACAAAGGGAAGCAGAGGTTGTCATGAGCTTTCATGGTTGGATGCACGAAATCTTAATGCAAAAGAACGTCACTTTATATTGCCACTTGTGATATGGACCTTTATTATGCAGTCCATCGGTTTTATTTCCTCCACATCACAAGATCGTATAAAGCTTATTTTCTCCGCACTACTAAATCATACATATTTAGAGAGCAATTTTTATTGCTTGCACCGATGACAACTTACTTGAAGGATCTTACTCAATCCATAGGTAGATATGGTGGACTCTCATGGCAAAACTGGGTTTAAGGGTATTTGGAAGCACAAGTAGTATCTCTACTTGGTGCAAAGAATTTGGCTAGCATGAGGGAGAAAGGCAAGCTCAACATGTTGGATGATCCATGACAATATACTTTATTTCAGATATAAGAAAACATAACCCATTACGTTGTCTTCCTTGTCCAACATCAACTCTTTAGCATGTCATATTTTAATGAGTGCTCACAATCATAAAAGATGTCCAAGATAGTATATTTATATGTGAAACCTCTCTTTCTTTATTACTTCCTATTAATTGCAATGATGACCAAAACTATGTTTGTCAACTCTCAACAACTTTTAATCATCATACTCTTTCTATGCGAAGTCATTACTCTCAATAAGATTGATATGATCTCTTTATTTCGTTTTATTCATTCTCTCTTCTTTTATTCCCTCAAGATCATGGCAAAATAATCAAGGCCTTGACTCAACACTAATCTTTATTATAAAGCTCACGGACTCAATTACATAAGGGGATCATAAAGCAAAACTCAAAACTAGATCAAGATATTACCAAAAACTTTATTCTACTAGATCAAGATATTACCAAAAAGATTGAACTAAGAAAAACAGTAAAGATAGGACTGTGATGGTGATACGATACCGGGGCACCTCCCCCAAGCTTGGCAGTTGCCAAGGGGAGTGCCCATACCCATATGATTATGTCTCCCTTGCTGGTGAAGAAGATGGTGGTGATGATGGGTAGTCACACATCGAGCGTAAAAGATCCTCCAACTTGCGGATAATGCCCTTGAGTGCGATTTATATGCTCCTTCAACAAAATATTTTCATGTGTGAGATACTTGTTTTGTATACGAGCTAACTCAATCATCTTGAAAGCTTCGATCTCAGTTGGGGTAAGAAGATTGTGATCAAGTTGAAGGATGTCTTCTGCTGCCGGAACTTGGTCCTCCGTGGCCTTCTTGATCCCTTCATCCTTGTTGATCTCCATGGGTTCTTCCCTCTTCATCTCTATCTTCATTAGCCAACCATCGTTGTCACCATTGTTGGAGTAGGGGGACGACATGATGCCTGGCCTTGACAACCCTGACAGAAAACAGCTCGAAGCAAGAACAACGGATAATTGCGTGGTACGGTGGTCAAAACCTTCGGGAGATTATATAACGAATTTTTACCAACCAAAATAAGTATCGTGCAAGAAAACGGAGTCCGGAGAGCGCACGAGGTGCCCACGAGGCAGGGGGCACGCCCAGGGGGGTAGGGCGCGCCACCCACCCTTGTGGAAGCCTCGTGTCCTTCCTAGACTGCTTCTTATTTTCCTATTTTCTTAAATATTCCAAAACGGAGAAAAATTGCCATTAGAACTGTTTTGGAGTCGGTTTACTTACCGTACCACATACCTCTTCCTTTTCGGAGTCTGAAACATTCTGGAAAGTGTCCCTTACGTATTCCTCCGGGGTTACGGTTTCAATAACATTGGTTTCAACATTTATGGGATTACCTGAGATATAATGGTTGATTCTTTGACCGTTCACCACCTTCGGATTTGTGCCTTCGAAGTTGTTGATTTTTATGGCACCAGAACGATAGACCTCCTCGATAACGTAAGGGCCTTCCCATTTAGAGAGAAGTTTTCCTGCAAAAAATCTTAAACGAGAGTTGTATAGCAACACATCATCACCTACATTAAACTCACGCTTTTGTATCCTTTTGTCATGCCATGTTTTAACTTTTTCTTTAAATAGTTTAGCATTCTCATAGGCTTGGGTTCTCCATTCATCAAGTGAGCTAATGTCAGATAGCCTCTTCTCACCGGCAAGTTTGAAGTCATAATTGAGCTCTTTAATAGCCCAATATGCCTTATGTTCCAGTTCGAGAGGTAAGTGGCATGCTTTTCCATCAACCATTTTATACGGAGACATACCCATAGGATTTTTATATGCAGTTCTATAGGCCCATAATGCATCATCAAGTTTCACCAATTCTTTCTAGATCTATTAACAGTCTTTTGCAAAATTAATTTAAGCTCTCTATTGCTCAATTCTACTTGACCACTAGACTGTGGGTGATAGGGAGATGCAATTCTATAATTATACATCATACTTGGCAAGCATTTTACGAAAAGCACCATGAATAAAATGTAAACCACCATCAGTCATTAAATATGTAGGGACTCCAAACCTCGGAAAAATAACTTCTTTAAGCATCTTAATAGAAGTGTTATGATCAGCACTACTAGTTGGAATAGCTTCTACCCACTTAGTAACGTAATCAACAACAACTAAAATATGTGTATACCCATTAGAGGAAGGAAAAGGTCCCATGTAATCAAAGCCCCAAACATCAAATGGCTCAATAACAAGTGAATAATTCATTGGCATTTCTTGACGTCTACTAGTATTACCAATTCTTTGACATTCATCACAAGATAAGACAAACGTACGAGCATCCTTGAAGAGAGTAGGCCAATAAAAACCAGATTGCAATATTGTGCAGTTCTATCTCCAGCGTGGTGTCCTCCATAAGCTTCGGAGTGACACTTGCGTAGGATCTGTTCTTGTTCATGCTCAGGTACACAACGTCTAATAACACCATCTACTCCTTCTTTATAAAGATGTGGATCATCCCAGAAGTAATGTCTTAAATCATAGAAAAACTTTTTCTTTTGCTGGTATGTGAAACTAGGTTGTATAAATTTAGCAACAATGTAATTAGCATAATCAGCATACCATGGAGCAGTACGAGAGGCATTTATGACAACTAATGTTCATCAGGAAAGCTATCATCAATAGGTAGTGGGTCATCAAGAACGTTCTCTAACCTAGACAACTTGTCTGCAACTGGGTTCTTAGCTCCCTTTCTATCAATAATATGCAAATCAAATTCTTGTAGCAAGAGAACCCATCTAATAAGTCTAGGTTTACCATCTTTCTTTTCCATAAGATATTTAATAGCAGCATGATCAGTGTGAATAGTCACTTTAGAATCAAAAATATAAGGTCTGAACTTACCACAAGCAAAAACAACTGCTAAGAATTCTTTTTTAATAGTAGCATAATTTCTCTAAGCACTGTCTAGAGTTTTACTATATCAACTCCTTGTCCTAGAACAACACCTACAGCATAATCACTAGCATCACACATAATTTCAAAGGGTAAATTCCAATCAGGAGGCTGAACAATAGGTGAAGATAATCAATGCTTTCTTAAGTATTTCAAATGCTTCTACACAATGATCATCAAAAACAAAAGGAATATCTTTTTGTAATAGATTAGTCAGAGGCCGAGAAATTCTTGAGAAGTCCTTAATGAACCTCCTATAAAAACCGGCATGACCAAAAAAACTTCTTATACCTTTGATGTCCTTGGGACATGGCATCTTTTCAATAGCATCAACTTTAGCTTTATCAACTTCAATACCTCTTTCAGAAATTTTATGCCCCAAGACAATTCCTTCATTAACCATAAAGTGGCACTTCTCCCAATTCAAGACAAGGTTAGTTTCTTCACATCTCTGCAAAACTCGATCAAGGTTGCTCAAGCAATCATCAAAAGATGATCCATAAACGGAAAAATCCTCCATGAAACCCTCACAAATCTTTTCACAGAAATCAGAGAATATAGCCATCATGCATCTTTGAAAGGTAGCAGGTGCATTACATAAACCAAAAGGCATACGTCTATAAGCAAAAGTACCAAAAGGACAAGTAAAAGTGGTCTTTGCTTGATCATCAGCTGACACAGGTATTTGAGAGAAACCAAAATAACCATCTAGAAAGCAAAAATGTGTGTGTTTGGATAATCTTTCTAGCATTTGATCAATGAATGGCAAGGGGTAATGATCTTTTATAGTAGCTTTATTTAATTTGCGGAAATCAATTACCATCCTACAACCTGTAATAATTCTTTGCGGAATCAATTCATCTTTATCATTAGGAACGACAGTAATACCTCCCTTCTTAGGGACACAATGGATAGGACTTACCCACTGACTATCAGCAACGTGATAAATTATACCTGCTTCAAGGAGCTTTAATATCTTCTTTCTTACCACTTCTATCATCTTAGGATTCAACCGTTATTGGTGATCAATAACGGGTTTGGCGTCTTTCTTCAAATTTATTTTGTGTTGGCATAGAGTGGGACTAATGCCCTTAAGATCATCAAGAGTATATCCAATAGCAGCACAGTGCTTCTTCCGAGTTTTCAATAATTTCTCTTCTTCATGCTCTGAAAGGTTAGCACTAATAATAACAAGATATATCTTCTTTTCATCAAGATAAGCATATTTAAGAGTATCAGGTAATGGTTTAAGCTCAAACATGGGATCACCCTTGGGTGGAGGAGGATCCCCTAGGATTTCAACATGAAAATTGTGTTTCAGAATGGGTCCTTGTTTAAAGAATACTTCATCTATTTCCCTTCATTCATTCATAAACATATCATTTTCATGGTCTAGCAAATCTCATTCTAAAGGATCATTAGGAGGCACGACAATAGAAGCAAGACCAATAATTTCATCCTTACTAGGCAATTCTTCATCACGGGGTTGCCTACGAAATTTAGAAAAATTAAACTCATGAGATATATCATCCAAACCAATAGTAACAACATCCTTTTCGCAGTCTATCTTAGCATTAACAGTGTTCAAGAAGGGTCTACCAAATATAATGGGACAAAAGCTATCTTGTGGGGAACCAAGAACAAGAAAATCAGCAGGATATTTAGCCTTCCCACACAAGACTTCAACATCTCTAACAATCCCAATCGGTGATATAGCATCTCTGTTGGCAAGCTTAATGGTGACATCAATTTATTCTAACTCAGCGGGTGCAATATCATGCATAATTTCTTTGTATAAAGAAATGAGTATTGCACTAGCACTAGCAACCATATCACACAAGCCATGATAACAATGATCTCCTATTTTAACAGAAATAACAGGCATGCCTACCACAGGCCTATGTTTATCTTTAGCGCCAGGTTTAGCAATTCTAGCAATTTCCTCACAGAAATAAATAACATGCCCATCAATATTATCAGCCAAGAGATCTTTAACAATACACTACTAGGAAATGGCATGCTAGTGGCGCACCAGTTTTGCCTACTAATGGCGCACTACTGGTGCGCCACTAGCATCACGCCATTAGAATTAAATTCTAATGGCGCACAACTGGTGCGCCATTAGTATTCTGGTGTTCTAATGGCGCACCAAGCAAAGGCGCCATTAGAATTGCCTGATGCGCCATTAGAATTCCTCCTGTGGGGGCCATATGTACCCATGTGCTTTGTTTTCTAATGGCGCCGCCAAAGGATGATGCGCCATTAGTGTGATTATTACAGTGCGCCATTAATGTCTTGTGTGGTGCACCATTAGCATTAATATTAGTTTTTTTTCTGATTTTTTCACAGGTTACAAAATATATTATTTGACAGAATATAGACAGCACCACACAGCAACAACAGATTCATCGAATACAATAGAAGGTAAGTCTCCGAATAAAGCAACACCCTGCACTAGCCTAAAAACAAGTGAAGTTTCACCCATATAAGAACAACTTTATAAAATCAGAGAAGTTGCTAAATTTTTTGTATCCTTCATACACACTGGAGTACAATGCTTTATAATGTTCCATCATCATTACAGAAATCCAAGACCATGTGTTCCATCATCATCATCATTACAGAAATCCAAGAAACATCATGCTTTTTAACAGTTTTCAGTTTGGACAGAATACTGAAAACTGCAGTTTGGATAGAATTCCTAACACTTTGGTCTTCTAGTTACAAAACAAAACTGACATAATTCTAGATGCCATAACTGATTTTTTTGACAGTAGCTCAAGTTTTTGACAGTAGCTACTAACAGTAGCTCCTAACTGAATTTTCTGCTCAAAGGGAAGGCTGACTTAAGTGGCAAGATGATACAATTTGCGTAACATAACAATATATGCATCTTAATATAACACCATCTCCTAACAAAAATAGTATCCCAGGTTTCCATCTTAATACCACAAAGAATACCATAAAAAAATCCAGGATCATTTTTTCTAGATAAAAGCATCATTATAAGGGGAGTTTCTTACTCTACCAGATCTACTAGGGGGCAAAGTAGAACTGATATTCTTTTGTTGACTTCTAGTACAAGGTATAGAAGAGGAGATAAATACAGTAGACATGTAATTGCAGTGTATTAACAATATAATTTCAATAGATTTATAGTGCAAATTTATAGTAGAATTACAACTACAAGCAGTGAGCCGTAATCATACTCCAAATGTAGTAGAAGATACCTTACATCCCATTTGTCAATCTAAAGGGCTGCAACTTGGGCTTTGAAATGAAGATAAGTGGCCAGTTAACACACTGTCAAAAAAATTCAGTTAACACACTGTCAAAAAAATTCAGTTAACACACTGTCAAAAAAATTCAGTTAACACACTGTCAAAAAAATTCAGTGAATGGATGGCAATACATCATACACTCACGTTGCTACATTATTCATCAACTTGTATCATTAAGAAATACTAATCCAGTATAGTTTTGGTGTAACTAGGGTTTGCCTCACTGTTGTATTCTTCTTTTTGTTAGCTATCTCAAAAGACTGGAATGAACCGTTAGCTATCTCCGAAGACAAAAACAAAAAATCAGTGTGTTAACCATATGGCCAAAATATTGTCCCAAGATATTCAAGATAAACAAAAATTCAGAAGACATCTCCTGGTCCTACCCAAGATAAACCCTAGTTACAAAAATGCAGTGCGAAAATTCAGTTAACACACTGCCAATACATTCAGTTTGGAGCATCGGTTGGAAGGAATGGGGAATGGTGGAGAGAGGGAGGAAGGAGGAAGGAGGAGAGGTACCTGGTCACCGGAGGGGTCGGGGTCGGGGTCGGCGAAGGGGTCGGGGTCGGGGTCCGAGCTCGTCCGGGTCCTCGCCGCCCATGGGTCAAAGGAGAGCAGGGCAGTGGCGGAGGACAGCAGGGCAGGCAGGGTGGGCGCGCGTGGCCGCGCCGCCGGGCTGCCGCAGGCTGGAGGAGGCCCTCGCTTCGTCGGAGGGAGGAGGAGAGGAGAGGAGCGGGCGGCGCGGCTCGGCCGATCCCGTTCGGGGCGCGGGCGGCGGGGTGGAGTCCTGGGGTCGGGCGGCGGCGTTGGGCAGCGCAAGACCACAGCATGGCGTCGCCGACGACGCAGCAAAGGCGGTGACGAAGCGGAGCAAGGGGGCGGCAGCTTGGGTCGAGTGTATCTGGCGAGGGAGGGAGGGAGGCAACAGCGCGAGGGGAACAGGTGAACTGGGGGGAGGGATCTAATGGCGCACCGCACCCCTAGTGCGCCATAAGTACAACCATTCTAATGGCGCATCCCGCCCCGGTGCGCCATTGGAATTTTCTAGCCCGACAGGTCAGGTTATATTACACATAACCCACACTCCATTAGAACAAGCCCACTAGCCCGACTGGTCAGCACGCAGAACACACATCAGGAGGTCCTGGGTTCGATTCCCAGGCTTCCCATTTTTTATATTTATGCATTTAAAATGTTGTTTGATATTTATTTGTGTTTAAATATGTTCAAACTTGTACTTGTTTAAATCATAACAGTAATATTTTTTATAAAAATAGTAATAATTTTTTTAAAAATATCATCAAATTTGTTATTTGAAAATTTTTATGAATATGAAAAAATATCATCAAATTTATTATTTCAAAATATCATCAAATTTGTTATTTGAAAATATAATCAATTTTTTTAGCAATTTTAGTTGCATTCATTTGTGACGGTGGAGCGGGCCGGGGAGGGTGCGGGGGAGGGTGCGGTGGTGGCGGCGGCGGTGGAGTGGGGAGGGTGCGGTTGGGGTCGTGGGCGGCCGGTGGAGCGGGGAGGTGCGGTGGGACGTCGGCGTCGGTGGAGTGGGGAGGTGCGGGTCGGCAAGGCTGGAGTGGGGAGGGTGCGGGCGGGGTTTGGGCGGCGGCCGGTGGAGCGGGGGAGGGTGCGGTGGGACGTCGGCGGCGGTGGAGTGGGGGAGGGTGCGGGGGGTCAGCGGCGGCGGCCGGTGGAGCGGGGGGTCGACCCTGGTTACTAATGGTGCACCTGCTTCTAGTGCGCCATTAGAAGTTTTGCAAAAAAATAAAAAAAATTCTAATGGCGCACCGTGGCACAGTGCGCCGTTACTAGTTTTGCAAAAAAAAAACTGTTACTAGTGGCGCACCTTGTGGCTGGTGCGCCATTAGTGTCTTCCACACTAATGGCGCACCAGAACATGGTGCTCCATTAGTATATACTAATGGCGCACCACCTGACAGGTGCGCCATTAGCGTCCATCCCATCGATAGCCCTTTTCCTAGTAGTGATAGCAATATTAGGTTCAACTTTAACTTGCTCAGGGGGTGTATAAGTTCTAATATTACTTTTACGAACCATAGTTGAAGCTTTAGCATGATCCTTTATTCTAACAGGGAAAGGTGTTTTCTCAACATAAGCAGTAGGAACAATAGGATCATTATAAGTGATAGTCTTTTCTTCAGCTTTAATAGGTTCAACTACTTTTACTTCTATGGGAGGATGATATTTAAACCACTTCTCCTTAGGGAGATCAACATGAGCAGCAAAGGATTCACATAAAGAATCTACTATCTCAGAGTCAAGTCCATATTTAATGCTAAATTTACGGAAAACATCGGTATCCATAAAAGATTTAACACAATCAAACTTAGGTGTTATACCTGACTCCTTACCTTCGTCGAGATCCCAATCTTCAGAGTTGCGTTTAATTCTTTCCAATAAATCCCATCTGAATTCAATAGTCTTCATCATAAAAGAACCAATACAAGAAGTATTGAGCATGGAGCGACTGTTGTCAGAAAGCCGAGCATAATTTTTTTGAATAATCATTTCTCTTGAGAGCTCATGATTGGGGCATGAATATAACATTGACTTAAGCCTCCCCCAAGCTTGAGCGATGCTTTCTCCTTCGCGAGGCCAAAAACTATATATATAATTATGATCACGATGAACAAGATGCATAGGATAAAACTTCTGATGAAATTCCAATTTCAATCGTTTGTAGTCCCATGATCCCATATCATCACATAGCCTATACCATGTCAATGCATCTCCCTTCAAAGATAAAGGGAAGACCTTCTTCTTGATAACATCATCAGGCATACCTGCAATCTTAAATAACACACAAACTTCATCCACATAGATTAAGTGTAAATCGGGATGCAATGTTCCATCTCCTGCAAAAGGATTAGCTAGCAGTTTCTCTATCATACCCGAAGGAATTTCAAAGTAAACACTTTCAGTAGGTTCAGTAGGTTGAGGAGCAACTCTTTGGTCTACTGTTTGGGGGTGAAGATACCCCGAACAAGCCCCTTAAAGGATTGTGTTCCATAGTAACAAGTGACAGTAAATTTCAGCACACTATATAAATTTTTCCTTACCAAATTCCACCTACCAAAGGCGCTTCACTCCCCGGCAACGGCGCCAGAAAAGAGTCTTGATGACCCACAAGTATAGGGGATCTATCGTAGTCCTTTCGATAAGTAAGAGTGTGGAACCCAACGAGGAGCAGAAGGAAATGATAAGCGGTTTTCAGCAAGGTATTCTCTGCAAGCACTGAAATTATCGGTAACAGATAGTTTTGTGATAAGGTAATTTGTAACGGGTAACAAATAACAAAACTAAATAAAGTGCATCAAGGTGGCCCAATCATTTTTGTAGCAAAGGACAAGCCTGGACAAAATCTAATATAGAGAAAAGTGCTCCCGAGGACATATGGGAATTATCGTCAAGCTAGTTTTCATCACGCTCATATGATTCGGGTTCGTTACTTTGATAATTTGATATGTGGGTGGACCGGTGCTTGGGTGCTGCCTTACTTGGACAAGCATCCCACTTATGATTAACTCCTATTGCAAGCATCCGCAACTACAAAATAAGTATTAAGGTAAACCTAACCATAGCATGAAACATATGGATCCAAATCAACCCCTTACGAAGCAACACATAAACTAGGGTTTAAGCTTCTGTCACTCTAGAAACCCATCATCTACTTATTACTTCCCAATGCCTTCCTCTAGGCCCAAATAATGGTGAAGTGTCATGTAGTTGACGTTCACATAACACCACTAGAGGAAAGACAACATACATCTCATCAAAATATCGAACTAATACCAAATTCACATGACTACTAATAGCAAGACTTCTCCCATGTCCTCAGAAACAAATGTAACTACTCACAAATCATATTCATGTTCATAATCAGAGGGGTATTAATATGCATAATGGATCTGAACATATGATCTTCCACCAAATAAACCAACTAGCATCAACTACAAGGAGTAATCAGCACTACTAGCAACCCACGGTACCAACTGAGGCTTTGGACAAAGATTGGATACAAGAGATGAACTAGGGTTTGAGAGGAGATGGTGCCGGTGAAGATGTTGATGGAGATTGGCCCCCTCCCGATGAGAGGAGCGTTGGTGATGACGATGGCGATGATTTCCCCCTCCCGGAGGGAAGTTTCCCCGGCAGAACAGCTCTGCCGGAGCCCTAGATTGGTTCCGCCAAGGTTCCACCTCGTGGTGGCGGAGTTTCTTCCCGAAAGCTTGCTTATGATTTTTTTCTTGGATGAAAGACTTCATATAGCAGAAGATGGGCACCGGAGGGCCACCAGGGGCCCACGAGGCAGGGGGCGTGCCCAGGGGGTAGGGCGCGCCTCCCACCCTCGTGGCCAGGGTGTGGCCCCCCTCTGATATTTTCTTTGTCCAGTATTTTTTATTAATTCCAAAAATGACATCCGTGAAGTTTTAGGACTTTTGGAGCTGTGTAGAATAGGTCTCTAATATTTGCTCCTTTTCCAGCTTGGCAGTT
Organism: Aegilops bicornis; assembly: GCA_021605145.1. Lineage (NCBI taxonomy): Eukaryota > Viridiplantae > Streptophyta > Magnoliopsida > Poales > Poaceae > Aegilops > Aegilops bicornis. The sequence goes on from CM038670.1 coordinate 780,972,892, forward strand.
GCTGGGGTACCTCCCCCAAGCTTGGCAGTTCCCAAGGGGAGTGCCCATACCCATGTGATTATGTCTCTTTCTTCGTATGTGGTGATGTGATATTCTTGGTGATGATGCCCCTTAGGATACGATTCTCCTCCTCGAGCTTATTGACTTGCTTCTTGAGGTCCATTATTTCCTTACGGAGCTTACCCGTGACGGCTAAAGCTCCTTGCACCCATGGATGTTGCATAGCTGCGGGAGAACAAGTGACACTCTTTTTCATATTTTCATAAGAAAGAAATCTAACATTGGAAGGGATGACCGAGTTTGGAATAGCTGAGCTCTATAGTTCCCCCATCGTGAATCCGGCTCGGAAACGAGAAGTAACTTCTTGATCCTCCTCCATGGCATCTATCCTTTTCAAGTCGGCCTCCATCTCTTTCTCCGTTTATGGCCCAAAGTGGTCATCATCGCTGTTTGCTCCTGGTCCCGGTGTCGGATGAGACACCCGACTCTCTCCGACTGACACTTGAGAAGACATCTTGCTCTAAACTGGTACAAAAACAGATCGAAATGAAAACAGAGGATATTTGCGTGATATGAGGGTCAAAACCTTCGGGAGATTATATAATGAATAATTTTTACCAACCAAAAGAAGTATCATGCAAGAAAACGGAGTCCGGGGAGTACACGAGGTGCCCATGAGGCAGCGGGGCGCGCCCAGGGGGTAGGGCGCGCCCTCCACCCTCGTGGACGCCTCGTGTCCTTCCCAGACTACTTCTTATTTTCCTATTTTCTTAAATATTCCAAAACGAAGAAAAACTACCATTAGAATTGTTTTGGAGTCGGTTTACTTACCGTACCACATACCTATTCCTTTTTGTAGTCTGAAACATTCTGGAAGGTGTCCCTTATGTATTCCTCCGGGGTTACGGTTTCAATAACATTAGTTTCAACATTTATGGGATTACCTGAGATATAATGTTTGATTCTTTGACCGTTCACCACCTTCAGATTTGTGCCTTCGAAGTTGTTGATTTTTATGGCACCGGAACGATAGACCTCCTCGATAACGTAAGGTCCTTCCCATTTAGAGAGAAGTTTTCCTGCAAAAAATCTTAGACGAGAGTTGAAGAGCAACACATAATGACCTACATTAAACTCACGCTTTCGTATCCTTTTGTCATGCCATCTTTTAACTTTTTTTTAAACAGTTTGGCATTCTCACAGGCTTGAGTTCTCCATTCATCAAGTGAGGTAATGTCAAATAGCCTCTTCTCACCGGCAAGTTTGAAATCACAATTGAGCTCTTTAATGGCCCAATATGCCTTATGTTCTAGTTCGAGAGGTAAGTGACATGCTTTTCCAAAAACCATTTTATACGGAGACATACCCATAGGATTTTTATATGCAGTTCTATAGGCCCATAATGCATCATCAAGTTTCTTGGACCAATTCTTTCTAGATCTATTAATGTCTTTTGCAAAATTAATTTGATCTCTCTATTACTCAATTCTACTTGACCACTAGACTGTGGGTGGTATGGAGATGCAATTCTATGGTTGACATCATACTTAGCAAGCATTTTACGAAAAGCACCATGAATAAAGTGTGAACCACCATCAGTCATTAAATATCTAGGAACTCCAAACCTCGAAAAAATAACTTCTTTGAGCATCTTAATAGAGGTGTTATGATCAGCACTACTTGTTGGAATAGCTTCCACCCACTTATTAACGTAATCAACAGCAACTAAAATATGTGTATAGCCATTAGAGGAAGGAAACGGTCCAATATAATCAAAGCCCCAGACATCAAATGGTCCAATAACAAGTGAATAGTTCAGAGGCATTTCTTGACGTCTGCTAATATTACCAATTATTTGACATTCATCACAAGACAAGACAAACTTACGGGCATCCTTGAAGAGAGTAGGCCAACAAAAACCGGATTGCAATACCTTATGTGCAGTTCTATCTCCTACGTGGTGTCCTCCATAAGCCTTAGAGTGACACTTGCGTAGGATCTGTTCCTGTTCATGCTCAGGTACGCAACGTCTAATAACACCATCTACTCCTTCTTTATAAAGGTGTGGGTCATCCCAAAAGTAATGTCTCAAATCATAGAAAACCTTTTTCTTTTGCTGGTATGTGAAGCTAGGTGGTATAAATTTAGCAACAATGTAATTAGCATAATCAGCATACCATGGAGCAGTACGAGAAGCATTTATGACAGCTAATTGTTCATCAGGAAAGCTATCATCAATAGGTAGTGGGTCATCAAGAACATTTTCTAACCTAGACAAGTTGTTCCATGACGGGGTTCTCAGCTCCCTTTCTATCAATAATATGCAAATCAAATTCTTGTAGTAGGAGAACTCATCTAATAAGTCTAGGTTTAGCATCATTCTTTTCCATAAGATATTTAATAGCAGCATCATCGGTGTGAACAGTTACTTTAGAATCAAGAATATAAGGTCTGAATTTATCACAAGCGAATACAACTGCTAAAAATTCTTTTTCAGTAGTGGCATAATTTCTCTGGGCACTGTCTAGAGTTTTACTAGCATATTGGATAACATTTAATTTCTTATCGACTCTTTGTCCTAGAACAACACCTACAGCATAATAACTAGCATCACACATAATTTCAAAGGGTAAATTCCAATCCGGTGGCTGAGCAATAGGTGCAAAAATCAAGGCTTTCTTAAGTATTTCAAATGCTTCTACACAATCATCATCAAAGATAAAAGGAACATATTTTTGTTAGAGATTAGTCAGAGGCCTAGAAATTTTAGAGAAGTCCTTAATGAACCTCCAATAAAAACCGGCATGACCAAGGAAACTTCTTATACCTTTAATGTCCTTAGGACACGTCATCTTTTCAATAGCATCAACTTTAGGTTTATCAACTTCAATACCTCTTTCAGAAATATTATGCCCCAAGACAATACCTTCATTAACCATAAAGTGGCACTTATCCCAATTCAAGACAAGATTAGTTTCTTCACATCTCTGCAAAACTCGATCAAGGTTGCTTAAGCAATCATCAAAAGAAGTTCCATATACGGATAAACATCCATGAAAACCTCAACAATATTTTCACAAAAGTCAGAGAATATAGCCATCATACATCTTTGAAAGGTAGCATGTGCATTGCATAAACCAAAAGGCATACGTCTATAAGCAAAGGTACCAAAAGGGCAAGTAAAAGTGGCCTTTTCTTGATCCTCTTTTGACACAGGTATTTGAGAGAAACCAGAGTAACCATCTAGAAAGCAAAAATGTGTGTGTTTGGATAATCTTTCTAGCATTTGATCAATAAAAGGTAAAGGGTAATGATCCTTTTTAGTAGCTTTATTTAGTTTACGGAAATCAATTACCATTCTATAACTTGTAACAATTCTTTGTGGGATCAATTCATCTTTATCATTACGAACAACAGTAATACCTCCTTAGGGACACAATGGACATGACTTACCCACTGACTATCAACAACGGGATAAATTATATCTGCCTCTAGAGCTTTAATATTTGTTTTCTTACCACCTCTTTCATCTTAGGATTTAACCTTCATTGGTGATCAACAACCGATTTAGCGTCTTTCTCCAATTTTATTTTGTGTTGGCATAGAGTGGGACTAATGCCCTTAAGATCATTAAGAGTATATCCAATAGCAGCACGGTGCTTCTTTAGAGTTTTCAACAATTTATCTTATTCCTTCTCTGAAAGGTTAGCACTAATAATAACAGGATATATCTTCTTTTCATCAAGGTATGCATATTTAAGAGTATCAGGTAATGGTTTAAGCTCAAATACGGGATCACCCTTGGGTGGAGGAGGATCCCCTAGGATTTCAACAGGCAAGTTGTGTTTCAAAATAGGTCCCTGTTTAAAGAATACTTCATCTATTTACCTTTTTCATTCATAAACATATCATTTTCATGGTCGAGCAAATATTGTTCTAAAGGATCATTAGGAGGCACGACAATAGAAGCAAGACCAATAATTTCATCTTTACTAGGCAATTCTTTATCATGGGGTTGTCTACGAAATTTAGCAAAATTAAACTCATGAGACATATCCCCTAAACCAACAGTAACAACATCCTTTTCGCAGTCTATCCTAGCATTAACAGTATTCAAGAAGTGTCTACCAAATATAATGGGACAAAAGTCATCTTGTGGGGAACCAAGAACAAGAAAATCAGCAGGATATTTAACTTTCCCACACAAGACTTCAACATCTCTAACAATCCCAACTGGTGAAATAGTGTCTCTATTGGCGAGCTTAATTGTAACATCAATTTCCTCTATCTCAGCAGGTGTAATATCATGCATAATTTATTTGTATAGGGAATGAGGTATTGCACTTGCACTAGCAGCCATATCACATAAGACATGATAGCAATGATCTCCTTTTTTAACAGAAATAACAGGCATGCCTACAACAAGTCTATGTTTATTTTTAGTATCAGGTCTAGCAATTCTAGCAGCTTCATCACAGAAGTAAATAACATGCCCATCAATATTATCGGCCAAGAGATATTTAACCATAGCAACACTAGGTTCAACTTTAATTTGCTCAGGGGGTGTAGGTGTTCTAGTATTACTCTTACGAACCACAGTTGAAGCTTTATCATGATCCTTTATTCTAACAGGGAAAGGTGGTTTCTCGATATAAGCAGTAGGAACAACATGATCAACATTATAAGTGATAGTCTTTTCTTCAACTTTAATAGGTGCAACTACTTTCACTTCAATGGGAGGATTATATTTAAACCACTTCTCCTTAGGGACATCAACATGAGCAGCAAAGGATTCTCAGAAGGAAGCTACTATCTCAGAGTCAAGTCCATATTTAGTGCTAAATTCACGGAAAACATCAGTGTCCATAAAAGATTTAACACAATCAAACTTAGGTGTTATACCTGACTCCTTACCTTCGTCGGGATCCCAATCTTCAGAGTTGCGTTTAATTCTTTCCAGTAAATCCCATTTGAATTCAATAGTATTCATCATAAAAGAACCAGTGCAAGAAGTATCGAGCATGGAGCAATTATTGAGAGAAATTCGAGCATAATTTTTTTGAATAATAATTTCTCTTGAGAGCTCATGACTGGGGCATGAATATAACATTGACTTAAGCCTCCCCCAAGCTTGAGTGATGATTTCTCCTTCACGAGGCCAAAAATTATATATATAATTACTATCACGATGAACAAGATGCATAGGATAAAACTTGTGATGAAATTCCAATTTCAATCGATTGTAGTTCCATGATTCCATATCATCACATAGCTTAAACCATGTCAATGCCTTTCCCTTCAAAGATAAAGGGAAGACCTTTTTCTTGATAACATCTTCGGGCATACCTGCAATCTTAAATAATCCACAAACTTCATCCACATAGATTAGGTGCAAATCGGGATGTAATGTTCCATCACCCGTGAAAGGATTAGCTAGCAGTTTCTCTATCATACCCGAAGGAATTTCAAAGTAAAAAAATTCAGTAGGTTCAGTAGGTTGAGGAGCAACTCTTTGCTCTACTGGTCGGGGTGAACATACCCCGAACAAGCCCCTCAAAGGATTACTTCCCATAGTAACAAGTGACAGTAAATTTCAGCACACTATATAAATTTTTCCTTACCAAATTCCACTTACCAAAGGCGCTTCACTCCATGGCAACAGCGCCAGAAAAGAGTCTTGATGACCCACAAGTATAGGAGATCTATCGTAGTCCTCGATAAGTAAGAGTGTCGAACCCAACGAAAAGCAGAAGGAAATGACAAGCGGTTTTCAGTAAGGTATTCTCTGCAAGCACTGAAATTATCGGTAACAGATAGTTTTGTGATAAGGTAATTTGTAACGGGTAAAAAGTAATAATTGTAAAACAAGGTGCAGCAAGGTGGCCCAATCCTTTTTGTAGCAAAGGACAAGCCTGGACAAACTCTTATGTAAAGGAAAACGCTCCCGAGGACACATGGGAATTATCGTCAAGCTAGTTTTCATCACGCTCATATGATTCACGTTCGTTACTTTGATAATTTGATATGTGGGTGGGTTGGTGCTTGGGTACTGCCCTTCCTTGGACAACCATCCAACTTATGATTAACCCCTATTGCAAGCATCCGCAACTACAAAAGAAGTATTAAGGTAAACGTAACCATAGCATGAAACATGTCGATCCAAATCAGCCCCTTACGAAGCAACACATAAACTAGGGTTTAAGCTTCTGTCACTTTAGCAACCCATCATCTACTTATTACTTCCCAATGCCTTCCCATAGGCCCAAATAATGGTGAAGTGCCATGTAGTCGACGTTCACATAACACCACTAGAGGAAAGACAACATACATCTCATCAAAATATCGAACGAATACCAAATTTACATGACTACTTATAGCAAGATTTCTCCCATGTCCTTGGGAAAAAACGTAACTACTCACAAATCATATTCATGTTCATAATCAGAGAGGTATTGATATGCATAAAGGATCTGAACATATGATCTTCCACCAAATAAACCAACTAGCATCAACTACAAGGAGTAATCAATACTACTAACAACCTACAGGTACCAATCTGAGGTTTCGAGACAAGGATTGGATACAAGAGATGAACTAGGGTTTGAGAGGAGAGGGTGCTGGTGAAGATGTTGGTGGAGATTGACCCCCTCCCGCTGAGAGGATCGATGGTGATTATGATGGTGATGATTTCCCCATCCCGGAGGGATGTTTCCCCGGCAGAACAGCTCCGCCGGAGCCCTAGATTGGTTCTGCCAGGTTCCGCCTCGTGGCGGTGGTGTTTCGTCCCGAAAGCTTCCTCCTTATTTTTTCTCAGAAGGAAGACTTCATATAGCAGAAGATGGGCACCGGAGCCCTGCCAGGGGCCCACGAGATGTGGCGCGCCTGGGAGTAGGCGCGCCCCACCCTCGTGGCCAGGGTGTGGGCCCCCTCTGGTTTCTTTCTCCAGTATTTTTTACATATTCCAAAATGTGCCTCCGTGAAGTTTCAGGACTTTTGGAGTTGTGCAGAATAGCTCTCTAATATTTGCTCCTTTTCCAGCCTAGAATTCCAGCTGCCGGCATTCTCCCTCTTCATGTAAACCTTGCAAAATAAGAGAGAAAAGGCATAATATTGTGATATAAGGTGTAATAACAGCCCATAATGCAATAAATATTGATATAAAAGCATGATGCAAAATGAACGTATCAATACGCTGCATGGAGTACCTCAATATGTATTACTCCCTCCGTCTCCAAAAAGAAGGCCTATAAGTTTTGTTAAGTATGCTTAGATTATTCTTGGTTAGCATACGTTCCTACATTATTTTCCAAGAATTACTTGTGTGCCATCATTGGCATTAGATCAATTACGTCGTGAGGTTTAATATTGCTCCCTGCCATAGCAAGCAAACCCACAATGTCGTCGTGAGGTTTCCTCTCTTGGCCTCTTAGCTCCAAACTCTGATATGGAGCTGTAAAGACGAATTTTCTTCGTGCATGCAACACACTCGATGGAGAACTTTTAATGATATGAAAGTATATTTGAAGATCTTCAAATTATTGAGTGTGCTTTATTTAATTATATGATTTTTTTCTTAATTGTTTGGTATTAAAATCAGTAATTTTTTAATGATATGGAATTATTTTTCAAAGAAAATATAAGCATATCATTTTCAAGTACCAAATCTAAATACTTCTAATAGCATCAATAATTAAATCTTTAGAAGTCTCATCTCGAAAATATCACGATTTGATGAACTGGAGTGAGTAACATGGAAGATCCTTTGTATTAGGTAAAAATAACTTTCCTTTTAACATCATTTTCAAAATGGCAGGATTCCTTCCTTCATTATGAAAACATTGCTTGGTTAAGTACGAAAAACCGAGCGAAACCAGATTTCTTCTGGACTTCACTTTTGAATGTGTTCACAATTCCTATTTATTTTTCATGTTTAAGATCTGAAATTGACAATAACTAACTAACTGTTTCACTTGGATTGGTAGTTTCTATACGAGCATATTTACAAGATCAATACCTTAAAAGAGGTAAAATGTCACAAGCCTCGATAATTTGGGTTCTTAAATTTTAATAAGAGCTTAAGTAGCTTCATGGATCTCTATCGTGGTATTTATGCAAGTGATTCCAGATTTCTGAGTAGTTGTTCTCTACAATTGATAAGATGACCAATCTAGTAAAGATTGTACTACCAATTATGGCATGTATGCTACTGATGTGCATAGCCCTCATCTGGATCTGCAATTGCAAAGGTAGAGTAACAAACTCCTTATTTTTTGACATATGACATTAGTATAGGAAGAGTTAAGAAAAATAATGGATGTCCTAAACAACAAGCAAATGGCGAAAGAAGGAAAATCAGAAGAACATGATGCGAGGATACTTGAGCACATACAATAGACTTGAAGGTGAAAATATAGAGATTCCACTTGTTAGCTATGAAGACATCCTTTTAGCAACAAGTTCTTTCGCTGATTCCAACTTGCTTGGACGTGGAGGTTTTGGCAAAGTATACAATGTAGCTGGAAGTGATACTTATAATAGAACATGTTTATGATAGAACAGGGAACAAACATAATTACCTTTCAACTATTATCTGACTCAAGAAAGCCCCCTTAACTCTCAATATGCTTTGTTTATCCAAATCTAAAAGTGCTCCAAAAATCAATGTGGATGATGTGGCATCTATTTGGATAAGTAGATGACTTAGGATCATCAAGAAAAAGATGATGACTTAGGCACTCGTCATCGTCATCATTATCATTGTTGTTGTTTCCTAACGATAAACACATCTTCTAGTCGATGCCAAATCTATTATATATTAAAAATAGTTGACGGGTTAACCAGAAAAAAGAGAATTAGCTAGAAATTACCACATAAATTAGAAAGATCGAACCGTTAATTTAATAGACAGAATTGTTATAGCCATTAGATAAGACAGAAGTTAAAAAAATTACCCACCAATGCCATTATAATTATATTGGAAGAAAACGATTCGCTCCCTGCATCCTAAAAAGGCAGAGAGAAAAGGATGTGCACTGATCAAATATAAAAAGTCATGTGTTGATGGAAAGGATCAAACAAACATGATATCAGCCGGGCTGCAAGAGCAGTTCCACCGGACGCAATGAGGATTGTAAGTTGGAACTGCCGGGGACTCGGGAATGGCCCGGCAGTTCGAGGCCTCTTGGATCTCAAGAGGGCGGAGGATCCCGATGTCTTGTTCCTATGCGAGACAAAGCTAGTGGAGAAGGAGTTGGAGCAGTATAGGTGGAAACTTGGTTTGGCAAACATGTGTGCAAGGGATTCGGAGTTGAGGAGTCGAGCTGTAGCTATCTTCTGGAGTAGGGGAGTCAATCTCTCCTTGCGATCCTTGGGTAGGAGGCACATTGACGCTGACATAACGGAGGAGGATGCATCAGTTTGGAGGATCACTAGTATATATGGGGAGTCGCAGTGGGGAAGAAAGAAGGAAACATGGAGGACGATGCATTTGCTAAGTCAACAACACCAGGAGGGTAGGCCGTGGCTCTGTCTGGGAGATTTCAATGAGATCATGTCTAATGAGGAGAAGAGAGGAGGAGTGGAACGGCCGGAGGGATGTATGAACCAATTCAAAGAGGCGCTTGAGGGCTGCAAGTTAAGCGATTTGGGATACGAGGGAGATATCATCACATGGTGGAATAACTGTATGCTGGTGGATGGCTACATATGTGGGCGCCTTGATCGTGCTACGGAAAATATGGAATGGTGCTCGAAGTTCCCGGAATTTCGCGTCCGGAATGTACTCCCTCGCCACTCTGATCATCGACCAGTGGTGGTGGACATAGAGGATATGGGGGATAGGAGGAAGGTGGGTGGTGGCTATTTTAGGTTCGAGGCCAGGTGGTTGAAGGAGGAGGGCTGCGATCTGGTGGTGGAGGAGACATGGAGGCGAGTGCATGAAGGAGGGCTTGTGGACGTGTTCGCGGCATTAGAGGGCGTGGCTCGTGATCTCTCACGATGGAGTAAGGATGTGGTGGGCGATACTGAGAAGAAGTTGAAGGAGGCCAAACGTGGGCTAGAAGTGTGCAGAGAGCAGGCTATCACACCGGAGAAAGTGGCAGAGGAGGTGAGGCTACGATGTTTGGTTAATCATTTGGAGGAGGTAATAGATATCAAATGGAGGCAAAGAGCACACATTTGGTGGCTGAAGGAGGGGCATAGGAACACAAATTTTTTCTTTAGATGTGCCTCGGCCAGGAGGAAGGCCAATAGAATCCGGAGACTTAGGAGGGAGGATGGAGTAGTAGTGGAGGAAGGTAGGGATCTTACTAACTATGTCATGGCTTACTTTCAGGATTTGTTCACTTCGAATGGCAATGAGCAGTATGATGAGCTCTTACGAGCTGTGCCGGTGAAGATCACAACTGCTATGAATGATAGTCTCACGGCTGCTTTCTCAGATATGGAAATCAAGGCTGCACTTGACCAGATAGGAGACATGAAAGCACCAGGACCGGATGGCATGCCTGCGTTGGTTTTCAAGAAGTATTGGCAGTTGATGGGCACGAATATCATTGAGGAGGTTCGACGGTTTCTAGAAGGCGAGGATATGCCGGCTGGCTGGAATGATACACATGTTGTGTTAATACCAAAGGTTAAGAAACCCCTCAAGGATTAAAGATCTCCGCCCAATTAGCTTGTGTAATGTCCTGTACAAGATCATCTCAGAGGTTCTAGCGAATCGTCTCAAGCTCATGCTACCGGAGATCATCTCTGACAACCAGAGTGCATTTGTACCTGGGCGTCTGATAATTGACAATATCCTTATGGCGTATGAGGTCTCACACTTCTTGATGAACAAACGGGCTGGAAAGGAAGAATTTGCGGCTGTAAAAGTAGACATGAGCAAAACATACGACCGAGTAGAGTGGGCTTTCCTAGAAGCAATGATGCACAAACTCGGGTTTGCGAGCAGGTGGGTGAAGCTCGTAATGAAGTGTGTAACTTCAGTAAGGTACAGAATCAAGGTAAATGGCGAGTTATCCCAGCAATTTTCGCCTTCAAGAGGGCTTCGACAGGGGGATCCGAGCTCACCCTATTTGTTTGCAATCTGCACGGAGGGGTTGTCAGCTCTGTTGAATGAAGCCCAGCAGCGAGGTACCTTTTGAGGCATACATATATGCCCAGGAGCACCGTCCATCTCGCATCTGTTCTTTGCGGACGACTCGGTTCTGCTTATGCGGGCACGAACGGATGAGGCCATGGAACTCAGACGTATTCTTCAGGTCTACGAGAGGTGCTCCGGGTAGTGGGTCAATCATGAGAAGTCTGCTGTGATGTTCAGCAAAAACAGCTCCGAACAGACCAAAGGAAGCGTTAAGGGTGCTTTGGGCATTGATAACGAGGCGTATAATGAGAAATACTTGGGCCTCCTTGTGTATATTGGGCGTTCAAAGCGCAAGGCTTTTGCATACCTAAAAGATCGTATTTGGAACCACATGCAGGGTTGGAATGAGAGGACTTTATCTCGGCAAGGCAAGGAAATCCTAGTAAAAGGGGTGACGCAGGCGGTTCCAACTTTTGCAATGTCAGTGTTCTATCTCACCAAATCGTTCTGTGAAGAGATAAGTTCTATGATTGCTAGATATTGGTGGAGCCAACAAGATAAGGATAACAAGGTCCATTAGGTTAGCTGGCAAAAGCTAACTAGGTCGAAGGGAAGGGGGGTCTTGGCTTCAGAGACATCCATGATTTCAATATTGCTATGCTAGCCAGGAAAGTACGGCGTCTGATTGAGCAACCGGACAGCCTGTGTGCACAACTCATGAAAGCCAAGTACTACCCGGACTGCTCTATTGTTGAGGCGGGGGAGAGCTCAAATATGTCCTATGCATGGCACAACATCACATATGGCATTGACCTAGTTAAGCAGGGCATGATCTGGCGAGTTGGAGATGGGGAAAGCATTCATATTTGGGATGACCCATGGATACCTAGAGCGTGGTCTTGGAGAATTATCACGCCCCGAGGGGGTAATCTGTTGACCAAAGTTGCTGAGCTCATCGACCCAGCTACTGGGAAATGGGACACGGAGCTGGTCACTGATACGTTCTAGGAGGTGGATGCTAACCTGATACTTCAGATGCCACTTCGGGATGGAGCAGTAGATTTCCTGGCATGGCACTTTGACCCCAAAGGCGTTTTCTTGTCAAGCAAGCGTATAAGTTGAAACGAGCATTGTCCGAGCCCGGGAATACACAGGCAAATGAGACACCACAGGCTGCGGCTAACCTAGATGGCGGGGGGAAGCGAAATGGAAAAGGATATGGAAATTGGCATGCCCTGGGAAGGTGAGGCATTTTATGTGGCGTCTTGCACACAACACACTCGCCACGAAGGATACCCTCTATAGAAGAGGAATGGTGATTGAAGATCACAAGTGTTTCCTGTGCAACATGAGAAACGAATCGGCTAAGCACCTGTTTGTGGAGTGTCATGAGATAAAGCAAGTCTGGCGGAGACTCGAGCTTGAACACGTTAGGCAGCGGTTGATTGGATGTGATACAGTTGACACCACACTGGAAGTTCTGTGGCAGCTTCCTGAGAAGGACCGGATGATTGTCATCATCATGTGGTGGCAATGATGGGCTCAGCGCAACAAGGTCCGAGAGGGAGACAAGCCGATGGAGCACACGCGCGTTTCGCCGCTAGGGCTGCATGCACGGTCGGCGAGTACCAGGGGTGTTTCTGCAAAATGCCTACCCTGCCGATGTGCGCACCTCGATGGCCCCCTCCACCACAGGACATGATAAAGTTCAACATGGACGGGGCATTTATTGAAGATGGCATGCAAGGGGGCTGGGGGGTGGTGGCGCGGGATTACACAGGAGAGGTGGTGGCCGCGCGGGCTGGTCGTGTCGATCATGCCGCGGACGCCTTCAGCACCGAGTTGTCTGCAGTGGAACAGGCGCTTGATCTGGCGGCAGAACCGGGGGTCATGCGGCTAACTGTCGAGATGGACGCCTTGCTACTTGAACAAGCTCTAAACAGACGGGCGCCGGATTGCTCATGGCATGCGCAAGCGATTGAAGATATCAAGGTGCAATCCCGACTATGGTTCTCTTCGTGCGTGTTTGCCCACTGTAAGCGCGAGGCAAATATGCCAGCGCACCATATGGCCAAGTTAGGCCTTGCTCGCCAAGTTGGAGATGTATTAATTGCTGATCATGTAATTCCATCCAGTGTTTCTGAATCTGTATTGGGCGATCTTGCCCACAACGTTTCGTAATAAAGCTAAATGCTTGCCCTCAAAAAAAAAAGTCAGACGTGCGGTGATTCCACGTGAAAACAAAGTGGACGTGCGTTGCGTTGACCAGATCAGAAAAAAAGGGACGTGTGGTGACCCCTATACATCATCTCAGTTATGTATGATGTCCGGCCGCATGTATCGTCTGAGGTATGTAGGCCAATCTACGTATCATCTCAGATATGTATGATGTCCGGCCGCTGCCGCCGTATTTTGATCTACATATTATCTTAGGTATGTACGCTTCCCGGCCATTAGTCGTATTCCATTTTACATTTCAGCTCAGGTATGTATTCTGTCCGGCAGCCGTCGTATTACGATGTATGTATCAGCTCAGGTATGTACGTTTCCGGCAGCAATCGTCCGTATCCATGTTGGTTCGTTTCTAGCCTCCACGTACGTGCATATCAGCATTATGAGATTTTAATCTTGGCTAGGTAAGCACCATACATGCAGCCATGCAAATACAAGACTGATTAGTCTAAAAAATACAATGCAACAATGATTGATGCATGGACAACTTAGAGGGAGATAAAGGCAGGACGAAATCATTGTTCTGACCTTGTCAGAGTTTATAGTCACAAACTGAACCCGACGTGAAAGTATTTCACGATTTGACCTTTTTAGAAATGTCAAGGCCGACGGCGTTTCCACTCAACACAGAAACACCGAGCAAGCTAGCGTTCCTGGCCAACATGGAAACGCCGTGGTAGCTTGAGTTTCTGCCCTGGCCCACAGTCAGTCCGAACCCGCTGTTTTCGCTGACGTGGCACATGTGAAACGCCAATGTCCCTGGCGTTTCTGGACTGGATGAAGTAATGCGCGGCGGGCCGCGGGGGCCTAACCCAGTCCACTCGCAGTCCCAGCCCCGGTCGGGCAGTTCTTCCAGGACGAACAGGCGGCCGCCCCCTCCCTCTTCTTCACCAAATCTCCCCCAGATCTGCTATTTTGATCATCAAAACGAGTAGATCAGAGCATCCCCGAGTTGCTTGAGGTATTCTCTTGCCAATCCTCCATTTATTTTCAGTCAAGATTGGCTATTGTAGATGCATTTTTTTCAAACATGGTGGAACCCTAAGATGAGTTATTAGTGATTTGTTTGATGAATGTTTTGGTTACATTATGTTTAGAAAGAAGACATATACTCCTTGTGTTGAAGTATTCTTAGTTAACTTGTTTAGTATTGGATTTAGAGAGAGGCCATTTTTTTGGATTAGGTTGAACCTATTATTTGTTAATAATTAGTTGTGATAGATTCTTTATGATAAAATAGGTTGAAAAGAATTGGTGTTGGTAATGTCGTTCGTTATTTGTATCTTTGGGATAATTTGTAGTAGTTTTCACACGATTTTGTATATGATGTGGTCATAATTTTAAGCATATATCATAACAAATCCATTGACCTTATTTTGTAGGATGTTTGAGCCGAATAAATATCCCGACCTTGATGATTATTACGAGGAGAAGCATCGTGCTGTGCTAGTGGAAAGAGGGGAGGTAATTATGTATCTACATTGTTGATTCTCATATTGTGAGTAGTTTAGAGAAGTATATAAATTGTGCGTGTGTTATTTGTAGGTTCCTCCAGTACTTCGTTTGAGAGGCCACAACCCACATGAGTCCTTGAAGTATGACCGTCGCTACGAGCCTTATTTTAGAAGAATTGATCTTCTCCAGTTTGTGCTCAACTTTAAAGGCACACCACCATGGCTGAACTCGACGGCCATTACCGCCCTTAGGGACCATTGGAGGCCGGAGACGCACTCTTTTCACCTTGCTCTTGGTGAGATGACCGTCACTTTGGAGGATATTGCGATGATCTCCGGTCTTCCGATCGAAGGCAGGGCTCTTACCGGGAAGGTGAGGTCTGACGGGTGGCGACAAAGGGTTGCAGGTTTGGTTGGTGTTGAACCTCCCCCGTGGATTCATGAAACAAAGAAGGATCCTAGGCCATCTGGTGTTTTGTTCTCATGGCTACAAGAACATTTTTACGAGTGCCCAGAGAATGCCAGTCCGGCTGTTGTGGAGAGGTACGCCAGGGCTTACTTATGGAATCTTTTGACCCTAATGGTGTTTCTGACGCACGGGAGACACAGCCTCGTGGATGTTCTTGGACCCTCTTCAGAATCTGGGATGTTAAGTGGAGTTGGGGGTCGGCGGCACTAGCCTTGTTGTACCGTCAGGTAATGCTAATTTGATGCATTCTCATTATATGAAAGAGATTTTTGCATGTGATTGTTTAATGTGTGTACAAATGTGCAGTTGGATGGAGCATGTATGAGGAGTAAGCCGAAATCTTGTCTTGGTGGTTTTGTTTGGGCCCTACAGATTTGGATGTGGGAGCGTATCCCTGTGGGCCGTAACTTGGCCATTGCTCCGGAAGAACCATGGGAGTAGCCTTTTGACGAGGATGAGGAGCGGTATCCCACTATCGCATACACGTGGGCTACTGTCCAAGTGTCGAGTATCGCCGCCATGGGGCGGTACAAGGCATACATAAGCGAGCTTGACATGCTTACTTACAACCAGGTAATTATCAAATGCCTTGCCATCATTACAGATTTTTTGCTGTTGTGCATGGGCTAGTGACATGTTGTGATGTAGGTTAATTGGAGGCCGTACATGGTACTTAGGCAGTTTCCTTTGAGCAATATGTGCCTTCGTGACCAACATCTTTGGCGTGTGCGTTGCCCCATGATATGCTTTTTTTGCGGTGGAGTGGCATCTTCCACATCCTGTTTCGAAGCAATTTGGAGTACAACAACGCACCCCGCCGGAGTATGTTGAGACAAGTGTGGTGCTACATAGGTGAGAGTTTCTTGTACCATCATCTCCGGATCGGGCCTAATGTTAGGACCGTGACACTCTGGCCATTGCAATGCGTCCAGAAAAGGGTGGAATCTAGACGCCCATGTTAACTTATGAGTTTGCAAATTGAATTCATGCAACCTCACAACTACTCCATCGGAGATATCCACATTCCTGATGCGGGCCACCAACATCATGTGCGAGCATGGCCAGTGGTACTTATTAGGCCGCTCACAAGTGCAATGTCTTGTCCTAAGAGCCACCTTAAATGAGCGACCACCATATGATTGTCCATCTCTAGTTGTCCCACCTGGCTCATCCACTTGGTATTTCATTTCTACATTATCGAAACAAGTGACTCGCTGGATGGCTGACTTGTCTCTCTGAAACTCCAGCCACTCGGCAACCTTCTTCGGATAAATTTCATTGGGAGGCTTCTCACTATCAGCAATCAACTTGTTGATTTCATCGGAGTGCTTCAAAAAAATACTCATTTAGCTTGTAAAAGGTATATTCCGCTATTACCGTCACCGGCAACTGACAGGCACCCTTCAAGACAAAGTTGAAGCACTCAACAAGATTGCTTGTCATGTCACCATATCTCATGCCTCCTTCGTCACATGCCCGTGACCACTTGTGTCTCTCATCAATATTCCATTCTAAGAAATCTTTCCCACCTTCGTTTGCCTTCTCATAGATTTTGTTCAAGCGTGTCGTGAATGACTTAACGGAGAAGGCTATACATGCGGAGTTAAGATCCTTGCAAAGATCCTTGTTCTTACAAGCCCTGTAAAAGTTTGCAACGAAGTGCCTCATACACCATCGGTGGTGAAGCCTCGCATGCCCTGGAATATGAATATCCACGACCTTCAATATGCCTTGGTGCCGATCAGATATGATGCATACCTCCCTATTCGGAGGAATGACCGTGCTCCTAACAAGTCTCATGAACTATTCCCAGTTGTCTTGGTTCTCCACGGAGACCAAAGCAAATGCCACAGGCAACACCTGATCGTTAGAATCATGTGACATTGCTATCATGAGTGTGCCCTTGTATTTCCCTGTCAAGAATGTCCCATCTATAGATAGAACCGGTCGACAATGCTCAAAAGCTGCAATGCATGGGCCAAACGTCCAAAAGGCACGACGGAACACTCCTTCAATATCTTGGACATAGTGGTACATTCCTGGGTTTCTATACGACATCGCTCCCAGCAACCTGGGTAGCATGTTGTAAGCCTTTTCCCATCCACCGTACAACATTCTGAGAGCGACTTGCTTGGCCTTCCATGTCTTCCCATACTTGACCTTATATCCGAACTTATCTTCAATCCAACTCATCAACAACTTCACTTTAATGGTTGGATCCTCGGCTATATGTTTCTGGTATTTATAACCAATGAATTCCGAGGTTAGTTGACGGTGTGTCTTCCGTGCTTCTACGGCCGGCGGTGTGCATTGGTGAGTGGCTTTGCAACTAGTTATCTTCCACCAACCATCTTTCGTGAGTCTTCCATTGACTTTCCATTTGCATCTTTCTACCTCACATTTCACGGTGTATCGCTTGTTGCAGTCCGAGTGAACAACTATGAAAGGCCTGTGGTGTTTGACAGCATACTCACACAACCACATCCTGAATTCCAGCATGTGCTCGAACATCAAACCTTTCCTCCTACGTACGGCATCGAAATCACGTCGGGTGTACTACTTGGGAACTGTCTAGCCTCAATTGTCTTTCTCATGCCACCGTCGACTATAGCCTTATCTGCAAGGCTAACATCACAAAACAAGGGAACTTTGTGATCCCTACCGGTGATTTTTGTGTACCACTCTGCTTCTTTCTCAGTCAAGCCATCTTCGTCCAACTCATTCACCGGGCCTTCATCATCCGAGTCATCCACACAATCACGTTGATAGATAATGTCAGGATCCATGTCTTGATGCCTTACTTCAGCCTCTACATCACCAACAATGTTGTGGTGCCTCTCATACTCTTCGTCGGAGTTATCGCCATCATCTTTCATCGATGCACTACCTCCGAACTCATATTGGGGATACTCATTGGCTTCCGCTTCAACTTTATGCTCAACAATAGGCGGCACACTACTAACCGGGCTCACATCATCTACTAAGGTTTGGTTCAAGTCAACATGAAAGAGAGGAGCCTTGACCACCTTACTTGCAAAGACTTCGAGTGACTTGACTGCCGAGGATGCAACAACCTCCTTATATGCAACCCAATGCAAATTGGACTTGATAGGCATTGTCTTCATTCGACACTTGTGTGCCGACCCAACATCATATCTTCCTACTAATTCAACTTGGTCGCTTTCATCCACCCACTTTAATCTTATCCGTGTTTCTTCCACAACCTCTTCATAACTAGGAGTCTCAAGAAATATCAACACTTCCTCATACTTGTCAACAATATCCACATTCATGAATGCCTCTTTTTCAACATAATGAATATTCACAATCTTGTCCATCTAAAAAAATGGTAACATAAGTATAAGAAATGTACAATGCTAAATATACCACATTGCTAACAAAACCCCTAACCCTAACCCTAAATCTTAACATTAGCCATAACCCACAATAAGGTATGCTCAACAACATCACAATGCAACACTATTGGAACAACAATACTCAAAACATCACATTATAGATTCATGTTCAAAACTAGGGTTAGGAACAACAAGAACAAATCAATCCAAATGGACAAATCCAACCAATAAAAATTTGTGAGATGAAGGAGGTTACCTCAACGAACGGAAATGACACCGGATCCACGGACCAACCCAATCAATTTGCAAGGATTTGAGAGGGGCTAAGCGAGGGACACAAAGGGGGAAAAGGGAAAGAGCTCGGGATAGGCCAATGGGGGAGAAGAGAGTGAAAGGTGAGTGGTGGGTGAAAGCCCCACGACCACCTAAAATATCTGCAACAGAAACGCCAAGGTCGGTGGCCTTTCTAGCAACGTTAGCTTGCTAGGCGTTTCCACCACGCCACGTTAGCAAACAACGTGTCCTCGGCCAGGCAGTGGGCCAGGTCAGGAACGCTAGCTTGCTTGGCGTTTCTGTGTTGGTTGGAAACGTCGCGGGCCCTGGCGTTTCTAAAAGGGTCAAATCATGAAATACTTTCACGTCAAATTCAGTTTGTGACTATGAACGCTGACAAGGTCAGAACAGTGATTTCGGCCATAAAGGCACACCTACGCTCATTTTTAACTGCTCCCGTTAGCATCCACTACCGAATTCACGGCTGCTCCCTATAAGAACAATACAATTTTGAATTTGGAAAGAAAAAAAATGGATGCACAAAACCTGGTACAAGACATGCATACACCAGGCAAGAAGGATATGTGGGTCGATTCCAATATTAGATATGTGTAAGTTGTATCATATGAAGGAATAAAAGCAATGTTGCTCAACAATAATAAAATGCAAAACAAGAGATCACGTTAACTATGATGTTCATTATGCAAAAAAATGTCATTTCGGTTTTTCTAAAGATACAGGTCATAAGAAAACTGCGGAAATCCAAAACAAAAAGAGTATGACATGAGTGAGGCAGGGAGATGTTTCCATAATCTTCAGTCAATAAAATTTTTTTATAGATGAAATCTCTAGGGAGACCGTGATAATATAATACGTAAATATGAAAATAGATTAATGTTTGCGATGATTATTATCTAGGTGTCTAGACTGTAAATTAACTCTAAACCCACATCAGCTAGGATCACTTTCTCATGGATAATTACAGTGGCACAATTTGTCCAGCCATAATATGCAAAAACAGCATGAGAAAGATAGAAAAGCAGGCTATGTGTATATGATGAGACTGAAGGAGGAAAAAAATATTTTGGTAAAACAGTTGTAAATGACAAATAATGCTAACTATGATTATACATTTTAGTTGCGAAAAATATGCCATGCTATTGAGAAGATAAGAATGTTATTACTACCCCAGATTGTTCCAATAGTTTTGTTCTATTGATCCTTTTGAGTACAAGCACTTAATTAAGTTCATCACTAAAGAAAAACTATAGCTGGAAAAATATATAAATACCTCTCAAGAGAAGAGGTGTGCTTATAGAAGGATTTACATCTTCTATACGTCTCTTGGCTTTTTAATACTTACGACAGAAGAGATGTCACTTCTTACAAGATATGAAAAACGCCACCTGCGCAAAGTTTGATTAGTATAAAGTTATAATATCCTCAACATTATGGGATATGAGAGAACGTTTGTAATTTTATTGTTGTTCATTGTACTATCGTGTAGAAAATATAGTGAACTTTTCAGTTCAACTCACTTATATTTAGTTCATATGAAGCAAAGTTTCTATTTTTATTTATGATATACCCAATATGAAATTATATTGCGAAAGGATCATTTTGTAAGTGACACAAAATTGGGTCCCAAGTCTTCTTTAGAAAAACCGAATAATATGTTCTCCAAATAAAAGGCTAAGATATTGACTATGTATATTACATTTGTAAAATCCTAGGCCGCGCATCGAGCAGGCCACTTTGCTAGTTAATGAAAAATGTCCATGTTGATACCACATTGGCCCAAATCCACGTGGCTTAGGACGAGTTGAATATTTGTACTAGTTTTGATATCCGAGCTTACAAGAATTTTACAATTAAAAAATATCTCCTGGGCTAGAGTTAAAAGGGGCTAAATGCACTTCTTCGTGTGAAAGGTTAATTAACTACATAAGTAAAAAACGTTGGTTTCGAATTCTTGCTCAATTCATTAATATGCGCTCATGTAGGGCACACTGGAAAGTGGAAATGAGGTTGCTATAAAAAGGCTTAGTAAGAGTTCCGGACAAGGTATAGTGGAGTTCAAAGAAGTGATGCTAATTGTCAAATTACAACACAAGAACCTAGTCAGACTTCTTGGGTGTTGCATACAGGAAGATGAGTAGCTATTGACTACGAATACTTACCTAAAAAAGTTTTGATGCCTTTCTTTTTGGTATGTGCTTGTTCATTGATCACATACTATAAAATTCTTGCATTAACCAAATTGATACTCATGATTAATAGCCTTGTTTCATATTGGCCGTGAAATATTCTGCAAGAAAACATGTGCTCGATTGGTTGACACGATTCAAAATAATTAAAGGAGTAGCAAGAGGCCTCTTTATTTTCATCAAGATTCAAGATTAACAATAATTAACAGAGATCTTAAAGCAAGCAACATTTTATTGGACATAGAAATGACTCCCAAAATATCAGATTTTGGTATGGCAAGAATTTTTGGTGCAAACCAGAATCACGCAAACACTACATGGGTCGTCAGGACATAGTAAGTAACCAGTGAACTAACAAACCCATAGAACCAGTGAACTAACAAACCCATAGAACTTCAGTTTTTATGATTATGTGCATAATACTATATACATTCCTTGCTGACTTGTTGCATGTTTTAAATAGTGGTTACATGTCGCCTGAATATGCAATGGGAGGTGCCTTTTATGTGAAATCAGACATTTATGGCTACGGTGTTCTTATCTCAGAGATTGTTAGTGTCATTAAGATTAGCTCGCCTCAGCTCAGATCAAACTTTTCTAGCCTTATAACCTATGTAATTATTATGGAATATGTGAAATTATCAATAACATGTTAGGCCCCTAAAAAAGTAGTAACATGATTTTGTTTTATTGGCTGGGCATGGAGATTATGGGAAGAGGGGAAAGCAACTGAACTAGTGGACTCTTCAGTTGTTGCGAGTTGCCCACTTCATGAATCTTTACGGTGCATTCACATAGGTGTGACACCCCCGATTCAATCATACACTAATCATGCACGCAAATGTGTACGATCAAGATCAGGGACTCACAGGAAGATATCACAACACAACTCTAAAACATAAATAAGTCATACAAGCATCATAATACAAGCCAGGGGCCTCGAGGGCTCGAATACAAGTGCTCGATCATAGATGAGTCAGTGGAAGCAACAATATCTCGAGTACTGAGACATAAGTTAAACAAGTTTGCCTTAAGAAGGCTATCACAACCGGGATACAGATCGAAAGAGGCGCAGGCCTCTTGCAGGATCCTCCTAACTACTCACGGTCGTCGTCGTGGGCTACACGTAGTAGTAGGAACCTCCGGTTTAGTAGGAGTAAATGCCGACGATGGCGTCTGGCTCCTGGACTCCAGCATCTGGTTGCGACAACCAGAAAGAAAGGAAAGGGGAAAAAGGGGGGAGAAAGCAACCGTGAGTACTCATCCAAAGTACTCGCAAGCAAGGAGCTACACTACATATGCATGGGTAATATGTTTAAAGGTCCATATCGGTGGACTGAACTGCAGAATGCCAGAATAAGAGGGGGATAGATAATCCTGTCGAAGACTACACTTCAGGCCACCTCCATCTTGCAGCAGGTAGAAGAGAGTAGTTTGAAGTCCTCCAAGTAGCATCGCATAGCACAATCCTACCCGGCGATCCCCTCCTCGTCGCCCTGTTAGAGAGCAATCACCGGGTTGTATCTGGCACTTGGAAGGGTGTGTTTTATTAAGTATCCGGTTCTAGTTGTCATAAGGTCAAGGTACAACTCCAAGTCGTCCTGTTACCGAAGATCACGGTTATTCGAATAGATTAACTTCCCTGCAGCGGTGCACCACATAACCCAACACGCTTGATCCCATTTGGCCGGACACACTTTTCTGGGTCATGCCCGGCCACAGAAGATCAACACGTCGCAGCCCCACCTAGGCACAACAGAGAGGTCAGCCCGCCGGTCTAAACCTAATCGCACAGGGGTCTGGGCCCATCGCCCTTAGCACACCTGCACGTTGCGTACATGGCTGGAAGCAGACCTAGCCTAGCAGGTGTTCCAGTCCAATCCGGCGCGCGCCGCTTAGTCGCTGACGTCACGAAGGCTTCGGCTGATACTACGACGTCGAGTGCCCATAACTGTTCCCGCGTAGTTGGTTAGTGCATATAGACCAAATGGCCAGACTCAGATCAAATACCAAGATCTCGTTAAGCGTGTTAATGATGTAACCGCGGACACCGACCAGGGCCAGGCCCACCTCTCGCCTAGGTGGTCTCAACCTGCCCTGTCGCTCCGCCACAAAGATCCACTCGCGGGTGCTCCTACGAGCCGACCCGTGTTTAGTCACCACAGTTTTCATGTAATAGTATATAAGTATATACCCGTGATCACCTCCCTAGTGATCACGGCCCGATAGTATAGCAAGGCAGACGGACAAGAATGTAGGGCCACAGATGGAATACTAGCATCCTATACTAAGCAGGTAGGATTGCAGGTAAAGGTATCAACAGTAGTAGCAAGGACAGGCTATGCATCAGGATAGGATTTAACAGAAAGAAGTAACATGCTACACTATTCTAATGCAAGCAGTATAGAGAAGAATAGGCGATATCTGGTGATCAAGGGGGCGGCTTGCCTGGAAGCTCAGCCGAGAAGGAGGGGTCGTCAACACCGTAGTCGAACTGGGCAGCAGTAGTGTCGGTCTCGTAGTCTACCGGAGAGAAGAGGGAGAAGAAACAGTAAATACAATACAAACAAATGCATGACGATGCATGACATGACAAAGCGTGATGCTAGGTGTGCCCAAACGCGGTAGTAGGTGGTACCGGCGAAGGGGGGAAACATCCGGGAAAGTATCCCCGGTGTTTCGCGTTTCGGACAGATGAACCGGACGGGGAAAGTTGCATGTTAGATATGTTAGGGATGTGTGGCGGGCGAACGGGCTGCGTATCTGGATTCGTCTCGTCGTTCTGAGCAACTTTCGTGTAGAAAGTATTTTCATCTGAGTTACGGATTAAAAGATATGATTTTCTAAAGATTTAAATCATTTTCTGATTTTAATTAATTATTTAAAGCCAACATTATCCAGAACAGTGTTTGATGACGCGAGCATGACATCAGAGTGATGTCAGCAGGTCAACTGGTCGATTGACCAGTCAAACCAGACAGGTGGGTCCATTGGGACCCACATGTGAGTGACAGTGCTAACTAACAGAGTTATTTTAACCTAACTAACCTAATTAGCGAGTAGGGGCCAGTAGTTAGTGAGAGATTAGGGTTTTAATTAGCTAAAGTATTTAATTAACTAATTATTCTTTTTATTTATTTCGTTTATTGAGGTGGGGTCTGTTGGTCAGTGAGACAGGCGGCCAGTCGTGATTGGCGGTCGAGGGTTCAACAGGCCCACCCGTCAGCGACATTAAGGGGCCTGTCGAGGCCAGCTCGGCTGACGGCGGCGACTCGACGGAATCACGCCGGCGAGCTCGTTCGCGGCGGTGCGTCCTCGGGCATCGTCGGAAATCGCCCATAGGGCACCATTTTGGTCGCGGCTGGGCGCGTTAGAACGGCAAGACGACGACATGACGGTTGGTGGTGGTTACGCGGGCAGTGGTGGCCGGAATCGAGCGCGGCGAGCTCATCAGCGGACGGTCGGAGTCGGGCACGAGTGGAAACAACGACGCATCATGTTAGCGAATGAAAGGAGAGGCCAGGCGAGTCGTACGCGAGGCGGCGAACGCAACGGGCGCTGGCCCGTGACCATTTGGTCACCGGAGGCAAGCCGGCGACGGGCGCAGGCGGCAGCACATTCGGGCGCTCAACGGGGACGGCGTTAGGAGGCACGGGAGGGAGCGTGCGCAGGCGCGTTGGGCACCTAGGAACCCCAGGAGTACAACGGTGAGTTTGGGCGAGCGTGACGGAGGCTGTGGCCACGGCGGCGAGGTACACCGCGGCGACCAGAGCCTAGGCACGACGACGAGCTAGCTAGGGCGTGAGCTAGGGGAGCTAGAGGGCAGAGGAGGGAGGCAGCTCACCTAGCGGCACGCACGGTGGCCTTTGGTGGCTTAGTAGCTGCAGAAGGCGTCGCCGGAGTTGGTGAAGAACGGCGGTGACCGGAGATGTGGAAGAAGGGGACCGTCGCAGCAGCGCCTCCGAGCTCCAGCTGCGGCCATCGGTTAACGAGGAAGACGATGGCGGAGACGACGGACACGCTGGCGAGGTGAGGTGGTGGCTGTGGCCGCGCGTTTCACGACGGCGGGTCCATGGCGGGCGCCGGATGCGATGGGAGAGGAGGAGAGCGGGGTGGATCTGAGGGGAGAGGGAGAGGCGCAGGGACCGAGGGCGAGAGTGGGGGCGAGTGGGAGGCGGGATCGAGGAGGCGGGGCGTGGCGGCCTTATCCTCGCCTCACCGCCGACGAGAGGGTGCGGCGGGGACGCGCCCATGTTCACCCGGTCGGGGAACAGGAAGGAGGCGGCAGGGAGAGGCGGGCCGGGCCGGCTGGGTTAGCTGGGCCGTCTGGTCCAAGAGAGGGGGGGTTTGTTTCCTTTTGTTTTATATTCACTTTTTCTTTTTATTTATTTTATTTTCTGCTTTATTTCATTTTAAAGTATTTAGGCATTTTCTAAAAATGTGTTTACTTCACCATAATTACCTATGCAATATTTGGCACCCCCGAACATTTTAGTTTTGACTTTTGAAAACTTTGGGTGTTTGTCACTAATTCATTTTTGAATTTGCAATTTTTTTGAACTACCACTTAATTATCAACAGTAACATAGATGACATGGCATCATCAGGAGAGTTTTACTATAGCCTAATTATCCGGGTGTTACAAATCTCCTCCACTACAAGAAATCTCGTCCCGAGATTTAGGAGGTAGAAGGAAACAGTGCAGGGTATTCAACATGCAGGCGATCCTCGCATTCCCAAGTGGCTTCATCTTCAGAATGGTGCGACCACTGGACTTTGAGGAACTTGATCGCCTTCTGACGTGTGCGGCGTTCAGCTTGGTCAAGAATGCGGACTAGATGCTCTTTATAGGAGAGGTCCTATTGCAATTCGAGCACTTCATGATCCACTGCTCGGATTGGGTCCTTGAAGCAACGGCGCAGCTGTGACACATGGAACACATCGTGAACCTGAGAAAGGTTCGGCGGAAGCTCCAGTTGATATGCCACTTTTCCACGCCTTTCCAGAATAGTGAATGGGCCAATATAGCGGGGAGCTAGCTTGCCCTTGATCCCGAAGCGGTGGGCACCCTTCATTGGTGTGACGCGAAGATAGGCCTTTTCGCCAGGTTGATAGACCATGTCTTTATGATGACGGTCATACTGACTCTTCTGGCTTGACTGATCAGTCTTGAGATTCTCGCGAATAATGCAGACTTGTTCTTCGGCATGTTGGATAATATCCGGGCCGAAGAGTGGACGTTCCCGATTCGACCAGTTCGGAGGGGTTCGGCACTTTCGTCCATATAACACTTTGAAGGGGCCATCTTCGACTAGCTTGATAGCTATTATTATAAGAGAACTCAGCATACGGAGAGATTCCTCCCATTTCTTGTCAAGGAAATAACACAAGCTCGAAGCATGTCTTCGAGAACTTGGTTGACACGTTCAACTTGCCCTTGCAACCGAGGGTGAAATGCGATCTTGAATGATGATGAGTTCCCATAGCTTCTGGAAACTTGCCCGTAATCTTGAGGTGAATAAGCTGCCACGGTCCGAATCGATAACTAGTGGAATACCGTGAAGTGAAACAATTCTCGACATATACAGTGGTTGCAAGCTGAGTAGCGATGATCGCTTTCTTTGACCGCCAGAAAATGTGCAACTTTAGAAAGCCGGTCAATGACGACAAGAATAGCATCATTACCTTTCTGTGATTTGGGGAATCTAGTGACGAAGTCCATTTCAACATGGTCCCATTTCCATTCAGGAATAGAGATAGGTTGCAGAGTTTCAGCATGCCTTTGATGTTCTGCTTTGATACGACGGCAAACGTCACACTCAGCAACATAACGAGCAATGTCTTGCTTCATATTAGACCACCAGAATCTTTGACGAATGTCTTGGTACATCTTTGTACTAACAGGATGGATACATAGGGGCGTATCATGAGCTTCCTTCATAACTTCCTGAGTCATATCCAGGTTTATCTCTGCACATGGCACCACTAGGCGGCCCTTGAAGTACAAAGCGCCATCATCAGCAATAGTGAAGAATGAGGGCTTTCCTTCTGCGATGTAGCGCTTAATCTTGTGGGCTTCAGATTCATATCCCTGTATTCTCTTGATGGAGTCCAAGAGATCTGGTCCGACAGCCAGGGTATTAAGGGAACCCTGGGAAACAACACGGAGGTTCATCTTGCAAAACTCCTTAGGAGGGGGAGCGAGTGCACCCGGAGGAACAATATGGAGGTTTAGCTTTCTGAATTCTTCAACAAGCGAGGGCTGAACTTTGCAAACCTGGAGGTGGTTGCAGTAAGACTTGCGGCTCAAGGCATCAGCCATTACATTAGCCTTGCCTGGTGTATAGGAAATACCCAAGTAAAAGTCTGCAACAATCTCCATCCATCTCTGCTGACGGAGGTTCAGGTCTGGCTGAGTAAACAGATACTTCAGACTTTGGTGGTCGGTGAAGATCCGCAACGATTACCGAGAAGGTAATGTCGCCATTGCTTCAGTGCATGAATGACAGCAGCAAGCTGGAGGTCGTGAACTGGGTAGTTCTCTTCGTGAGGGCGCAATTGCCGAGAGGCATAAGCAATCACTTTGCGGTCTTGCATTAGGACACAGCCTAATCCTTGACGGGAAGCGTCGCAGTAAATGACAAAGTCCTTCTTAGTATCCGGTGGAGCAAGCACTGGAGCAGAAGTCAACTTGTCCTTGAATGCCTGGAAACTTTCCTGACATTTGTTTGTCCATTGGAACTTGACGCCCTTATGCAACAGGTTAGTCAGAGGCCTGGCAATCTTGGAGAAGTTCTCGACGAATCGACGGCAATAGCTGGCGAGACCGAGAAAACTTCTGACTTGCTTAACGTTCTTGGGAGGAGTCCAATCAAGGATAGCCTGGACTCGTTCAGGGTTGACGGCAATACCATCCTTAGAGATGACATGCCCAAGATAGGTTACTTCGGGTAGCCAGAATTCACATTTGGAGAACTTGGCATATAGTTGATGCTCTCGTAGCTTTTCCAGCACAAGACGAAGATGCTCAGCATGTTCCTCTTCTTTCTTGGAAAATACCAGGATATCATCCAGATAAACCACGACGAACTTGTCGAGGTAATCCATGAATATATAGTTCATTAGACGATAGAAGGTGGCTGGAGCATTGATTAAGCCGAAAGACATGACGGTGTACTCGTATGAACCATATCGAGTCACGAAGGCGGTCTTTGGGATATCTTCTTCACGAACACGGATCTGGTGGTAACCCAACCTCAAGTCGAGTTTAGAGAACACTAACGAACCAGCCAGTTGATCATAAAGATCATTGATCCGAGGAAGACGATATCTATTCTGAATGGTAGCTTGGTTTACAGGACGGTAGTATTGGACCAATCGGTTTGTCCCATCCTTCTTCTTGACAGAGAGAGAAGGTGCTCCCCAAGGAGAGCAACTTGGGCGAATGAAACCCTTGCGAAGAGATTTGTCGATTTCCTCCTTAAGCTCAAGGATTTCGTGCGGCGGCATCTTGTAGGGTCGCTTGGCTATAGGAGTGGTGCCTGGTTTCAAGTCGATGATGAATTCGACAGCTCTAGCAGGGGGAATCCCTGGAAGTTCTTCAGGAAAGACGTCTTGGAATTCGCGAATGACAGGAATGTTCTCAATGCCCTCGAGTGGTGCAGCGTTCAATGCATTCAACGCATAAAGCCATGCCTCGGCATTTTGCACCAGATGAGCTTGGTAGGTAACTATTTCATCTGAAGGGTGTAGTAGATGGACGGTCTTAGTGGCGCAAACTATAGAAGCAAAGATGCGCTTTCAACCAATCCATTCCCAAAGATGAGGTCAATATTGGAAGACTTGAATAATGGGAGAGGCTAAATTCCAACCCTTCGATTTCCACAGGGACGTCGATGCCAACCATGGAGGTCTGACATTGTCCCGCGGGGTTTTCTACCACTACCGAAGTGTTCATCTGCTCACATTTAACGTCATGCTTGTATGCAAAATCTTCTGACGTGAATGAATGCGATGCACCTGTATAAAATAAAACGGATGCTGGTACTGAATTTACGAGGAGTGTACCCATCACAGTAGCAGGCTGGTCTTGAGCTTCGTTCAGATCAACGTGGTTGGAATGAACGCGACCATAAGGCTTGGCATTGTTGTTGCGGGGCTGGTTGCTTCCACGCCGATTCTTTGGAAGGGCCGATTGATTACGGTTCGGTTGCATTCTCTAGCACGGTGCCCTGGTTGACCACACCTGAAGCACAAACCATTATTGGGAGTGGGAACAGGAGCTTGGGGTGGTGGAGCTGGAAGCCTTGGCTGCCTAGTTGGAGGAGTAGGCAGGCGAGGTGCAGCATAGGTCTGCCTTGGGGCAGGTGCAGTTGGCTGGTACATGCTGTTGGGAATCCATATCTTACGCTTCTGCGAGGGCGGGCCCGAAGATGAGCCCGTGTCACGGTTGCGCCTGTGAAAGCTCTGGTATTCCTGCAGACTGGTTTCGACATTGATGGCCTTGTTCACCAAGGTGGAGAAATCAGTAAAGTCATGCACTAGCAGTGCGAGCTTGATGTCAGCTTGAAGGCCGTCACGAAACTTCTCCTGTCTGCGTGCATCAGTTGCAATGTCCTCTTCAGCATAGCGAGACAAGTCCAAAAACTCTCGCTGATAAGCTTCAATAGTTTTGTTGCCTTGGGTGAGGTTGTGGAACTCACGCTTCTTCCGGTCCATGACTCCCTGAGGAATGAGGCGGGCACGGAAAGCAGCTTGGAAGTCTAGCCAGGTGATGATTGTTCCAGCTGGCAGAGTACGCCTGTGGCTGTCCCACCATTGAGCTACGGGTCCCTTCAGAAAGAAGGAAGCAAAGGTGACATAGCTGGGAGGGGCTACATCAGCAGACTCCATCTCATAGGTGATGTCACAGAGATAGTCATCAGCCTCCAGAGGCTGGGTTGAGCTGCGGTACATAGTTGGGTTGAGGCGCATGAAATCCTGCAGAGTTACTGGGGCTGGCTGCTGGTTCATATTGGGCGAGGAAACTGAGCCATCATATTCTCCATGAACTGGCGATTCATCTCAAGCTGTTGGATCATACCATCCATGTACTCAGGCGGTGGTGGGGCGTTGCCACCACTACCACAACCACCTGGTCTAACCATCCTGCTAATATATAACAGGGGTAGTTCAGTATTGAGAAATTTGCAAAGACAAGAATCATTCATGATGAAACATGCATAATGGAAGGAGCAGGATAGCTACTACATAGTAGTCGGCGTATCTTACAAAAGGGGTCATGCATAGAGTTCAGTACACAGAGTTCAGTACATAGACTAAAAACATCATAGGCGGCACGACGGCTCACGGCGAATGCACCTAACACTAACAAGCAAGCCTACATCAGTCCCACGCGGTACTGCGGAGGTAGCTGTAGCCTGAAAGCTGGTAGTGTGGCATCGGGAACTCCACGTCAGCAACCTGGGGTCCGCGGATACTCTGGTGCAGAACCCGACGCTCAAGTGGCAGAAGAGGACCAAGTGGGGGAGAGTAGCCTCCCACCTCTGGCCAGCCGACACCCTGGGGCATCACGGTCCTGGCTGGGTAGATCGCAGAACGTGGCAGCTCTCTAGATCCGACAAAGGGGTGCAACAGCGTCAGAGCACGGTAAAGGTGCTGACGGGTGGTGTACAACTCGTGGCAAAAAGCTCGGTTAGCTCGATCCAGCCCATCGCGATGCGTAACCAAGTTCTGATGGTAGAAGGGCTCTCGGGTGACAGTGGAGTAGGCAGCAGTGTAGTAACCCTCCGCACCAACATCAGATGCGATAGCAATGTGCCTGAAGGGGGAGGTGTCCAACTCCTGATACTCTCTACGAAGGCGTGTCAGAGGAGCATAAGCAGCATCATGAACTGCCATATCGATGGTCACTCCAACACCATGAGTGGTGTGCAACACAGTAGTGGAGTCATACTCCCGAGAGTAGAGGTGGACGATGGCACGGTACTGCTCCTGGTTAAAGTCCTGGTACTCCTCGAAGACGGTGTACTCAGGGTGCCAGCGATAACCCAGATAGGTCATCATCTCAGCTAGCACGACAGGTGATCCCGAGGCACCAATGGCCGTCGTGTGGCGCACGACCTGCCTCGTGGGTTCCATCTGAAAGCAAAGATGTTTCAAAGGAGTCAAATGACAGTGTGGAAATTGTTCAAAATACTCTAAGGAATAACTATGGCTTTATCCAACTTTGGGGTGAATGTCGTCACGGGATCCTAGTGTTAGAGTTAGTAAATTCGTTTAACCCGAGTAGAAGAGAGTTCAGAGTCCCAGAGTAAAGGTCGAGGAGTAAAAGATCCTAGTACCACCCGATGGTGACGTGGGCCCGTAGGACACACAACCATGTTAGTAAAAGTTTTTGCAATGTCTAGACTCGACTTCGGCCAAGGAGTGTGGAAGGGGGATTCCTACAGGCAGTCAGCTCTGATACCAACTTGTGATGCCCCCGATTCAATCGTACACTAATCATGCACGCAAATGTGTACGATCAAGATCAGAGACTCGCGGAAAGATATCACAACACAACTCTAAAACATAAATAAGTCATACAAGCATCATAATACAAGCCAGGGGCCTCGAGGGCTCGAATACAAGTGCTCGATCATAGACGAGTCAGCGGAAGCAACAATATCTGAGTACAGACATAAGTTGAACAAGTTTGCCTTAAGAAGGCTAGCACAAACTAGGATACAGATCAAAAGAGGCGCAGGCCTCCTGCCTGGTGTCGGTGTCAAAACCGGCGGATCTCGGGTAGGGGGTCCCGATCTGTGCGTCAAGGCTGATGGTAACAAGAAGTAAGGGACACAGATGTTTACCCAGGTTCAGGCCCTCTCGATGGAGGTAAAACCCTACTTCTTGCTTGGTTAATATTGATGATATGGGTAGTACAAGAGTAGATCTACCATGAGATCGTAGAGGCTAAACCCTAGGAGCTAGCCTATGATGGTATGAATGTACTTGTGATCGGCCTTCTAAGGACCAACCTCTCCGGTTTATATAGACACCGGAGAGGGCTAGGGTTTACATGGAGTCAGTTACAAGGAAGGAAATATAATATCCGGATCGCCAAGCTTGCCTTCCACGCCAAGGAAAGTCCCATCCGGACATGGGCAAAGTCTTGAGTCTTGTATCTTCACGCTTCAATAGTTCGGACGTCAGATACTGATCCGGCTGTCCGGATACCCCCTAATCCAGGACTCCCTTAGTAGCCCCTGAACCAGGCTTCAATGACGATGAGTCCGGCGCGCAGTCTTGTCTTCGGCATTGCAGGGCGGGTTCCTTCTCCGAATACTCCAAGGTAATTGTCGAACACTTAAACCATGTCCGGATCCACAAGACGATCTTCGTATGCCACCGTAGAGAGAATAATGTTTCACAAATGCAATCTGCTGACAACTTTTTTTAGGCAATGCGACGTGTCACTACGGTCAAGTCATTATTCGTACTGTCTTCCCACAACCAGCCATAGTGCATATTGTGAGGCGGTTTCCTTGACACGCCTTGTCAAAGTAGAGATCGTGCCCCCTTATCACGGGATTCTCAACAATACGGGCGTGGGTAAACCAACCGCATCGCTAATCGCGGCGAGCGGGAGACAAACGGGCTCAACCAGGCAAGTGGGGAGGCGCAAAAAGCAGTTACCGCCCCTATAAAGAGGCAAGACCTCCTTCTCTTTACCCACGCCTTTCTCCTTCCGCTCACCCATTCCCCTCTTTCCGAGCCCTAACGCCCAAGCACTCTTCCTTTCCACCAAAGAGAGGCTTTCCAAAGATGTCCGGATCCGGAGCAGGACGCAGATGGATGGCCTCTACTGTCCGGGAGAAGGATATCAAGAAGCTCCGGGATGCCGGGTATTTGGCCCAGAAGATCGGCCACCGTCTCCCCCCGGCGGGACAGGTCGTCCCCACTCCGGAACCCCACGAGAGAGTCGTGTTCCTTCCCCATTTTGTCTGCGGGCTCGGGTTTCCCCTGCACCCATTTGTTCGTGTGTATTACTACGGGATTGATTTTCATGATCTTTCCCCCAACTCCTTCCTCAATATCTCGACGTTCATCGTCGTGTGCGAGGCTTTTCTTCGGATCTCACCTCACTTCGGCCTGTGGCTGAAGATTTTTATGTGAAGCCCAAGGTGGTGAGCGGCGAACACGCCGAATGCGGTGGCGCCATGGTAAGCAAGATGCCCAAGGTCGTTTGGCCGGCGGGCGCTTTCAACGACTCCGTCAAGGAGTGGCAGCAGCAGTGGTTCTATATCACCGAACCACGCGGCAAAAAGTGGGCGGCCGCTCCAGAGTTCAGATCCGGAGCTCCGCTGCGGCTCACATCCTGGCCCGAGAAGGGCCCGAACTGGTCTTCGCCCGACGAGCTGTCACTGCTCCAGACGCCCTTCAGGGCATGGTTGATAGGGACGTCAAACTTGTGGATGTAGTCCAGGTGATGCTAGTTCGCCTGATTCTCCCTTGTCAGCGTCGAGCTTATACTCTGTGGGAGTTCGACCCCGCTGAGCATCAAACCCTCCAGGAGCTTTACGATTCCTCCCACAAGGATATCTGGAAGGTGCTCTTCAAGTCCAGCAAATCATGGCCGGACCCCACCGAGGATCGTGGGTATCAGTTATCCCATTCTCCAAGCTCGGTAAGTCACAACCAAGCTCTGTCTATTAACGCTTTAGCTGGCATATCATGAGGGAGACATCCTAATCGTGTTTCATCGTGACCGCAGGGATGGATAAAGAAAGTGGAGCGGATACATTGTCCAGCCCCATTCTTTGGAGGAACCGGCGGACCTCTTCGACGAAGATGTTGGTCCTCGCGCTTACGAGGCGCGCCAAAGAAGGAGGCCTCCAAGAAGGTCAAGAAGACCCGGAGTGGCCTCCGTCACCGCGAGGCTTCGGACGTAAATTCCGAAGACTCAAGCGACGCTCCTTCTTCGGAAGACGAAGACGGAGAAGCAGAGGAGGACCAGCCTCACTCTGAAGGTGGGAAGAAGCG
This sequence comes from Aegilops bicornis, assembly GCA_021605145.1. Taxonomy (NCBI): domain Eukaryota; kingdom Viridiplantae; phylum Streptophyta; class Magnoliopsida; order Poales; family Poaceae; genus Aegilops; species Aegilops bicornis. Next base: position 781,006,995 of record CM038670.1, read on the forward strand.
TGTGGCTTCCCCGTCCCTGGAGGCCGAATCGCCCAAAAGGAGAAAAAGTTCCCTCCCAGAGACATCCACCACGGCTGCCGATAGCAGCCCGGAGTGGGATCCCAGGGCCCAGCCCCTGGAGAAGTCGTAAGTGTACAAAATCCAAACACGCATACTCGTCCGGGATTGTTTTTGGGTATAGTAGTTTTAACTGCTGCTATGTTCCGCACAGTCCGGCGAGGTCTCGCGCCGGCTAGTCCTCATCCGAAGATTCGCTGAGCTCGGATGCTTTGGCGAGCGAGACGCCTCGCGAGGCCCCTTCCCCAAAGTCCCGGCGCGACACTGAGGTGTCGTCTCAATGGGGCTCGGATCAGGAGGGGCATATCACTGGGGCCGGACACACGGGAGCGATGGCCCTGGAGTGTGCCGTCAGCGGGGGCGACCTTGGATTCTACCCACAGCCGGACAAGGTCCGGGAGACCTCTAAGGCCCCTGCATCGGGCGAGCAGCCACCTTCAACGGTGGGAGGCCTGCCCACTCCGCCGGCAACCTCCGTTCGGACAGAGCTGCCAGGCGGTCTATCGACGGCGTTAGAGAACGCGTCTATCGTCGATGAACATCGGACCCTTATGGGTGCGGTGGTTGAAAAGATTCAGTCCACCGAGAGCGGGCTGAACGAGTCCTGCCTTGGCCTTATAAAGGCCTTTGAGGTATGTTTTCCAAGAAACCTTTGAGGAATCGTCATTATATGAGTAGTAGCCCCTGATACACTGTCCGGCAAAGGAGAGGGAGTCGGGCAGGGGATCAAATCCTCTCTTGTCGTGGGAACTTATGTTAATGACATGTACCTCTTTGTTTGAATACAGGCGTCTGCTGAGAGGATGACCGCTCATAATGCGGAAGTGTCCGAACTGAAGCAGAGCCTGGAACGGGCCGAGGAAGAACTTGGCCGCGTGAGGAAGCAATTAGAAGATAAACAAGGTATGATAAAACATTGTCTTGCATTAGGCACAAACAAGTAATTGTGCTTGTTGAAAAGTATTTGTGTTGTATGCCCTAGGAGCGAGTGCCGAATACAAGGACCTGAAGAAGGCTGTAGATGATGCCAATAAGAAGGCTGCCACCGAACAGGCACTCCGTGAAAAACACGAGGCCAGGGTTGTCGCAGCTGAGCGGGAGCTCCGGGAGGCTGTGAAGAAAAGCGAGGGCTTGGAGCAAAGTGTAATGGAGAAAGAAGGCGAACTTGCCCAAGCGCTCCAAGCTGCGGAAGATGCTCGGGAAGAAGCCTGAGGTGCTGTACGGGACATTGAAGATGCCCGGAAAGTTGCGGCTGGTAAGGCCTTCCATATTCTTAGCCATTTATTCATGATGATGGAAGAATTCTAAGCGGCAAGCTGAATTCTTATTTTTCCAGGGGCGTTATGGATCTTCCTCGCAGCATATCGGATGTCACTTTGATTCTACCGGACCGAGGAAAAGAAGTCTGCGGAGAGGGACTTCGGTCGCGATTTGGCACCAAACTATCCGGTGCCCTTTATCGATCAGCTGAAGCAGCTAGTCGAACTGCACCAGGCGGCCGAACTAGCCATGAAGGACTTGATTGTCCGGCTGTGGCCGGCGGAGCCAATTCCGAGCAGCTACTTCGGGCTCGTGAAGCGGATTGCAGGTGCTTGTCCTCGTCTTGATGCTATTAAGCGATCGGTCTGCATAGAGGGTGCACGTATGGCATTCGCCCGTGCAAACGTGCATTGGGGGAAGCTTGACGCGGAGAAGCTGATGACTGAGGGGCCGCCAGAGGGTAAGGAGCATCACAAGCCCGAACTGTACTATGAAGGTGTACTGAAGGGGGCCCGCCTTGCGGCGGATAAATGTACCAAAGACATTATATTTCCCTGAGGGCATTCGTGCCACTTTTTGTAATATGAGATTATGGCGTTTATATATTGCCTGTTTTGTTTGAACATATGTTCTTCCTATGCGGCTGTTTAATGTATGTAAATCCTGAGAGTTGGCCAGTCGTCGGCTTCTGCCCCCACGTAAAAAGAATACGGGGGTGTTCGGGATATATCTGAACGCTCTTCATCCCATAGTTGGGTCCCTATGCGGAGGCGTTTCTCACCACGAACCAGGCAATCGGACTATAAGGCTTTATTACTCTCACTTAGCCATAGGAATTCGAGTATGGTCGGCGCAGCTCCTAGTGTTCGGAAGGCCGAACTAGGGGCTCTATTGGCGCCTGATCAGAAGACCGATCCATCGCACTCTGCTTTTATAATGGCGTTGTGCGGAATAAATCTTTAGGGATTTTACAACCTCTCGAACAGCTGACCAACTCTCGCTGTATCATGACGGTCGGTTTTCGGCTTTCTCTCGAGGTGCTAAATACGGCAGATCCGGGACACAATCACAGCTTGAAATTCTCCTGCGCTACCTTAGCCGATATAACGGAACGTAAGGTACCAAAACAAGGGAGCCGGGCAAACCCAACCAATGACCCAAGACATGATTCGGAGCTGATGCATATAGTGCTATAAGTTCGGGGTGCCGGACGACCGAGAAGGTGGTCGGACTTTATTTCCGTATTAGGAAGCCCCTGGCATAATCGGGCGTAACACCAGGTGTCGATGAAAAGCGACGTCCGGTAAGTGTTATTTAAGTCTACGTATTGTAGCAAAGTGATATGTCTATGCATATGAGTACGATGTATGATTATGAAAAGAGGTGTTTTTTGGCGGAACTTGTGATGGCTGGACTGGAGGGAGTTGTCAGTGGATCGTGAGTGAATCCGGAGTGCCTTCATTTAGGGGGGGCTCCTTGTATGTCCCAGCCGATTCCGCGTCACCTATCTTGCTATGCATCAAAGTTAGTTTGTAAGGCAAATACTCGTGGGTAGCCGAGCGTCCTCTTGTGGTTGGTCCGAGGGCTCCCGATCGGACCCTGGTAATCCCAGCCGTTATACCGCTTGGTAGTGCGGACTCCTCAATTGGTGTCCGGATAGTCGTCTGTCATATCAAAATCTTGATAGGCATGCGCGACTCGCTACTCCGGCAGCTGTTAGATATCCGCCCTGAGGGCGGGATTCGGCCTTGCCAATAGGTGTGATTACATCGCATGGTGTTGGCCTAAGTGATTTACCACGCGGGATCCAGCCAACGTGGTTCGTCCCGTTCGCGTACGGTAAATTACCATGTGGTGGGAAGGTGCCGAAGATTTATTCTTTGGCGTAGTATTTGTTTGGTGATCCGAGGACAACCATTTAGAGTGATGGGCCAGAAAAACTTGGCCTTTGCCCCCAACATCTTTTAAGAGATGTTGTTTGTGATTTCACGCCTGGGGGTGTTTTTTGTTTTGTGGAGCCCCTGGTTTGCTATGTCCTTAGGTACTGCAACTGAGTTGATGTGGTTAGCGCGGTCCGGGCGGCGGCCGTGCTTATATGCCATGGAGGGGCTCTTGACCGTAAGCCTCCCTTCATTGTTTCCGCCCGCCTGGCTGCTTTTGTTTTGAGGATCCGGCAGTCTCTATTGGTATGCTTTGCCGTCCTTCTAGGAGTACCATGAATTTCGCATGGTTGATCGAGTCTGTGGCTCAGGCCGAATAGTTCCTAGCTCTTCTTTGTCCGTTGACCGGACTGGGAGTTGCTGAAATTAGCACCGGCTTTCCTGACTTGACGCTTGTGACCACTGCACCGGGGCTTGAGGATGCTTCCTCTTGTGTCCTTCGTGTTGTTTTGGACCGTAGTGGTGTGTTGACGTAGGGGTGTGTGCCTTGGGTTTTCCGGCTTAGGTTGGGGTGGCCGGTCGTGCCCTGTGTGCCCTTTGTCGGGGCGGTCGGGTCCATATCTTTCGGTGGCCAGGACCTTGGTCCATCTGACCGCCAGCAAATTTTGGTCAGCTTTAAGCTGTTGTTGCTTCATTTGCAGGCTCTTTGTCGTGGCCATGAGCCGTCGCTCTAAGTGGGCTTGTTCCACTGGATCTTCAGGCACGCCGAATTCGTCATTACCGAGGCTTGCCTCGTCCTCGGAGGGGGGCGTATAGTTGTCCCTTTCCAAGTATCCCACAGTGGCCAGTCCGGCCTGCTGAAAGGCAAGCCGAATTGGGTTGTATTCATCTTCGGCGCCATCCGGATTGTTTTCGTCTTCCGGGCCGGTATTCCCGTGGCTGGGCTTGGGGCGGCATCGACGACGCCTATGCTTTGCTTCTTTCCCTGAGGGATTATTCTCTGCTGCCTCATCGCCATTTGTTTCCTTCGGAGTGTCCACCATATATATATCATATGAGGAGGTGGCCGTCCACCGCCCGGTGAGCGGTGGCTCCTGTGATTCTCCTACATCGTCGTCCATACCGTCGATGTCTTCGGAGTCGAAGTCAAGCACGTCGGTTAGATCATCGATCGTGGCAATGAAGTGGGTGGTGGGTGGGCAACAAATTCCTTCGTCGCCTGCTTCCCACTCAAGCAGGACATAGTTCGGCGAAGAGCCTCCTGACAAAGAGAGAGACTTTAATGAGTCCCGCATGTCACCAAAGGGTGAGTGCTGGAAGATATCCACAGCGGTGAACTCCATTACCGGAGCCCATCCTTGCCCGACGGGCAAGGAAGTGTGCGGACTGGAACCAACGTCCGGATACGAAGCCGGGGGTTCGGAGTCACAGGCCACCGCAGGGGTGAGACCCATGTTCGGCTCCACCGCCGATGAGTGTGCGACCTGGGGGGCAGGGTCCATCTCTCCGTCCTTAGGCAACGCAGTCTGCTCCGGATCTAGGTCCGGGGATAGTACGGGGATGATGCCCTGAGCTTCGTCCGACGGCAGGTCTAAGCCATGCTCGTCGTGACTGTCCGGTGCTCCTGGCATAGGCCCAAATCCATCAAAGATCAAGTCTCCATGGATGTCCGCCGTGTAGTTCAGGTTTCCGAACCTGACCTGGTGGCCAGGGGCGTAGCTATCGATCTGCTCCAGATGGCCAAACGAGTTGGCCAGCGAAGCCGCCCGAACACGAAGATCTGTCCGGGAGGAAAGTCTATACTGGACGGTGTCGTTGATGATGATTGAAGGAGCCATCGAGCCCAACAAATGACGACACGGAGGAACTCTCAATGAAAGCACCAATGTCGGTGTCAAACCGGAGGATCTCGGGTAGGGGGTCCCGATCTGCGTCCAAGGCTGATGGTAACAAGAAGTAATGTTTACCTGTGTTCGGGCCCTCTCGATGGAGGTAAAACCCTACTTGCTTGATTAATATTGATGATATGGGTAGTACAAGAGTAGATCTACCACGAGATCGTAGAGGCTAAACCCTAGGAGCTAGCCTATGATGGTATGAATGTAATTGTGATCGGCCTTCTAAGGACCAACCTCACCGGTTTATATAGACACCGGAGAGGGCTAGGGTTTACATGGAGTCGGTTACAAGGAAGGAAATATAATATCCGGATCGCCAAGCTTGCCTTCCACGCCAAGGAAAGTCCCATCCGGACACGGACCGAAGTCTTGAGTCTTGTATCGTCACGCTTCAATAGTCCGGACGTCGTATACAGTCCGGCTGTCTGGATACCCCCTAATCCAGGACTCCCTCACCTGGGATCCTCCTAACTACTCCTGGTCGTCGTCAGCGGGCTGCACGTAGTAGTAGGCACCTCCGGTGTAATAGGAGTCGTCGTCGACGGTGGCATATGGCTCCTAGACTCCAGCATCTGGTTGCGACAACCAGAAAGAAAGGAAAGGGGAAAAGGGGGGAGAAAGAAACCGTGAGTACTCATCCAAAGTACTCGCAAGCAAGGAGCTACACTACATATGGATGGGTAATATGCGTAAAGGGCCATATCGGTGGACTGAACTGCAGAATGCCAGAATAAGAGGGGGATAGCTAATCCTGTCGAAGACTACGCTTCAGGCCACCTCCATCTTGCAGCAGGTAGAAGAGAGTAGATTGAAGTCCTCCAAGTAGCATCGCATAGCATAATCCTACCCGGCGATCCCCTCCTCGTCGCCCTGTTAGAGAGCGATCACCGGGTTGTATCTGGCACTTGGAAGGGTGTGTTTTATTAAGTATCCGGTTCTAGTTGTCATAAGGTCAAGGTACAACTCCAAGCCGTCCTGTTACTCAAGATCACGGCTATTCAATAGATTAACTTCCTGAGGTGCACCACATAACCCAACACGCTAGACCCCATTTGGCCGGACACACTTTTTCGGGTCATGCCCGTCATGAAGATCAACACGCCGCAGCCCCACCTAGGCACAACAGAGAGGTCGACGCCGGTTCTAAACCTAAGCGCACAGGGTCCGGGGCCCATCGCCTTAGCACACCTGCATGTTGCGTGACGTGGCGGAAGCAGACCTAGCCTAGCAGGTGTGTTCCATCCAATCCGGCGCAAGACCGCTTCGGCCGCCGACGTCACGAAGGCTTTGGCTGATACTACGACGTCGAGTGCCCATAACTGTTCCCGCGTAGTTGGTTAGTTCGTATAGACCAAATGGCCAGACTCAGATCAAATACCAAGATCTCGTTAAGCGTGCTAATGATGTAACCGCGGACACCGACCAGGGCCAGGCGCACCTCTCGCCTAGGTGGTCTCAACCTGCCCTGTCGCTCCGCCACAAAGATCCACTCGCGGGTGCTCCTACGAGCCGACCCGTCTTTAGTCACCACAGTTATCATGTAGTAGTATATAAGTATATACCCGTGATCACCTCCCTAGTGATCACGGCCCGATAGTATAGCAAGGCAGACGGACAAGAATGTAGGGCCACAGATGGAATACTAGCATCCTATACTAAGCAGGTAGGATTGCAGGTAAAGGTATCAACAGTAGTAGCAAGGACAGGCTATGCATCAGGATAGGATTTAACGGAAAGCAGTAACATGCTACACTATTCTAATGCAAGCAGTATAGAGAAGAATAGGCGATATCTGGTGATCAAGGGGGCGGCTTTCCTGGAAGCTCAGCCGAGAAGGAGGGGTCGTCAACACCGTAGTCGAACTGGGCAGCAGTAGCGTCGGTCTCGTAGTCTACTGGAGAGAAGAGGGAGAAGAAACAGTAAATACAATGCAAACAAATGCATGACGATGCATGACATGACAAAGCGTGATGCTAGGTGTGCCCAAACGCGGTAGTAGGTAGTACCGGCGAAGGGGGGAAACATCCGGGAAAGTATCCCCGGTGTTTCGCGTTTTTGGACAGATGAATCAGACGGGGAAAGTTGCGTGTTTGATATTTTAGGGATGTGTGGCAGACGGACGGGTTGCGTATCTCGATTCGTCTCGTTGTTCTGAGCAACTTTCATGTAGAAAGTATTTTCATCCGAGTTACGGATTAAAAGATATGATTTTCTAAAGATTTAAATCATTTTCTGATTTTAATTATTTATTTAAAGCCAACATTATCCAGAACAGTGTTTGATGACGCAAGCATGACATCAGAGTGATGTCAGCAGGTCAACTGGTCGGTTGACCAGTCAAACCAGACAGGTGGGTCCATTGGGACCCACATGTTAGTGACAGTGCTAATTAACAGAGTTATTTTAACCTAACTAACCTAATTAGCGAGTGGGGGCCAGTAGTTAGTGAGAGATTAGGGTTTTAATTAGCTAAACTATTTAATTAACTAATTATTCTTTTTATTTATTTCATTATTTAGGTGGGGTGCAGAGGTCGGTGAGGCAGGCGGCCCAGTCCAGATTGGCGGGTCAAGGGTTCAACGGGCCCACTCGTCGGCTGACACAAGGGGCCCATCGTCGAAAGCCACCAGACGGCCGGCGACTCGTCGGAATCACATCGGCGAGCTCGTTCGCGGCGGCGCGTCCTCGGGCATCGTCGGAAGTCGCCCACAGGGCACCATTTTGGTCGCGGCCGGGCGCATTAGAACGGCAAGACGACGACACGGCGGTTGGTGGTGGTTACGCGGGCAGTGGTCGCCGGAATCGAGCGCGGCGAGCTCATCGGCGGACGGCCGGAGTCGGGCGCGAGAGGAAACGACGACGCATCATGTTAGTGAATGAAAGAAGAGGCCAGGCGAGTCGTACGCGAGGCGGCGAACACAACGGGCTGTGGCCCGTGACCATTTGGTCACCGGAGGCACGCCGGCGACGGGCGCAGGTGGCAGCGCGTTCGGGCGCTCAACGGGGACGGCGTTAGGAGGCACGGGAGGGAGCGTGCGCAGGCGCGTTGGGCTCCTAGGAACCCCAGGAGTACAACGGTGAGTTCGGGCGAGCGTGACGAGGGCTGTGGCCATGGCGGCGATGTACACCGAGGCGACCAGAGCTTGGGCATGACGACGAGCTAGCTAGGGCGTGAGCTAGGGGAGCTAGAGGGCAGAGGAGGGAGGCAGCTCACCTAGCGGCACACACGGTGGCCTTTGGTGGCTTAGTAGCTGCAGAAGGCGTCGCCGGAGTTGGTGAAGAACGGCGGCGACCGGAGATGTGGAAGAAGGGGACCGTCGCAGCAGCGCCTCCGAGCTCCAGCTGCGGCCACCGGTCGACGAGGAAGACGATGGCGGAGACGACGGACACGCTGGCGAGGTGAGGTGGTGGCTGTGGCCGCGCGTTTCACGACGGCGGGTCCATGGCGGCGCTCGGATGCGATGGGAGAGGAGGAGAGCGGGGTGGATCTGAGGGGAGAGGGAGAGGCGCAGGGACCGAGGGCGAGAGTGGGGGCGAGTGGGAGGCGGGATCGAGGAGGCGGGGTGTGGCGGCCTTATCCTCGCCTCGTCGCCGACGAGAGGGTGCGGCGGGGACGCGCCCCTGTTCCGACCCGGGTCGGGGCAACAGGGAAGGGAGGCGGCAGGGAGAGGCGGGCCGGTCGGCTGGGTTAGCTGGGCCGTCTGGTCCAACAGAGGGGGGGTTCGTTTCCTTTTGTTTTATTTTCACTTTTTCTTTTTATTTATTTTCTTTTCTGTTTTATTTCATTTTAAAGTATTTAAGCATTTTTTAAAAATGTGTTTACTTCACCATAATTACCTATGCAATATTTGGCACCCCCCGAACATTTTAGTTTTGACTTTTGAAAACTTTGGGTGTTTGTCACTAATTCATTTTTGAATTTGCAATGTTTTTGAACTACCACTTAATTAGCAACAGTAACATAGATGACATGGCATCATCAGGAGAGTTTGACTGTAGCCTAATTATCCGGGCATTACAGTAGGACTCTTGTGTGTTCAAGACCATCCCAGTGATAGGCCACTAATGTCATGAGTTCTATCTATGATAGAAAATGAAAGTGGACTACTTCCAACTCCAAAGCAACCTGCATATTTTACTACAGGTAATTGTGAAGGTGAAGAAGCAAGGGAGAACATTGAGAATTCATTGAATGCAATTAGTGTCACAACACTTGAGGGTCGTTAGATGTTGTCATATTTAGTGTGCGTGAATTCTATTATAGTTGGTTGTATGGTTTATGAGTTTACTCACTATGAACTGAATTTTGAATAAAAGGGTGTATTGGTGAATTTAGTGTGTCAGTTGTGAACAACGAAGGTAGAGGTAATGATGCTTGTCGTGGCCCTCAAATATAAAGCAAATCCTGGGATAACCAGACAACATAAATTGCATAAAACTCCAAAAGGTAGAAAGCAAGATGACTAAGCCACCGAGCATGAGCACGGGGAGGCTTGAAGAAAACATCCGTCATGACCCAGGGCATCCGAGCTCCACAACAATGCCCCAGGGAGGGTAAGGTGCAAAGCGTTCTCACCCACGAATCTGAAACAGACATCAGTTTTCACCTGGAGCCCTCGCACGGGGAGGAGAACCATGACGACGTCCTCGAGAGGAAAGTGGCACCAGTGGCTGTCGCCGTTGTCGGTGCCAAAGTGCAGAGCTGTAGCTCACCCATGTCACAACGAGGTACCAAGGACACCTACGACAAATGCAGACTTCCCGATGATTGTAACAAAATTCTTTTTGTTAGGTTAGCATTCAGGTGATTCGATAATTCCAAGTAGTTCAACCTTGGATAAAATGCACACACATGTTTGTTATTTTCCAGCACAACCGAATTACTAGGCGCGTCTACTTTCTGAAGTAACCAACAGAGCGACACTCGCTTTGATCATCCTCACCATGGCTAAATTCCTATGCAATTTTCGAATTTCTTTTAGTGTTATGAAAATTTATTGTAATGGGAAACTTTGATAGATTTGCCCAACTGTTAATAATGTGTAATTTTTTCGTGCTTCTGTGTAATTATAGATTTTTTTTGTTTTCCAAGCAGAATGTCCCAATTATGCACTCAAATGATCGGTCGGTAGTAACATTTCTTGCAGTAGAATTTTTAAGTGCTTATGAATTTTAATGACAAGTGGTACGGAATTCAGTTAAGTGGTTTTGAATTTCTTGATGAACGGTTTGTCTAAATTTAAGTATTAACTAGCAAAAGTGCCCGTAAGTTGCAACATAAGAAAAAAAAATGCCACACATCCCTAACCCAATAACCATGACTCGAGACCCATATAAGTCAGCGCCCTTTATTTCAACACATGGCATCCCACTGACCTATTGGGATGCCAATGATGAATATGAAATGGCGGCGAAGGACGTGCTCTGTGAATTCGTGTCATCGCGAGAGAGAGTCTCCAAGTGCTCACCATGAACGTTGATGATGCAGTTGTTCCCCCTTCTATTATGTTGCTGGTCGTGCATGTGAAAGAACAATATGCACGCGCCGCAATCAGGTGTGTTTGGTTGGGTGCATGAGGGAAAAAGTTCTCTACTCAACCAACTTTTGGGTGTTTGGTAACCTGCACAATGGTCACCTCAGCATGCATGAGCTCAACCCAAATACCCTGGTACCATGCATGAAGAGGGAACACCTCAGCATCCAATCACTGGTTAGTATGCATGAACGAAGTGAACGACGATGTGCTTCCAACAATGTTCAGAAGTTCAAATTTTATTTACATTTTCAGAAAATGTTTAAACTTCCAAATTTTATTAAATTTTCAAAAAATGTTCAGAATTTCAAAACATTCAGATTTTCAAAAGAAATTTTTTTTAGAAAAAGTTAAGAATTTCAAATTTTTTAATTTTTTCCAAAAAATCAATGCTTATTTTTTTGAAAGAAAAATTAGATTTTCAAAATGTGTTTAAATATTTAAAAAAATATCAATTTTTCAAAAAATATTCAGAAAAATGTTCAAATTGCAATTTAAGAAATCAAAAAAATGTTCAATTCTTTTCCGTTTTCAATTTTTTTCATGTTTTTCATTTTTTTCACCATTAAAAAATTATTCAAAATTGAAAATTCTTTAGGATGTCTAAACAGATGCAGACTACTAAACAAAGTTTCGGCTCAGCATGTCTCAACACATACACCGCTATCAAACAACAACAAATCCATATACTCGGCATGTGTACGCTCAGTATGTATCAGAGGAGAACAACCAGACTAGGTTGAGAATGCTACCAAACACACCCTTAGCCAGATTATTAGGTGGGATCTTTGTCGGGCCAGCGAGCATAGCCATCGCTCTATACATGCATCTTCATTCAAGTTAATTATTATCAGCAGTCACAAGAACAACCTCTGGCGAGCACGAACAACCTATCAATTTTGTGTATTCGTGAAAAAAAAGAAAAAATTATTATCAGCAGTCGATCGAATATAACTATGGTTTGTGTGATAAATCCCGCGGCAAGTTCAGTTTTCATGAAGTGATTATGCATGACCCGGTGTTTTTATTCCACATCCAACTCAAAAAAAGAACAATTCCACGCCCTATTGGACTTTCCCCTCATGTGACACATAACTGAAGGAGTTGGCTAGATCTCTGTCGATTGAAACTTGACCAATTTTTAGTAAAGTGACAGTAACCTGTAGTTGGATGGTTAGGAGAACAGTGGTATCTCCTGCCCACCGAGGGTTCAAGTCCTAGACTTGACATTAGTGCTCTTATTTTCCTAGATTTATTTCAAGCCTTTCGGTTATGTGCGTTTAGTGGGAGTATACGTTCCGGTCGATTATGAAGGTGTCTGTGACGACTTCATTAATCTCAAGATGATGTGCCGGCTCTGCCTCTCGAAGATACTCATAGGGGTAGGGTGTGCGTGCATGCGTCCTATTTTTTGTCTTTTTCTAGATTTTTTTTCAGGCCTTTTGGCGATGTGCGTGCATGCGTCCTAGGTATGAGTGTATGCTTCGTGTATGTGAGCGAGTTGATATACCTTGTGCAGAAAAAAGTGACACAACATACAACATATATAAAAAAGGGGAAATAAAATAAAATTTTACACGGATCTTCATATAATAAGATATCACGATAACTGAAGTGCACATACGGGGTAAATGCCGGCAAAAAAAAAAACTGAAGTGCACATACGGGGTAAATGCCCATATGTCGAAGGGCTGGTAAAAGCCGCTCGATCCGCGCCCGATTGCCGAGACTCCGAGCAATCCGGGCGCAAATTGGGGAGCTACGGCCTCACTTCGATTCTAGTCCACCGGCCGTCCAGGTCCGGCACGCGAACGCGTCGGCGTCGTCCGCGGCAGCTGCAGCGGCGGTAGGCGCTCCTCGACGCGGTTGGCGTCGGCGGCGGCAGGAGATCTTTTCTGCCACTTCGTGAACCCCAACCAGTCAGCCTGAATATTCCACGGCAAGCGACGCGTCCTTACACCGAGGTTTCCTATGTCGCACTCACCGATCTGAATGCGTAGCAACCATCTTCTTTTCGCGTGCAGCGACGTTGGCAGACTTTGGAGTCAGGTTTCCTGCCGTCTTCCATTGTACCTATGCGATGGTTGTCCAATTTCTATTTTACCTTCCATCTCTGCAGCCGAACTGGACTGAAGAACCACACACCTGACAACCCTAAGTCAGTTCCTGGGAGATGAAGAAGACTGTATTCACCGTCACTTGTAGCATTCCGATTTTGATCCTACCATTCCTGAGTTCACTATGTCAATCCGATGACCAGCTCACACATGCAAAGCCGCTCTCTGCCGGCGACACGCTCATCTCCAAGGGCGGGGTCTTTGCGCTCGGCTTCTTCTCCCCAAACAGCTCCAGCACAAGCTTGTACCTTGGCATATGGTACCACAACATCCCCGGCCGCACCATCGTATGGACCGCCAACCGCGACTATCCGATCGCCGCCACTTCATCTCCGATGCTCGCCATCACCAACAGTTCTGACCTGGTGTTGTCTGACTCCCAAGGTGGCTCTCCTTGGGCGGTGAAGATCAACATCACGAGCATGGGAGTTGCTGCGGTGTTGCTTGACACGGGAAATTTTGTCCTCATGTCTCCAAATGGCACATCCATATGGCAGAGTTTTGATCACCCGACGGACACCATTCTCCCCGGTACTAGGATCTACCTGAGCGAGAAGGCTCGTGTTGTCCGGCGTCTAATTGCTTGGAAGGGCCCCACTGACCCATCCACTGGAGATTTTTCTTTGGGCCTTGACCCAAACTCAAACCTTCAGTTAGTCATTTGGCATCGGACTATGCCCTACCTCCGCCTCAATATTCTCGATGATGCGTCAGTAGGTGGTGGCATATACCAGAACACTATCTTCTATGAAGCGATTGTTGGAACAAGCAGGGACGGGTTCTATTATGAATTCTCTGTTTCTGGTGGCTCACCGTATGCACGCCTTGTGCTCGACCACATGGGTGCGTTGAGGACTCTTAGCTGGAACAACCACTCATCTTGGACAACCGTCTTCGAGCACCCCGTTAGCAGCTGCGACGTCTATGCTTCATGTGGCCCATTCAGCTATTGCGACAACACTGGGGCTGCCGCGACATGCCGTTGTCTCGATGGGTTTGAATCCGCTGGTCTTGACATTTCGAGCGGATGTAGAAGAACCAAGGCACTGAAATGCGGCAAGCAAAGTCATTTCGTGACCTTGCCTAAGATGAAGTTACCTGACAAGTTTGTACATGTTCTCAACAGAAGCTTTGACGAATGCACGACCGAGTGCAGCAACAATTGCTCGTGTACAGCCTACGCCTACACCAACTTGAGCAGTAACGGTGCTATGGCCGACCAGTCAAATTGCTTGCTTTGGACAGGGGAGCTTGTCGATACAGGCAAGTATAGCAACAATGACGAGAACCTGTACCTCCGGCTTGCTAACTCTCCTGGTATGCACCACTCCATTTTAACCCTCTGTTATCTTGGCACTTAATGTTATCAACTCAACACCAACATTTAATCGTGGTACATCTACTAAATATATGAACTTAACAGTATAGCGGACTGCCAAATAATCATTGCGTCCAAATAATTTGGTGTAGGGGTAATCAGTAGATCTATAACTATTCTATACGAGCATAATGCAACATGCTCATGGTAACACATTTATTTAGTCCACGGATCACTCATGGTATTGTAAATTATTTTTTTTTTTAAAAAGGGATGTGCTAAATTTATACATGATTCGTTTTGCAGTTCGAAATGGCGATTTGGTAAAGATTATACTCCCAATCATGGTTTGCATGTTGATACTCGCATGCATAGCCCTTGGGATATGCAAATACAAAGGTAAAGTAAAAAATGTCTCTCATTTCAAAACTGTACTTCATTGTTCTGAGTGTTAATAACAAACTATTGATCTTTAGCAAGCAAAGAAAAGAAGACGGAAATGCACAATGGACCAATGATAGGATACCTTAGCTCATCTAATGAAATTGGAGGTGAACATGTGGACTTTCCTTATGTTACCTTTGAAGATATTGCCACGGCAACGGATAATTTCTCGGACTCTAAACAAATCGGAAGTGGTGGTTTTGGCAAAGTTTACAAGGTAACAGAAAGTTTTACATTCATCGTATTAGTAGAACATGCTCTATTTCTAGAGAATATTTTTATCTGTTGAAAATACCTTTCATTGTTTCACAATTTAGGATGATGCAATCATGCAGGGTATTCTGCAAGTGAACACTGAAGTTGCTATCAAACGACTTATTAAGGGTTCTAGGCAAGGGATGGAGGAGTTTAAAAATGAGATAATTCTAATTGTAAAATTGCAGCACAAAAACCTTGTTAGACTTCTTGGTTGCTGTATTCATGGGGATGAGAGGTTACTTATATATGAATACTTACCAAACAAAAGCCTGGATGCCTTCCTTTTTGGTATGTGCAGACTTCTGATACATATTACAAGTTTTTGATTAGCCAAAATGATATCACCGATCGCTAATTGTATATTTCGTTTACATCTTTGAAGATAGTACAAGACAATCTGTGCTTGATTGGCCCACACGCTTCCAAATTATTAAAGGGGTGGCGAGAGGTCTTCTTTACCTCCACCAAGATTCAAGATTAACTATAATTCACAGGGATCTCAAACCAAGTAACATCTTACTGGATTCCGAAATGGCTCCCAAAATATCAGATTTCGGTATGGCAAGGATCTTTGGTGGAAACAAACAAGAAGCAAAAACTGCCCGGGTTGTTGGGACATAGTAAGTAATTCAAGGAACTAGCCACCTTTCAATATTCAAATTTCTATTGTCTAGTTATCCCTAATTATACATTTGTTGTTGAATTGTCTAAACAGTGGTTACATGTCGCCTGAATATGTTATGGGAGGTATCTTTTCTGTAAAATCGGACACCTATAGCTTCGGTGTTCTTCTCTTAGAGATTGTAAGTGGCTTGAAGATCACCTCAGCGCAACTGGTAGAGAACTTTGTGAGCCTGACAACTTATGTAAGTATAAAGAAATGCACAGAATTTTAATATGTTAAACATTGTAACTTGCTCATCAGTTTGTTCTACTGGCTCAGGCATGGAGACTGTGGGCAGATGGAAAACCAACAGAATTGATGCACTCTTCGTTTGCTGAGAGTTGTTCACTTCATGAAGTTCTACGGTGTATTCAGGTCGGTCTCCTGTGTGTTCAAGACTGTCCGGATGATAGGCCACTCATGTCATCAGTTACCTTTATGTTAGAGAATGACAGTGCATTGCTCCCAGCACCAAAGCAGCCTACATATTTTGCTCTACAGAATTTCGAAGCTGAAGAATCAAGGGAAAACTCTGTGAATACAGTGACCATCACAACACTAGAGGGGCGTTAGGTGTTATATATGCAGATTTCAGGATCGGAAGCCATATACTTTATGGTCTACAGATATTTGGAATACGACTTTTTCAGTAGGTCACTGTGTTGTACACAGAATGGCTGTGAATTCAGAATGTTCTACTCCCTCCATCCGAAAAAACTTGTCCCTCAAATGAATGTTAGCATCAAGTTAGTGCTAGATACATCTATTTGAGGGACAAGCTTGGGACAAGTTTTTTTGGATGGAGGGAGTATTTCGAACAAAGATATATTTTTCTTGCTCTGTACACTGTTGGCATTACCTACAATGTCTTGTTCATTGATGTTTTTGCTCCGAGATCACTCCATTGATTTTCTTGATGGTAGTATATCTCTTGCCATAACTGTAGGCACTGTATCAGTTTATTACTCCGGGTGAATAGCTCCTGTGTCACAACTTTGACGTGAATTGGAAAGAAAGCGACATAGTTGAAGAAAATAGCTCGCGTGCAACGTTTATCACAGTACAAATAGCCAACGTGACATGGGCCTTAAGTGCAAGATAGATCATTATCCATTTGGATTATGGGAGCCAGTGGGACCCACAACTTATCCAACTCAACGCGGGTTCCACAACTTGTCCACTGAGCATGAGACCCATCACATATCACAGGAGCCCGAGCCATCGCCGTGCTTGTGCCAGCCCGCCGCCCCTCATTGCCTCCCCTTCCCTTCCCCCACCCATTCTTCTTCTTCTTCTCCAGCGACGAAGCGTGCCAACGCCGGCGGCTGGCGAGAGACGAGAGATGTCGAGGTCTAGTTCAGCCTCTTGCCCCTCATGGTCGTGGTATGGTGCAGTGCCAATGACCAGATGCCTTGACTGCCCACGCATCGCGCCAGTGAAGCGTTTGGCAACCATATCGGAGGAGAATGGAAACTATGGTGCGAATTTGTGAAATGTGAGAGCAAACCAGAGGCGGAGAAGGTTAGATCTATGTTCTCTCGCAGCCTTTTTGCTTTGATTTCTGCCCCCAGATATCTTATTTTTTTCTTCTGATTTGGTATTCAGGGTTTCCCTTCGGTTTTCAGAATGTGAAGAAATGCAAGCAGGGCTTAATTGATTTGAGGCAGGGCACAACCCAAGTGCTCGATCTGTTGCCGGCGATGGAGAATTTGGGCTCGGACAATGTTGCTCCAACGGTGGGGGATGCGGAACTCAAGGAGAAATTGAAGAAGCCGAACAAGAACTTAAGGCAGTTGTTCGATTGGTTGCAGGATTTTAACTTTGTATAATTGCTCTAGGATTTGTTTACTTACTAATCATCATTCATTAGAAGTTGTTATTAGTGTTTCAGTTAGCTTGTCTGTGCGAATGTCATGTTAGCTTAATGCCATGGATAATTTCCTCTCTGTCTTTCCCTAATGAATGAAAGGAGGCAGTAATTCGCCCAAGATTTCTCTGTGCAGCTTTAGTTCGTGGGTTACCAAGTGCAGGGGAAAATCCTATTGGACGCTCGCTGCGTCGACTTGTCGAGGCTTCTCACAGAGAGCTAGCGATAGCGATCAAGATGGGCCGGCCCAGTTAGGAGATAGCGCTGGCGCTGCAGCTTCCGGTTTTGGGAACCTTCTGGAGGGTTCCTGAACCGTTTTGGGAGCCTTCTAGAAGGTTCTTGAACCGGGTTTTCACTGGTTTTTTCTGTTTGCTTTTTCTTTGTTGTTTTTCCAGTTCTTTCTTTTCTTTCTTCGTTTTTCTGTTTCTTTATTTCATCTTTCAATTCCTTTTTCTTCTCTTTTTGTTTTCTTTTTGCTCACATTTCAAATTATGTTTGGGAGTTTCAAAAAATCTTCCCATTTCAAATTCGTGCTTCTAAATTTGTTCTCCATTTCAAAAATTGTTCTCAACATTCAAAAATTGTTCGTGCTTTAAAAAATTGTCCGCGCTTCTAAATTTGTTCTCCATTTCAAAATTTGTTCTCAACATTAAAAAAAATTCGTGCTTTCAAAAATTGTTCGAGCTTCCAAATTTGTTCTCCATTTTAAAATTTGTTCTCAACATTCAAAAATTGTCCATGCTTTCAAATATTGTTCGAGCTTCCAAATTTGTTCTCCATTTCAAAATTTGTTCTCAACATTCATGTTCGTGCTTTCAAAAATTGTTCGAGCTTCCAAATTTGTTCTCCATTTCAAAATTTGTTCTCAACATTCAAAAATTGTTCGTGCTTTCAAAAATTGTTCGCATCGTTTTAGAAACTGTTCACCTTTTAATGTTTTATTCACAAAACCAAAAACATTTTGTTTGAAACAAAGTTCCCATTTCCAAAATTTGTTCACAAATACAAAAACTGTTCACATGTTTAAATTTTGTTTGCAAATGCAAAAATGTATGGGAATTTCAAAAAAATGTTCCAAATGTTGTTCACAAATTCAAAGTTGTTCAGGAATGTCGAAAATTCTTCATGTTATTTAAATTCGTATTTAATTTTTTGTTCCATTTTTTAACTTTTTTGAGTGTCCCAAATAATGTTTTCGTTTCAAAAAGTATTTCCTTTAAAAAAAATCTTGTTTGACATTTTTGTAAAAAGTTTTAATCTACCACGTATTATAGTTCATATATACCGGGCTGCCACTTTACGCACTAAATATCAGTTATACAGTGGCTATGGACGCTCTTTCATGGCGGGAGGACTTGTGTTTGATCCAACGCCCACAAGTTTTTATGGAATTTTGTGAATTTGTTTTTTTCTTGCTGCTTATGTTTAGTTTTTTTACTTTGGCGCTCCCACTCTTTCACAAATAGCTAGCTTGGTGGAGTGGCTAGCGCATAGCGGGTGCATGTAGAGATCTTGGGTTCGATTCCAAAACTGGCGCCTTTTTGGCATCTTTTTCATTCAGCAATGGACAGCGAATGGGTCGGCCCACGTGAACCGCATCCTGTGCGAAACGGCGACTTCTTGCCGCAATAAGCGGCCTATAGGAGGTCCCAAGTGCAGGGGCAAGCAGAGTCCAGCGTTAAGTAAAAAATACAGTTGTTGGGCCGTGGTGTGATGATGAGTGTGAGAAAAATCCCAAAGATAAACCAAGCCCACCCCAAGACTAGAGAGGCATGTAGCCCTAAATGAAAAAAGAAGATATTGGAGTATTGCACCCGTGGAGAAAAAAGAAACTATACCGTGCACTAAATTTTGTGATACACAACCTTTTGTTTCCGGGCACTATTGTACATACCAAAAGCATCTTGTTTCTGGATAAATTAATGAAGAAATTAAACAATAATGTTGGTGTACTAAAGTTTGGCTGCTTTAGTACCCCAGATTTGTGCACAGGCAGTGGCGGCCTTCCCAACGGCAAGGCTTGACGGAGGATGGCCGAAGACGAACACAAGATTATGAAGAAGGCATCCAGGCAGTTGATCGCGAGTACTAAGGACAAGTACAAAAGATCAAGCTTGAAGTCCCTGCTACTTGTAATCTGCGTTGATATTTCGCCGAAGAGGAGAGGATAATGTAGCACAACAAAGGTAAGTATTTTTCTCAGTTATGAAACTAAGGTTATCAATCCAGTAGGAGAACCAAACAACACTATGTAAATAGGACATGCACACAACAACAAATACTTGCAACCCAACGCGTGAAGGGATTGTCAATCCCTCAACTGTATTGAGATAGATTAAATTGCATAGGTTTTGATACATAGATTTAACAAAAACACATAATAAAATAAATAAAAGAAAATTTCAGCAAGGTATTTTTGGTTTTAATATGATAGGAAATAGACTCAGGGGCCATAGTTTTCACTAGAGGTGTCTCTCGAGAAAATAGCATACGGTGGGTAAACAAATTACTATTAGTCAATTGATAGAAAAGCGAATAATTATGACGATACCCAAGGCAATGATCATGTATATAGCCATCACGTCCATGAATAGTAGACCGAAACGATTATGCATCTACTACTATTACTCCACACATCAACCGCCATCCAGCATGCATCTAGTGTGTTAAGTTCATAGAAAAATGGAGTAATGCTTTCAGCAAGATGACATGATGTAGACAAGATAAACTCACGTATGAATAAAACCCATCTTTTTACGCTTAATAGCAACAATACATGCGTGTCATGTCTCTTTCTGTCACTAAGATTGAGCACCGCAAGATCAAACCCATCACAAAGCACCCCTTCCCTTGGCAAGATAAATCAATCTAGTTGGCAAAACCAAACCAATAAATCAGAGAAGGAATACGATGCTATAACAATCGTGCATAAAAAAGTTCAAAGAAAACTCAAATAATATTCATGGATAGATCTGATCATAAACTCACAATTCATCGGGTCCCAACAAACACACCGTAAAAAAGAGTTACATCAAATAGATATCCAAGAACATCGAGGAGAACATTGTATTGAAGATAAAAAATAGATAAGAAACCATCTAGCTACTAACTACGAACCCGTAGGTCTGTGGTAAACTACTCACGCATCATCGGTGGGGCAGCAAGGGTGATGAAGAACCCCTCCGTGATCGTTGCCCCCTCCGAAAGTGCCGGAAAAGGCCTCTAGATTGGATCTCATGGTTCTGGAACTTGCAGCAGTGAAAAAAGTGTTTCGTCGACTCCCCCAGGGTTTGTGGGATTTTAGAGTATTTATAGAGCCGGAGATAGGTCAAGGCGGTTCCTGTGGGCCCCACTACCCATCAGCGCATGCTAGGGGCATCTAGCGCACCCTGGTGCCTAGTGGGCCCCAAGGGCCTCCTCTCGTGGCCTCCAGAAGCTTCCAGGGTCTCTTTCACCAAAAAGAATTTCCAAAAAGTTTCGTGGCATTTGTACTTTGTTTGGTATTGATATTCTGCAAAGTAAAAGATAAGCAAAATACAACAACTAACACTGAGCACTAAGTAAATAGGTTAGTCCCAAAAAATGATATAAAGTTACTATTAAATGTATATAAAAGATTCAAGATTTATAATATAACAACATGGAACAATAAAAAATTATAGATACATTGGAGACGTATCAGTCCCCGGCAAGATCCTTACCAAGATCCGGCAAGCTCCGAGCCCGACAAGAATCCCACTACCTTGCCACCGCTCCACCTCCTCGATCAGGTTGTCACTTGTCGTATAGGTGTCGAGCGGGCAGGTGGTTAGCCGAGTCCTATCTAAGCATGTGTCAGCTCGCCGCTCTAAAGACAACTTTAATGACACCCGTCCTAGGATTGTGTCAAGGGAATATGAGGTAGATTAACGAACGACACAGAAGGAGAGACTATTCTTGACGGGGAACTCCATCAACGTGACACCTCACGGTGCAATTAATGCGTTTGTCCTAACCCGTCAGAGTTAGGTATCCGGCACTATAGCCACTATTTACCTTATGTAAAGACCATTTTGCCACTGTGGTAGCCCCTTTCCCTATAAAATGAGGTCCATGGCTACCTTTACAAAGGTTGACACTTCGCACATTTACTAGCTGCACTTCCTGCACAATCTTGTCGGATAGTTGCGCTCCTTGTACTTGTGCTCAAACCACCAATACAACCAAAGCAGGAGTAGGGTTTTACACTTCACAGCGGCCCGAAACTGGGTAAACCATCGTGTCTACTCCTGATTCTGCTCTTTGTGCTGGCTGATCTCCCCAATCGAACCGCAAAGGGGCCTCTGTGAACCCAAAGATCATCGTGCACATGCCATCTTCGGCGTGCAAGGAAGGGGGGTCGCTTGCGCGAACCTAATTCAGCAGTCAATGATACGTCTCCATCGTATCTACTTTTCCTAATGCTTTTGCTCTTATTTTGGACTCTAATTTGCATGATTTGAATGAAACTAACCCGGACTAACGCTGTTTTAAATAGAACTACCATGCTGTTATTTTGTTGCAGAAAAAAAAGTTCTCGGATTTGGACGAAACTTTTTGGAGAATTATTTCAGAATAAATAAAAAATACTGAAGCCAAGAACCACCGGAGGGGGGCCACTGACTGACCACAAGACACCAGGGCCCCCCCTCCAGGCGCGTCCTGGTGGGTTGTGGGGCACTCGGGGCTCCGCAGACCCTAATTCCAGCACTATAAATTCCTATTTTTGGAGAAAAAAATAGGAGAGGAAGTTTCATCGCGTTTCACGATACGGAACCGCCGCCACCTCCTGTACTTCATCTGGGGGCCAGATGTAAAGCCCGTTTGGGGCTCCGGAGAGGGGAATCTTCGGTCTTCATCATCACCAACCCTCCTTCATCACCAATTCCATGATGCACTCCACCGGGAGTGTGTAATTCCTTCGTAGGCTCGCTGGTCGGTGAGGAGTTGGATGAGATTTATCATGTGATCGAGTTAGTTTTGTTAGGGCTTGATCCCTAGTATCCACTATGTTCTGATATTGATGTTGTTATGACTTTGCTATGCTTAATGCTTGTCACTAGGGTCCGAGTGCCATGATTTTAGATATGAACCGTTTATGTTTTCACCATTATATCTATGTTCTAGATTCGATCTTGCAAGTCATATTCACTTATTACGTGTTATGATCCGTAAACCCCAGTATGACAGGAATTGAGAAACTTTTCGGTGATGATCGTAGTTTGAGGAGTCCATATATTGTCACTCATGTTTTTCTACTGACATTAGTGTGATGTTAGTAATTTAATCTACTGTGTTTTACTGATGCACTTATCGGTACACTGCAATTAGTACCCATCATATGATTAAAGATGGAGATAATTAATGTATGTGGACCATACTTGTAGAACTTAATATGGTGGATAGTTGGATTTTATTCGCCTAATATAAGTTCTAGATTTTATTATTTAAATCTATATATGCCATTTTATATTTTGATAATGCATAACTTTTGCAATTATATTTAATATGAATGAAACTATTTTTATATAAACCTTTGATAACAGCCAAAAAAAGTGTGTCGGCCGAGCATTTGCATGGCTATTTTTTATCTAAGTTTGCATGTTTTCGTTATTTTCTAAATTTAAAGAGCGGAGATTTTTATCTAATATTATGTTTTGAAAAAAAATCACTGAAGTTACCTACTGCTCCTAGGATTGCTCTTAAATATGTGGGTTTCATTCGATCATAAATGAGTTAGCCACCTTTTGTAGATCTTTTTTGTTTCATTTTAGCAAACGTAGGTTCTTATTCACCTTAAATACCTAAGTTAGTAACCTTTTGTAGAATTAATTTGTTTATCTTAGCAGCAGCAAAAAATTTAGAATCATTCTTAGCAATGTTTTTTGTGCACTATATGATCCTTGTACACTTGAATGCTCAAAGCGTGTTTGATTTCTCAGCACATTGTGTCGGCCTTTTTTTAGGCTACATTTCTTTAGGGGATTTTAGGCTACATAGGGTTGGCCTTTTCTTCATTTTGAGAAATGGGACATAGTGTGGGCTGCGCCCAACAGGCCAATTCAGTTTTTACTTCCCCTGTCTTGTATCGGTCCTAATAGCCAGCCCAGTTGGCATCCCAAACCGTTGGCTATGATTCTTCTTTTTTTCAGAGCAACTAGTTAACGAGCGCTCTTTCAGCGCCACTAAGCGCGCTTTCATCCATTCGCCACGTGCCGCGTTCTGGACACCCCCTCCGGATTTTTATTATTTTTTTCCGAACGCGTTTTTGGTTTTTTTAAATGGTTTTTTTCGGGTTTTTTTGACGTTTTGGTTGCGCGAAAAAACGTATTTTCTTTTTTTCTATTCGTGAGAGTCATGGTTTTTCTTCCGCGAGAGGCACGATTGTGCTTTAGTGATAGTCATGGCCGTGCATTTCGAAAACGGAAAAAAACGCGTTTTATGTTTTTATTTCTTTCGCGAGAGTAAAGGTTATGCTTCCGCGAGAGGCACGGTTGTGCTTTCGCGAGAGTCACGGCCGTGTCTTTCGGAAAGGGAAAAACAAAACGTGTTTTCTGTTTTTTTCACGAGAGTCACGGTTATGCTTCCGCGAGAGGCACGGTTGTGCTTTCGCGAGAGTCACGGCCGTGGCTGTCGGAAAGGGAAAAACAAAACGCATTTTTTCTTTTTTTTTCTTTCACGAGAGTCATGGTTGTGCTTCCGCGAGAGGCACGGTTATGCTTTCGCAAGAGTCACGGCCGTGCCTCTCGGAAACGAAAAAAATACGTGTTTTCTGTTTTTTCCTTCCACGAGAGTCACGGGTTTGCTTCCACGAGAAGCACGGTTGTGATTTCGAGAGAGGCGCGGGCGTGCCTCTTTCGGAAAGGGAAAAACCGTACTCGGTTTTTTCGTCCGGTTATTTCGTGAAAAAATGTTCGTCGAAACCTATCAACATGGGATCTAGTTTTGAAGATCTCGATGCGAGGAATCCAAGAGTGAAAACGATTCTAGAGTTGGATGCATGGTTTAAGAGATAAAACATTTTGAATAAACAGATCTACGAAAAAAGGAAAAAATTCCAGATTGCGACAAGTGGCGCGCTGCATGTGCGCCACTTGTCGCGACCTGGAAAGATGGAGTGTTCTTTGCAACGAGTGCTCCTTAATTAGTGATTTCACCTTTTTTTCGTACACGCTGGATTGGCTTGATAGCTAGAGCCGTATATTTTCTTAGAGAAAAAAGAAGAAGCTAGAGTCGTATATGACACAAACTCATCTTTCGTTTGGTTTTCATATAGCAAACATATGTACGTGCCAGATTGTACGGATTGCACCTAATATTATGTTGCGTTAATCTTTTAGATCTTTTAATCTCATCCGTTGAAATTATCAATGGATAATATATTTTTAGTCTATGTGGACCACCGTAAAAACTTGTTTTACTCTTGTTTTAATAATATAATAGATGCCCTTAGCCTATTTTTAGATTGGACCAGCAACTTTAAATAAATACGACTAAATTCAAAATTAAATTTGAACAATTCCAAATGTCCCCAAACTCCTTGTGCAACCCTGTAATGGTTTCTAATACTAGCTTACCCCGCGCGGCGACACGCCGCGCCCCTCAATCAGTCGTGACTATATAGACTGTAGTCCAAGAAATAGAGTAATATAGAATTCATGAAGACAACTGTCAATACTCAATGTGCCGGATAACATTTAAATATGTACACGAAGAATTCATGTTTTAACGAAACAATTCAAGGAGTTTAAGCACCAACATATCAATAGAGTGATGTATTGTCGATGTGTCATACACCGATTCAGGAGATATCTCAACTTCAAATCCAAAAGAAAGAAAGATATAACAACTACTTCGACCTTATTCAATGGTAAGTATCATGCATACTTATTTTGGTGCTTCTCGCCGGAAGCACTTCCGTTGGAGGAACACCATTCAGAAGATAATTCCACTCTAAAATAAAAAAATTAACAACTAATTCGGTCTTATCCAATGGTAAATGTTGTCCAGGCCATCTTGGCACTTCTAACTTAAAGCACTAATATGAAAAAACAATGTATACAATAATCCGAACTGCGGTATCATGCAGAGGAACATATTACAAAAAGAGTCACATGGAACAGTAAATTAGCCAGTCCAAGTAATGTACAATGAAGCTGCTCATGCATAAACATGACAGTACATGAAAAACCTGAAATTTTAATACTTCCTTACCATGGTACCAAGAATACAGGAAACACACATGTATGTGGAAAGTAAAAAAAAAACTCATTCATGTTTTGCTGGAAATTAACGAACCTTGGAGGATTGAGATCTTGTTTCCCTGCACCCCTTGTTCTCCGCTGCATGCGGTCCCAATTTCCACACATCAATGTCTGCTTGTAGATTAGAAGATCCTGGACGTGGCTACTTCCTCTCTATATACAATTCCCCGAATATATATGAGCAAAATGATACAAAAGGTTCGCCAAAAAATGGAACTCTCTATGTACAATCCTCCCAATCTGTAATCAAAATGATACAAAAGGTTCACCAAAAATCAAACAGCCTGTCGGTGAAGGAGCATTGTTGTTGGCTGCTGGGGTGCTTTGAAGATGGTTTTCACCTTGGAAAATAAATGGAAGAGTGACCATATAAACAGAGCGTACCCCTTCATCATTGACCCCATACGTTTCAAGTACTACTTCTACAGGCTCAAGTGAAAGCACTGGTACATGATCACTTGTACCATTTGCTCAGGAAATATTTTCCAAGAAATGGTGATTGGATCCACCAGAAACCAACTATCCACTAAGAAATAGGACTCTGGCCGTTCTGCTAACCATGGGAAATCTGAGAACTGCTCCCCTCATGGAAATCGATCATGTGTCTTATATCAACTAAAGCAAAACCCATCGATGAGGAAAGCACTATTATTTGAAACAACAAAATGTAACCATGTAGACCAGGATACCATTGACCAATAAATGAAGATTCATCAAAGAATGTCATGCAAAACGTAGCGCTAACTCAGCTATGTGAAGCGTAGTAAGATTATGGGGTACATGTGATTGTTTCATAGGGTTTCAAGAACTTAACCATTAATATTTGAAAATTATACACGCTTAATATAGTTAAGACCTTTTAGGTACAAAAATTACAATAATCTGAACATTGAGTAGCCAAGATTGTAGACCATATGTGATTGAGTGGTAGCACAAAGCTTGGATCTTGGTTGTTCCATCTCTCCCTTCTCTGTTCTACTCTCTCCCGAACATTCTGAATTTTTAACATTTGCATGTAGTTTCTGAACTAAACTTCGTGCAGATAGACCATCTCATTGTTGCCTATTCTAGATGTGTACAAAATAAGCAAAAAGAATCACAATAATGTACTCCCTCCGTCCCAAAATAAGTG
This sequence comes from Aegilops bicornis, assembly GCA_021605145.1. NCBI lineage: Eukaryota > Viridiplantae > Streptophyta > Magnoliopsida > Poales > Poaceae > Aegilops > Aegilops bicornis. Next base: position 781,033,706 of record CM038670.1, read on the forward strand.
TCTCAATTTTGTACTAACTTCTTTTGAGACGGAGGGAGTACTACATTACAATACAGTCAGATCTAATAACCGATCTCCTACATTATACTCTCATCAAAATAGTCGCATCCTTCCTTGATCAAAATCTCATTGCCTATAAGCAAATAGTTCAGTTAGTACAACAGCAAATGAGTTCCTACCTTCCTGGGCAACTATGATGCAAACTTGTTAGGTTTGCCTTCATATGCAACTCAGCTGCTCCATTCATCTTTGGAACTGCTAATCTAGTTCCAATTTGCATCAGACTACACCAAGCTCTCGTAGTAGTTATACAGCCTATGGGATTCTTCCACGTTAGATCAGCAATACCTTCACGCCATTGTAACATCCCAAATTTTCAATTTGGAATGTTATACATAGGTCATTCATGCATATCATATTTTATTGCATTTCGTTTTGCGATCCTCGAAATTCTAAGCAACTCAAGGACCTACGAAGAGAGTTGGGGATTTCACGTTTTTCATATTTGAATTTTATCAAATATCGAAACAAGGATCACTTTGATTCTTATTATTTTTCTCTCCGAAAATATTTCATATTAAAATATATGAGCGGAGATAATATGACTTCTCCAAAATAAATGAAATATTGGAGGAAAAATATCGAAATAAATGAAATATTGCAATTATATTTGAATTAGGAAAAATATGCGTTTTTCAAAAATGCATTAGAGGCCCAAATAAATGTTCACTTTGTCCGCAATATTACTGGAGGACCGTAAAAAAAAATTTCAAGATTTTTGGAGTCCGTTTAGTATTTGTTTTAAGTTTTTTTTTCTGCGTCAGAATTTATTTAAAAAAAAAGTAACCGACTTACCGGGCCGTGTCCGACCTGGACACTTAGCCCGGCCGGCTTTATAAGCCGGAGGCCCGAGCGCCACCCCAAATTTCGTGCCGATCCGCGCGCCGCCGCATCGCCCTCTCCGCCGCCTTGCCGCGCCGCCGCCTCGCCACCCCGCCATCCGCCGTCGCCGGAGGTATAACCCGCCACTGCCGGTTTTCGCGAGAAAACCGTTCGTTTTTTTTTGAAACCCTAGTTCGTTTTTTCAGATCGGTTTTGTTTTGTTTTTTCTCGGTCCGGTTAAATAGCGGACGTTCATCCCTACGTTCGTTTTAACGAACACTATACGTTCGTTAGCCACAGACAGCGAACGTTCGTTTGTTAGCCTGTTCGTCAGTTTTTCTTTTTTTCAGGGTTTTCCGCCATTATTTTTATCGCGATTTCTGCCCTAATCTTCGTTCTAGTATAACTTTTCGCTCGTTTATCCAAATCAGGTGAAACAAGCGTCTAGATCTTTGTCTCAAAGACCTCTTTCTGTTTGACCAACTTGAACAATATTTTGGTACTATAAAATTTGACTTTAGTCCAGATTAGTAAATGGATCTTGTTTCTTTCGTAGTTTCAGTTTCATTGCTCCGCTTGATTTGATTCTTTTTGCAAATCCAATCTCTTTAGTTGAGTTTTCAGATTCGATCTTCTTATTTGAGTTTTACCCGTGAATCTTTGCTTGAGTGCTTATGTATGCAATTGTTTGTTTGCGATAGAATTCCCGGAGTGCGAAGCGTGCTACTACGAGTCACTAGGTTTTGCGGATCGTCAGCAAGGCAAGTAACACATTGATCATACTCTTTTCATACCCAGTTTTTATGCATTAGTATCAATCCTCAAACATTGCATGATTAGGATGTGATTAACTTGTGGGTATTGGGAAGTAGATGATGAGATAGAACCTATTGTCCTCTATATCAAAAACCCGGGAGTTACTACGTTATGCTTATACTGCTATGCTATGCTCGTAGACGTGGATTGGGTTTGAGTGTATCCATGACATATGTGAGATTGTTAATTAATGGTTCAACTTAAGGTGGCAACTTTAATACACATCTGGGTGGATTGTTGGTTTGGGCACCTGGAGAATCCAGTGTTGTCCTAGAATATCACGGAGTACCCGTGTGATCATCCTACGGTCCGCCACCCAGGGTCAAAGGGATCATAAGATTATTCATGCTAGAAACTTCCGGGTGCAGCCACAAGCTATTATGGGCTCTAGTATAGTTGAGTATGTTGCATGACCTCTTTCAGTGGTGGGCTAGCAGATGTGGAGGGAAAGTAGGTGTAACTATCCACCCAGAGTGAAGAATTAGTGCTTCTAAAAGACTATGTCTCGGTCATCCTTTTCTCAAACACCATGTAGTGTGAGAAATCCAACGGAGGAGATCGAGTCTTATGGGGAAAAGTGCGCAAACCTCTGCAGAGTGTACAAACTAATCATGGTTAGCCGTGTCCCCATTTATGGACATCTTGAGTATCTGGTTCTTGGATTATCATATGGATCTCATCACTCTAATTTAATTTTGTTGGGTTGATAATTACTTTTAATTGGGATTGAGTTGGAGGAACCTTCTCAATGATGTTTCAACTACCATGATAGTTAAATAAAATATATTTCTTTGTTGTAGGAAAAAATTGGCTTTTCGCAAAACAGTATAACCATAGAGCCTCCACCAGCGATATATGCATGTAGTGATATGATTTATTCTATTCATTGCTCTATTGTGTTATTATGCCAGCATATTCCATGTGCTGACCCATTTTCGGGCTGCAACGTATCATGGTGCAGAATTTTCAGACAAAAATAAGGTTCGCTAGGCCGTTGTCGTCCACTCAGCTCTGCCGTTGGAGTTGATGGACTCACTTTATCTTCCAAGCCTTCCACTGTTATCTTATTTAGATGGCCTTAAGCCATATTTATTGTAATAAGTTCTCCTTTGAGACACTCAATGTAATAAGTGTGTGATTGCTACTCTGCTATAAATTCTTTGAGTACTATGTGTGTCAGCATTACCAACCCAGGGATGACACTTAAGCACAGAGACTTGACCGTCTGAGGTCGGGTCGCTACAAGATGGTATCAGAGCACACGCTGAATGTAGGACATGACCACTAAGATGAGCCATAGGTCACTCTTCTCTACCCATTTCTGACTCCTCTCCATTTTTCTACTCCTTAGGATGGCGGACTCAAGGAACAAGTTTGCACAACCAGATGAAGACACACCCTTTGGGCGGCACTTGAAGGAAGTCACCCGGTACCTGAACATAGGAATGCCAAGCTTCACAGGGACCTACACTGCCACTTTATCAGAAGAGGAGCGTTGGATGATTCGAGTTCAAGTTCCAGGAAGGACATTCACGCCAGTCATTGAGCCCATAGAGTTTTCCTTTGATGCACCAACCTGGAGTCTAGGCAAGAGCATGGCAGCCCACATTGCTATGGGACGTATTGGAGAAGTCTACAAAAAGGAGCTGAAGGACACTATCTACCAGATATGTGGGTGCCGAGATGAGCAATGGGAGATGATCAGCACCAGGAAGGATAGGTCCATTGCAGGTTTCAACCAGGAGTTAAACCAGCACATTCGATGCCAGGAGAACCAGATGTGCGCTAGCATGATAGATTTGAAGAAGGCGATGACCAGGAACATGGAGCTAGAAGAGGAACTCAAGTCTACATGCGACGGATACGATGAGGAAATCGCAATACTACTGGAGAAGAATGACGACCTGATAAAGAAGCTCGAAATATTCATGGGAGATCCCGCGCCAGGAGGAGATGGCGATCAATCCAAAGATATTCGTTCTGAGGATTACATCATCATCGACGACACCGACTCCGACCCCGACAGTAGTGATGATGACTATGAAGATGAAGCTGGAGCGGATATCATGGAGTCTTCCACCGATAAAAAATTTCTAGTACACCACCATATGATCAAGTAGTATTCCCCCATGTATATAGTAGTAGTCCGAGCACTGTAATGATAGTTAGATCGATTGTATGCCCTTGCTTGATTGATTGAGTAATATGATAAGATTGTGCTTGTCTCATGTGCATATGGGTAGTGCTCTCTCACTAGACCTCATTCTATTCTAATCTCTTCCCTCTAAACCCATCAGATGCCTCCGAGACATTATACCGGATTTGTCTTCCCACCGGAGCTCACTCAGTTGATCCAACAGCAGAATGCTTTGATGCAGTTGTTAGTTCAGAACCAAGGCAACAACAACAACAACAACAACCCACCGCCACCACCTCCAGTTGACAACTTAGCCCGTTTTCTGAGGTTGCAGCCACCAGTGTTTTCCAGTAGCACCGAGCAAATAGTTGTCAAGGACTGCTACGCAGGATTGGAAGGGAGTTGACCACCGCAGGTTGCACAGATGCTGAGAAGGTGCGTTTTGCCACACATCAATTGGATGGACCAGCAACCTCATGGTGGGAGAATTATACAGCCACATTCCATATAGCCAATGTCACTTGGGAGCAGTTTCAGCAAGCATTCCGCACAACCCATGTCTCAACTGGAGCTATGAACATGAAGAAGTGTGAGTTTCGCAATTTACGCCAAGGGAACCGTATGGTGGGGCAGTACATGGATGAGTTTAGCAATTTATCTCGCTATGCCCTAGATGATGTGGCCACCGATGCCGCGAAGCAGGAGAAGTTTATGGAAGGGCTGAACGATGAGATGAGTATGCAGTTGATGGTGGCAACATCTAACAACTACCAGGAGTTGGTAGATAAAGCTCCCATGATTGAAGGGAAGCAGCAACAGATTGAGAGCCGCAAGAGGAAGTATGGACAAGGGAAGTACAATTCAGGAGCTCAGCAGAAGCCTCGCTTTACCCCGAACTCGGGAGGATACACCCATAACCATGGAGGCCACACTCACAGTGGAGGAAGTTCACATAATCATAATGGCCCCAAGAATGGGAATGGGAATGGAGCAAGCAACAATCAGAACCGCTCCCATCCAGCCACATCCGCCAAGAAGGACCTGCTACGTCTTGAGCTTGCGTTGGTTTTCCTCGAAGAGGAAAGGGTGATGCAGCAAAGTGTAGCGTAAGTATTTCCCTCAGTTTTGAGAACCAAGGTATCAATACAGTAGGAGGCTCCTCAAAAGTCCCACGCACCTACACAAACAAACTGAGAACTCGCAACCAACGCAATAAAGGGGTTGTCAATCCCTTCACGGCCACTTGCAAAAGTGAGATCTAATAAAGATAGTATGATAAGATAAATATATTTTTGGTATTTTATGATATAGATGCAAAAAGTAAAGATGCAAATAAAAGTAGATTGGAAACAAGTATGATAAGAGATAGACCCGGGGGCCATAGGTTTCACTAGTGGCTTATCTCAAGATAGCATAAGTATTATGGTGGGTGAACAAATTACCGTCGAGAGATTGATAGAAAAGCGCATAGTTATGAGATTATCTAGGCATGATCATGTATATAGGCATCACGTCCATAACAAGTAGACCGACTCCTGCCTGCATCTACTACTATTACTCCACACATCGACCGCTATCCAGCATGCATCTACATTATTAAGTTCATAAGAACAGAGCAACACATTAAGCAAGATGACATGATGTAGAGGGATAAACTCATGCAATATGATATAAACCCCATCTTGTTATCCTCGATGGCAACAATACAATACGTGCCTTGCAACCCTTTCACATCCTTTGGGTAAGGACACCGCAAGATTGAACCCAAAGCTAAGCACTTCTCCCATGGCAATAAAGATCAATCTAGTAGGCCAAACCAAATTGATAATTCGAAGAGACTTGCAAAGATAACTTAATCATACATAAAAGAATTCAAAGAAGATTCAAATATTATTCATAGATAAACTTGATCATAAACCCACAATTCATCGGATGTCGACAAACACACCGCAAAAGAGATTACATCGAATAGATCTCCACAAGAGAGGGGAGAACATTGTATTGAGATCCAAAAAGAGAGAAGAAGCCATCTAGCTAATAACTATGGACCCGTAGGTCTGTCGTAAACTACTCACAACTCATCGGAGGGGCAAGGATGTTGATGTAGAGGCCCTTCGTGCTTGATTTCCCCTCCGACAGAGTGCCGGCGAAGGCTCCAAGATGGGATCTCACGGATACAGAAGATTACGATGGTGGAAATTGTGTTTCGTGGTGCACCTAGATGTTTTCGGGGTACGTAGGTATATATAGGAAGAAGAAGTACGTCGGTGGCCGCCCGAGGGGCCCAAGAGACAGGGGCGCCATATAGGGGTGCACGCCCTCCTATCTCATGGAGGCTCCAGTTGCTTCTTGACTTGCACTCCAAGTTCTCTGGATCACGTTCGGCGAGAAAATCACGTTCCCGAAGGTTTCATTCCGTTTGGACTCCGTTTGATATTCCTTTTCTTCAAAAACCTGAAATAGGCAAAAAAACAGCAATTTTGGGCTGGGCCTCCGGTTAGTAGGTTAGTCCCAAAAGTAATATAGAAGTGGAAAATAAAGCCCAATAAAGCCTAAAACAGTAGGTAAAGTAGCATGGAGCAATCAAAAATTATAGATACGTTGGAGACGTATCAGGCATCCCCAAGCTTAATTCCTGCTCGTCCTCGAGTAGGTAAATGATAAAAACAGAATTTTTGATGCGGAGTGATACTTTGGTATAATTTTAATGTAAATCTTCTTAATTGTGGTATGAATATTCAGATCCGAAAGATTCAAGACAAAAGTTCATATTGACATAAAAATAACAATACTTCAAGTATACTAACTAAGCAATTATGTCTTCTCAAAATAACATGGCCAAAGAAAGTTATCCTACAAAATCATATAGTCTGGCTATGCTCCATCTTCCCCACACAAAATATTTAAATCATGCACAACCCCGATGACAAGCCAAGCAATTGTTTCATACTTTAACATTTTCAAAACTTTTTCAATCTTCACGCAATACACACTACAAAAAAAATACACTTCCGTGATGATACGTGTTTGTCACAGTAGGTCGCGTTTTTTTGTCATGCATGTACATCCATGACAAATTTATGACAGAATCAAGATAGTCATACTTGTGCTGTCGTAGAAGTGTTCCATGACATTACCAAAATTATCATCACGGAAGTGTCCACTTCCATGACGATAAATCGCGCATCACAGAAGTTCTTTCGTCAAGGGTGACCGACACGTGGCATCCACCGTAACGGAACGCCGTTAAGCTATCGGGTCGGGCTTCGATCCGATAACCCATTAACAGCCCCGACCAATGGGAAATTTCCACGTGTAAAATTCTAATTGGCCTGAGGGAACACATGTCAGCTCGTCAGTGGGCCAGATGTCGCCCGTCCATTGGAGGAGACATGCCTATGGTACGTTGACACGTGGCTGGGCCCAACAGAGGCCCATATAGGTTAAAAAGGCCGGCCCAATCAAAGGCCCGTAGAACTTAATCAGGTACTAGTGGGCCAGCCCAATAACGGCCTGCTTAATAAAGGCCCATTTATAGCCCGAAACCAGATCTGGCCCGTTAATTGTTCGCCCAATATTTGGGCGCATTTACGGCCTGAAGCCAGATCTGGCCCGTTAATTGTTCGCCCAATATTTGGGCCCATTTGCGGCCCGAAGCCAGACCTGGCCCGTTAATTGTTCGCCAAATATCCGGGCCCAACTACAGCCCAGTGACTTTCGGCCTGTTAGAGGCCTGATGTAGACATGGGCCCATTTCAGCCCGGTGTGACTTTCGGCCTGGGAATGGCCCGTGCTGCCCATGGGCCATATATGGTCCGACAGGACATCGGGCCCACTAACGACCCGTGCTAAAGGTGGAAACAGTTAAGCCCAACATGACTTTGGGCCTGTTAAAGGCCTGTCGCGTAATTCGGCCCGTTGATGCCTGTACTAAGCTTTCGGCCTCTTAAAGGCCCATGATATCATTGGGCCAACTAAGGCCCGAGATATGTTTCGGCCTGGTAACGGCCCGTGAGCTAACTGGGCCCATAACGACCCGATCTACATTTCGGCCTGCTGAAGGCCCGTCGACGACTAGTGAAAATTGAGGCCCAACATGCATTTTGGCCTGCTAAAGGCCCGTGGTTTCATCTCGGCCATAACAGGCCAGTACAATATTCAGCCTGTTAATGGCCCAACGCGCTACTGGCCTAACTAAGTTACTGGTCGACAAAAGGCCCAACTAAAATATAGGCCGGTGTAAGTTTGGGCCTGGCGCAATGTGTGAAGGCCCCAATCATTCGGGCCCAAGAAAGACGCAGGCGGGCCCAATTGGGGCCCGCTAAAAACCTGGGCCGATCGAATGTTTCGGCCCAGTCGACTATATCTGATTTTTTTTTCAGATAGCGAATGATGGCAGTAACTAGTAGGAATTAAGAACAAACCTACTCTACACAACAAAGAAATTACGGCATAGTAACTAAGAATAAAGCTACACTATACAATAAAGGATTTAAGGTATATTCCACTGGGCATCGAAGTTCGCCACCAGTGATCATAAAGCGCAACAAAGAAGCAGATTACAAAAACTGGGCACCATTGCAGCGTAAAAAAAATAATACTGAACCGATACCACTTCCAAGACAGTTCAAGAAAGGTTAGCCTTGCGGGGGAACTGCTGCGCAAGCTGCTGAGCAAGGCTGTGAGACCGGCCTAGCATGTCGGTCATAGCTTCCAGGTGTAGCTGTGTAACATCCCAAATTTTCAATTTGGCATGTTATACATAGGTCATCCATGGATATCATATTTTATTGCATTCTCGTTTGCCATCGTCGAAATCCTAAGCAACTCAAGGACCCTTGAAGAGAGTTGGGGATTTTCCGATTTTCATATTTGAATTTTATCAAATAATGAAGACGAGGATTTTGGATTTTATTTTATTTATTTGGAATTTTATTTGCCTAGAGAAAAATTTGCATAATTTAAAAATTGCATTTTAGGGGCCAAGAAAAGTTCATCTTGTTCTAAATATTTTATTTAGGCAAAGAAAACTTGTTTTGGCATTTTTAGATTTTATTTATTTTTCTAGGATTTTTTTATATAAGTTTCTGAACGCTTTTTTTTAAAATGAATCATGCCGACTGGGCCAAAGGCCCAAGCAGCCGACCCGACCAACCACTTGTTGCACGTCTTGGCGCGTCTTGCGCCGCTGGCCCGGACCGGAGTCCGAGCCGGACTCCTCCTCCGCCGCCTTGCCTCCTCCAAGCCACCGCCCCTTTAAATAGCCACCGCCTCTCTAGCCACCACCGCCACCGCCCACCTCGGACCGTGAGCCGAGCCTCGAGCCGCCGCCGCCGCCGCCTCCCGCGCCGCCCGCCCCTCATGAGCCGCCGCCAGCCGCCCTCGCCGCCTCGCCGAACCCCGCCGGAGCCGCCCGCCCTGCCGGACGACCTCGCCGGAGGTAGCCCTCGTCGCCGGTTTTTTTAATAACCCTTCATTTAAAAAAAAAACCTAGCGCGTTTTTTTAGATCGGTTTTATTTCTCCGGTTTATTTATTTTGCGAGCGTTCGCTCGTTCGTTCGTTTTTTACGAACATGTTCGTCGTTTAGTTTCTGCTAACGAACGTTTGTTCGTTTAGCCGTTCATCGTTTTCTTTTATCGGATTTATTCCGCGATTATTCCGACCGCGATTTGTGATCCGATATTCGAATTAGTATAACTTTTCGCTCGTTTATCGGAATCAGGCGATTCAAGCGCCTGGAGTTTCATCTCGAAACCCTCTTTCCGAATAGCCAACTTAAACCAGTTTTTGTCTCTGTAAAATTTGACCTTAGTTCAAATTAGTAAACGAATCTTGTTTCTTTCCCGTTTGAATTTCGTTGCTCCGTTTGGTTTGATTCTTTTTGCAAACCGGAGTTCTTAAGTTGAACTCTCCGGTCAATCTCTTTCAGTTGAAGTTTCGTTTGTGCATATTTGCTTGTTGCTTATGTATGTATTGTTTGCTTGCTATAGAATTCCCGGAGTGCGAAGCATGTTACTACGAGTCTCTAGGATTCACGGATCGTCAGCAAGGCAAGTAACACTTGATCATACCCTTTTCCTACCCAGTTTTTATGCATTAGTTCAACCCTCAAACATTGCATGGTTAGGATGTCATTAAATTGTGGGTTGGGAAGTAGATGATGAGGTAGGAACCTATTGCCTGTTACTATCAAACCCTTGGGAGTTACTTCTACGTTATGCTTATATTGCTATGCTATGCTCGTAGACGTGGTTTGGGTTTGAGAGATATTCACGACAGATGTGAGATTGTTAATTAATGGTTTACTTTAAGGTGGCAACTTTAATACACATCTGGGTGGATTGAGGCACCTGGGGAACCCAGTGTTGTCTGTTTTTTTTGGAAATCCCGGGGTACCCGTGTGATCTTCCTATAGACCGCCACCCAGGCTCAAAGGGAACTGAGATTATTCATGCTAGAAACTTCCGTGTGCAGCCACAAGCTATTATGGGCTTTAGCATAGTTGAGTAAGTTACGTGAAGCTCTCGAAGAGGTAGATCAGCAGGTAGTGGGTTTTATAGGTTTGGTATGATCTATCTGGAGTAGGGAGTTAATGTTTCCGAAAGACCGTGTCTCGGTCATCCGTTTCTCAAACACCATGTAGTGCGAGAAATCAACGGAGGCGATCGAGTCTTGTGGGGAAAAGTGCGCAAACCTCTGCAGAGTGTACAATCCAATCATGGTTAGCCGTGTCCCCGGTTATGGACAATTCTGAGTATCTAGTACTTGAGTATTCACATGTATCTCATCACTCTAAGTTAATAATGTTGGGTTGTTAATTATTTTAATTGGGATTGAGTTGGGGTTATACCTTCTCAATGATGTTTCAACCACCATGGTAGTTAAATTTAAAACTTATTCCTTTGATGTAGGGAAAAATTGGCTTTTCGCAAAATCAGAATCAGAGAGCTTTCCACCAGCCAAACATGCATGTAGTGTTAGCATTATTCTGTTGTTGCTCTATTGTGTTACATTGCCAAAGCATATTCCATGTGCTGACCCGTTCTCGGGCTGCAACGTATTATGTTGCAGACTTTTCAAACGAGGAGTAAGGTTCGATAGTTCATTGCCGTGCAGCTCAGCTATGCCGTTGGAGTTGATGGACTCACTTTATCTTCCAAGCCTTCCGCTGTTATCGCATTAGATGGCCTTAAGCCATATTATTGTAATAAGTTCTCTTTTGAGACATTCGATGTAATAAGTGTGTGATTGCTACTCTGTTATAAATCCTTCGAGTAATCGTGGTGTGTCAAGACACGATCCAGGGATGACACGGAAGCACAGAGACTTGACCATCTGAGGTCGTGTCGCTACAAGATGGTATCAGAGCACACGCTGAGTGTAGGACACGACCACTAAGATAAAACCATAGGTCACTCCTCTCTACTCATTTCTGACTCCTCTTCATTTTGCCACTCTTTAGGATGACGGAGATGAAGTACAAGTTTGCACAACCGGATGAAGACACAACTTTTGGACGCCACTTGAAGGGAGGCACTAGGTACCTGAATATTGGAATACCAAGCTTCACTGGGACGTACGACGCCACCTTACCAGAAGAAGAATGCTGGAAGATTCAAGCTCTAGTTCCTGGAAGGACGTTTGCGCCAAGCACGGAGCCCATAGTGTGTGTTTTCAATGCACCAACATGGAGTTTGGGAAAGAGTATGGCAGCTCACATTGCCATGGGACGCATTGGAGAAGTCTACAATAAGGAGCTTAAAGACACCATATACCAAATATGTGGGCGTCGAGACGAGCAATGGGAAGTAATCAGCACTAAGAAGGATAGATCCGTTGCAGCTTACATCGAGGAGCTAAACCAGCACATTCAACGTCAAGAGAACCAGATGTGCGCAGACATGATGGATTTGAAGAAGGCGAAAACTAGGATCATCGAGCTGGAGGAATAACTCAAGTCTACAAGCGATGGATATGAGGAAGAAATCAAGACCCTACTGGAGAAGAATGACGACCTAGTCAAGAAGATCGGAGTCTTCATGGGAGGACCAGCACCGAAAGAAGAGGAAGAAGATCCCACTTGTCCGGACAACTACATCACCATCGACGACACCGACTTTGACCCAAATGATGATGACTATGAAGACGAAGCTGGAGCAGACATCATGGAGTCTTCCACCGATCAAAATTTCTAGATGACCACCATATAATAGTAGTATTTTTCCCCATGTAACTAGTAGTAGTTGAGCACTTATGCGATAGTCCTAGACCGTTTTGTATGCCCTTGCTTGATTGAATGAATATGTGTGTTTGCCTCATGTGCATATGGGTAGTGTTTTCTCGCTAGACCTCTTTCTATTCTAATCTCTTCCATCTAAACCTTCAGATGCCTCCGAGACGTGACCCCGGTTTTGTTTTCCCACCGGAGCTCACCCAGTTGATCCAACAGCAGAATGCCTTGATGCAATTGCTAGTTCAGAACCAGGGCAATGCCAACAACAACAACAACCCGCTGCCAGTGGACAATTTAGCCCGTTTTCTGAGGTTACAACCGCCGGTGTTTTCCAGTAGCACCGAGCCAATAGTTGCAGATGATTGGCTACACCGTATTGGAAGGGAGTTAACCACCGCAGGATGCACGGATGCTGAAAGAGTGCGCTTTGCCGCACATCAATTGGATGGACCAGTGACGCATGGTGGGAGAATTACGGCTACTTTTCCTATAGCCAATGTCACTTGGGACCAGTTCCAACAAGCTTTTCGCACGGCCCATGTTTCAACCGGAGCCATGCAGATAAAGAAGCGTGAGTTCCGCAACTTACGCCAGGGAACCGTATCAGGCCCAAAGACGTGGATGAGTTTAGCAAGTTATCACGCTATGCCCCTGATGATGTGGCCACAGATGCCGCGAAGCAAGAGAAGTTTATGGAAGTGCTGAATGATGAGATGAGTATGCAGTTGATGGTGGCAACTTTCAACAACTACCAGGAGTTGGTAGATAAGGCTCTAATGATTGAAGGAAAGTAGCAGCAAATTGAGAGTCGTAAGAGGAAGTATGGACAAGGGAAGTATAACTCAGGAGCTCACCAGAAGCCTCGCTTAACCCCGAACTCGGGAGGACTTGTTCATAACCATGGAGGACATAACCATACTGGAGGAGGATCGCATAATCAAACTGGTGTGAAGAATGGGAATGGGGCCAACAATAATCGAATCGCTCTAACCCATCTACACCCGCCAAGAGGGACTTAAGCCAAGTTATTTGCTTTAAGTGCGGGAAGACAGGGCACTATGCCAATGACTGCCCCAAGGAAAGAATGGAAACGGAAATGGGAGCGCTGGGAAGAAGCCCAATCCATTCAACAAAGAACAAGTGAACCACGTTAACATGGAGGAAGTTGAAGAGCAACCAGACGCGGTAATAGGTAAGTTTTTGGTATAGTCATTTACCGCTATTGTTCTTTTCGATACTGGTGCATCGCATTCATACATATCAAGGGGATTTGTGGATAAGTTTAAGTTACCAACCTGCACCCTTAGGACCCCTCTTTAGTGAGCTCACTTTGGAGAAGAGTACATGGCTAGCAGATTGTGCACCCAGATTCCCCTAATCATTGGCACGCATGTTTTTCCGTCTGACCTAATTATCTTGGTGTCGCAAGGATTGGATGTGATATTAGGTATGGACTGGATGTCAAAGTATCGGAGGAAGTATTGATCGTGCTAGCAAGTCAATTTATCTTACCACCCGAGAGGGAAAAAGGATTAAGTATGTATCTAGGCATGTGCCTAGGAGGAGCCAAGTGAATGCCCTCACGGGAGTTGTACATGAGGAAGTACCTGTAGTAAAGGATTATCCAGATGTTTTTCCATAGGAGTTACCAGGCATGCCACCGGATCGAGACATCGAGTTTCTGATAGAACTATTGCCAGGTACAGGGCCAATATCAAAGAGACCCTACCGGATGCCCGCAAATGATCTGGAGGAAATTAAGAAGCAGATCAAGGAGCTATTGGAGAAAGGTTACATTCGTAGAAGTTCATCACCTTGGGGAGCCCTAGTACTTTTGGTTGAGAAGAAAGATAAATCCCTAAGGATGGTTGTTGATTACCGAGCTCTGAATGAAGTAACGATAAAGAACAAGTATCCCTTACCGATGATTAATGATTTGTTTGATCAGTTGCAAGGAGCTAAGGTGTTTTCGAAGATTGATCTACGATCAGGATACCATCAGTTGAAGATCCGAGAAGGATATACCAAAGACAAAGCATTCACCACCCGGTATGGATTATATGAGTATACGGTCATGTCATTTGGACTGACTAACGCCCCTGCCTATTTCATGAGTATGATGAACAAAGTGTTCATGGAGTATTTGGACAAGTTTGTTGTGGTGTTTATTGATGATATTATGGTTTACTCGAAGAATGAAGAGGAGCACGCAGAACACCTATGTTTGGTTCTCGAGAAACTCAGGGAACACCAGTTATACGCCAAATTCAGCAAGTGCGAGTTTTGGTTGAAGGAAGTTGGATTTCTTGGGCATGTTATATCAGGAGAGGGTATAGCATTAGATCCCAAAGAAAGTTCGATCCAATGAATGGTTGGCACCCACTTCAATCAGCGAGATTCGCAGTTTCCTTGAACTGGCAGGATATTACCAGAGATTCATTGAGAAATTTTCCAAGATTGCTAAGCCAATGACAGAATTGCTAAAGAAGGATACCAAGTTCAAATGGATAGAGGATTGCGAGACAAGTTTTCAAGAGTTGAAGAAACGGTTGACTACAGCCCCAGTGCTGACCTTGCCAGATATACATAAGGAGTTTCAAGTGTATTGTGACGCCTCTCGCTTGGGACTTGGATGTGTTCTTATGCAGGACGGAAAAGTTGTTTCGTATGCCTCACGACAACTGAAGCCACATGAGTTGAACTATGCCACGCATGATTTGGAGTTAGCAGCTGTAGTGCATGCGTTAAAGACCTGGAGACATTATCTCATTGGAAACCGTTGTGATGTGTACACGGATCATCAAAAGTTTGAAGTACATTTTCACACGTATGAGTTGAACCTCAGACAAAGGAGATGGCTGGAGCTTATAAAGGATTACGATATGAAGCTACACTATCATCCAGGTAAGGCCAACGTCGTAGCAGACGCTTTGAGTCGGAAGAGTTATGCCAATATCCTTGAAAGTAGAGGACTGCCAAAGGAGTTAGCAGAGGATATTATGGAACTTCAGTTGGAGATTGTTCCAAGAGGTTTTCTTGCAACAATGGAGGTTCAGTCGACATTGTTGGACAAGATTCGAGAAGCTCAGAAGGAGGATAAAGAGATTGCTGAGATAAAAGATAAGATGGGCAAAGGAAAATCCAAAGGTTTTCGCGAGGATGAGCATGATACCTTGTGGTTTGAGGACCGGATTTATGTGCCCAACAATTCGGAGATCAGGAAGTTAATACTTCAAGAGGCCCATGACTCACCATACTCGATTCACCCGAAAACACCAAGATGTATTTAGACACGAAGGAACGCGTTTACGGTGGACTGGTATAAAGAAGGATATTGTCGAGTATGTAGCCGTTTGCGATGTATGTCAGAGAGTGAAGGCAGAGCATCAAAAGCCAGCAGGACTGTTACAGCCTATGCCAATACCCGAATGGAAGTGGGACAAACTTGGCATGGATTTTATCACCGGATTACCCAGAACCAAAGCAGGATATGATTCAATATGGGTAGTTGTGGATCATTTGACCAAAGTAGCTCACTTCATCCCAGTGAAAACAACTTATACAAGTGCCAAGTTGGCCAAAATATATATGAACAGGATCGTATGTTTGCACGGAGTTCCGAGGAGCATCGTATCAGATAGAGGAACCCAGTTTACTTCAAAGTTTTGGCATCAGCTACACCAGACTTTGGGTACCAGATTGGAGTTTAGTACCGCGTTCCACCCACAGACGGATGGACAGACATAGAGAGTCAACCAGATTCTGGAGGATATGTTAAGAGCCTGTGCGCTAGATTATGGATCTAGTTGGGATGACAATTTGCCGTACGCAGAATTCTCATATAACAACAGCTACTGAGCCGGTTTGAAGATGGCACCATTCAAGCTCTGTATGGACGCAGATGTAGAACACCATTGATGTGGGATGAGGTAGGAGACCGTCATTGTTTGGACCAGATTTGATCAAAGAGTCCGAAGAGAAGGTTAAATTGATCGAGATGGACTAAAGATTGCTCGGTCTAGAGCGGAAGAGTTACGCAGATTCAAAACGCAAGGAAGTAACCTATGAAATTGGAGATGAGCCTATCTGCGAGTATCACCCTTGAGGGGAGTGAAACGTTTTGGAGCAAAGGGAAAGTTAGCCCCAAGATTTGTAGGACCGTATCGTGTTTTGGAACGGATGGGAGAAGTTGCCTACAAGCTGGAGTTACCTGAAGGATTGTCAGGAGTTCACGATGTGTTTCACGTATCACAGCTGAAGAAGTGCCACGCTGAGATGGCCGATATACCGTTAAAGGATACAGTGCCCCTAGAGGCGATACAGTTGGATAGTAATTTGACTTATGAGGAGAAGCCAGTAAAGATTCTTGATTTCGACAGCCGAGTCACCCGCAGCAAAGTTATCAAGTTTTGCAAAGTTCAATGGAGCCACCATACAAAGGAGGAAGCCACCTGGGAACGAGAAGATGATATTTGCAAGGACCACCCGCACCTATTTTCTAGCCAACCCGAATCTCGAGGGCAAGATTCATCTGAAGGGGGGTAGGTTTGTAACATCCCAAATTTTCAATTTGGCATGTTATACATAGGTCATCCATGCATATCATATTTTATTGCATTCTCGTTTGCCATCCTCGAAATCCTAAGCAACTCAAGGACCCTCGGAGAGAGTTGGGGATTTTCCGATTTTCATATTTGAATTTTATCAAATAATGAAGACGAGGATTTTTTTTATTTTATTTATTTGGAATTTTATTTGCCTAGAGAAAAATTTGCATAATTTAAAAATTGCATTTTAGGGGCCAAGAAAAGTTCATCTTGATCTAAATATTTTATTTAGGCAAATAAAACTTGTTTTGGCATTTTTAGATTTTTATTTATTTTTCTAGGATTTTTTTATAAGTTTCGGCGGAACGTTTTAAAAAAAATGAACCGCGCCCGACTGGGCCAAAGGCCCAGCTGAAAGGTGCCGGCCAGCCAGCCGCTTTGTCTTGTGAAGGCTGCCGACGCCAGGCCCGGGACCGAGTCCGAGCGGACTCCTCCTCCCGCCACCTTGCCCTCCTCCAAGCCATCGCCTTTAAATAGCCACCGCCTCTCTAGCCACCACCGCCCACCGGACAGGAGGCAGGCCCGAGCCCGAGCCGCCGCCCGCCGCCCTTGGCCGTCGCCGCGCCGCCTCCCGCGCCGCCCGCCTCGCCGAGCCGCCGCCGCCCTAACCGCCCTCGCCGCCCCTCATGAACCCTTGAACCGCCCGCGCCCGGGACGACCTCGCCGGACGTAGCCCTCGTCGCCGGTTTTTTTAAGAACCCTTCGGTTTTAAAAAAAACCCTAGCCCATTTTTTTAGATCGGTTTTATTTCTCCTGTTTATTTATTTTGCGAGCGTTCGCTCGTTCGTTCGTTTTTTACGAACATGTTCGTCATTTAGTTTCTGCTAACGAACGTTCGTTCGTTTAGCCGTTCGTCGTTTTCTTTTATCGGATTTATTCCGCGATTATTCCGATCGCGATTTCTGATCCGATGTTCGAATTAGTATAACTTTTCGCTCGTTTATCGGAATCAGGCGATTCAAGCGCCTGGAGTTTCATCTCGAAACCCTCTTTCCGAATAGCCAACTTAAACCAGTTTTTGTCTCTGTAAAATTTGACCCTAGTTCAAATTAGTAAACGAATCTTGTTTCTTTCGCCGTTTGAATTTCGTTGCTCCGTTTGGTTTGATTCTTTTTGCAAACCGGAGTTCTTAAGTTGAACTCTCGGTCAATCTCTTTCAGTTGAAGTTTCGTTTGTGCATCTTTGCTTGTTGCTTATGTATGTATTGTTTGCTTGCGATAGAATTCCCGGACTGCGAAGCGTGTTACTACGAGTCTCTAGGATTCACGGATTGTCAGCAAGGCAAGTAACACTTGATCATACCCTTTTCCTACCCAGTTTTTATGCATTAGTTCAACCCTCAAACATTGCATGGTTAGGGTGTCATTAAATTGTGGGTTGGGAAGTAGATGATGAGGTAGGAACCTATTGCCTGTTACTATCAAACCCTTGGGAGTTACTTCTACGTTATGCTTATATTGCTATGCTATGCTCGTAGACGTGGTTTGGGTTTGAGAGATATTCACGACAGATGTGAGATTGTTAATTAATGGTTTACTTTAAGGTGGCAACTTTAATACACATCTGGGTGGATTGAGGCACCTGGGGAACCCAGTGTTGTCTGGTTTTTGAAATCCCGGGTACCCGTGTGAGCTTCCTATGGACCGCCACCTGTGCTCAAAGGGAACTGAGATTATTCATGCTAGAAACTTCCGTGTGCAGCCACAAGCTATTATGGGCTCTAGCATAGTTGAGTAAGTTACGTGAAGCTCTCAAGAGGTAGATCAGTGTAGTGGGTTTTATAGGTTTGGTATGATCTATCCGGAGTAGAGAGTTAATGTTTCCGAAAGACTGTGTCTCGGTCATCCGTTTCTCAAACACCATGTAGTGTGAGATATCAACGGAGGCGATCGAGTCTTGTGGAGAAAAGTGCGCAAACCTCTGCAGAGTGTACAATCTAATCATGGTTAGCCGTGTCCCCGGTTATGGACAATTCTGAGTATCTAGTACTTGAGTATTCACATGTATCTCATCACTCTAAGTTAATACTGTTGGGTTGTTAATTATTTTAATTGGGATTGAGTTGGGGTTATACCTTCTCAATGATGTTTCAACCACCATGATAGTTAAATTTAAAACTTATTCCTTTGATGTAGGGAAAAATTGGCTTTTCATAAAATCAGAATCAGAGAGCTTTCCACCAGCCAAACATGCATGTAGTGTTAGCATTATTCTGTTGTTGCTCTATTGTGTTACATTGCCAGCATATTCCATGTGCTGACCCGTTCTCGGGCTGCAACGTATTTATGTTGCAGACTTTTCAGACGAGGAGTAAGGTTCGATAGGTCGTTGCCGTGCAGCTCAGCTATGTCGTTGGAGTTGATGGACTCACTTTATCTTCCAAGCCTTCCGCTGTTATCGCATTAGATGGCCTTAAGCCATATTATTGTAATAAGTTCTATTTTGAGACATTTGATGTAATAAGTGTGTGATTGCTACTCTGTTATAAATTCTTCGAGTACTGTGTGTGTCAACATTACCGATCCAGGGATGACACGGAAGCACAGGGACTTGACCATCTGAGGTCGGGTCGCTACAAGTTGTTTAGCGATGAGGTTCTCATTGGTGTTCTCCGAAATCTTTCTTAGAGATAGGACTTCAAGTCGAAGTTGAGTTGCAGAATGTCTTTCTGCTAGAACTTGGGACTGAAGAAGTCGAACTGATTCAGACAACGAATTCTGTGAGCTTGTCTGACTGTTAGTCTCAAGTAACTTGAACACTACATCAAGACAAGACTTTGGGGTTGTCTCTCTATCTTCAAGATGTTTTGCCTTCTTTGCTGCAATATATGTTGGGTTTGTCTCACAGCCTTCAGCAGACTTGTGCATGCCATCAGGCATATCACCCTGAAACAAAGCAGAGAGATGACAGGTTTTGCACGTGTATAAACAAAGATGATAACTGTTCTGTCAATTCTATCCAATTTCAAATTAGAAAATAAAGAGTAAGTTCAAAATATCAATAGAATAATTTGGCATTGTTCATAATACGGGGAGCTTCACCACACTACTGGATTACCATGTCAACATAACAAGCATAGATGAAGGGCATAGAAAATCATTGTATCTATTTTGGATAATGTGCATGGCATGTTGTTCATATCATCAGCCACATTAGTAAGATAAAACAGGAGATGACAAGGTGCAAACGTGGGCTGCTTCACCACACACTGGATTATAGATCCACAAAACCAAGCATACATATAGGGAGTATTAAGTAATTTGCATGGTATGAATAAGAAATTTGGTTTTATAAGTAAAACTTAGAACTTATGGTTCTTACGAACATGCATTTTGGTAGAAACAACAAACTAAACAGCAGTAAACGATAGGGAGTATGAGCAAATTAAACAGCAGTTGAGGATAAAGACTTTAGAAGGACTGACTTACATTAACAGTTAACACCGGCTTTATAATGCCCTTCTCCATGTCAAGGGAAGGATAACTCAAGAATTTCAGCACAGAATCTTCTTCATAAGCATTGCCTGTACTCTACATTTTGTAGAGAGTAATTGTAGATATGATAATACTGGAAGGGATAGAGGATAATGAAGATAAGATGCAGATTGATGCTACATAATCAACTACCAATCCTCGGAAGTACAAGCGTTACAGGACAAAATGTACTGACAAGAGCAATGGGCTACACTTCTGCACTGGCATTGTCTGTATTCTACTTGTTGGTAAGATTAAATATAGATCTGATCTTTTTTAGTAAATGGTGGGCGGGGGAGATAAGATGCAGAATGCTACAAAATGAACCAATCCTTGTTCCCATAATACAAGAGTGTTTGGAACACTGGTGTACTGTACAAAACGTTCTTATATTATGGGACGGAGGGAGTAGCTGTTAATGTAAGTACAGTAGACCACGTTCAGTCCTTACAAGAGGACTGCAGAGCTAAACCTCTTCAAAAGCATTGGGTTGATTCTAAATTTGTGTAAGAGTCCATATGGATCTTATAATGTCCACCAAATGGGCGATTACGAGGCTAACATGTGCAGTGATGCTACATAATCAAACAGCTATGAAAGTAAGTATGGTCATACAGGGCAAGAGGTACTCATGAGAGCAATGCGATTGTGCGATATAGTTGCGAGATTACATGGTCCCTTGAGAACGAATGTTCTTCTGCTAATAATTTTCGTACAAGTGAGACATTAAGGCAAATGCAGAAATGTAGTTCAAATTGTGATGTGATATCATAGACAGTACCTTACGCTGCAGCCGAGACCAATGTGTAACAAGATTATTCCAGTCACCGTCGGATAAATGTAGCACCGGAGACTTTATAGAAATTTCGTTTAGAGGGTTGCCATCGAGCGCGCTTGCCTCGGTAGGAACGATACTTCATCAACGAGTGCTTGAAAAGCGCAACCAACTCTTGCTCGTCATCACAATCCAGTTTGCTCCTCGCCTATTTAAAAGAATGAAATCTTGTTTCTTCGTCAGCAGAAACATATGCAGTAATGACCATGAATAACATTAGTACATTACTTACGCGTAAGTTGCGGAGGAAGACTGGAAATTGTTCTGTATCTGCGGTATAATCTTTCCATGAAGGAAAGATGCGCACAAAGTTCCTGACAACAACATAAGCTTCGTCTTCTAAACTGGGAAGAAATGGAAGAGGGGTCCTATTTGCTGCAATTAGGGCTCTCTACGGTTCGAAAAGGATTTGGCAAGCTGGATTTGGTGTACTCTTTGCTTTGGAATGGGGTTTTGCGTCAGACATGACTAGTGCTATGTCAACTGGCATAATCATCTTGCTTTGCTGCAGTTGGGGTCTGGCTGAGTTGGGGCATCGAAATGACCAAAGGTAGTAGGGCTAGAGTCCGCTAGAGTTGGGGTATTTTGTGGGTCAGTGATATTGCAACTAAACCTAATGGGCTATTTGATTTATCAGGTGCCACTACCTTTTCCAAATACTTTGCTTGTGCTCCTCCACGATCAGCAATCGCCCTCTTCCTTTTGAACGTCTGATACACAAGACCAACATTTGAATGGATAAATATGGTATGATGACAGATGGAATATGTACTGAAAATGGATAGGCAGGCGTATTCACATACACGATGTGTAAACTAAGCTAATGGCAGTTCAACAAAGTAGAAGCAATGCAAAGCATCAGTTGCAAGATATGTGCGAGCAATGTAACCTTGGAAAGTTAGAGCAAGTACCTTGATGGGTGAATAAGATAGGGCATCTTCCTATGACTCCTCCACTAGGGAGCTACATTGACTTAGGTCTCCCTCTAGCTCAGAATCACTGTTAGGATCATATTCTGAGCATGAATCTGTAGGTGGAGAGCGTTTGCATTGCATTGCATCCAGACTTGATTTCAGTCCCTTAATGCCAAGTTTAACAGCCATGGCATTGTTACGCTTTATTCTTTTCATGCGCAAGCTCATAATCATTATGATGTTGTTCAGAATCTGAGATTCATGAAAACATAAAAGTAGTCAGATTATCTATGGAATGCATTATGGATTCAACTTGGAGAGTGTCTCCTATAAACCCCTGCATATGCAAAGTTCAACTCCCCAACCGTGCTAACTGGACCACACGTAAATACAAACCCCTTATGTCTCTACAACAAAGTACACACATTTCAAAACTGAAGTAGGAACATTAGAATCATATGAAATTTGTATTTGAACAAATAAACTAAGCAATTATGAGTGGCGTAATGTTTAGCTTCAAGGGTGGAGTGTTGGTAGTGCGACACAAAGCAAGTAGGCAGATTGTATTCCATGTAAAAGATCGAAACCTATGTAAAAGCTGGAAATGACACTTTCTTTCTATACAATGCAGTGTTCGTTACCCACACATGATGGAAGAGATCACATAGAGAAATACTATTCACTCAGGTCTACGGTTCCAAAGATTTAGAAACAGGGTGGTCCACCCTAAAAGAATATTGACAACAAATATGACAAGGCAAGCATAGATGTAGTGAATCAATCATTTACTTGTGAGCTTATTAGGACAAGTATGCAGAATTGTAACTATGAAGAGACCATCCAAAATCGGAATGAAGAAGTTTGTCTAGCACTTATTGTTTGCAACTAATCGACATGAATAATTGGATATTATATCGAATGAGTAAGAAAGACAAGTAAAATTGTCAACAAACCTGGCTTGCAGTAGTAATCTGGGTCAATGTCACTACGACCAACAATCCAAAATGACTAGTTTACGCTCCGAGGGCCGGAATTTTGAAAATCCTGTGAACTTTAGAGGTACTAAAGATTACCAAATACATCTGAACCATTAAGTGTAGGTAGCAATCGAGCACACAACAAACCCTAATGACAGTCCTGCCTAATGAGTAATGAATCAATTAGAAAATGGGTGATGAGGAGTGGCTGCTGAGTGTTGAGGACGTATCTCAGGATAAATCGGGTTGGCTTGGTGGTTGCTGCACGCCTGAGCCCTGAACAGACTGGGAAGGTAGGCACAGCGGCACGCCCGGGCAGCGGTGACGCTGTTGGGCCAGCGGCTCCTGGCCTCCTGTTAGTCCGGCATCTCCTCCTAGAGTCATGCCGTCCGGGGACGGCAAGTCGTCGGCGAGGCAGGTGATACGTCTCCAACGTATCTATAATTTTTTATTGCTCCATGCTACTTTATCTACTGTTTTGGACTATATTGGGCTTTATTTTCCACTTTTATATTACTTTTGGGACTAACCTATTAACCGGAGGTCTAGCCCAGAATTGTTGTTTTTTTGCCTATTTCAGTGTTTCAAAGAAACGGAATATCAAACGGAGTCCAAACGGAATGGAACCTTCGGGAACGTGATCTTCTCACCGAACGTGGTCCAGGAGACTTGGACCCTACTCCAAGAAGTGCCAGAGGCGGTCACGAGGGTGGAGGGCGCCCCCCTGGGCGTGCCCCCCTACCTTGTGGGCCCCCTGACGCTCCACCGACGTACTCCTTCCTCCTATATATACCTACGTATCCCCAAACGATCAGAGGGGGAGCCAAAAACCTAATTCCACCGCCGTACCTTCCTGTATCCACGAGATCCCATCTTGGGGCCTGTTCGGAGCTCCGCCGGAGGGGGCATCCACCACGGAGGGCTTCTACATCAACACCATAGCCCCTCCGATGAAGTGTGAGTAGTTTACTGGACCTTCGGGTCCATAGCTAGTAGCTAGATGGCTTCTTCTCTCTTTGTGGATCTCAATACAATGTTCTCCCCCTCTCTCGTGGAGATCTATTCGATGTAATCTTCTTTTTGCGGTGTGTTTGTTGAGATCGATGAATAGTGGGTTTATGATCCAGCTTATCTATGGATAATATTTGAATCTTCTCTGAATTCTTTTATGTATGATTGACTTATCTTTGCAAGTCTCTTCGAATTATCCGTTTGGTTTGGCCAACTAGATTGGTAGTTCTTGCAATGGGAGAAGTGCTTAGCTTTGGGTTCAATCTTGCGGTGTCCTTACCTAGTGACAGAAAGGGTTGCAAGGCACGTATTGTATTGTTTCCATCGAGGATAACAAGATTGGGTATTTATCATATTGCATGAATTTATTCCTCTACATCATGTCATCTTGCTTAAGGCGTTACTCTGTTTTTAACTTAATACTCTAGATGCATGCCGGATAGCGGTCGATGAGTGGAGTAATAGTAGTAGATGCAGAATCGTTTCGATCTACTTGTCACGGACGTGATGCCTATATACATGATCATATCTAGATAACCTCATAACTATGCTCAATTCTGTCAATTGCTCAACAGTAATTTGGTCACCCACCGTAGAATATCTATGCTCTTGAGAGAAGACACTAGTGAAACCTATGGCCCTCGGGTCTATTCTCATCATATCATCTCCATCACTTTATTTACTTGCTTTGTTTTTACTTTGCTTTTACTTTTTACTTTGGATCTTTATACCAAAAATACCAAAAATATTATCTCTATCAGATCTCACTCTCGTAATTGACCGTGAAGGGATTGACAACCCCTAATCGCGTTGGTTGCGAGTAGCTATCGTTTTGTGCAGGTACGAGGGACTTGCGCGTGGCCTCCTCTTGGATTGATACCTTGGTTCTCAAAAACTGAGGGAAATACTTACGCTACTATGCTGCATCATCCTCTCCTCTTCGGGAAAACCAACGCAAAGCTCAAGACGTAACAAGAAGGATTTGGCGCCGTTGTCGGGAGGTCTACATAAAGTCAACATACCAAGTACCCATCACAATCCCTATCTCTCACATTACATTATTTGCCATTTGCCTTTCGTTTTCCTCTCCCCCACTTCACCCTTGCCGTTTTATTTGCCCTCTCTTTCCCAATCTCCTCCTCTCTTTCCGTTGCCTTTTCCTTTGCCCTTTGTTTGCTCGTGTGTTAGTTTGCTTGCTTGTCACCATGACTAGTCTCCTATCTTCTCCGTTATCTCCCGAGAATGAAGTTCTAAATTTTAAGCAAAGGGAAGGAGAAAATTTAAAAGATGCTTGGTATAGAATTTCTAATGCTCAAAATAGATCTACCAGGAAGCAATCTACTTCTGTTCTTCTTCGAATTTTTTACGTAGGTGCTAATACTTGGTATAGATATATCCTTGATACCATTACCGGAGGGAATTTCTTGGGTAGCCATACTTTTGATTCTTATAATGCTTTAATAGATTTATTTGGCTCACCTCCTCTTTTGGTTAATGGAACTATGTTAACTTTGGATCATGTTATGTAAAGGCTTGAAATTATTGAAAACAAAGTTGCTACCATTGAATCCATTGAAAATCTAGATAAAAAGATCCATAATCAAATTAATCAATATGGATCTAAGGTAGGAATGACTTTGAAAAAAATTAAGGAGAAGGAACCCATGGTTAATGAGAAAATAAAACTAGATTCTACTCGAATCGATAAACTTGAGGGTATCATTACTAACTTGGGAACCGCTTTTTCTTCCGTAAAGAATACTCCTAGTCCTCCCACTAAAATTTCCAAGCTTATGTATGTTCCTAAAAATAAGGGTGAATCATCTAGTAAGGAAACTGCGGATCTTAAATCTATAAGTATTCATCCCGATCTTTTTACTATCATTAAGGAACCATTTGCTACAAATGAATTTTTCGATCTTATACCTAAAAGTTTGATAATTACTAGAAAGAAAGAAATCTATAAGAAAGATAGATGTCTTATTGAATAATTGCCTACCAAAGATGGCAATACCTAGATCTATCCTTGCTTTTATGCCTAGCTAGGGGCGTTAAACGATAGCGCTTGTTGGGAGGCAACCCAATTTTATTTTTAGTTTTTGTTTTTGCTTATGTTTAGGAATAAATAATCCATCTAGCCTCTGTTTAGATGTGGTTTTATCTTTTAATTAGTGTTTGTGCCAAGTTAAACCTATTAGATCTTCTTGGGAGATAGTTATTTGATCTTGCTGTAATTTCCAGAATCTTTGCGCTCAGTGCCCGAATTGTTAAAAATCACCAGAACGTGATAAAATAGTGATTCCAATTTCTGATGATCAATATACAAATTTTCCAGGTCGTATAATTTTGGTAGAATTGTTTGGGTTCTATAAGTTTGCGTTAGTTACAGATTACAACAGACTGTTCTGTTTTTGACAGATTCTGTTTTGCGTGTGTTGTTTGCTTATTTTGATGAATCTATGGTTAGTAAAATAGTTTATAATCCATAGATAAGTTGGAATACAGTAGGTTTAACACCAATATAAATAAATAATGAGTTCATTACAGTACCTTGAAGTAGTCTTTTGTTTTCTTTCTCTAACGGAGCTCACGAGATTTCTATTGAGTTTTGTGTGGTGAAGTTTTCAAGTTTTGGGTGAATTCTTTTGATGGATTATGGAACAAGGAGTGGCAAGAGCCTAAGCTTGGGGATGCCCATGGAAACCCCAAGGTAATCCAAGGACACCAAAAGTCAAAGCTTGGGGATGCCCGGAAGGCATCCCCTCTTTAAATCTACTTCCATCGGTAATTTACTTGGAGCTATATTTTTATTCACCAACATGATATGTGTTCTGCTTGGAGCGTCTTGTATTATTTGAGTCTTTGCTTATTAGTTTAACACAATCATACTTGCTGTACACACCTTTTGAGAGAGCCATACATGATTTGGAATTTGTTAGAATACTCTATGTGCTTCACTTATATCTTTTGAGCTTGATAGTTTTGCTCATAGTGCTTCACTTATATCTTTTGACCGTGATAATTTTTGATCTACTGCTTCACTTAGATCTTTTAGAGCACGGTGGTGGATTTGTTTTAAAGAAACTTGATCTCTCATGCTTCACTTAGATCATTTTGAGAGTCGTTAATAGCATGGTAATTCGCTTAATGTTAATATACTTGGTGTTCGAGATATGTGAAACTTTCTTTTGAGTGAATTGAATACTAAGATAAATTTAATGCCTTATAATGGTTTTGAGATATGGAGGTAATAATATCAAAGTCGTGCTAGTTGATAATTGTGAATTTGAGAAATACTTGTGTTGAAGTTTGCAAGTCCCGTAGCATGCACGCATGGGGAAAGTTGTGTAACAAATTTGAAACATGAAGTGTACCTGGCTTGTGCATCCTTATGAGTGGCGGTCGGGGACGAGCGATGGTCTTTTCCTACCAATCTATCCCCCTAGGAGCATTGCGCGTAGTACTTGATTTTTGATGGCTTCTAAATTTTTGCAATAAGTATATGAGTTCTTTTGACTAATGTTGAGCCATGGATTATACGCACTTTTATCTTTCCGCACTTGCTAGCCTCTTCGGTACCGTGCATTGCCCTTTCTCTCCTTGAGAGTTGGTGCAAACTTCGCCGGTGCATCCAAATGCCGTGATATGATACGCTCTTTCACACATAAATCTCCTTATATCTTCCTCAAAACAGCCACCATACCTACCTATCATGGCATTTCCGTAGCCATTCCGAGATATATTGCCATGCAACTTCCATCATCATTATTATGACATACATTACTTTTGTCATATTGCCATTGCATGATCATGTAGTTGACATCGTATTTGTGGCAAAGCCACCATGCATTATTTTCCATACATGTCACTCTTGATTCATTGCACCATCCCGTACATCACGGAGGCATTCATATAGAGTCATATTTTGTTCTAAGTTTCGAATTGTAATTGTTGAGTTGTAATAGAAATAAAAGTTTGATGATCATCATTATTAGAGCATTGTCCCAAGTGAGGAAAGGATGATGGAGACTATGATTCCCCCATAAGTCGGGATGAGACTTCGGACGAAAAAAAGAGGCCATAAAAAAAAGAGAGAAAAGACCCAAATAAAAAAAATAACAAAAATAATAATAAAAAAATGAGAGAAAAAGAGAGAAGGGACAATGCTACTATCCTTTTACCACACTTGTGCTTCAAAGTAGCACCTTGTTCTTCATGTAGTGAGTCTCATATATTGTGCTTCAAACTAGCACTAAGATCTTCATAATAGAGAGTCTCTCATTTTGTCGCTTTCATATACTAGTGGGAATTTTCATTATAGAACTTGGCTTGTATATTCCAATGATGGGCTTCCTCAAAGTGCCCTAGGTTTTCATGAGCAAGCAAGTTGGATGCACACCCACTTAGTTTCTTTTGTAGAGCTTTCATATACTTATGGCTCTAGTGCATCCGTTGCATGGCAATCCCTACTCCTCATGTTGACATCAATTGATGGGCATCTCCATAGCCCGTTTATTATCCTCGTCGATATGAGACTTTCCTTTTTTTTTGTCTTCTCCACACAATCCCATCATCATATTTCTATTCCACCCATAGTGCTATACCCATGGCTCGCGCTCATGTATTGCGTAAAGGTTGAAAGAGTTTGAGATTATTTGAGTATGAAACAATTGCTTGGCTTGTCATCGGGGGTATAGAAGTTGGGAACATCTTGGTGTGACAAAAATGAAGCATAGCCTAACCATATGATTTTGTAGGGATGAACTTTCTTTGGCTATGTTATTTTGAGATGACATAATTGATTAGTTAGTATGCTTGAAGTATTATTATTTTTATGTCAATATGAACTTTTGTCTTAAATCTTTCTGATCTGAATATGCATATCACAAGTAAGAAGATTTATATTGAAATTATGCCAAAGTATCACTCTGCATCATTTTTTATCATTTACCTACTCGAGGACGAGCAGGAATTAAGCTTGGGGATGCCTGATACGTCTCCAACGTATCTATAATTTTTGATTGCTCCATGCAACTTTATCTACTATTTTGGACAATATTGGGCTTTATTTTCCACTTTTATATTACATTTGGGACTAACCTATTAACCGGAGGCCCAGCCCAGAATTGTTGTTTTTTGCCTATTTCAGTGTTTCGAAGAAACGGAATATCAAACGGAGTCCAAACAGAATGAAACCTTCGGGAACGTGATCTTCTCACTGAATGTGATCTAGGAGACTTGGACCCTACTCCAAGAAGTGCCAGAGGTGGTCACGATGGTGGAGGGCGCCCCCCTGGGCGCGCCCCCCTACCTCGTGGGCCCCCTGACGCTCCACCGATGTACTCCTTCCTCCTATATATACCTACGTATCCCCAAACGATCAGAAGGGGAGCCAAAAACCTAATTCCACCGTCGTACCTTCCTGTATCCACGAGATCCCATCTTGGGGCCTGTTAGGAGCTCACGGAGGGCATCCACCCCGGAGGGCTTCGACATCCACACCCTCGCCCCTCCGATGAAGTGTGAGTAGATTACTTCAGACCTTCGGGTCCATCGCTAGTAGCTAGATGGCTTCTTCTCTCTATTTGGATCTCAATACAATGTTCTCCCCTCTCGTGGAGATCTATTTGATGTAATCTTCTTTTTGCGGTGTGTTTGTTGAGACCGATGAATTGTGGGTTTATGATCCAGCTTATCTATGGATAATATTTGAATCTTCTCTGAATTCTTTTATGTATGATTGAGTTATCTTTGCAAGTCTCTTCGAATTATCCATTTGGTTTGGCCAACTAGATTGGTAGTTCTTGCAATGGGTGAAGTGCTTAGCTTTGGGTTCAATCTTGCGGTGTCCTTACCCAAAGGATGTAAAAGGGTTGCAAGGCACGTATTGTATTGTTGCCATCGAGGATAACAAGATGGGGTATTTATCATATTGCATGAATTTATTCCTCTACATCATGTCATCTTGCTTAAGGCGTTACTCTGTTTTTAACTTAATACTCTAGATGCATGCTTTGGATAGCGGTCGATGAGTGGAGTAATAGTAGTAGATGCAGAATCATTTCGATCTACTTGTCACGGACGTGATGCCTATATACATGATCATACCTAGATAACCTCATAACTATGCTCAATTCTGTCAATTGCTCAACAATAATTTGTTCACCCACCGTAGAATATCTATGCTCTTGAGAGAAGACACTAGTGAAACCTATGGCCCCCGGGTCTATTCTCATCATATCAATCTCCATCACTTTATTTACTTGCTTTGTTTTTACTTTGCTTTTACTTTTACTTTGCATCTTTATACCAAAAATATTATCTGTATCAGATCTCACTCTCGTAAGTGACCGTGAAGGGATTGACAACCCCTAATCGCGTTGGTTGCAGTAGCTATCGCTTTGTGCAGGTACGAGGGACTTGCGCGTGGCCTCCTACTGGATCGATACCTTGGTTCTCAAAAATTGAGGGAAATACTTACGCTACTGTGCTGCATCATCCTCTCCTCTTCGGGGAAAACCAACGCAAGCTCAAGACGTAGCAGCAGGCGGCTGGGGGCGAGTAGAGATCGGAAGCGCGCAGCAGAACAGAGGGAGATCGGGGCCTGGGACGACCCAAAATCCCAGGGTGGGACGACCCACCATGGGCACCCTGTAGAGATACACACCCGAGCGGCGAACATGCATTTTCGAAACTAATTTTGGAACATTTAGCTTACCAATTAAACAACTCTGTTTTAATAATATCAGATTCGTATTTGAACATCTAAGCTTGTTTAGCTTGATGCGTGGAGCAGTGTTATTATGACACGAAGCACGTATTCTGATCGTATAGTGATCATAAAAGGGGGAAACTCTAAGCATATATTTTTTAGCAAAAGAGGGTTTTCCCTCCAATTTCTATTAAAGAAACCACCACAGAACCAACATGATCAATTAAACCCTAAGGATGATCAATTAAATCGTATTATGGCTGTGCCATGGCAGATTTGAAGCAGCAAACCGGAGAAATGATATTTATCATCCATTGTTTGCTTCGAACTAAGAACTAAATTCTAAGAGCTGAAAAGAAAGTAGAGTAACCAAGTTAAGATCTATTTTCTGGTTGAGATCAAAAAATGGAGGAGATATGAAGTACCACCTCTCTTGCGGTGTCGTGTAGGCATCGGGGGTGCGATGACTGTCGGTGGCGTTGAAGCAGATCTGCGACGGTAGACGGGTGCATCGGGGGATAAGTCCCGTTGCGGTGGAAGAGAAGGCCGTGTGAGCGGCCCCGACAAAGAGGACAACGACTCCGATGAAGCGAGAGGACGCGATGCAAGGCTATTGGTCCGTCTCCGTGGATGAGAAACGTCCATCTCTAGCAGCAGACGACGCGGTCTTGGTAGGCGCTCCGGCATGGTGGAGGACGGTGGCGGTGGATGTGGTGGAGGACGGCGGCGATGGATGGGTTGGCGGACGGAGGCTGGTTTGGGGATGGGGTGTTCTAGCGCGGACGGTGTATGAATGGAAAAATGGAGGGAGAGGTATGGGGAACCATGTTTTTGGGACGCGCCTGTCTGAAATATGGGAAAGTTACGAACTTAGCCCCCATTTAAAATTTGGACGTCTCGTCGGTTGGGGATAGGACGGTAATCTCGCATCTCGCCAATATTTGCCCAGAGCGATTTCGGGCGAGGAGAGGGTGGTTGGCGCCCATGGTTGGCGCCCACGGTGTATGAATGGGGCTGACAGGTAGGGCGGTTGTGTCACGTCTGAGTGAAGTTACAAACCTGCCCCTATTGAAAATATTTGCCTACATCGATTTCGGCCGAGTCGAGTTTGTTTTGCCGCCCACCGCGTATGAATGGGGAATGGAGGGAGAAACAGAGGTCTTTCGGACGAGCTTGAATCAAATGTGTTTTGCCGCCCATGTTTGACGCCCACCGTGTCGGAATGGGCTCAGAGGCGGTCGTGTCACGTCTAATTGAAGTTACTAACCTACCCCTATTTAGAGCAGTGGAAATCGGGCCGATGGATTGTCCGTGTAATGGGTAGACAGTAATTTCCATCTCCCAAACACTTGGCTTCGGGCAGCCGACGTGGGAGTGGACATTTTTCAGCTTCTTTCGAATTTTGGGACAATAAGCATCCACGTTTACCCTGGCAACTAAATTCGAATCCATTTTGTATTCCTATATGAATCTTTATAAATCATTCTATGTGTTTTCATATATCTTCAAAAGGACGACAAAGATGTATTCCTTGTCATATATGAATATGGTTTACAAATGCCGATACTCAAATTCAGAAACTAGTATCCAGTTTAAGGTGAATTCGAATATTTGGAACACTTCATGTCCAACTCAAATGTCACATGCAGCATAATGTGTACTCCCATTTAGATACGTACACAAGCGATGTATCAAGATTCAAATACCGAGTCAATCAACCAAGAATGTACATAACTAACAGACATATAAACACTTATAGAGTATATGGATCAATAATATCAACTAACATACATAAGCCAGGCCGCTGTACTTTTTTTGGCTACAACAACATCTTTTTTAGCCAGCATCTTGGCCCTTTCCGATGCGTGTCACTAATGGTCCATCTATACTACTACTATTGCTGAATGCACATTCAGCCCGATTGGCATATTTGTAGGTCTGGCACAGCAATCCAAATGAAATGTCTTCGAGTCTTATCAATTAATACAGACTTGTGCTCAAATAAAATTACAAACCAAATTTTTTTTTATTACATGATCTCTAAAACAAATGGTTTGATTGATTACATGAACAGACAACACAAGGTTATTATCCTATGGAAAGAACATTTCACCTATGATTTACCAAGTAGGAATTTAATTTCCTTTTTTCCTTCAGGACCTTAACAATCTGGTCAGTCTCAGCTTGCTTCATTTTGAAATCCACCAAATATTTAATGGTTGTCTTGAGTACTGCTTGTGATTGTGCTATTTGCTTCCTCAACATGTCAACTTCATCTCTGAGTGCAGAAGCAGAATCTCTTTCTACCACTAGTTTAGCCTCTAGAGCATTAGCAGTTGGCAATTTATAATGCACGATTGGGCCGGTGCCACTACTGTGGGATGATGCAACGTCCATGGGGACCTCGCTCTTTGATCTTGGGCAAACCTGTTTTGCCATTAAAGTTCCGATTGGATTCAGAAAAGTTGAAGTTAGAAAAACATCTCAACTAGGAGTTATAACAGCAAACCAGTTAAACAAACAAGGAATTAAAGAGTTTCAATTGGATGCTGAAAAGTACTCCCTCCGTCCCATAATGTAAGACGTTTTTAACACTATGCTAGTGTCAAAAAACTTCCTATATTATGGGACGGAGGGAGTAGTTATTAACATCATTGTAACCCGCTGTTGCAGCAGCAAAGCAGTTAAACAAACAAGTAGATATTTAAGTTAAGGCAAACAGGTAATTCTTAACAGCAAGTATCAAACACATAGATAGGCGCAGTCTACAATATGATTAACAGGCTGTGCCATTATGTAATCAGTAGCAAACTAAATTAAGCCAAGCAACGTAA
This sequence comes from Aegilops bicornis, assembly GCA_021605145.1. Classification (NCBI taxonomy): domain Eukaryota; kingdom Viridiplantae; phylum Streptophyta; class Magnoliopsida; order Poales; family Poaceae; genus Aegilops; species Aegilops bicornis. The sequence continues at coordinate 781,067,138 of CM038670.1, forward strand.
TTGAACAATTTTGCAATAAGTGGCTAACTAAAATTCCAAGAAGGTGTAATCGAACTTACGCTAGTTCTTTGTACAGGCACTGCTGCAACTTATTTTTCGCTTACAAGGTTGTACAAAGGAGTCCATGGCATCAATTGCTTGGATACGCAGTCCCAATACTTCTTTTCTTCCCACACTGCATGGGTAAGTCGAATGGTTAATCTGGTAAGATGGTGCGTCCTTGATATGTTATATGAGGACGTGTAGTCAGACTAGTTGTAGCCAAACACATCACACTGGCTTTTATTGTATATTTCATGCGATTACTTTTGGCATATCAAGATCTAAGCAATCTACAATAGGATGAAAAGACTGGCATCCTTCACATTATTGGCGAACTCAGTTCATAGAAACAAGCAATTCAACCATTATGTGGGTAAATCAAAAGCGCCACTGGAATATTTTTCACTATCCAATCATACACGCAAAAAGGGGCGACGCCACCATAGGGGCTGGTATGGGCGGCCGCCTCAGGTGGCTGGAAAGTGTGCACCTAGTTTGAGTCGTCCAGGTTGGCCCACACTAGTTTTGTTTGTCCCAACGCACGAGCAGGTAATGTAAAAAATGAAGAAAAATGTTTCAATTTGGATGGGCCAATAACATAAGTGCAAGGCAGGCCCTATAGCAGGCTCGCGGCCCAAACGAGCGCCTCCCATATCGATCAACAGCAGGAAAAATCCCAATTCATTCGCTCCAGCCTCCAGTCTGGTTCACTCCTAACCTAGCCGATGCTGGACAGACCGACACAGCACTTCCTCGCGCCCTCGTTGGAGGGCGGTCGTTGGGCTTCAAGCGAATGGAAGGACAAGAAGATGAAGATCCAACCCTGGGTGTAGCCTGCGTGGGAGGCAGCGGCGGCAGCACGGGCATGGCATCGAGCTTGCGCAAACGGACAGTTGCAGCTTGTAAGAGTAGCATGCACAACGAGCAGGTACATCACATCCCTGATTATATCTAATTCAACTCTTCAATTTCTGGCCAATATTTAAACCTGACGGTGTTGTAAAACTGCTTGTATGTAGGGAATCTATGAGAAAATGAAACCAATTTCTACTTATTTTATAACTCCCCCAATCAATACTGAACTGACTGAATCTGATGTATCTAATCAAGTTTCTGGTGCAAACATACAAGCTCATGTTGTTCTTGAGCCTGAAGTGTCTAATGAACAGACTGCTAATGAAGGATTTGATGCAAACATTTTACATGCTCCTGGTGATGAACATATAGTGTCTAATGAGGGATCTAATGCAAGCATTTTGCAAGCTCATTGAAGGATTTAGTTTCTAATGATGATCTACTATGTTGAGAGAGACAGAGATTTGCAGGCATTGATGACAAGCAAATTATAGTGCATTTTCATAGCTTGAGGAAACGTCGAGGCCATCTACCAGAAAGTCCCCATATCATGACAACATAGCATAAATAATTTTCTAATCTGTTGTTTGAAACTATTGGCATACTTGTGCAGGATAGATATATTGATATGCAGTTTGCGCACTGGTTATACGTGCAATTACACTTTCATATTTTCAGCCAGAGAACGAATAATTCAGGCAGGTACAGACCATGTTTGTAGTCCTTGTACACCATGTTGCATTTTGTGTTTTTTGGTGCTTGCATCATTTAGTGTTTATAATCTGAACTACTTTGGATCATTAGCTGGTTTTCAAAGTGCATGTAGCTTCACATTTCTCAAGTTATGTTGATTTCCGGAGTGCAAGTGCCTTCGTATTTTTTAAGTTAATGTTCGCCCCTGGTAATTTGAATTCGTGGATCAGCCACTGCACACAAATCATACACGAATGCCAGTACGAATTAAATGAAATGCAGTGACTTACACTAGCTTGTTGTACATGCTCGCTGCAGCTCTGCTTGCGCTTGGGATGTTCCATGTACAAATCCATGTTACCACTTGCTTGGATGTGCAGGCCTTGTGCTCCTTGCATCCTCCTCTGCATTTTTGACACGGCGAATGGTTGATCAAATAAGAGGAATCGACCTTGATGTTGTACCGGAGGACAGATACTTACAAGGTTATACGGGTGTGCAGGATGTGTACCAGATCTCGTAGCCCCGTCATGCTTCGCTAAAAAATGGATTTGCTTGTTTCAGATGATATCTCCAGAAGAAATAAGAGTTAAAGTCAGAGTTGCATAGGCGTGTAAGCTAAGAGAGAAGTGAAAGGATATCCAAACATCGTCAGAACAGTGCACAAGGGAGTGATGTGTGGATACCTAGTTCGGGCCGGCGTTAGGGCATGCTCGCCTAGCTAGAGTGCGGGTCACTTCAGAGCCGTTGAGGGTGATGCGCTGGCGTTGGCTGCCCGCGCACAGATGAAGATCTTGAGTGGCAGCGGAGCGCTACGATGCGGTGGACGAGACCGTTTGTGAAGCCCCAACGACCTCGGGGGGCGGAGGTGCTGTCAGGACCGGATTTTCGGGATATAAATTCCCATAAAATGGCCCTTGTGCTCACGAGCCCCAGGATTACTGTTAGCTGATGAGGCACCAACTTGATACAGAAATTCCAAGCAAAATACAAAATATGTAGTACAAGACCATTCTGGCCTATGAGTACAACAAATGGTTTCTAGTGGTTGATGGCGGAAGCGGTTTGTGGATCATCAGCGTTATGGGACTCCATTTCCCCACAGGAACAGCTGACCAGGTTAACTCCTATCTTCGCGAGGCTGCTATCACTGTTGCTTAGGTTCCAGGGCTGTTATCGCAACGCTCCTCTCCAAGCAAGAAATCTGGCCAAGACAATAGCCAGGGACAAGCCAGTGAGTACTTTTGAATGTACTCGCAAACATTATGAACACGGGTATAATATAAATGATAATCATGCACTGAAATATTCTATGATCACAACGCCAGTGATAAAGTAAATCCATGATGCACGTAGGCAGGTTGTTCATATAAAACATGGGTATGCAATCAAAGAATAAAAATAGCATGCACCGATCGGGTGTCTGAAGCGACGCCTCGAAAGGACAATAATATAAAGCATGCCTCGATCCAAGGCCCGAGTGACACCACATAAAGGGCTTATAAAGTAAATAAATAACAAGCAAGCCACAGTCGGGCGTCTCAGCGACACCACATAAAGGGCTTATAAAGTAAATAAATAACAAGCATGCCACAGTCGGGCGTCTCAGCGACAACACATAAAGGGCTTATAGATAATAGAAATAACAAGTATGCCACAGTCGGGCGTCTCAGCGACACCACATAAAGGGCTTATAAGAAAAATAATCACAGTGAATATCCAGGAGGTAGAACCTTCCCAGGGATACTCAATAATTCCAATAATATAAAGGGTTAGTCCATAACAATAATAATCACGATCATCATAAGTCGCAGGTCATGATCCATGTTCTGGTTTAGTAGTTTCTCCTCCGAAGACCAACACTAAGACCGACACTTGACCCATCCCAGACTGTAGTCCTTAACCATGGACACGGCTATTCGAATAGATTTAACCTCTGCAGAGGGTGTACTCTCTACCCACGAGTAACGGATTCCTTTAGTCCATCGGGACTAATTCCGTCTACGGTCTTTTAATTGAAAACACACCTGACCCGCACACACCAGCTTAACTCACCGGTGTCTGGAATCACCCATGACACCTGTTAAGTGCAACTCTAAGTGGGGAGGCTACAACCTCGCGTGGCATGGGATCAAATTTATATCGCGCGCTCTAAGGGGTGCCCCCCTCTCGGTCCCAACCGGAAACACCCATGCCCCCGGACCAGGTGGCATACCTACCAGATGCAGCCGGTATCTTCCACCATGGCCTCTACAGACGGTGTGTGCTAGGAAGGGGTTGACAACTTACTGAACCGTACCCTACCTACGGTAGGGACAAGTGGTAGTACGAAACAAGTATGGGGGTTACTGGAACAAGACTCGATCTACGGCCGACTCAGGAGGTTTAGGTATTCCCTGCATGATTAGCATAACAAATATATTTTCAACCAACAGGCAGAATCACCACTCATCATACCCCGTCATGCCATACTGGACAAGCTCATGTTTACCCAAGACAGAGACTTTCCCGGCTTCCTTACGGTATGTATGAAAGGCATACGAGGGTGATTACTATCACAACGTATCAAAATTTCAGTAGCACAGAAATCACCAATATGCACTTATGAGTATGCTTCCTATCATCACATAAAATAACGAAACTCCGAGACAAGGAGTGTGGTAATCGTATTCAAACGACACACAAAAATATTATGCCAGAGTTCAGAATGCTTGCCTTCAAGAGTACGCAAGTGGGGTGTGCCTTTTGAAAGTTGACTTCTTCTTCAAAAACCTAATTTTGAAATTATTCAAATTAACACATAGTTTCAAAACAGTGCAAAAAAGTTGTCTGAAAAATTCTCAAATAAATCTGAAAATAAAATAGACAATATTTGAGAGAGGTAGGAAAATGATTCAACTCATTTGGAGTTTTATTTTAAAAGATATAGCCAGTGAAAGTTTAGTCAACTTTATGTTTTTAAAATAAAACTGAAAAAAGAAAAAATGTTTCGGAAAGAGTACACGTCGAAGACGTACTTTGCTTTTACGTCTCCACTTACGCTTGCATGGACTGGCGCTGGGTCACTGACAGTGGGTCCAGGAGGCCCATTGGTCAGGTTTGACCAGTCGCCTCTCCCTCCCTTCTCCTCTGCCCGAGCGATGGCGGGACTCCGGCGATCGCCATCGACGAACGGCAGCTCCTCGCGGGGCTCCGAGGGTGGGGATGGATCCGCCAGGCCAGGGCGGTCCTCCCGGTGGTTGAGGGGGTGGCGGGGATGGAGGGAGTCGCCGGCGGCGAGCTCCGCGGCGGACGGTAGCTTCGAGTGAGTTGGGGGTTTGGGCTACGGTGCTCCCCGATCGACGCTGAGAGGGTGGGCGGCTCCGCACGGTTGAGGGGAGAAGGATGGAAGCACGGGAGGGGTTTTGGGGCCTCGGTCTTGGCCGGATTTCACCGGAGTGTGGCGGCGGCCGGACCTGTCAGGGACGAGGAAGACGGCTGTCATTCGCGGATTGCTGGCTACGGGGGGGCTCTAGAGGAGTGGCCTGAGGTCGCCTGAGGGTCTGGACGAGCTCGGGGGCCCCTTAAATAGGCGAGCAATGGCGGTTCCACGTCAGCCAGGGATAAGATCATCAGCGACCGCCGTTCTGTAGCTAGGGGGCGCGTGGCGATGGCTGGGGGTGGCGGCAGGGACTAGAGGACGAGCGGGCACTGCTCCAGGTGCGAGCTGGCGAGCGCGGGTGGCTCGGGCGGCGCCGTCCAGGGCAGGGGCTGTCGGAGCGGCGGTGGCGGCTTGCGTCGGTGGCGCTGTAGGGCGCCAGGAGGGGCCAGGGCGGCTCTGCAGCGAGGGAGGAGTCAGGGCGCGTTGGCTGCGAGCGGAGGAGGATCAGAACGGACGCGGGGGAGGCGGCAACGCGACGGGGCGACTCGGGCGCACGCACGTGCAAAACGCGCGCTCTGGCCGCGCCTAGAGCACGCCCACCAGGTGTTCGACGAAAAGCCAGGGTTTGCTAGGAGGCTAGGGTGGAGCTGGGGTTTAACAGGTCTGGGTTAGGGTCACCTAGGGGCTTAGTGGACATGCTAGTCTGTCCAGAGATGCAAGGTCACAGTGCAAAGACAAAACTCATGTCAAAACTGTCCATGCACTCAAGGTGTTTGACAGAATGCCAATGGCATCTAGGCAACTCTTGGGGTGGCCAAAGTCCCCAGATCATAGTCTCTTTGGAGGAATAAAAAGGTGGTAAAGTTAGTTTGTCAAAAACAGAAACATGTTAGTGCAAGTTTTGCAAATCTTCAGTTTTGGACAGAAAGAAAAAGGCATGATTGCAAGCACTTCAAATCCTCCAATGGGTACACTCTTCTGAACTTAAGGGTTTTGTAGGATGGGCTATAAGTAGGAAAAAGAACCATGTGTAAAAGAGCAAGTAAAAATATGGTTGCAGTACAAATCATCAAGTTGGACTAGAATGAAAATGAGGTTGATTTACTCAAATTTTGGTGGGATTTTTAAATGAATTTACCAAAGGGTTGCAGTTCAAATGGGACCCTAAAACTTATGAAAAACCCTTTTAGAGGAATAAAGCTCAGGGAAAAATAATTATATAAATAATCCCACTGATTAAAGAATTGTTTTATTTGAGAGGGTAAATAAGTCCAATAATGATTGAAAAGCCTTCACTTGGGGTAAAAACTCCCTAATAAAGAAAAGAATGGTTCTGAAATCAAAAGGAAATCCAGAAGATAAAAGTTTAAGTTTCCTGGCAAAATTTTAATAAACAAAACATGGTTAAATTTTTGGGGTGTCACAGGTGCGACGATGTGCTCGGTGAAGTAGCCCCGGTGAGCTGGGAGACGGCGTCGGTGAAGCGCACCTGATGCGGTGGAACTCGGTGTCTGTGCGGCACGTCGGTTGTGGCGGCCGACGTTGTCGGTGGACCACCCGGTGCGGCGGACGAGGGCGTAGATGAGGTAGCTCCGGTGCGGTGCTGACGCGCGACCGTCGTCTTCGTCGTCGTCGTCCGGCACAGAGATGGGTGATACGTCTCCAACGTATATATAATTTTTGATTGCTACATGCTACTTTATCTACTGTTTTAGGCAATATTGGGCTTTATTATCCACTTCTATATTATTTTTGGGACTAACCTATTAACCAGAGGCCCAGCCCAGATTTGCTGTTTTATGCCTATTTCAGTGTTTCGAGGAAAAGGAATATCGCATTTGAGTCAAACGGAACGAAATCAACTCGAGAAGTTATTTTTGGAAGGAAACCCACCTGATGGACTTGGACCCCACGTCGAAGATACGGGAGGTGCTCATTTAGGTGGGGGCGCCCACCCTCGGGCGCGCCTGCCTCGTGGGGCCCCGTAGCTCCACCAACATACTCCTTTCACCCATATATACCGTCAGACTCTAAAACTTCCGTAATGTAAGATAGATCGGGAGTTCCGCCGCCGCAAGCCTCCAGAGCCACGAAAAACCAATCGGGACCCCTTTCCGGTACCCTGCCGGAGGGGGGATCCATCTCCGGTGGCCATCTTCATCATCCCGGCGCTATCCATGACGAGGAGGGAGTAGTTCACCCTCGGGGCTGAGGGTATGTACAAGTAGCTATGTGTTTGATCTCTCTCTCTCTCTCTCTCGTGTTCTCTCTCGTGTTCCCTCTATGGCACGATCTTGATGTATCCCGAGCTTTGCTATTGTAGTTGGATCTTATGATGTTTCTCCCCCTCTACTCTCTTGTGATGAATTGAGTTTCCCCTTTGAAGTTATCTTATCGGATTGAGTCTTTTATAAGAACACTTGATGTATGTCTTGCTGTGTTTATCCGTGGTGACAACGGGATATCATGTGCCACTTGATGTATGTTTTGGTGACCAACTTGCGGCTTCCGCCCATGAACCTAGGCATAGGGGTTGGCACACGTTCTTGATTCTCCGGTAGAAACTTTGGGGCACTCTTTGAAGTACTTTTATGTTGGTTGGATGAATCAGAGGTTGTGTGATGCATATCGTATAATCATGCCCACGGATACTTGAGGTGACAATGGAGTATCTAGGTGACATTAGGGTTTTGGTTGATTTGTGTCTTAAGGTGTTATTCTAGTACGAACTCTTCTATAGATTGATCCCAAAGAATAGCTTTGAGGTGGTTTCGTACCCTACCATAATCTCTATGTTTGTTCTCCGCTATTAGTGGCTTTGGAGTGACTCTTTGTTGCATGTTGAGGGCTTGTTATATGATCTATCTATGTTATTATTGTTGAGAGAACTTGCACTAGTGAAAGTATGAACCCTAGGCCTTGTTTCCTATCATTGCAATACCGCTTACACTCACGTTTACTCATTAGTTACCTTGCTGTTTTTATATTTTCAGTTTACAAAAACCTATATCTACCATCCATATTGCACTTGTATCACCATCTCTTCAGAACTAGTGCACCTATACAATTTACCATTGTATTGGGTGTGTTGGGGACACAAGAGACTCTTTGTTATTTGGTTGCAGGGTTGCTTGAGAGAGACCATCTTCATCCTACGCCTCCTACGGATTGATAAACCTTAGGTCATCCACTTGAGGGAAATTTGCTACTGTCCTACAAACATGTGCACTTGCAGGCCCAACAACGTCTACAAGAAGAAGGTTGTGCTATAGACATCAAGTTCTTTTCTGGCGCCGTTGCCGGGGAGGCTAGGTAAGTGAAGGTATATATTTAGAACTTGCAATCGAATCTTTTTGTTTCTTCTTTTAGCTCTAGTCTAGTTTATAAAAGAAAATTACAAAAAAAATGGAATTAAGTTTGTCTCATACGCTTCATCTTTTTAATATATTTCGTGAGTGTGATGAAAAGGAAAATTGTGCCAAAGTGTTAGAAGAAGAATGCATTAAAATGTTTGGCACTAAATCTTTGAATGATGAGCATGATTTCAATGTTGTTATTATGAACTCCTTGAATATCCATGATGCTAATGATATGCAAAGCCACAAGCTTGGGGAAGCTATGTTTGATGAAGATGATATTTTTTGTACCCCAAGCTTTGATGAGCAAATTTACTATGATGAAAGCATGCCTCCTATCTATGATGATTATTGTGATGACATGTATGCTTTAAATAATAATGATAACCATGAAACTTGTCATCTTGATCTTAATTCATATGATAGTTATTTTGTTGAGTTTGCTCCCACTATTATTCATGAGAAGAATTTTGCTTATGTGGAGAGTAGTAAATTTCTATGCAAGTAGATCATGAAAAGAATGATTTAGGTGCTGGTTATATTGTTTAATTCATTCATTATGCTACTGAAAATTATTATGAGTGAGGAATATATGCTTGTAGGAATTGCAATAATATCAAGTTTCCTCTCTATGTGCTTAAAGTTTTGAAGTTATGCTTGTTTCACCTTCCTATGCAAGTTGATTATTGTTCCCATAAGTTGTTTGCTCACAAAATCCCTATGCATAGGAAGTGGGTTAGACTTAAATGTGCTAGTCATATTCTTCATGATGCTCTCTTTATGTTTCAATTCCTATCTTTTTGTGAGCATCATTGAAATCATCATGCCTAGCTAGGGGCGTTAAACGATAGCGCTTGTTGGGAGGCAACCCAATTTTATTTTAGTTTCTTTATTTTTGGTTCTGTTTAGGAATAAATAATCCATCTAGCTTCTGTTTAGATGTGGTTTTATGTTTTAATTAGTGTTTGTTCCAAGTAGAACCTTTGGGAAGACTTGGGCGAAGTCTTTATGATCATGCTGTAAAAAACAGAAACTTTAGCGCTCACGAGATTAGCTAGAAATTTTTACTGGAGAGTGATATTTAGCTGATTCTTTTTGCTGATGATTACTAGACAAATTCCTCAGGTCCGCCAATTTATTTTAAAAAAATTGGAGTTCCAGAAGTTTGCGTTAGTTACAGATTACTACAGACTGTTCTGTTTTCTACAGATTCTGTTTTCATTGTGTTGTTTGCTTATTTTGATGACTCTATGGCTAGTAAAATAGTTTATAAACCATAGAGAAGTTGGAATACAGTAGGTTTAACACCAATATAAATAAAGAATGAGTTCATTACAGTACCTTGAAGTGGTGTTTTGTTTTCTTTCGCTAACGGAGCTTACGAGTTTTCTGTTAAGTTTTGTGTTCTGAAGTTTTCAAGTTTTGGGTAAAGATTTAATGGACTATGGAATAAGGAGTGGCAAGAGCCTAAGCTTGGGGATTCCCAAGGCACCCCAAGGTAATATTCAAGGATAACCAAGAGCCTAAGCTTGGGGATGCCCCGGAAGGCTTCCCTCTTTCGCCTTCGCTCATCGGTAATTTACTTGGAGCTATATTTTTATTCACCACATGATATGTGTTTTGCTTGGAGCGTCATGTCATTTTCTTTAGCTTTGATTGCTGTTTGAATAAAGTATCAAGATCTGAATTTATTAAATGGGAGAGTCTTCACATAGTTGCATAATTATTCGACTACTCATTGATCTTCACTTATATCTTTTGAGCATGATAATTTTTGCTCTAGTGCTTCACTTAGATCTTTTAGAGCACGGTGGTGGATTTGTTTTAAAGAAACGTGATCTCTCATGCTTCACTTAGATTATTTTGAGAGTCGTTAATAGCATGGTAATTTGCTTAATGTTAATATACTTAGTGTTCAAGATATGTGAAACTTTCTTTTGAGTGAATTGAATACTAACATAAATTTAATGCTTGATAATTGTTTTGAGATATGGAGGTAATAATATCAAAGTCGTGCTAGTTGATAATTGTGAATTTGAGAAATACTTGTGTTGAAGTTTGCAAGTCCCGTAGCATGCACGTATGGTTAAAGTTGTGTAACAAATTTGAAACATGAAGTGTACCTGGCTTGTGCATCCTTATGAGTGGCGGTCGGGGACGAGCGATGGTCTTTTCCTACCAATCTATCCCCCTAGGAGCATTGCACGTAGTACTTGATTTTGAATGGCGTCTAAATTTTTGCAATAAGTTTATGAGTTCTTTTGACTAATGTTGAGTCCATGGGTTATACGCACTTTTACCTTTCCGCATTTGCTAGCCTCTTCGGTACCGTGCATTGCCCTTTCTCACCTTGAGAGTTGGTGCAAACTTCGCCGGTGCATCCAAACTCCGTGATATGTTACGCTCTTTCACACATAAACCTCCTTATATCTTCCTCAAAACAGCCACCATACCTACCTATCATGGCATTTCCATAGCCTTTCCGAGATATATTGCCATGCAACTTCCATCATCATTATTATGACATACATTACTTCTGTCATATTGCCATTGCATGATCATGTAGTTGACATCGTATTTGTGGCAAAGCCACCATGCATTATTTTCCATACATGTCACTCTTGATTCATTGCACCATCCCGGTACACCGCCGAAGGCATTCATATAGAGTCATATTTTGTTCTAAGTTTCGAGTTGTAATGGTTGAGTTGTAGGAGAAATAAAAGTGTGATGATTATCGTTATTAGAGCATTGTCCCAAGTGAGGAAAGGATGATGGAGACTATGATTCCCCCATAAGTCGGGATGAGACTCCGTACGAAAAAAATAAAAAAAATAAAAAAAAGAGAAAAGGCCCAAATAAAAAAATAAAAAAATGAGAGAAAAAGAGAGAAGGGACAATGCTACTATCCTTTTACCACACTTGTGCTTCAAAGTAGCACCTTGTTCTTCATGTAGTGAGTCTCATATATTGTGCTTCAAAGTAGCACTAAGATCTTCATGATAGAGAGTCTCTCATTTTGTCATTTTCATATACTAGTGGGAATTTTCATTATAGAACTTGGCTTGTATATTCCAATGATGGGCTTCCTCAAAGTGCCCTAGGACTTCGTGAGCAAGCAAGTTGGATGCACACCCACTTAGTTTCTTTTGTAGAGCTTTCATATACTTATAGCTCTAGTGCATCCGTTGCATGGTAATCCCTACTCCTCATGTTGACATCAATTGATGGGCATCTCCATAGCCCGTTGATTATCCTCATCGATATGAGACTTTCTCCTTTTTTGTCTTCTCCACACAATCCCATCATCATATTCTATTCCACCCATAGTGCTATACCTATAGCTCGCGCTCATGTATTGCGTAAAGGTTGAAAGAGTTTGAGATTATTTGAGTATGAAACAATTGCTTGGCTTGTCATCGGGGGTATAGAAGTTGGGAACATCTTTGTGTGACGAAAATGAAGCATAGCCTAACTATATGATTTTGTAGGGATGAACTTTCTTTTGCCATGTTATTTTGAGAAGACATGATTGCTTTGATTAGTATGCTTGAAGTATTATTATTTTTATGTCAATATGAGCTTTTTCCTTAAATGTTTTGGATCTGAATATTCATATAATAAGTAAGAAGATTTATATTATGCCAAGTAGCACTCCGCATCAAAAATTATTTTTTATCATTTACCTACTCGAGGACGAGCAGGAATTAAGCTTGGGGATGCTTGATACGTATCCAACGTATCTATAATTTTTGATTCCTCCATGCTACTTTATCTACTATTTTAGGGAATATTGGGCTTTATTATCATTAATAAAATGATGTGGGGTGCAAGCCCTGCAGTCTTCAAGGTCAAAAAAAATATTGGGCTTTATTATCCACTTTTATATTATTTTTGGGACTAACCTATTAACCGGAGGCCCAGCCCAGATTTGCTGTTTTATGCCTATTTCAGTGTTTCGAGGAAAAGCAATATCAGACAGAGTCAAAATGGAACGAACGCAACTAGAGAAGTTATTTTTGGAAGGAAACCCACCTGATGGACTTGCACCCCATGTCAGAAGATACGGGAGGTGCTCACGACGGTGGGGGCGCGCCCACCCCCTGGGCGCGCCCCCCTGCCTCATGGGGCCCCCGTAGCTCCACCGACGTACTCCTTTCACCCATATATATCGGGAGTTTCGCCGCCGCAAGCCTCCAGAGCCACGAAAAACCAATCGGGACCCCTTTCCGGTACCCTGCCGGAGGGGGGATCCATCTCCGGTGGCCATCTTCATCATCCCGGCGCTATCCATGACGAGGAGGGAGTAGTTCACCCTCGGGGCTGAGGTTATGTACCGGTAGCTATGTGTTTGATCTCTCTCTCTCTCTCGTGTTCTCTCTCGTGTTCCCTCTATGGCACGATCTGATGTATCCCGAGCTTTGCTATTGTAGTTGGATCTTATGATGTTTCTCCCCCTCTACTCTCTTATGATGAATTGAGATTCCCCTTTGAAGTTATCTTATCGGATTGAGTCTTTTATAAGAACACTTGATGTATGTCTTGCCGTGTTTATCCGTGGTGACAATGGGATATCATGTGCCACTTTATGTATGTTTTGGTGACCAACTTGCGGGTTCCGCCCATGAACCTAGGCATAGGGGTTGGCACACGTTCTTGATTCTCCGGTAGAAACTTTGGGGCACTCTTTGAAGTACTTTTAAGTTGGTTGGATGAATCTGAGATTGTGTGATGCATATCGTATAATCATGCCCACAGATACTTGAGGTGACAATGGAGTATCTAGGTGACATTAGGGTTTTGGTTGATGTGTGTCTTAAGGTGTTATTCTAGTACGAACTCTTCTATAGATTGATCTGAAACAATAGCTTTGAGGTGGTTTCGTACCCTACCAGAATCTCTACGTTTGTTCTCCGCTATTAGTGGCTTTGGAGTGACTCTTTGTTGCATGTTGAGGGCTTGTTATATGATCTATCTATGTTATTATTGTTGAGAGAACTTGCACTAGTGAAAGTCTGAACACTCGGCCTTGTTTCCTATCATTGCGATACCGTTACGCCACGTTTACCATTAGTTACCTTGCTGTTTTTATATTTTCAGTTTACAAAAACCTATATCTACCATCCATATTGCACTTGTATCACCATCTCTTCGCGAACTAGTGCACCTATACAATTTACCGGTGTATTGGGTGTGTTGGGGACACAAGAGACTCTTTGTTATTTGGTTGCAGGGTTGCTTGAGAGAGACCATCTTCATCCTACGCCTCCTACGGATTGATAAACCTTAGGTCATCCACTTGAGAGAATTTTTTTATTGTCCTACAAACCTATGCACTTGCAGGCCCAACAACGTCTACAAGAAGAAGGTTGTGTAGTAGACATCAGTGGGGAACGGTGGGGAATGAGGGATTTGAGAAATCTGGGCGCGGAAGGGGACGGTGGAGAAGAGAGATTTTGCAGGGCTGGAATTGGGGCCGCCAGATATTTCAATCCGAAACGTGGAAGCGCGAACTTATATTGTCGTCGTCCTTTTTTTTGGGGGGAGGGGGGTGGGTGGTTGGGTGCTACGCGTCCGTCCGACACACGCGACCACCCCGATAGGACTACGCTTCGGTGCCTTAAGGCACCTGCCTTTGTGTCCATGACATGTGGGCCCAACAGATGGATGGCCCACATGTCGGGCCACCTAAGGGCTGTTGCCTTTTAAGGCACCAAGCAGGCCCACCCGACACGACCACTCGGCGCACTGGTGCGCCTACATTTGAGAATGCAAACGAATCTTCTTTCATTTGCAAACGAATCTGTATGTATTACCATGCCCGTGTTTTCCTTGCAATAATTAGTCATTCGAAACGAGATACTCCATCCGTTCACTTTTGTAAGTCGTTTCAGACAACTTAAAATGAACTGTTTTGCACATTGTGTGAAATGTCTTCAATGTCTTATAAAAGTGAACACAGGGAGTACTATAAATTAATTAATGATGAGTTATTTGAAAAAAAATCGAAACGGTACCCACGCTAACGTGGATTAGAGTGTGTCACATAATTAGTAATTTGAATTAGAGTGTGTGTCACGTAGTTAGTTATTTGAATTAGAGTGTGTGTGTCACGTAGCGATCTCCAATTCTAACGTGGATTTCACATTTCACTGTATCCACGCTACTTTTTTAATATAAATTCATATGTATATGATGAACACCATGGTAGTGAGAAAACTTTTGGATGGATTCAAACATATGACCTACAAAATAGCACAACAAATTGAGCCAATGTCAACTTTTCGAAACTTAGTATGGCACGAACTCGAAATAATTACGCGTATGCCTGGTCCTCGGTTCAAATCTTACAATGTACACCGAATTGAAACATCGATATTAAGTCTCGTACTATGTACATTCAAATTTTGTTTTAGTCCCCTGCCACAAGACAAATGCTACCTACTTCTGTGATCGGTCAATCTTCCTCTCCTAACCACCTTAGAAAGCTATCGGTTTCCAACACACGTTCATTCTTTCTCTCCATGTTTCGATCTCTAAGTCTCTCAACTACACAACCCCTTTTTCCACTCCTGTTACCAAATGTATTTACCTCACACACCCGCCATTGCACCCCATGCCAAGCTCTCTCTCTCTCTCCCCCGTCTCTCTCTCACCCTCTCGCGCTAAATACATGCATTGCCTATCTAGCCCCCCAACCTCTCGTGCGCAGCACGACGTTGTATATCTAGGTCACTCCCTCGAGACTGTCTCTCACTTTCTTCCATACAATGGGCCACACTCTCTCAATCTCGCTCTCTTTATCTGAGTCTCTTTTAACCTCGTTTTCTTTCACACACAAATGATATATCTTCCTGTTCGGGCCTCGATTGACACACTCTATACTCTCTCATGCAGATTGTCTATCTAGGTCAGTCCATCCAAGCTGCCGCCACTCTTTCGACCTCATGGTGGGCCACACTCACTCAATCTCTCTCTCTCTCTCTCTCTCTCTCTCTCTCTCTCTCTGTGTGTGTGTGTGTGTATGTCTCGATTTACCTCGCTCTTTCTCGGACAAAAACGATATATCACCATGTTTGAGCCCAATTCGACCTATTCACATTGTATACTCTCTCACGCACATCGTCTATCTAGGTCACTCTCTCCAACCCGTCTCACTCTTTCGATCGCACGGCGGCCCTATGTGATCGGTTGACCTTGCTTCCTCCCACGCACAAAATATATCTACACGTCTGCGGATCGGATCATCTCTCAAGCTCTATCTTACAGCCCTCACCCTTACCAAAAGCTCAATAGGACAATATCTCTCTGGAGCATATATATTTGTTCAATGAATGTCGGACCACACTCACTTTGTCTCTCTATCTATATGTCTCTCGATTGACCTCGCTTTCATACCGTATCTTCCACGCGTTGAAGCTACTACCTCTCCATCCCTCGCATAAGCCGGAGCTATTTACATTGCGAGGGCACTCCAACCTTGGATTAATTTGTGTAGGCATTTATTCCGGTCGGTTTAGATTATATTTTCGTAGCATTCGCCCACAACTACTCCAAACGCGCCGTTGCAACCCACGCAACTCCCCTAGTTGATTTCCCTCTGGCTCGGTCATCGCTCTCGCACGTCCTTTCTCACCTTCAACGTCGCACCATGGTATTATTGAAAAACTATGTTGTTCTCTTTAATTATTATAAATAAGCTACAAAACTACACATCGATAGTCCGCTTGGAATGGAACAAATTTCGACCCACAAATTAAAGTGCTACAAACTACACACCAAGGGGCCCACATGTCATGAAAAAAATTTGGACCCATATACAAATTAAAAAATAAAGGACGAGGATCGAACATGCGACCGGGCCTTCAAGCCGCACGTCAATAGGCAACATAATGAGAATAGCAATGTTTGTTGTACCCACTTTGTTCACATAATGTTTTTATATTACCACAGCCTAATTAATGGATAACATGTAATATTATTTTTAGTACTATTCGCCTTCACTTACTGGTGGGTTCCATGTGCTCTCTCTCTCTCTCTCTCTCTCTCTCTCTCTCTCTCCTCCCCTTCTGCGTTTAGACGCACGGGCAAACAGGAAGAACTCGCGGGCGATGTTGCCGTTGACCATATCTGGACGCGTTCACAACTCACAAGTCACGGCACCAGTTTCACGTACTAGCAACACTAGTTAGTGTGTACGTGCAATGCATGTTAATTTGGAAGTATATTAAGTGCATGGGGATATTAACTAATAGGATATTATTTGCGTGTTGTCATGTGATTAGCACTATTTTTGGCATGAAATTAATTGCACGCTAAACGTGTTGAGCGCTCGACATTGAAGCAGTCTAGGTCGTTGGATGACAAGGAATACATGTGGCTTGATGACGTTTTATATTTAATTTGATACGGCTCTAGCGTAACATTCAATTGATCAAACCATACATTTCGTTCAGTCGACTCGACTTTTAAATTATCTGACGATCGATATAAAATAAACGGAAATGATAAACATTCAGATTTTAAGCATGGCAATCCGAACGTTTTTCATGGCAAATTTAGATTACGCGGCGGCGGAGGGGGCGTCTCGCGGTGGGAAGCGGCTCCTCTGCCGTGCTCTGTGTGTCGTCGGACCACTGACCGACAGCGACGGCGGCGTCTTGCACCGTTGTTGGCGTACTCCTGGACATTGGCCTAGCTTCAAGGAAGGCGAAAATGTTCTGGACTTTGGAGCGAGTCAACTGGCGGGAGGAGGCGACTGGCGTTGGTGCAAGGAAGCGGTCGACGGCGGCCATCCATGCCGCTGAGGGGGGCACTGGCACCCGCGCGGGGATAGGCGCTGTCAACGGCGCGGCAGAGACGTTCGTGTGCATGGGCAACGATGGAAGTTCAGTCTACATTGTTGGGAAAGATTCATAAAGCTCAGAAGGATGACAAGGAAATTGTCGAGATAAAGGAGAGAATGAGCAAAGGAAAGGCCAAAGGATTTCGTGAGGATGAGCACGACACCTTGTGGTTTGAGGACCGTGTTTATGTGCCCAATAATGTAGAAATCAGGAAGTTGATACTACAGGAAGCTCATGACTCGACATACTCGATACACCCCGGAAACACTAAGATGTATTTGGATTTGAAGGAGCGTTTCTGGTGGACTGGTATGAAGAAGGATATTGCTGAGTATGTAGCCGTATGTGATGTATGTCAAAGAGTGAAGGCAGAACATCAGAAGCCAGCAGGATTACTGCAGCCTATGCCTATACCCTAATGGAAGTGGGATAAGCTTGGCATGGATTTTATCACCGGATTACCCAGGACCCGATCGGGATATGATTCTATCTGGGTAGTAGTGGATCGCTTGACCAAAGTAGCTCACTTTATCCCAGTGAAGACCACCTATACAAGTGCGAAATTGGCCAAGATATACATGACCAGGATCGTATGTCTTCATGGAGTTTCGAGGACCATCGTATCAGATAGAGGAACGCAGTTTACTTCAAAGTTTTGGCACTAGCTACACCAGAATTTGGGAACCAGACTAGAGTTCAGTACAGCTTTTCGTCAACAGACAGATGGACAGACTGAGAGAGTCAATCAGATTCTAGAAGACATGTTGAGAGCTTGTGCGCTAGACTATGGATCTAGTTGGGATGATAACTTGCCATACGCGGAGTTTTCATACAACAATAGCTACCAGGCCAGTTTGAAGATGGCACAGTTTGAAGCCCTTTATGGAAGAAGGTGCAGAACACCGTTGATGTGGGATGAAGTTGGAGACCGTCGGTTGTTTGGACCAGATTTGATCAAAGAGTCAGAAGAGAAGGTTAAGTTGATTCAGGATAGACTGAAGGTAGCTCAGTCCAGGAAGAAGAGTTATGCAGATTCAAAATGCAAGGAGGTAGTCTATGAAATCGAAGACCGAGCATATCTTCGTGTGTCACCTCTGCGAGGAGTTAAATGTTTTGGAGTTAAGGGAAAGTTAGCCCCGAGATTTGTAGGACCATACCGAGTTTTGGAACGTATGGGAGAAGTGGCCTACAAGTTGGAGTTACCCGAAGGACTGTCAGGAGTTCATGATGTGTTCCATGTTTCCCAGTTGAAGAAGCGCCATGCCGAGATGGCCGATATTCCTCTGAGAGGCCCTTGGAAGCAATTCAGTTGGACAATGATTTGACCTATGAAGAGAAGCATGTCAAGGTTCTCGAGTTTGCCAGCCGGGTTACACGCAACAAGATTATCAAGTTTTGTAAAGTTCAGTGGAGCCACCATACCGAGGATGAAGCCACCTGGGAACGACAGGATGATCTACGGAAAGACCACCCACACCTATTTTCTAGCCAACCCGAATCTCGAGGGCGAGATTCATCTTAAGGGGGTAGGTTTGTAACATCTCAAATTTTCAATTTGGAATGTTATACATAGGTCATTCATGCATATCATATTTTATTGCATTTCCTTTTGCGATCCTCGAAATTCTAAGCAACTCAAGGACCTACGGAGAGAGTTGGGGATTTCACGTTTTTCATATTTGAATTTTATCAAATATCGAAACAAGGATCACTTTGATTCTTATTATTTTTCTCTCCGAAAATATTTCATATTAAAATATATGAGAGGAGATAATATGACTTCTCCAAAATAAGTGAAATATTGGAGGAAAATTTTTAAAAATCAAATGATAATTTTTATTTGGATTTTATTGCAATTTTATTTGAATTAGGAAAAATATGCGTTTTTCAAAATTGCATTAGAGGCCCAAATAAATGTTCACTTTGTCTGCAATATTATTTGAGGACCGTGAAAATTTATTTTAGGATTTTTGGAGTCCGTTTAGTATTTCTTTTAACTTTTTTTCCTGCGTCAGGATTTATTTAAAAAAAAGTAACCAACTTACCGGGCCGTGTCCGACCTGGACACTTAGCCCGGCCGGCTTTATAAGCCGGGAGGCCCAGCGCCCAGCCCACCCCAGCCGCGCCCAATCCGCGCCAAGGCCGCCCTCGCGCTCGCCGCCACCGGCCGCCTCGCCATCCGGCCGTCGCCGGAGGTATAAGCCGCCGCCGCCGGTTTTCGCGAGAAAACCGTTCATTTTTTGAAACCCTAGTTCATTTTTTTAGATCGGTTTTGTTTCGTTTTTTCTCGGTCCGGTTAAATAGTGGACGATCGTCCCTACGTTCGTTTTAACGAACGCTATTCGTTCGTTAGACGCAGACAGCGAACGTTCGTTCGTTAGCCTGTTCGTCAGTTTTTCTTTTTTTCAGGGTTTTCCGTGATTACTTTTTTATCGCAATTTTTGCCCTAATCTTCGTTCTAGTAGAACTTTTCGCTCGTTTATCCAAATCAGGTGAAACAAGCATCTAGATCTTCGCTCAAAGCCCTCTTTCTGTTTGACCAACTTGAACAATATTTTGGTACTGTAAAATTTGACTTTAGTCCAGATTAGTAAACAGATCTTGTTTCTTTCGTAGTTTGAGTTTCGTTGCTCCGTTTGATTTGATTCTTTTTGCAAATCCAATCTCTTTAGTTGAGTTTCATATTCGATCTTCTTATTTGAGTTTTACCTATGCATCTTCGCTTGAGTGCTTATGTATGCAATTGTTTGTTTGCGATAGAATTCCCGTAGTGCGAAGCGTGCTACTACGAGTCACTAGGTTTTGCGGATCGTCAGCAAGGCAAGTAACACATTGATCATACTCTTTTCCTACCCAGTTTTTATGCATTAGTATCAATCCTCAAACATTGCATGATTAGGATGTGTTTAACTTGTGGGTATTGGGAAGTAGATGATGAGATGGAACCTATTGTCCTCTATATCAAAGCCCCGGGAGTTACTACGTTATGCTTATACTGCTATGCTATGCTCGTAGACGTGGATTGGGTTTGAGCATATCCATGACAGATGTGAGATTGTTAATTAATGGTTCAACTTAAGGTGGCAACTTTAATACACATCTGGGTGGATTGTTGGTTTGGGCACCTGGAGAATCCAGTGTTGTCCTAGGATATCATGGAGTACCCGTGTGATCTTCCTACGGTCCGCCACCCAGGCTCAAAGGGATCATAAGATTATTCATGCTAGAAACTTCCGTGTGTAGCCACAAGCTATTATGGGCTCTAGCATAGTTGAGTATGTTGCATGACCTCTTTCAGTGGTGGGCTAGCAGATGTGGAGGGAAAGTAGGTGTAACTGTCCACACAGAGTAAAGAGTTAGTGCTTCTAAAAGACTGTGTCTCGGTCATCCGTTTCTCAAACACCATGTAGTGCGAGAAATACAATGGAGGAGATCGAGTCTTGTGGGGAAAAGTGCGCAAACCTCTGCAGAGTGTACAAACTAATCATGGTTAGCCGTGTCCCTGGTTATGGACATCTTGAGTATCTGGTTCTTGGATTATCATATGGATCTCATCACTCTAATTTAATTTTGTTGGGTTGATAATTACTTTTAATTGGGATTGAGTTGGAGGAACCTTCTCAATGATGTTTCAACTACCATGATAGTTAAATAAAATATATTTCTTTGTTGTAGGCAAAAATTAGCTTTTCGCAAAACAGTATAACCATAGAGCCTCCACCAGCCATATATGCATGTACTGATAGCATTTATTCTATTCACTGCTCTATTGTGTTATTATGCCAGCATATTCCATGTGTTGACCCATTTTCGGGCTGCAACGTATCATGTTGCAGACTTTTCAGACGAAGAGTAAGGTTCGCTAGGCCGTTGTCATGCACTCAGCTATGCCGTTGGAGTTGATGGACTCACTTTATCTTCCAAGCCTTCCGCCGTTATCTTATTTAGATGGCCTTAAGCCATATTTATTGTAATAAGTTCTTCTTTGAGACACTCGATGTAATAAGTGTATGATTGCTACTCTTTTATAAATCCTTCGAGTACTGTGTGTGTCCGCATTACCGATCCAGGGATGAAACTTAAGCACAGAGACTTTTGGTCGCTACAGCCATGCACCCTTTAAAGGGAAGAAAATTGACCAACCTGAAATTGAAAAGCTACAATGTTTTTCCAGTAATGTGCAGTAAAAATCCATCCGTCTCGTGCATCCAGAGTGGCTTCTTTTTTATAAATTTTCTCATCTTCACCCTACAATTAAATTCTATCATAGTTAGGAAACAATACTTTCCAAATTTTTATTTTCTAAAAAAGAAAGTAAATAGCTTCAAAGGCAGATAAAAGCGGAAAATATCCAATCGGATTAGTTACTTGGCAATAAAAATATCTTGCCTGGTATGTGGTGGGCGAAGGGGTTTCCTGACCAAGTTAAATCGACAACATGGCACCAGCACCTCGGAAAATCGTAAGCAAAGTTATGAGACCCTTGCTCAAGCATTACACTACGCAGATGCACAACGATCATTCGATCAATATGACTTTATGTGCATGATTGGAGTCTGTTAGATACATCTCATAAAAAAATCAAGTTCTTATACCAACTTCTCCGTAACAGATTACAGCAGAATAGAGCATTGAGAAGAGAAAGTAAGTGGAATAAATAAGTAAAACACTAATGCTTACCAGTCTTGTGATGTTACTCAGTGCTCTATGTTGGTCGGGGGATATATCAAATGGACGCTGGTTTTGCTGGAGCTTCAAATCCACTAAACTTACAACATCCAAGAAGGCTCACCCTGGACCAACAAGATCACCTTCTATTTATCTGTAGCCTTCCCACGTTGAAGAAAGTTTAAATGAGGATAAATGTAGCATGACGTGTTCAGTATATTAAGCAGTACCAGTTCAGTATATTCTACAAGGATACACATTCAAGATCCGTGAGGACAACACTTTAAGCCTACTGCAAAAAAATAAAATTCTTCAAAGATCAAAACCATGCAAATTAATGGTGGATACACCAACTACCTTGGCCAACCGTGTCTATTGTAGGGCTTGGAATTATTTAAATTAAAGCCAAAAACATGTGTAAACATCGATAAGAAAAAACTAATCAATATTATCATTTCAAGGCTGTAGAACTGCAACTAAAAATAGCCGGTTGTCGGGGGTTGGGTGCGACATATGCCAAAGGATGGCTTATCATGGAGGGGGCGAGTAGAACGTCGCCGGTGCCTGGAAACGGGATGAGGAGAAGACATGCATGCCGGCGAATCTTACCCAGCTTGTGGCTCTCCGAGGAGATAACACCTCATCGCTGCTTTCTGCGGGGTCTCCGCATGATCACTATGGCAAAGTGAGTACAAGATGCTCCTTGAGCTGTTGGGTGAGGAAGGAGAAGGGCACGGCTAGCTCTTCTCTTCCCTCTATGTGTGTGTCTAAAACTACTAGGTTCCAACCCTTTGCATGGGTGCCCGGGGTTTATATAGGCCTACCCCGGGGTACAATGGTAATCCGCTGGGCGGGTCCCAGCCGTCAGTCTCTTAGGTCGCCCGTCTTCTCCGCCGACTTCGGGGCCCGCCAACTAGTGGGCCCTGCCGACGTGATCCAAAGATGGGGCCGACAGCCCTCGTCCGCCAGCGGCCTCTTGCCCATTGCAGTTCACTGCAGCGCGTCTAATGACGCGAGCTTGGTCGCGGGGGCATGGCAACAGTGCCGCCGCCTGGCGGGCGATCATTGTTGCCATTCCCTGTCTTGTCTAGTTAATGGCGCACGGAGCCCGCGGGAGGGGCCGTCTTTGGGGCGCTCTCGCCGTCTTCTGCACTCCCGCCGACAGGCGGGTCCCGCCGTCTTCGGGTCGTACAGACAGGCCATCGTGGGTACAGGAACCTGCCCACGGGGCTGACGTCAGGGCCGGTGTGGCCACAGTGCTGCGCCGGACGGAGATCTCCGTCGGTACGGCGCCCTGTGGCCATGCCTGCCCTTTATGAGCGGGGCGGGGACCGGCCGCGAGGCGGCTTTATCCCATCCCGCTCGTAGTCACTCTGCAGGGAGTGGGCGGAGTCGCGGGCCGACTCCTGTAGCCGGCTTCATTGGAGGTCGGCTTGAGTCGGCTTGTCCCGAGGCCGCCTCTCGGGACTCGGCCTAGAGGCGATCGGCGACTGTCCGCCGACTCTCTGAAGGCGGCTCTTTGTCTTGGGATCTTGAGGGGCACAGTCTGCCCTGATGTTTTGAAAGGTCCAGGGGCTCGGGTCTGCCTACCCGTGGCCCATTACTCCGACAGTAGTCCCCGAAGCTGGTGAGGCGCCAAGGGCAAGATGTCGTGGAGCCTCGACAGCTTTATCCCTTTGGTAGAAGAATCTGGACTCGGCCCGCCGTCTCCATCTGGACTAGCTGGAGTCTGCCTTCAGGGGGCCGTCTTGCTCTTCAAAGGTTTCGAAGGTCGCAGCGGGATCCGGGCGGCGTGCCTGATAAGCTTCCCGGCAGCTGCCCGTTGCGGGCCCGCCACGCGACGCCACGCGGCAGGCAGTCTGTAGCCCAGCGTGACAAGACAGGCCGTCGGCGGGCCCGCCACTACCACGCCTCGGCGCGCAGCGGATCCGCTGCGGTTGTGCGAGCGGTTGGTTTCACGCCGTTATCGCGCAGTAACATCGTGGGAAATCATGGGCGTGGGGGCGTGGCGCAGTTAATCCCACGCCCGCCCCGGCCGCAGCCTCAGGCGCCTATAAGTAGGCGGGGGGAGGGAGGGGGCGGCGACGCACGCGCACCCTCTCTTCCCCGCTCCCTCTTGCTTCCTGCCTCGTCTTCTTCCTCGCTCCGCTGCGCCGAACCTCGCCACGCCGCGGAGATGAGCTCCTCATCCGCCGCCGCGCCTCCCACCGCGCGCTCCGACGTGTGGGACGACTCCATCATTGACGACGACATCATCGAGTTTCTTCGTCAAACGTGCCGCATCCCCGGCAGCCACCTAGTGCGGACCCGCGCCGCGCCGGAGGGCGAAATCACGCCGGCGTCGGAGGAGGGCGAGCGGGTCATTTTCCGCTCGCACCTCATGCGCGGGCTAGGGCTGTCGGCGAGCGGCTTCTTCCGCGCGTTCTTGGAGTTTTCGGGCTCCAACCGCACCACCTCACCCCCGACACGGTGGTGCTGCTGGCCGCCTTCGCATCCTTATGCGAGGGCTTTCTCGGCGTTCTCCCCACCATCGAGCTGTGGGGGGAATTCTTCCAAGCCAAGCTCGGGACCCACGTCGCTCGCGTGCCGGCTCTGTGCGGCACGTTCATCGCCAAGAGGAGGCCGGTGCCCGAGAACCCTTTTCCTGCCATCCTCCTCATCAAGTCGGTGAAGATGTGGCAGCGCACATACTTCTACATCAAGAACGTCACCACCGAGGGTGACTGGTCAACTTGCCGCCTTACGTGGGCGGCGAAGTTGGCGGGTCAATTTCAGCTGGTCCTATAGGGCCCGGACGCCGACTCCCACAGTAACGCGCCGCCGTCAGCTGACTCCAGCGTGATGACGCAGTCGGAGGGCCTGACTGGGGCAGACTTGCTGGCCGCCTTCATGGCGCGCCGAGTTCTCCCTCTTCAAGGCCGACCTCATCCGGACCGCCGATGAGCGGCCGCCGGGACCCCAGCCGGCTGTGCTCCAAAGACATGCCCCACGCGGAGGTGGTGGACACGCTGAACTTCTTGGCGAACTGCGGCCTCACGGAGGAATGGCAGTTCATCAAGGAGCCATACTGCTACGCCAACCCCCCGCCATTGGTAAGTCGTCTCTTGCTTCTCTGTTTCCTTCTTCAGCCGAATCCGGCTCTAATTTTCCTTGGTCTTCTCCGATTCAGAATCCCCTCATGCCGCCTTCGGTCGGCGCCGCGGGGCCGGCTCGTGAATTTGTCCCCGACCGGGCGGAGAGCGACGCCGACGACCCCGACTTGGGCATGGCAGTGATGGAGGCCGACGCCGAGGGAGGAGGAGGGGCCGACGACTTCAGGCCTTCGGCCACTTTCGCCGATCGGCCTGACGACGACGGCGAGAAGGAAGTCGTCCCCCGCCGCCAGCAGAAAGCCGGCCATCCAGGCGCGAGCTCCTCCGCCGCCTTGGGTGGTCGAGGCGGCGCGAAGAAGTGCCGGGCTGGGCCGAGTCTGCCAGGCGGCCGGGCCAAGAAATTCAGGGGAACGGCCGCCGCGACTCAGCGCGAAGAGGCGGTCGCGAAGGCTAACCGCTTCCGCAAGGAAGTGAAGAAGCCACCGCTGGTCTCCGCGTAAGTATTTTTATTCTGTCTTGTTTTCTTCTGGTCCGTCTTGTCCGAGTCTTCTCATGTCTTTTTTCTCATCAGGGCTCGCCTCACCTTGGAGAGGGTTGCCGCCGCCTCCGTCATGGGGTCGGTGGAGACGTCCGCCAATAGTCGGCGGGTTGACCCTGCGGCCGCCCTCCGGGAGGCAACGGAGCGGAATGCGCAGGAGAAGCGCGACGAGGAGGAGGCCGCCCGTCTGGAGAAGGCGGAGACTGAGAAGGCGGCGGCTTCCGCCCAGAAGAATCTGGAGGAGGTCGAAGCCGCCGCTGCAGCCAAGAGGCGAGCCGAGGAGGCCGCGCGCCTCCAGTCGGCGCTGCTCGTCACCCCGTTGAGCTCCGCGCCTCCCCTGCCGGAGTTCACGGGGCAGTCGGAGGGAGTCGGGGGTGAGGTCCTCGTCGCAGGGAGGGACGGCGGCGAGGTCTCCCCACCGGGCGCGGCCGCGCCACCTCCGCCGCCTCCACCGCAGTCCGAGATCGCTCGAGGCAAGCAGCCGGCGGACCACTTTGTCTTGCCGACCGATGACCGTGGCGCGGCTACTTCTTCAAGTCGCCTCGCCAGTAGCGACGCCCGTCTTGAGAAGGCGACTTGGCGCGCCCGCTTGGAGACCGGGCGCCACCAGCTCGGCCATCCCTTACGCCGAGGCGACAAGCGCCGCGCCCTTTGGGTGGGTGCGAGGAGGCGGCACGGGCCCGCTGAACACGGCGCTCCTGGACGTCCAGGCGAAGCTGCGGGCTGAGGGCGACGCCATCCAGAACCTCTCCAAGGCGCACCTGGCATCGCGATCCGCCGTGCGGGTATGTTTATTTTTCGAACTTTTTCTTGCTCTTCTCTTTGGGGGCGCGCCAGCGCACCCACTGGGTGTAGTCCCCGAGTTTCGGGCCGGCTGCTGAGCAGGCGACTCGGAACTCTATTTGCTTACTTCCAAGTTTTTTACCTCTGTCTGGAATTCTTGTCGCAGGAGTATCACAACCTCCGCGCGACTGCCTTCAACCGCAACGTTTAGGAGCTGAGCAAGCAGGCTCTTGACTTGGCGAGGAGCCGAGGTGAGTTTTCTTCTTCACGGGCGCTGGCGCAACCGCTGGCTGTAGTCCTCGAGATTCGGCCCGGCACTGCCTTGATCGGGCCGGATCTTCTGGCGACCTTTCTTAGCTGACGACCGCGTCCTTCTTCTTTTATTCTTCGAGTCCAACGCCGCTCTTCGGGGCAGCTGGTACGGCCGAGACCGCTGGCGCGCCAAAGAGGAGGAGTGCGGCAAGCTCGCCAGCAGAAGCGCGACCTGCCGCTACGCAGCTGGCGGAGCAGAGGGAGCTGCTCAAGGCGGCGCAGGATGAGGCGGAGAAGAAAGAGGCCGCTCTCCTGGCCGAATTTGAGAGCGAGCGCTCCGCCTGGACCGACAGGGAAGCGCTGCTGACCTCCGGCTTCCACGAAATCGAAGATATCGTCGATGGTGAGTTTGCTTTTACTTTTTCTTTTGGGTTGCCGACTATGGGTCAAGCCGACTCTCGTTTTATCGACTTGCTTCTTCTTCTTCTTGGCAGACTTCTTCCCGGTCACACGCAGCGCCAATCAGGCCATCGAGGCTGGCCTTGGCGCTGGAGGGCGGGTGGCGCTGAGATCGCAGCCAACGCCCGGACCCTTGACGAGCAGCTCCACGAGCACCGAGGCTCGTCTGCGGGCCGCCCATCGGATGCCGCGCCGTCTTCGCCGCGGTCGGTGCCTCAGCGATCGCTGCTCTGTGGCCGGACATGCCGGTTCTGCGCACTCCCAGCCGGACCGCCGACTGGCTGGAGGTCGCGGCCGGCCGTCTTGAGGCTTGGAAGGGTTCCGCGGCTCGGGCTGGAGCTCGCCGAGCCCTGGAGTTCGTCAAGGCGTGGTATCCAGGGCTGGATCTGGACCGGCTGGCCGCGTTCCGGTCAGAAGCCCAGGCGGAGCTGCTGGCCGCGGAGGATGCCCTCATCGAGCGTGCGGCGGCGATCGCCAACTACACGGACACCAGCGTCTTCGTCCCTGAGCGGGCTGAAGACGGTGGGGAGGCACCGCCGGAGTGGTTCGGGATGAACCCGGACTACGGCGAGGACTCGGCGGAGGTGATCGACTCCAGCGCCGAGGATGAAGACGAGGCGGAGGACGGAGACGGCATGGAGGCGCCAGAAGACAGAGCGGGCGACCAGCCTTAGCTCGACCGCGCCTCCAGCAACGAGCCGTGCCAATCTGGGGCGGCTGCCGCCGGAGACGATCAAGCCGAGACCGCCCAGCCGGCCGCCCCGGCGCCTGACGCCGCCGCCGCCTCCTGCCTTCCAACCCCATCCGCTGCTTCTTAGGCCGCTGCCTTGCCTTTATTTTATCTGTTTGCTAGTCTTTTAAAAGAACTTGTTAATTTGCACAATTCCACCCGCGGGGCCTAAGCTTGTGTAAATATTATTCTAATTTTATCTTTCCTTGTTTATTGCTCTTGTGGCTTTTTCCTTTGCCGCCTTCCCTTAGATGCCGCCTTGCCCATCGGGCAACCGCTCTGCGGACTGCCGTCTAGGTCAAGTGCTTGGCTACTTTTGAGAAGGCAAGTACTTGGCCATTTTTTAGAGTCGTTAAGCAAGTTGGGTAGAAAGCGGCAAGCCGGCTACTTAGGAGTCGGGTTTATTTAAACGGGCTGGAAGCCGATTTAAACTATGTTTATGCTTTGGGTCCTTAGCCATTTTTCCGTGTGGGCGCCCGTTCTACCTTACTCCTGCCCACCAAACAGTCACTGTGCGAGCTGCGGCTTCTGACAGGAGACGGCTTAGGCACCGCATGTTACTTGTCTGACTGCAGGAAGCATTTCATAGCCCAAAGGCGGCGAGTCCCCGGGCCGACTAGTCGAGCCCGGTGCCAAACAGCATAATCAAAGGGTAACATACTCAAAGGCATAATTCTTATCATACAGATAACAAAAGAGGGCAGTCCCCGAGCTCGTCTCGGGGGGCCCGGAGTCTTGGTACTTTAAACACAAAGGGTAGCGTGGTACATACTGCATCAACTGTAAAATCTTCGGAGGAGATTCGCATTCCATGGCCGCTCCGTCTCTTTGCAGGGGTCGTCACGCTTGCGTGCTTTCGGGGCTTCGACGGCGATCGAGTAGTAGGAGTCGTTGCCCAGCACTTTGTCGATGATGAATGGGCCTTCCCAAAGGCGCCGAAGCGGCTTGTCTTTGGCCGGCTGTTCGCTGGATCAGCCGGAGCACAAGGTCGCCCTCTAGGAATGATCTTGGCTTGACCTTCTTGTTGTAGTAGCGCGCAGAGCTCTCTTGGTAGATGCTGGACCGGCCGAGTGCCAACACCGGCCCTCTTCCAGCAGAGATCGACGTCGTCTTGACGTGCTTCTTCCGCTTCCTCTTCGGTGTACATGGTGACTCGCGGAGTCGAACTCTATATCCGTTGGGATGACGGCTTCGCACCGTGAGACGAGGAAGAAGGGTGTGAAGCCAGTTGACTTGTTTGGAGTCGTACGCAGACTCCAGAGGACGGCTGGCAACTCCTCAAGCCAGCAGCCGGCCGAACGCTCCAATGGTTCGACCAGTCGAGGCTTGATGCCAGACAGGATGAGGCCGTTCGCTCGCTCCACCTGGCCGTTTGACTGCGGATGGGCAACGGATGCTAAGTCCAGTCGGATGCCTTGCGTCGCGCAGAAACGGGCCAGGGCGCCTTTGGCAAAATTTGTGCCGTTGTCGGTGATGATGTTGTGTGGTACGCCGTACCGAGTCGTGATGTCGGCGATGAAAGTCACTGCCGTAGGACCATTCAACTTCTTGATGGGTTTTGCTTCTATCCACTTGGTGAACTTGTCCACCGCGACAAGTAAGTGAGTTAGGCCACCTCGTGCCATCTTGAATGGTCCCTCCATGTCCAGGCCCCAAACAGCAAAGGGCCAAGCGATGGGGATAGTCTTGAGCGCTGAAGCCGGCTGAAGCGGCTTGGAGCGGAACACCTGGCACCCCTTGCATTTTTGAACTAATTCCTTGGCCTCTTCTAGGGCAGTTGGCCAGAAGAAACCGTGTCGGAAGGCTTTAGCAACGAGTGCTCTTGAGGCTGCATGATGGCCGTGACTCGCATACGATGGATGTCTTCGAGAATTGCTTGGCCTTGCTCGACTCGATGCAAATACCGGTAGACACCGTGACGCCGCTACCGACTAGCTCTCTATTGACTATAGTGTAGGCTGCCGCTCGGCGTTGCACTTGCCGAGCCAAGGTTTCATCAGTTGGTAGCTCTCCGCTTACTAAGAACTTTAGGATGGGCAGTTGGTAGTCCACCAGCCAGTCCTCCGGCTTCACGGAGCCGGTGTATTTGGGTGTGTCTCGGGGGAGTGTGAATCCTCTGAGGAAGGGCTCGTCTCGGATGCGAGGTCCGAAACAGGGCGGGCCAACTCGTCTTCTTCTTTCAGCGCTAGGGATCGGTGGAGTCGCTCGATCCGGTGGCGGGCGTCGTTTTCTCCGACTCCCTACTCCCTCTCGGCGGCCAAGGCGGTCGCCGAGAGTCGGATGCTCGACGGGTGGCGGGGAGACTCGCCTTTCTCTGCGGGGAGGAGGAGGCAGATAGTCGTCCCGCCGCTCCACTACTCTCGGGCGGCCGTCTTCGTCGTGCTCGATGGAGATGTGAGTCTGGCTATGGCTGACAGCCGGATCCTTGGTTTTTCTTCCGCGGACGCCGCTTGATCCGGTGTCAAGACGCGCGCCTTGATCTCGGCGGGGAGGCAAGTCGCCGTGTTGTCGTCGCGGCGCCTCCGTGCGGCAGCCGGCTTTGTCTTGCGCAGCGGCCGCGTCGAGGAGCTGCTGGACTCGCTCCGTCATCAGGCGGCACTCCTCGCCCTCGAAGTTATCCAGGCTAAATGCGCGCCGCTGGGCGGCGCGGATGTTCTCCGTGGGCGTGGCGTACACAGGGCGACTGGCCCCAAACAGACTGGCGATGGCTACGCTGTGCTGCTGGACCGCGCCTAGGCGGCTAGGCCCACGGCGCGATCCATCTCACGCTGGTAGGCTTCCGACAACCATCTCATGCTTGCCATCTTCTGTGCGCCCACGAGGAGCTGGAGGCGGCGTGCTTCCAGCGTCCCAGCGTCAGCGTCTTTCGGAATGGGGGCGGTCAGGTCTTGCAGAACCGCGTCGAGAGGGTCACGAGCTCCCTCGCCGGAAGGCTCGCTGTGACCGATGACGAGCACCTCCGTGATGGTGCTTCCGCCGCTCTCCGCGCGAGGGAGAGGCTCGTCGTAGACCACCACGTTGGTGGGGAACGCGTCGAGCGACGCGGTGTTGGAGTCGACCAGCATCGGGTCGGTGGAGCCTACGGACTCCAGGTCGGCGGCGGGCTCGCCGGCGACGTGGAGCTGCTCGAGGAGGCCCGCGAGGAGGCTTTTGGGGCCATCCGTGCCTGCGTCGGAGAGGCGAACCTCGCCGACAAGTTCGGCGATGCAGCTTGCCGCGCAGGCGACCTCAGCGCCATGCAGCGCGTCGGCGCAGACTCCGTCTGGCATGTCGGGCTGGCTGCGCTCGCCAGGGAGGAAGAGGGTTCCCGTCCAGAGCAGGTCTCCGGACGATGGTGCACCTAGCCCCACGGTGGGCGCCAAATGTCGGGGGTTGGGTGCGACTTATGCCAAAGGATGGCTTATCATGGAGGCGAGTAGAACGTCGCAGTGCACGAAGCGGGATGAGGCGAAGACATGCACGCCGTGAATCTTACCCAGCCTGTGGCTCTCCGAGGAGATAACACCGCTACTGCTGCTCTGCGGGGTCTCCGCATGATCACTATGGCAAAGTGAGTACAAGATGCTCCTTGAGCTGTTCGGGGTGAGGAAGGAGAAGGGCACGGCTAGCTCTTCTCTTCCCTCTATGTGTGTGTCTAAAACTACTAGGTTCCAACCCTTTGCATGGGTGCCCCGGGGTTTATATAGGCCTACCCCGGGTACAATGGTAATCCGCTGGGCGCGGGTCCCACCGTCAGTCCTCTTAGGTCGCCCGTCTTCTCCGCCGACTCACAGGGCCCGCCGACTAGTGGGCCCCGCCGACCAATCCAGCATGGGGCCGACGGCCCCTCGTCACTTGTGGCGCTCTTGCCATTGCAGGTTCTGTAATCAGCGCTTCTAATGACGCGAAGCTTGGTCGCGGGGCATGGCAACAGATGTCGCCGCTGGCGGCGATCACTGTCGCCATTCCTGCCTTTGTCAGTTAATGGCGCACGGAGCCCGCGGGAGGGGTCGGCCGACTCTCGGAGGCCGATTCCAACGGGTCCGTCTTTGGGGCGCTCTCGCCATCTTCTGCACTCCCGCCGACAACCAGGTCCCGCCGTCTTCGGGTCGCACAGACAGGCCATCGTGGGTACAGGAATCTGCCCACGGGGCTGACGTCAGGGCCGGTGTGGCTACAGTGCTGCGCTGGACGGAGATCTCCGTCGGTACGGCGCCCTGTGGCCATGCCTTCCCTTTATGAGTGGGGCGGGGACCGGCCGCGAGGCGGCTTTATCCCATCCCGCTCGTAGCCGCTCATGCAGGGAGTGGAGGGAGTCGCGGGCCGACTCCCTGTAGCCGGCTTCATTGGAGGTCACTGGCTTGGAGTCGGCTTGTCCTGAGGCCGTCTTTGGGACTCGGCCTAGAGGCGATCGGCGACTACATCGCCGACTCTCTGAAGGCGGCTCTTTGTCTTGGGGTCTTGAGGGGCGCAGTTTGCCCCGATGTTTTGAAAGGTCCAAGGGCTCGGGTCTGCCTACCCGTGGCCCATTACTCCGACACCGGTGTACAACTTGCATTAGAATTAATAAGAAGCATGGTTGATTAATTAGTGAAGATGGATTAACTATGGGCACCCCCAACCTCAAGTGTGCGCCCAGGTCAATAGAAGCAAACACGGGCACACGCACCCACCACGCACACAAACACACTGAGAGACGATACAGCGGAGCCGTGCACACACGCTATGCAGCGGCAGCCCCCGCAAGCCAGAAGCATGCAACGCAACGCACGGGACGATGATGGCCTCCTCCATCAGCGGACAACGTCCGCATAAGTACTCGAGATGCTTCCGCATGCACCACCAGAGAACGTCGCGGTCTCGGCGGCCACCGCAGACATGACATGGAGAGGAGAGAGGGCGGTCCGGCATCGGCGGAGGCGACGCTGTTGCGCCATCGCGGCGACGCAGCGGTGCACTCGGCGCTCCCTCACACGGCCCTGTTATTCCGGCCCGGCGTCCCAACGATGGTGACGTAGCGAGCAGAACTATCTGGTGCACGGCCGTCGCCAAGACGTCAACCTCCGTAGCCAGCCACCACTCGCTTGGCGGCTACCGATGACGCCCACCTCCAGCGCGGCAACCGGAACGCCCACAGGTCCACCATGGCCGACTCTAGGTCCTCGGCCCTCACGTCGCTATCCACGTCCGAGCCATTCTGCATCAAGAATCTTCCCCAGCCGGCGATGAAGCGCTAGGCCTCGTCACAGCCTAGCTTCTTGCAACCGAGCACGGGCCTATCGCGGCGGGCGCGTTGTAGGCCTGGACTTGCACGTAGGAACAGCTAGCCGCGTCGCCATCTCTTGGCTCTTGCACGGCATGAGCAGTCGGTGCTGCTTGGCGACCCGGCGACGCGGACCAGCACGGATGGAAGTAGGACGAACCATCACTAAGCGACCACGAAAATCACCGGAAGATATGAGAGAGCGCGCACCGATCAACACGGATGGAGCCGAGGAAGCTTAACCTCCGCATCCTTAAACAAGAGCTGAAGCACATGGTGACGGGCGATTGGGATTGGCAGGTCACTCAAGTGGGAGATGACGATTTCGTGGTGGTCTTTCCGTCTGCAGATCTGGTACACATGGCGAAATCGAGCGGGAAGTTGTTTCTTTCTATCAATGACATCACCGCGCGTGTGCGCGACATGCTTCACGAGGAGATCCAGCCTATGGTGATGCCTGAGACATGGGTCGCCTCCATGGCATTCCAAAGAAGCATCGGCGTGAGGACCGCATCAAGGAGGGGTTCCGGATGCTGGGCCGGCCGATCGTGGTCGATGAGCTATCTCTGATTAGGTTGGGACCTGTTTGGATGAAGCTCGCATGCAAAGCCCCGGAGAAGCTTAATGGAGTCGGCGAGGTGTGATTCAACCACGAGGGATATCAGATCAAGGTTGAGCGAGAGACCCTGCCCAAAAGGGGTGGCGAGCGGGCAGTGCACGACTCTGGCCCCTCCAATCCTCCCCCCAAGGACGTCGATCTGTCAAAGGATGTGCGGCCTCCGGGCAACACCAAGC
Source organism: Aegilops bicornis (assembly GCA_021605145.1). Classification (NCBI taxonomy): domain Eukaryota; kingdom Viridiplantae; phylum Streptophyta; class Magnoliopsida; order Poales; family Poaceae; genus Aegilops; species Aegilops bicornis. The sequence continues at coordinate 781,100,850 of CM038670.1, forward strand.
AGGGCAGGGACGAACTAGGCAATGAACAACAAGGGGGCGAGGGTGCCCCAAGTGCTGCGGCGAACCAGGACTCCAAGATGCTCGACATGGGGGACGAACAAGACGACAGCATCCAGGACACATCCATTGACACGGAAACTTGGGACAAGTTGGGAGCGCTGTCGGCTGGGGCTGGAGCCATTGGGGTGGCGACACAGGACACGGCGGTGAGTGTGCCTCCGCTAGCTCGCTCTCAGGAGCTGACCTTCAATGAATACGGGTCCAACTTCTCAGCCCCGATCCAGGAGGTAGCGTCTCAGCTTGGCATGGTTGGGGCTTCTACTGTTGCTCCTCTCCCTGCCTCATCCTCTCCAGTGGCCGTGGGGGCGGACTCTGGCTACATGGTGAACGAGGGTGCCGACCTGACGCCTGCTCCGTGTCGTCGTTCCAACAGCGCCGGGCGGCAACCCAAGAAGATGGCGGGGAGGAATCCGGCTAACAAGCAGGCGATGACCGTGGCGGCGGTGGCTACGTCTGACCTTGGAGGAGATTTGGGGGCGGCGCTGGGGGCGACTGGAGCGAGCAGCAAGGCCAGGCGCTCCAAGGCGACTCCGGTGGTGGAGAGAGCTCCTAGCATTCGGGCCAAGGCCAAGCTGGGTGATCTGTCATCCATGGAGAGCGCCAAGCTCCGCATCGTAGACAAGACATGGACTCCTCCGGTAACCCCTTGCCCACTTTCCGTATTCTAAATGCTTTCTCGGACGATCACCTGGTGAGCATTTTAGATGATTGCGGAGTGGCGATTAGTGGTTCTCAGAGCGATATTATACCTCTCGTTCGTGCTAGGGAAGAGGCACAAGCAGCGCTGGCTGCCGCGGCTGTTTGCTGCGCTGATAGCAACACGTTAGCCATCATACCAGTAGAGGCTGGTGACGAGGACGTGCCCGATGAAGCGACACAAGCTAGGGAAGCTGGTGTCCTTCCTTCTAATGGTCGTGAGACGGCTAGGAAGAGAGTGGAGAAGGCGGTGACCTCTCGGGGTGTGCGCCTACGTAATAGAATTCTATAGATGAGTTACATGTTCTGGAATATCCGTGATTGTGGCCACGGTGGCCGTCGCACTCAACTAAAAGAGTACATGGCCAAAGAACGTATCGATGTGGTTGCGCTTCTGGAGATGATTAAAACGGACTTTACTTTCAGAGAACTACTCGCGTACGATCCCCTTCAGCATTTTGAATGGCATTGGGTTCCCTCTGTGGGGCATTCTGGTGGCATTTTGATGGGTTGTAATCGGGATGTATGTGATGTCTTGCAATGGGATGTTGGTGTTTTCTTTCTGTCTGCAACTATTAAACATCGTGTATCTGGTTTGTCGTGGGTTGTCGTGTGTGTTTATGGACCAGCTGCTCACTCCAAATCGCCTGCGTTCCTTCTCGAACTGACAAATCTGGCTGGGGCCAAACGGGCTAACAACCTTCCTATGGTTGTTGGCGGTGATTTTAACTTGATACACTCGGGGGCGGACAAGAATAATGCTAATATTGATTGGACTAGGGTGTCCTTATTCAATAATGCCATTGCGGCAGCAGCATTGCGTGAAGCGGCGCGGACCGTGGCCAGATATACCTGGACTAACAAACAAACACAACCGGTTCATAGCATGTTGGATCGGGTCTTTTTTACGCCCGAATGGTTGGTGTTGTTCCCCATGTGTTCTCTCGTGGCTGAGACGCGCATTGGATCAGACCATGTTCTGCTTATATTTTCCTCAGGGGAGGATCTCATCCGTCGTAACCCTAGATTCTACTTCGAAACGACTTGGTTCGAAGCGGAGGGTTTCGCCCAGATGGTGGTAGATCGATGGGGATCGATCTGTGCCCAATTGGGGCCCCAACATGGGCCAGCGGAGAGCTGGAACGCGGCAGCAGGCAAGCTCCATGCTTTCCTGTGCAGGTGGGGCACTAATCACGGTAGCGAATCCAAGAAGGCTCGTGCGCGTATCATAGAGGCAATTCCGCTGTTAGATGCGGAGGCAGATCGCCGTCCTTTTTCGGAGGACGAGTGGGCCCATAGGTACGCCTTGGAAAACCAAGTCATGGCGATTTTGCGCGCGGAGGAGGAGTACTGGCGATGTAGGGGCGGAGTCAAATGGGTCACGAAAGGAGACGCAAACACCAGATATTTCCACGCTTATGCGAACGGGAGGAAACGGAAGTGCTCCATTCTGCGTCTTCAATCTGATCATGGGCTCCTGTTGATGCAGGAACAAATCGTGGCTCATATTTATGAGTTTTTCATAGGCCTTTTGGGGACGGCCGATGAAAAACCTCTTTGCTTGCGCGATGATCTGTGGGATCACGCGGAGCGTGTCTCTCTGGAGGAGAACGACAGGCTTGCTCTATCTTTTCTGCCCGAGGAAATAGACCAGGCCCTAGACGGCATGAAAACGAGCACGGCCCCCGGGCCGGACGGGTGGCCTGTCGATTTATTCAAGAGGTTTTGGCCCTGCCTTAAGCACCTGTTCTACGATATCGTCAACGGCTTTGCTTTGGGCACGGTAGACCTTTCTCGCCTAAATTATGCAGCAATTAGCCTTATTTCTAAGGTGAAAGGGGCGGATAACATTAAGCTTTTTAGACCCATCACACTGATTAACGTTCCTTTCAAAATATGTGCGAAAGCTTATGCCTCGCGTTTGGCACCGGTCGCTCAACGGGTCATTAGTTCTAGTCAGACAAGTTTTCTTAAATGCCCAAACATATCGAGGGCCCAATCTCGTTACAAGAAAATTGTTCCACGAGTTAAAACGCACCAGGGCACAAGGTGTGCTCCTTAAATTAGATTTCGAGAAAGCTTATGATCGCGTGAACTGGGAGTTTGTGCGAGAGGTCTTCCTCATAAAGGATTTTGAGGCAGGTTTTGTGCATCGCATCATCCACCTCGTGGGTAGTGGGCATACGGCGGTCACTATCAATGGCACAATGGGTAAGTTTTTCCGTAACAAATGTGGTCTCCGGCAGGGAGACCCAAGCTCGCCTCTCATTTTCAACTTTGTTGCGGATGCCTTGGCAGCCATGATTAACAAAGCGCGAGTAGCGGGACACATTAAAGGGCTAGTATCCCACCTTATCCCTGGTGGGGTTACGCATCCTGCAATACGCAGATGATACGATGCTCTTGTTCGAGCCCGACGATCATAGCATAGCTACAATCAAACTACTGTTGCTCGCTTTCGAGATATTATCGGGGCTTAAGATCAACTTTCTGAAGAGTGAAGTGATCACCATTGTGGTGGATGATCTAGAAAGCGCTCGGATCACCAACCTACTTAATTGCAAGCTGGGGAGCTTCCCGATTAAGTACCTTGGCGTCCCGATATCGACCAAGAAACTAACCATTGCGGAATGGGAGCATCTTTATGGGAAAGTCACTAACCGGGTGAGCCCTTGGAGGGGCAGGTTTATGTCCTCGGCGGCACGGCTTATTCTCACTAACTCGAGCTTATCCTCCCTCCCACTTTTCACAATGGGAATGTTCCTACTAGCGGATGGGGTTCACACTAGATTCGATACACCGCGCTCTCGGTTCTTTTGGGAAGGAGCTGGGACCAAACGCAAATACCACTTAGTGAAATGGGCAGCGGTTTGTAGACCAAAAAAATTCGGCGGCTTGGGTGTTATGAATTCCAAACTTATGAACGTGGCCCTGCTTACTAAGTGGTGGTGGCGTCTTGCCCAAAACGAGTCGGGACTCTGGGCCGACATCCTTCGGGCTAAATATTTCCCGTATGGGAATTTGTTCAAGGCAAAAAGCAACGTTTCGGCCTTTTGGAATGGGGTTCAAGCGGTTCGGCCGGCTTTCGCAGTGGGTGCACAGTTCTGTGTTAACGATGGCAAGTCCACACGTTTCTTGCTCGATCATTGGTGGGGTTAGGAACCGTTGTGGCATTCCCATCCGGAACTGTACCAACTGGCAAAGGACACCAACATTATGGTGGTCGATGCTCTGCGAGTCCATCCGCCTGCTATCTCCTTTATTAGGACACTAGAGACGACGGAGGCCGCCAGCTAGGACTCGTTGGCAGCTGACTTGGGTGGATTGACTCGTAGTAATGGGGCGGATACGATTATGTGGAAGTTGACCTCCTCCAAGAAATTTACGGTCAAGTCCCTGTACGACAAGCTATCCGAGGGCTATGGAAGGCCGGTATACCTCTCAAAATCAAGATCTTTTTGTGGCAAATTTTTCGCAACCGCTTACTAACCTCTGATAACGTGGCCAAACGAAATGGGCCAGCGGACGGAACGTGCACCACTTGCGGTTCAGGGGAAAACGCAAATCACATGTTCTTTGGATGTGTGCTTGCTAGATTTGTGTGGAGTGCGGTAAGAGACGCTTTCAAACAAAATTGGAATCCACAGTCTAGCCACGATTTACTTACTATCTTAACGGCGCAAAGAGGGGCCAATGAAAGGATAGTTTGGAGATGGGTTGGGGCGCTGCTTTGGTCCCTTTGGTCCGTTCAGAATAAAATTATGATTGAGCACAAGATCCCGGCACACCCCGCTGATATCATCTTCAAATGTCATATTTTCCTTCAGGTATGGGCGCCGTTTGGAAAGAAGCGTGACATGGAATGCATGAACGAGACTATGGAGCTGATCAAGATGACCATGGTGAAGGCTCGACAAGACGGGGCGACTGCTTGACCATGAGATCTCTACTTTTAGCTATCTATCTTCTTGATGCTCCGCTTTTGTGATCTAGAACTACTGTCTGTTCCTTCTTAGCTTTATCCGGAGCATAGGGCTCGATGACTGTTTAATTCGGTTTGTAAGACTTAAGTATGTGTGGATGCTGCCTGATGGCTTTATTAATTTAAAGCCGGACGCTTCTTGGTCTATGTTCCAAAAAAACGTCCGGAAGCAACGTCGACAGCGGCACCACTAGCACAGCGTAGACAGAGTCACCGAGGTATTGAAAGCGGCATTGCTCCCTGACAAAGAACGACGGCACTGCGTATTTGCTAATCCCGACAAATCTTGAAAAGGGTGGGGATAGCGACAACACAAATAGACCAACAGCGGCGGAACAGCAGAAAGGACGGCACAATTGGACCAACAGCGGCTCAACAAAATCAGCGCAGACAGCGATGCAAAAACTGACCCGACAGGGACACAAATGAAATCTAACGGCCAGTAGAAATGAAAGAAACAAAGCATATAAGAAGAACAACCACGCCAGCCTGCCCCACATGCAATCAAAAATGCTAAACCAACCAAAAGAACCATCACACCAGTTCAAAAAATTTCAAATGAAAACATGAATCCACAACGCGTTTGTACACAACCAGCTACCAAAATAATACACGTGCCCCATAGGAATTTACGCAAAAGTCTTTTTCATCCAAGTGGATGAATCTTGGAGCGAAAAAGCTCCCAGATATAGAGGCTTGGGTATTTATATGTAAAATCTCATCAGAGACAAAAGTCATTTGATTAAAGAAATGTAAAATAGTCAAAGAAAAAGCATAAAAAAGGAAAAGAAAAAGGGAATCAGCTATTGCTGCACTGGGCCCTAGTGGCCATAGTGCAGCCCGACCCACTAAGCCCGGCCTTTCTCCTACCTCTCGCAGGGGAGAGGCAGAGGCCAGCGCGTGGCGCCCATCCGCCCGCCATGGCAGCACCCCGGACATGCGGAGGCCATCTCATGGTCCCCTGGTAGATAAGAAGGCCGCCCTCGTGCCTTGGCACCCTAAACCTCGAACCCTCACTCTCTCGCTCGCCCCCTTCTCTTTGTAGAAGTGCATGCTCTAGCCAATGCAACCAAAAGACCGATCTGATGGAAGAGACTAGGCAGCACATTATACGTCAACACTCCCCCTCACGTGTGGCTTCCTCAGGCCTAAACGTGGACCGAAAGTCGGCTATAATTTAATTGCGCCAGCCGGGTCTACATGGTATTAGTTTTTAGGTATTCATCCTAGTCTTCCACTGCCGCCAAGACGTCTCCTCCAGCGCCGCCGCTTACCGCCGTTGTCTGCGCGCCTCCGTGCCGCCGCTTCCTTCCTTCCTCGCGTGCGCTTCGACCGCCCGCTAGCCTCGCATCGCGTCGCCTGCCCCGCCCGATCGCATCACCCCGAGCCGCTAGCTGCATCGCCTCGCATCACCAGCCGCTCGCCGATCGCATCGCCTCGCGTCGCCAGCCGCTCGTCGATCGCATCGCCCCGAGCCGCTAGGTGCATCGTCTCGCGTCACCAGCCGCTCGCCGATCGCATCGCCCGGAGCTGCTAGCTGCATCGCCTCGCGTCGCCAGCTGCTCGCCTCTCGTGTCAGCAGCCACTCGCCTCACCAGCCACTCGCATCGCCCGCTAGCACACTTGCCCGATCACCAGCTAGTCTTGCTCGACGCCGCTCGCCTGCATCGCCCGCTCCTGTTTCCACCCTGCATCACCCGAGACGCCGAGCCGCCTTGTCATATCGTTCGTCACCTCCTCCACGTCCACCAACTTCAAACCGTTCTCCGACGCCAACCCTCCCGACGTGAATGACGTCCGCAACCTGAACATCTTCGAGCAGGTGCCGGATCGTCTCTCCCAGGCGGACTCCTCCTACTACACGTGGAAGACCTACTTTTCCCTCGTGTTCCGGGAGTATAATCTCATTGATCACGTGGACGACACTGTTGACTCTAGCCTCGTCCCCGAGTTCCATGACTGGTCCACCATCGACACCACGATCATCTGGTGGTTCTTCCTCACCATCTCACCGGACCTCTTCCAGACGGTTGTGCAAGACGGTGATGACGCATGCGCCGTGTGGACCAAGCTGAACGGGTTCTTCACTGACAACCAGCTCTAGTGTCGCGTTTTTTTGCAGCAAGAGTTTTTTGGGTGTCACTAGGACAACACCTCTGCCGATGACTATTGTTGCCGCCTGAAGACTCTCGCTGATGAGCTCTGTGATATTGGCACGAAGATCAATGATGACCTCCTCCTCAGCATGCTCTGATACCATGTAGAAGTGCATGCTCTAGCCAATGCAACCAAAAGACCGATCTGATGGAAAAGACTAGGCAGCACATTATACGTCAATACTCTTCAACGACGCCCGAACGCAGTCTTCGCCGCGCCATCGTTGTTGTCTAGGAGTTGCGCCTCATTGTCGCCTTCGTCGACGTCCAACCACGCGAGATAGGACGCCCTTGAGCAGTTGCCCTCATTGATCGCCATCAACTGGATCGCCACGGCCCACCGCTCAACTCGCTTCACTCCAACGAGCCCCGGCCTCCTCGAGCTCGTCATTAGCATCGCTTTGAGCTCCGCCAGCCCCTTGTGCCTTCCCGAGCTTGGATTCGAGCTACAGCATGATCTCCCCGCCGCCCGTAGCTCCGGCTAACGCTTTGCTAGTCGTCTTCTCCATGCCCCTAGCCCTTGGAAGCCCCACCTGTGCATCGCTTGATCTTAGCACCTTCCCAGGAACCAAACGCGACCACCAGCTCATGCTCCCGTGCCCCCTAGCGCTTGATCCGTTCGAGCCCGAAACACGGTGCCACCTGCCGTCATTGTAGCGTCCACCTCCGACCACCCCGCCCTTACTGCTTGCTCCACTAGATGCGCTGCATCACCAGCTAACCATAGCCGCAAACCGCACGTGATTTGGTGCCTTGCAGCGCCTGCGCGGTGAAATTCCGATGTCAGTTTGGTCGTCGCCGACGTAACTCCGGCGGTGCTGACGTGTCCGGACTTGTTAGACGCTAGTGACGCTAATTAACTTAGCCCTATGAGACTGACAGTCAAGCCCCTCCTTTAAATAAACTCAATTTAATTTTCTAATTAGGATTAGTTAATAGGCCATTTGCATTTCTGTCCCTAACTCAAAGCACCTATTTATATTTGCCCCTAATTTTGAAGCAGGCTCAAATTTGCCCCTCTGCCGTTAAGTCACCTTATAGAAATGCCCTTCTGTGCCATTATCGTCCGGTCAAAGGGCTTTGACCGTCCGAAAAAATAGTAAAAATATGAAATTTTGTGGGATCGAAGATACTCGAGTGCGCAAGGTGCGTGCAAATTTTTGTGGTATTTGGACATTCCAGGAGCCCATGAGAAAGGAAAGACTTTAATTTGTATGCATTTGAGTAGTAAATTCAAAAAATAGCAAAAAAATCAAAAAATATGAAATTTTGCAAGATCGAGGAGTCTCGGGTGTCCAGGGTGCGTGCATATTTTTGTGGTGTTTGAACATTGCAGGAGCTCGAGATCGAAGTTTCAGTTATCATTGTTTTGTTCAGCCTTCTTAGGCAGACTTGTTCACTTGTGTTTGTACTCACATATTGTTGCTTCCACTGACTCTTGTGTATTCGAGCACTCGAGGCCTCTGGCTTGTAATATAAAGCATGTACGACTTTAATTTTTGTCTAGAGTTGTGTTGAGATATCTTCTCGTGAGTTTCTGAACTTGATCGTGCACATTTGCATGGATGATTAGTGCACGGTTAAGTTGGGGCGTCACGGAATTCATGAGTATTGAGCCTCTGAAGTATATCTCCAGGATCTAGTTGCTTGAAGTCTGGACGTTCTTGAATCATTAATGATAAAGTGTCAAAGGAACTATCAAGTGACCTCAATAGCTTCTTCATGACTTCATGCTTGGTGATGTCTGTGGCGTCGAGTGCATGAAGTTCATTGGTTATATCAGTAAGACGATCGAAGGTGAGCTGGACATTCTCATTGTCAAGCCTCTTGAAGCAGTTGAAGAGATTGCGAAGAACATCAATTCTTGAGTCTCTCTGAGATGAGACACCTTCATTGACCTTGGACAGCCAGCCCCAGACTAGCTTCGTAGACTCCAGAGCACTCACATGGTCATACTACCCTTTGGTCAGATGACCACAGATGATGTTCTCGGTGGTCGAGTCCAATTGCGGGAACCTCTTCACATCAGCAGCCGTGAGCCCATGACGCCTTCACCGACTTTGGGAACGCCAGTCCTGATGACATACCAAAGGTCATTGTCAATGGCTTCAAGATGCATGCGCATCTTATTCGTCCAATAGGGGTAATCAGTGCCATCGAACACGGGGCATGCAGCGGAGACCTTGATTATCCCTGCAGTCGACATAGCTAAAACTTCAGGTGGTTGAACCGAATCACACAGAACCAAGGGAGCACCTTGCTCTGATACCAATTGCAAGTGCTAGTTATCGACTAGAGGGGGGTGAATAGGCGCTTTTGATGCAAGTCTTTGAAACAGGCAATGTCTTCGAAGACAGGAAACTAAGACATTAACTAAACGAGATGCAGCGGAAGACAAACTACACTAGCCATGCAATGATGCTAAAGTACAGTACAAGTGATACATAAAGACAAACTGAGCTAGGTAGAATATATCAGAAGAAGAGGATAGTGTGAAGAAAAATATGCAATCAGAGTGAATGTCTTCACACAATGTCTTCGAACAGAACATGCAAGCAAAGACTTCATGAAGCTAAACTATAAGTAAAGGAGCGAAGTGATAGAACCATTTGCTCGACAAAGAAAAGGATTTGGTAGACTAGTTCTAGTTGTTGTGATAACTATACGTCTGGTTAGGGAGGCTGAGATTGAACTCAGAATACCACGTCTTCACCTTATTCCCCTTGAGCTAATACCCACAGATCTCGCCCAATCACTCAGGTAAGTCTTGAAGGTAGACTTCCATATCTTTGATAACCCACAAGTATAGGGGATCACAATAGTTTTCGAGGGTAGAGTATGCAACCCAAATTTATTGATTCGACACCAAGGGGAGCCAAAGAATTTTTGTAAGTATTAGCAGTTGAGTTATCAATGCAACCACACCTGCAGATTAAATATCTATAGCAAAGTGATCAGTAGCACAGTAGTATCATAGTTTGATGGCAATAGAAATAGTAGAAGCAGCAATAGTAACAGTAACAACAATAGCAATAATTTTGTAATAGTTGTGACAGCAGCAAAGGCAATAGTAATAACTTAGCAAGAACAATATGTGAAAAGCTCATAGACATTGATCTGTGATAACGTTGGATAATATTCATCATGTAATAGTCATAACCTAGGGCGACACAGAACTAGCTCCAGTTCATAAATATAATGTGGGCACATATTCCGCAAATAGTCATATGTGCTCATGGAAAAGAACTTGCATGACATCTTTTGTCCTACCCTCCTGTTGCAACGGGGTCCATAAGGAAACTAAGGGATATTAAGGCCTCCTTTTAAAAGAGAACCGAAACAAAGCATTAACACATATTGAATACATGAACTTCTCAAATTACGGTAATCACCAAAAAGAATCCCAATTATTGTCACCTTGGGGTATGCAGATAATAACATGTAATAGGTGCATATAACTTGCAAGATCGGATCACGAACATAGATATAATGGTGAAAACATAAGCGGTTTAGATCTAAAATCATGGCATAGGGACCTAGTGACAAGCATTAAGCTTAGCGAAGTCATGGCAACATCAATCATAGAACATACATAGTGGATACTAGGGATCAAGCCCTAACAAAACTAACTCGATTACATGATGAATCTCATCCAACCCACCACCATCCAGCAAGCCTATAAAGGAATTACTCACTCTCGGCGGTGAGCATCATGAAATTGGTGATGGAGGATGGTTGGTGATGACAAAGACTGAAGATCCCCCTCTCCGGAGCCCTGAACGGGCTCCAGATCTGGCGTCTCGATGAAGAATGGGAGGTGGCGGTGGCTCTGTATCATAAAACGTGATGAAACTTCCTCTCCTATTCTTTTCCCCAAAAATAGGATTATATAGTGTTGGAATTAGGGTCAGCGGAGCCTCATGGGCCCCACTACCCACCAGGGCGCGCCAGAGGGGGGTGGCACGCCCTGGTGCATAGGGGGCGGCTGGGGGCCCCCTCTAGTGGGTCTTGTTTATAGTATTTTTTTCCAAAATAATTCTCCAAAAAGTTTCGTCCAATTCTGAGAACTTCTATTTCTGCACAAAAATAACACCAGGGTAGTTCTGCTGAAAACAACATCAGTCTGGGTTAGTTTCATTCAATCATGAAAATTAGAGTCCAAAAAAAGAGCAAAGCCCTAGGAAAAGTAGATACAATGGAGACATGTCAACCTTCACAGACTTTGTTCACCAGCATGTTGGGGAACGTAGCATGCAATTTCAAAAAAATTCCTACGATCACGCAAGATCTATCTAGGAGATTCATCACAACGAGAGGGGGAGAGTGTGTCCACGTACCCTTGTAGACCGAAAGCGGAAGCGTTAGGTTAACGCGGTTGATGTAGTCGAACGTCTTCACGATCCAACCGATCTAGTACCGAATGTATGGCACCTCTGAGTTTAGCACACGTTCAGCTCGATGATGTCCCTCGAACTCTTGATCCAGCAGAGGGTCGAGGGAGAGTTTCATCACCACGACGGTGTGGTGACGGTGATGGTGATGTGATCCGCGCAGGGCTTCACCTAAGCACTACGACGCTGTGACCGGAGGAGAAAACTGTGGAGAGAGACGCCACACACGGCTTGGAACAATTTTTATGTCTCCAAGGGGTGCCCTGCCCACATATATAAAGGAGGGAGAGGAGGAGGCCGGCCACCAGGGGCGCACCATAGGGGGGAAACCGACTAGGACTCCCAATCCTAGTCACCCCCCCCCCCTTTCCTTTCTGTCGGAGGGGAAAAGGGAAGGAGAGGGAGATGGAGAGGGAAAGAGGAAAGGGGGTCGCGCCCCCTCCCCCTTGTCCAATTCGGACTCCCTTGGGGGGTGTGAAGCAAATATGCCCTAGAGGCAATAACAAAGTTGTTATTTATATTTCCTTATATCATGATAAATGTTTATTATTCATGCTAGAATTATATTAACCGGAAACTTAGTACATGTGTGAATACATAGACAAACAGAGTGTCACTAGTATGCCTCTACTTGACTAGCTCGTTGTATCAAAGATGGTTAATTTTCCTAGCCATAGACATGAGTTGTCATTTGATTAACGGGATCACATCATTGGATAATGATGTGATTGACTTGACCAATTCCGTTTGCCTAGCACTTGATCGTTTAGTTTATTTGCTATTGCTTTCTTCATGACTTATACATGTTCCTATGACTATGAGATTATGAAACTCCCGAATACCGGAGGAACACTTAGTGTGCTACCAATCGTCACAACGTAACTGGGTGATTATAAAGGTGCTCTACATGTGTCTCCGATGGTGTTTTTTGAGTTGGCAGATCGAGATTAGGATTTGTCACTCTGATTGTCGGAGAGGTATCTCTGGGCCCTCTCGATAATGCACATCACTATAAGCCTTGCAAGCAATGTGACTAATGAGTTAGTTGCGGGGTGATGCATTACAGAACGAGTAAAGAGACTTGCCGGTAATGAGATTGAACTAGGTATTGAGATACCACGACCGAATCTCGGGCAAGTAGCATATCGATGACAAAGGGAACAATGTATGTTGTTATGCGGTTTGACCGATAAAGATCTTCGTAGAATATGTAGGAACCAATATGACATCTAGGTTCCACTATTGGTTATTGACCGGAGATGAGTCTCGGTCATATCTACATAGTTCTCGATCCCGTAGGGTCCGCACGCTTAATGTTCGATGACGATCAGTATTATGAGTTCATGTGTTTTGATGTACATAAGGTTGTTTGGAGTCCCAGATGTGATCACGTACATGACGAGGAGACTCAAAATGGTCAAGAGATAAAGATCGATATATTTGATGGCTATGTTTGGACATCGGAATGGTTCTGGGTGAGTTCGGGCATTTACTGGAGTACCGGGAGGTTACCGGAACCCCCCGAGGAGTGTATGGGCCTTATTGGGCCTTAGTGGGAGAGAGGAGGAGGCGGCCTTGGAGGGGTGCCCCCCCAAGCCCAATCCGAATTGGGAGGGAGGCCGGGCCCCCTTTCCTTCCTCCCTCTCTCCTCCTTCCTTCCTCTCCTACTCCTACTTGGAAGGGGGGAATCCTACTCCCGGTGGGAGTAGGACTCCCCTAGGGCGCGCCATAGAGAGGGCCGGCCCTCCCCCTCCTCCACTCCTTTATATACGGGGGAGGGGGCACCCCATAGACACACAAGTTGATCATTGTCTTAGCCGTGTGCGGTGCGCCCCTCCACCATAATCCACCTCGGTCATATCGTCGTAGTGCTTAGGTGAAGCCTTGCGCCGGTAGCTTCATCATCACCGTCATCACGCCGTCGTGCCGACGAAGCTCTCCCTCAACACTCAGCTAGATCGAGAGTTTGTGGGACGTCACCGAGCTGAACGTTTGCAGATTGCGGAGGTGCCGTACTTTCGGTACTAGGATCGGTCGGATCATGAAGACGTACGGCTACATCAACCGCGTTGTCATAACGCTTCCGCTTACGGTCTACGAGGGTACATGGACTACACTCTCCCCTCTCGTTGCTATGCATCACCATGATAGATCTTGCGTGTGCATAGGAATTTTTTTGAAATTACTGTGTTCCCCAACAGTGGCATCCGAGCCAGGTCAATGCATAGATGTCATATGCATGAGTAGAACACAAATGAGTTGTGGGCGATAATAGTCATACTGCTTACTGATAACCCACAAGTATAGGGGATCAATTGTAGCCTCTTTAAGTAAGTAAGAGTGTCAAACCCAACGAGGAGCTAAAGGTAGAACAAATTTTCCCTCAAGTTCTATTGACCACCGATACAACTCTACGCACGCTTAACGTTCGCTTTACCTAGAACAAGTATGAAATTAGAAGTAATTTGTAGGTGTTTTTGGATAGGTTTGCAAGATAATAAAGAGCACGTAAATAAAGACTAGGGGCTGTTTAGATAAAGACACAATAAAGTAAATATAGCGAGTGTGGAAAAGTGGTGGTAGGAGTTGCGAAATTGTCCCTAAGCAATTGACTACTTTACTAGACCGATAGCAAGTTTTATGTGGGAGAGGCCATTGCTAGCATGTCACCCTGACTTGGAATTCTATGCACTTATGATTGGAACTATTAGCAAGCATCTGCAACTACTAACGTTCATTAAGGTAAAACCCAACCATAGCATTAAGATATATTGGTCCCCCTTCAATCCCTTATACATCAATTTCTATGCTAGGTTGAAGCTTCTGTCACTCTTGCCCTCCAATACATAGTCATATCAACATAGGTGTGATCTACGCGTGCGCTCATATGATGGGCACCAAAGGACAGCAACATAACCACAAGCAAATTAAACCAATCATAGCAATTCACCAATCACCATAGGACAACGAAAATCTACTCAGACATCATAGGATGGAAACACATCATTATATAATAATATGAAGCATAAAGCACCATGTTCAAGTAGAGGGTACAGCAGGTTGCGGGAGAGTGGACCGCTGTAGATAGAGGGGGGAAGGTGATGGAGATGTTGGTGAAGATGGCGGAGGTGTTGGTGAAGATCGCGGTGATGATGATGGCCCCCGGCGGTGTTCCGGCGCCACCGGAAGCGAGGGGGAGAGAGCCCCCCTCCTTCTTCTTCTTCCTTGACCTTCTCCCTAGATGGGAGAAGGGTTTCCCCTCTGGTCCATGGTCTCCATGGCGTGGGAGGGGCGATAGCCCCTCCGAGATTGGATTTGTCTCTCTCCGTTTCTGCGCTATGTTTTCCTGCCCTTTCACCATTTCGTATATATATGGAGATCCGTAACTCCGATTGGACTGAAATCTTCGCCGTGATTTTCTACTAAAAATTAGCTTTCTTGCGGCCGAAGAAGGGCATCAACCGCCTTACGGGGGGGCACGAGGGTCAGGGGCGCGCCCCCTGCCTCGTGCCTCCCTCGGGCACCGTCTCGCGTGGATTTTCTTTCCCATATTCTCAGAATATTCCAAGAATAATCTCCGTTCATTTTTATCCTGTTTGGACTCCGTTCGATATGGATATTCTGCGAAACAAAAACATGCAACAAACAGGAACTGGAACTGGGCACTAGATCAATATGTTAGTCCCCAAAAATAGTATAAAAAGTTGCCAAAAATATATGAAAGTTGTAGGATATTGACATGGAACAATAAAAAATTATAGATACGATGGAGACGTATCAGCATCCCCAAGCTTAATTCATGCTCGTCCTCGAGTAGGTAAATGATAAAAAAGATAATTTTTGATGTGGAATGCTACCTAGCATAATCTTGATCATGTATCTAATCATGACATGAATATTAAGATACGAGTGATTCAAAGCAATAGTCTATCATTTGACATAAAAACAATAATACTTCAAGCCTACTAATAAAGCAATCATGTCTTTTCAAAATAACAAGGCCAAAGAAAGTTATCCCTACAAAATCATATAGTCTGGCTATGCTCCATCTTCACCAGACAAAATATTCAAATCATGCACAACCCCGATGGCAAGCCGAGCAATTGGTTCATACTTTTTAACGCGCTTCAGCCTTTTCAACCCTCACGCAATACATGAGCGTGAGCCATGGACATAGCACTATAGGTGGAATAGAATATGATGGTGGAGGTTGTGTGGAGAAGACAAAAAGGAGAAAGTCTCACATCGACGCGGCTAATCAACGGGCTATGGAGATGCCCATCAATTGATGTCAATGTGAGGAGTAGGGATTGCCATGCAACGGATGCACTAGAGCTATAAGTATATGAAAGCTCAAACTGAAACTAAGTGGGTGTGCATCCAACTTGCTTGCTCATGAAGACCTAGGGCATTTGAGGAAGCCCATCATCGGAGTATACAAGCCAAGTTCTATAATGAAAATTCCCACTAGTATATAAAAGTGATAACTCCAGAGACTCTTTATATGAAGAACATGGTGCTACTTTGAAGCACAAGTGTGGTAAAAGGATAGTAACATTGCCCCTTTTTCTTTTTTTTTCTTTTTTTTGCGGGCTTCTTTGGCCCCGTTTTTTTATTTAGGCTTCATTGGCCTCTCCTTTTTTTCTTGGGGCAATGCTCTAATAGTGATGATCATCACACTTTTATTTACTTACAACTCAATATTACAACTCGATACTAGAACAAAGATATTACTCTATATGAATGTTGCCGGTGGTGTACCGGGATGTGCAATGATCTAGCGTAGCAATGACATAAAAAAATGAACAAGCCATGAAAACATCATGCTAGATATCTTACGATCATGCAAAGCAATATGACAATAAATGCTATAGTCATGTATATGATGATGATGGAAGTTGCATGGCAATATATCTCGGAATGGCTATGGAAATGCCATGATAGGTAGGTATGGTGGCTGTTTTGAGGAAGATATAAGGAGGCTTATGTGTGACAGAGCGTATCGTATCACGGGGTTTGGATGCACCAATGAAGTTTGCACCAACTCTCGAGGTGAGAAACGACAATGCACGGTACCGAAGAGGCTAGCAATGATGGAAGGGTGAGAGTGCGTATAATCCATGGACTCAACATTAGTCATAAAGAACTCATATACTTATTGCAAAAGTTTATTAGCCCTCGAAGCAAAGTACTACGACGCATGCCCCTAGGGGGGTAGATTGGAAGGAAAAGACCATCGCTCATCCCCGACCGCCACTCATAAGGAAGACAATCAATAAATACCTCATGCTCCAACTTCGTTACATAACGGTTCACCATACGTGCATGCTACGGGAATCACAAACTTTAACACAAGTATTTCTACAATCCACAACTACCCACTAGCATGACTCTAATATCCCCATCTTTATATCGCAAAACTACTGCAAGGAATCAAACATATCATATTCAGTGATCTACAAGTTTTATGTAGGATTTTATGACTAACCATGTGAATGACCAATTCCTGTCATCTCTCTAAATAGATATAAGTGAAGCAAGAGAGTTTAGTTATTTCTACAAAAGATCCCACGCTCTAACAAATATAAGTGAAGCAAAAGAGCATTCTACAAATGGTGGTTTTCTATGTGAAGAGAAACACGCAATCCAAACTTCAAATGATATAAGTGAAGCACATGAAGTATTCTATAAAGCCATACTCAAAAGATTTAAGTGAAGTGAAAAGAGCATTCTATAAATCAACCAAGGACTGTCTCATACCAGCATGGTGCTTAAAAGAAAAATGAAAACTAAATGCAAAAGACGCTCCAAGATTTGCACATATCGCATGAACGAAACGAATCAGAAAACATACTGATACTTGTTGAAGAAAGAGGGGATGCCTTCCGGGGCATCCCCAAGCTTAGACGCTTGAGTCTCCTTGAATAATTACTTGAGGTGCCTTGGGCATCCCCAAGCTTGAGCTCTTGCCTCTCCTCCTTCTCCTCACATCGAGATCTCCTCGATCATCGAACACTTCATCCACACAAAACTTCAACAGAAAACTCGGTAAGGTCCGTTAGTATAATAAAGCAAATCACTAATCTAAGTACTGTTGCAAACCAATTCATATTCTGTTTTTGCGTTATATATACTGTAATATAACTTTTCCATGGCTTAATCCACTGATAGGAATTGATAGTTTCATCAAAACAAGCAAACTATGCATCAAAAACAGAATCTGTCTAAAACAGAACAGTCTGTAACAATCTGAACATTAACCATACTTCTGGTACTTGAAAAGTTCTGCAAAAATTATGAAAAATAAAAAATTTGTATAGAAATACAGTGCAAAAAGTTTCAGAACCGTTTGACGTTCCAGTAAAACATGAAAAATCGCGCACTACAGCCAAAGTTTCTGTCCTGCACCGTACAAACCAACAAGCATTGTAAACATCCTAAAGGCAAACCTTGGCACATTATTTTTACAATACAATGGAATTGTACAAGGGGATAATTATTTTTGTTGAGAAGTTTCTGTAATCAAGATTCACAAAGTTTCCGTGAGCATGAACAAAGTTCAAGGCTAGCTCCCACTTCAACAATGCTTGTCTCTCTCACTTTCACTTTCCTTTTTGAAAAGTTTTGGGTTCCCCTCTTTATTTTTTTGTTTTTAAACTTTATAAAAGCACTCAACAGAAATAAATGACTCTCTAAAACTTCCGGGTTGTCTCCCTGGCAGCGCTTTCTTTAAAGCCATTAAGCTAGGCATATTGTGCTCAAGTAGTGAATCCACCCGGATCCCAAGGTATATCAAAGCCAATTTTAATTAGCAATGATTTGTGATTTAGTAGTGAGCACAAAGTACCATATATCATGTAATGAAGAAGTCTAACTCTCTTCCTATGCATCGGCATGTCATAAAAGAACAATTCATGCACACAAAGTAAAGGCCAATGCATAGTATAAGCAGTTTCTTGCAATTTTTCGTGTTGGAAACATAGAGAGGCGGAGATATAGTTCCTCTCTCATAATAATTGCAAGTAGGAGCAGCAAGCACATGCATATTATATCTATCAAAATGATCATGTGCAATGGTAAAAGGCAACCCATCAATATAATCCTTAATAAGTGCAACCTTCTCCGATATAGTGTAGTTTGGAGAATTCAAAAACATAATAGGCCATCATGCGTGGGTGCAATAGAAACTATTTCATGTTTAACATAAGGAACTATAGCAAGTTCATCTCCATATGCATAATTCATATTGGCATCTTGGCCACAAGCATAGAAAGCATCATCAAAAAGGGATATTTCAAAAGAATCAACGGGATCATAACAATCATCATAGCAATCATCCTTCGGTAAGCAGGAAGGGAAATTAAACAATGTATGAGTTGAAGAGTTACTCTCATTAGAAGGTGGGCACGGGTAGCTAATCCTCTCTTCCTTCTTTTGTTCTTCGCTCTCCTCATCATCTTTTTCATCCAGTGAGCTCACAGTCTCATCAATTTCTTCTTCCATAGACTCCTGCAAAATATTAATCTCTTCTTGGACAGCGGAGGAGTCCTCGGTATATGGTTTAACATAAGAATTATAAGCATAATTATCATAGCAATATTTAAGTATGGAAAAAAAATTAGATTTGTAAAGAGTAGCATCATACTTTTCAATCAAAGAAGCAATTTCATAAGCACCCTTAAAAGCAACAAATTATTCAATTTGTTGAACATCATAGTAATTATAAACACCTTTAGCATATGAAGACACGATTCCATTATCGATAAACTCACATTGGTAAGGAAGGTGTTTCTTAGGGTTTTCAGAACAACAAGTAACATCATATATTTCACATAAATTCCAAGCATAGCATTGCAAACGATGAATTTGATCCAGTAAAAGTGTCCCTTTTTCAGATATGCGGTGTCGCACATAACAAGCATGCTCATCTAAAGATTTGCCCTCAACTAAGCTAGTTGGGGTTTCAGCACGAGCACATAGGGATCGAAGATGATCCAAGTAAAAAGCTTCAGGAGTGTGATAGATTTTGAGTGGTTCTTCAACCATTGGTTCAGTGGGTACAACTAATATTTTTGGTACTTTGCATTTCCTACCCGTAACTAAAGATAGAAAACAACTTAGAATAGCAAATCAAAATTACTTAGTGATAAAGCAAACAAGCACACACGAGAATATACACACCACGCTATTGCTTCAAGAACGGGCGCGCCAGAAAATGGTCTTGATAACCCACAAGTATAGGGGATCAATTGTAGCCTCTTTCGATAAGTAAGAGTGTCGAACCCAACGAGGAGCTAAAGGTAGAACAAATGTTCCCTCAAGTTCTATCGACCACCGATACAACTCTACGCACGCTTAACGTTCGCTTTAGAAAAAGTATGAAACTAGAAGTAATTTGTAGGTGTTTTTGGATAGGTTTGCAAGATAATAAAGAACACGTAAATAAAGACTAGGGTCTGTTTAGATAAAGATACAATAAAGTAAATATAGCGAGTGTGGAAAAGTGGTCGTAGGAGTTGCGAAATTGTTCCTAAGCAATTGACTACTTTACTAGACCGATAGCAAGTTTTATGTGGGAGAGGCCACTGCTAGCATGTCATCCATGACTTGGAATTATATGCACTTATGATTGGAACTATTAGCAAGCATCCGCAACTACTAACGTTCATTAAGGTAAAACCCAACCATAGCATTAAGATATATTGGTCCCTCTTCGATCCCGTATGCATCAATTTCTATGCTAGGTTGAAGCTTCTGTCACTCTTGCCCTCCAATACATAGTCCTATCAACATACAACTAACCCTATGGTGTGATCCACGCGCGCTACCATATGATGGGCACCAAAGGACAGCAACATAACCACAAGCAAATTAAACCAATCATAGCAATTCACCAATCACCAATAGGACAACGAAAATCTACTCAGACATCATAGGATGGCAACACATCATTATATAATAATATGAAGCATAAAGCACCATGTTCAAGTAGAGGGTACAACGGGTTGCGGGAGAGTGGACCGCTGTAGATAGAGGGGGAAGGTGATGGAGATGTTGGTGAAGATGGCGGAGGTGTTGGTGAAGATTGCGGTGATGATGATGGCCCCCGGCGGTGTTCCGGCGCCACCGGAAGCGAGGGGGAGAGAGCCCCCCTCCTTCTTCTTCTTCCTTGACCTTCTCCCTAGATGGGAGAAGGGTTTCCCCTCTGGTCCATGGTCTCCATGGCGTGGGAGGGGCGAGAGCCCCTCTGAGATTGGATCTGTCTCTCTGTCGCTCTCTGTTTCTGCGCTCTGTTCTGCTGCCCTTTCACCGTTTCGTATATATATGGAGATCGGTAACTCTGATTGGACTGAAATCTTCGCCGTGATTTTCTCCTAAAGATTAGCTTTATTGCGGCCGAAGAAGGGCATCAACCGCCTTACGGGGGGCCCACGAGGGTCAGGGGCGCGCCCAGGGGGTGGGGCGCGCCCGCCTGCCTCGTGCCTCCCTCGGGCACCGTCTCTCGTGGATTTTCCTTCCCATATTCTCCGAATATTCCAAAAATAATCTCCGTCCGTTTTTATCCCGTTTGGACTCCGTTTGATATGGATATTTTGCGAAACAAAAACATGCAACAAGCGAGGCGGCCTTTGAGCCTTTGGATCAATACGTTAGTCCCCAAAAATAGTATAAAAAGTTGCCAAAAATATATGAAAGTGGTAGGATATTGGCATGGAAGAATCAAAAATTATAGAAACGACGGAGACGTATCACTTACCAGCATGTCATACTTTGATTCGGCGGTATTGTTGGATGAAGCGGCCCGGACCGACATTATGTGTATGCTTACGCGAGACTGGTTCTACCGACATGCTTCGCACACAGGTGGCTGGCGGGTGTCAGTTTCTCCAACTTTAGTTGAATCGAGTGTGGCTACGCCCGGTCCTTGTTGAAGGTTAAAACAACACACTTGACGAAAAATCGTTGTGGTTTTGATGCGTAGGTAAGAACGGTTCTTGCTCAGCCATAGCAGCCATGTAAAACTTGCAACAACAAAGTAGAGGACGTCTAACTTGTTTTTTGCAGGAGCCATATGGTTGTCACTTTATTGTGTGAAATTCAATAGCCATGTAATTGCTTTACTTTATCACTAACGGTAGCGATAGTCGTAGAAGAAATAGCTGGTGAGATGACAACGATGCTACGATGGAGATCAAGGTGTCGCGCCGGTGACGATGGTGATCATGACGGTGCTTTGGAGATGGAGATCAAAGGCACAAGATGATTATGGCCATATCATATCACTTATATTGATTGCATGTGATGTTTATCCTTTACGCATCCTATTTTGCTTAGTTCGGCGGTAGCATTATAAGATGATCTCTCACTAAATTTCAAGGTACAAGTGTTCTCCCTGAGTATGCACCGTTGTGAAAGTTAAATCGTGCCGAGACACCACGTGATGATCGGGTGTGATAAGCTCTACGTTCACATACAACGGGTGCAAGCCAATTTTGCACACGCAGAATACTCGGGTTAAACTTGACGAGCCTAACATATGCAGATATGGCCTCGGAACACTAAGACCGAAAGGTCGAGCGTGAATCATATAGTAGATATGATCAACGTAGTGATGTTCACCATTGAAAACTACTCCATCTCACGTGATGATCGGACATGGTTTACTTGATATGGATCACGTGATCACTTAGATGATTAGAGGGATGTCTATCTAAGTGGGAGTTATTTAGTAATATTATTAATTGAACTTTAATTTATCATGAACTTAGTACCTGATAGTATTTTTCATGTCTATGTTGTTGTAGATAGATGGCCCGTGTTGTTGTTCCGTTGAATTTTAATGTGTTCCTAGAGAAAGCTAAGTTGAAAGATAATGGTAGCAACTACATGGACTGGGTCCATAACTTGAGGATTATCCTCATTGCTGCACAGAAGAATTACGTCCTGGAAGCACCGCTAGGTGCCAATCCCACTGCAGGAGCAACGCCAGATGTTATGAACGTCTGGCAGAGCAAAGCTGATGACTACTTGATAGTTCAGTGTGCCATGCTTTACGGCTTAGAATCGGGACTTCAACGACGTATTGAACGTCATGGAGCATATGAGATGTTCTAGGAGTTGAAGTTAATATTTCAAGCAAATGCCCGGATTGAGAGATATGAAGTCTCCAATTAGTTCTACAGCTGCAAAATGGAGGAGAATAGTTACATCGGTGAGCATATACTCAAAATGTCTGGGTATAACAATCACTTGATTCAACCGGGAGTTAATCTTCACGATGATAGTGTCATTGACAGAATTCTTCAATCACTGCCACCAAGCTACAAGAGCTTCGTGATGACCTATAATATGCAAGGGATGGATAAGACAATTCCCGACCTCTTCGCAATGCTAAAGGCTGCGGAGGTAGAAATCAAGAAAGAGCATCAAGTGTTGATGGTCAACAAGACCACCAGTTTCAAAAAAAGGGTAAAGGGAAGAAGGGTAACTTCAAGAAGAATGGCAAGAAAGTTGCTGCTCAAGTGAAGAAGCCTAAGTCTGGACCTAAGCTGTAGCGACCCGACCCGAATGGATCAAGTCTCTGTGCTTAGTGTCATCCCTGGATCGGTATGCTGACACACACAGTACTCGAAGGATTTATAACAGAGGTAAATCACATGTATAAGGTAACGTAAATATTATTACCTCAATCCAAAAATATAGCGGAAGCAACAAGGTTGTGGATTCCCATCAACACCAACGGCAAAGTTGAGTATAGGAAATCGTAACCCTAACGTATCACTTACTGCGTCATCCGAAAAGTACGCAACATGAAACGTTGCAGCCGGAAACGGGTCAAGACATGGAATATGCTGGCAAAGTAACACATAGAGAATAATGAAGGAATAAGCCTATACTACATGCATATATGGCTGGTGGAAAGCTCTATGGTTACAGTTTTGCATAAAGCCAATTTTTCCCTACATCAAAGGAATAATTTTTTAATTTAACTATCATGGTGGTTGAAACATCATTGAGAAGGTATAACCCCAACTCAATCCCAATTAAATTGATTAACAACCCAACAATATTAATTTAGAGTGATGAGATACATGTGAATACTCAAGTAATAGATACTCGAATTGTCCATAATCGGGACACGGCTAACCATGATTAGTTTGTACACTCTGCAGAGGTTTCATGACTTTTCCCCACAAGACTCGATCGCCTCCGTTGATTTCTCGTGACCGCATGGTGTTTGAGAAACGGATGACCGAGACACGATCTTCGTAAACATTAACTCGCTACTCAGGATAGATCATACCAAACCTATAAAACCCACTACCTGCCGATCTACCTCTTGAGAGCTTCACGTAACTTACTCAACTATGCTAGAGCCCATAATAGCTTGTGGCTGCACACGGAAGTTTCTAGCATGAATAATCTCAGTTCCCTTTGAGCCTGGGTGGCGGTCCATAGGAAGATCACACGGGTACCCCGGGATTTCCAAAAAAACAGATAACACTGGGTTCCCCAGGTGCCTCAATCCACCCAGATGTGTATTTAAGTTGCCACCTTAAACTAAACCATTAATTAATAATCTCACATCAGTCGTGAACATCTCTCAAACCCAAACCACGTCTACGAGCATAGCATGGCAATATAAGCAACACGTAGAGTAACTCCCAAGGGTTTGATAGCAACAGGGCAATAGGTTCCTACCTCATCATCTACTTCCCAACCCACAAATTAATGACATCCTAATCATGCAATGTTTGAGGATTGAGCTAATGCATAAAACTGGGTAGGAAAAGGTATGATCAAGTGTTACTTGCCTGCAAAGTTGATGAAGATGATTTTCACTCAAAACTCTTGATAGTTCTACTCGTCACACTCCGGTCAATCTATCGTAAGCAATCAATAGTAACCACACATAAGCAATCACTCAAAAGATCGGAAAGAACGAAGAAAACAATTCGTAAAACATCAAAACCAAGCAAATAACTCTTGCAACATAAAACAATTTCTAACAGTACCAAAACTATATGAATTTGGCATTATCAGAAAGTTTAGGTCAAGAGCTTCGATTTGCAAAAAGAATCAACTAAATCGGAGTTACAAAACTCAAGTTATGATCAAACGAAGTTTGAATTCAAATCTGATCTAATTCAAATTTTAAACTTTAAAAAATATGCTTGAGTTGTTTTGCTGGATAGAGGAGATCATACCAAAGAAGTGGGCGTTGGTTTCGTTGGATTTGGATAAACGAGTAAAAAGTTATGAGCGTTTGAAAATCAGGGACTATTCTGTAAAGGAAATCATCACAGATAGGTCCCTGGCCGGAAATTAAAAAGAAAAAGAAAAATCTATCGAGCGAACGCTCGCTACAGAACCTAAACCGACAAAAACCGTTCGCTAAGGAAATCTAAACAGGTGAACGCTCACTATTTAACAAAAACAAAAAAAAACCGATCTTAACAGAAAAACCGAACTAAAGAAAAACCGGGGAAGGTTTTTGCGCGGGTTTTACCGGCTTGGTGAAAAAGACCGACGGGGCGGCGGTTTCCGGCGAGTTACGTCTCCGGCGAGGCGGAGCGAACTCCGCGAACTAGGGGCGGTGGCCCCGGTCGGCGGGCGGTGGGCGAAGACGGCGACGACGGCTCCGGCGTTGAATGGGAGGCGGCTCGGTGGCTCTCCGGCATCACCACCGGAAGGAGCGGGGCGACGGGGCGGAGACGAGCGAGGCGGCGGCTCCGGTCGAGGGCGACGGAACGGTGCGGGGCGACGGCGGCAGATCTCGCCGGCGGCGGTGGCTTGCGGCGGCGAAAAGGAGAGAGAGAGAGGGAACGGGCCGGGCGGCGCCTTTTATAGGAGGAGGGGTCGGCTTGCGTGCGGGAGGCGAGAGGGAGACCGGGCGGCACGACGCCGAGGTCGGCGTGATGGCGCAAGTGGTGGCAGCGGACTCGAGCGGAGCTCGAACGCGTGAAGCGGCGACATGGGCTGGCCGTGGCACAGCAGCTGGGCAGCTCGGTCCGGTCGGTCAAAAAGAATTATTATTTTTTAAAAAAAATAGTCAGACCAAAATAAAAACAACAATAAATGGAAATATTATATAGGCATATAATATATCAAAATTTTCAGAAAACGATTTCCTACAAGATGAACATTATTCTAGCTTCAAATAAAATACACACAAATTCAAATAAAACAAAGAGTGCTTACGCCTAATAAAATCCAACAAAATCATTTTAAAAATACCAAAATTAATTCAAATTTATTTCTCTCCAATTTTATGATGTAGGGAATCATGTTACCCTATTTTCCATATATTTTATTTTTGAAGAAAAAATAATTTGAATAAAACTCAAATAACTCCAAATTGAAAATAAATTCAAAAGAACTTTGAATTTAATTCTTTGAAACTCCCAACTCATATTTCATATAATTTGAAGAAGTCATTTTATCTTCGCTCGTGAAAATCATTGAGTTGCATAAAGTTTCAGAATTGGAAATATTTTCCAATTGAAATTCAAATATTTTCAACACCCCTTGTCATTTAAATAAATGGAAGAAGTCATGTCATCTTCTCTCCAGGGTTTTGTGATGAAAAGAATTTGAATTCCCGAAGATCATAAAAGAAAAATGAAAGTTTTGGGAAAGTCCTTTTATTCCCTCTCATTTAACTTTCAAAAGTTTCAATTCACTCACTTGCAGTCAACCAATCAAACAATCAATCAAAACTATCTATGTATTTATAACATTCCAAAATTTAGAATTTTGGGATGTTACAAACTACCACCCTTAAAATGAATCTCGTCCTCGAGATTCGGAGAGGCTAGAAAGAAATAGGTTAGGGTTTGGGGTCTTCAAAATCCATTGATCGTCTCCGGGGCCTCGGGTGCTACCACCCTTAGAAGCATGGTTACGGTTCCATCAAAACTCATATACTCCATCCTTATCGTTGACAGTGTCGGTCTTCTCAGATCGTAAGGATAATTCCTTCTCTGGGCTCTTCCGGTAGCGACATAACCTTTTCCTCAATTCTTTTGTCCTTTACTTCTTGGTAAGGTTGTTCCAAGACTGGGTCTTCATAGCTGACGGGTCTGGCGCCATTTCTAAACAACTATCGATATCTCTTGGTGGTCCTTAATTTATGGTTTCTCCTGCAGGAAAGAGGTCTGGGTTGAACCTCACCGTATGACCTACGGTTGGCAACAACTGCTGTATACAAGGGAAAATACTTATACCATTCTAAGGTTCAAACAAGGTTTTGATCGTCGTCTCTCAACTATAGGTAAGTCACTCAGATTTACCATCCCACATAGCAAAGCGAATAATAAGAGTAAGTCGGTATGGTGATCAATCTATCCCCCACCCAAATCATTACCGTGTACATGGTTTAGCGAATCTCCCATTCTAACACTTGGTCATCCTCACAAGCATTGCAGAATTTCTCTTGTCAATGAACCAAGTTCGGAAAATCCATTGATTCTGCAAGCCAAACAAAACATCTATCGTTCCTTAACAACTCTCAGGTTTTTGCGTAAACTCCTATAGAATCGTCGGTTGATAAAATCGTAACTTCTTCCAGGGTTCTCCTTCAGCAAGAGTGTGCTTGCTTCTTGGCAGGTCATGGGGCTTGTGGGTTATGGCCCATCTCATCACTTAAAATCCTTGAACACATCATCTGGCAACTGATCATTATCCCAACATCCAACTTCCTGGCATACTTAAATCCATCCAATTGTACTGTCTTCCTTCCTTCTATTGGCACCAAACTAGGACATGATTACTCAGACTCATCATGGAATTTCCATTGATCCATATTTCCAACATCATACCTCCTTTATATCCAATAATAATTCATCTCTTCAACTTCGTGGGATATCCCACCTACCGAGATAAAAACTTATACTTATGAAGTCCATACTCAACTTCGTGGAACATCATTATCCTTTCCAGGGTCAAACGTCCTTACAGGGGATTATTGGCCATTTCTGCATGGCACTTCTTCAACTGGGAAACGTGAAACACCTCATGAACTCCTGACAGTCCTTCGGGTGACTCCAACTTGTTGGCCACTTCTCCCATACGCTCCAAAACTTCGGTATGGTCTTTCAAATCTCGGGGCTAACTTTTCCTTAACTCCAAATCGTTTAACTCCTTGCAGAGGTGGCACACGAAGATATTCTCTGTTTCCGATTTTATCTACTACCTTCTTGCATTTTTTTTAGTCTGCATAACTCTTCTGCCTGGACTGAGCTACCTTCAGTCTATCTCTAATCAACTTAACATTCTCTTTTGACTCCTTGATCACATTTGGTCCAAACAACTAACGGTCTCCAACTTCATCCCACATCAACTGTGTCTGGCTCCTTCTCCCATACAAAGCTTCAAAAGGGGCCATCTTCAAACTGGCTTGATAGCTGTTGTTGAATGAGAACTCCGCGTAAGGTAGATTATCACCACTACTAGATCCATAATCTAGCGCACACGATCTCAACATGTCCTCCAAAATCTGATTGACTCTCTTGATTTATCCATCTGTCTGCGGATGAAAGGCTGTACTTAACTCTAGCCTAGTACCCAAAGTCTGGTGCGGCTGTTTCTAAAACTTTGAGGTAAACTGTGTTCCTCTACGATGGTCCTCGGAACTCCATGCTGACATACGATCCTTGTCAAATATATCTTGGCCAACTTCGCACTTGTATAGGTGGTTTTCACTGGGATAAAGTGAGCCATTTTGGTCAAGCAAATCAACTACTACCCAGATAGAATCATATCCCGTTCGGGTTACAAAATCCGGTAATGAAATCCATGCCAAGCTTATCCCACTTCCATTCGGGTCTCGGCATAGGCTGTTGTAATCCTTTGGCTTCTGATGCTTTGCCTTCAATCTCTGACATACGTCACATACGACTACATACTCGACAATATCCTTTTTCATACCAGTCCACCAGAAACACTCCTTCAAATCCAAATACACCTTGGTGTTTCCGGGGTGAATCGAGTATGGTGAGTCATGAGCCTCTGAAGTATTTACTTCCTGATCTTTGCATTATTGGGAACATATACACTGTCCTCGAACCATAAGGTGTCGTGCTCATCCTTACGAAAACCTTCGGCCTTTCCTTTGCTCATCCTCAACAATCTCTTTGTCATCCTTCTAAGCTTCACGGATCTTTCCCAACAATGCGGTGAACTTCCATTGCTGCAACAAAACCTTTGGGAACAATCTCCAATCGAAGTTCCCTGAAAATTCTCGGCTAACTCCTTTGGTAATCCTCTGCTTATGAGGGTATTCGTCCTTGTTTTATTTATGGTTGTGTCCTATTTCTCCACAAAGCTTGTATGCACAATTTTTCTTCATATCCTTTTCCGTAAGGCTTCAACTTCTGGAACACAAGACGAGACTTTAACAGAGTCAACTTAAATTCTTTCCAAGTGGTTACCCTTTGCCATCCATTGATGCTTTTGTACATCCTCTACCAGGTAGTGGCACCTCTTCCAAAACACTTAAGAGCATGCTGGGCCATATCGTTTCTGACTATAGGGTTGTTCTTCATGTGATCCTCCATGTTCTAAATCCATCATCATCTCCAATTGACTCATCGGTCCAGAAAATATAAGCTCTTCTCCATTCATCTTCTAACAGGTCCATGGGTTTGGGGTGGGATAAGAGAGATCGAGAGGGATGCACACAATGCAAACAAAAGTTTTGAAAAAAAAACAGATTTTATTGTGGCTGTCAGAAAAACAACAAACAGATGACAGCTCACAAACGTCGCATCTAACGTAGGTATAAAACTGGGGTTTGGTCTTCTAAAGGTCAATAAATCTTCAAGGTCATCAAACTCTTCAAGTCATGTTCATGTCTCCGTTGGCTTCTCCCGATCGTGCTTGTCTTTCTCAAGTCCTTTTTGCCAGCTCATCTCTGTTGTCGCGAGCTCTCTCGTACCGTCTTTAATATTTTGAAGTTGCATTTCAAACTTCTGGGTTTCAACATTCTTGGCATGAACCACGGTCCATGTCCTTCAGTTCCTGATGAATCTCTTGGTATCTCGATGTTTTTCTCCTTCAGCTTGTCTACTTTCAGTTTCAGGTTCCTGAATTCTTCATGAATTGCCTCCTTGTCAAATACGGATTCCTGCATATCCATCTTAAACTCCTTGAAGTGGTCTCATCGGTCGAATCTTCGAGTGGTCAAAAGGGAAAAGGGTTATGGTCTCACTAAAAAGGGAATATTTGAATAAGCTCAGAAGAGAAGAGAGGTAAAAGATCTTTTGAAAATGAAGTTGTAGAGAAAAATCTTTCCTATGGGCTTGTCAGTTTCTAGGGTCACGTCCTATAGTCAACATGTGCTCGATACCATCTTGTAGCGACCCGACCGAATGGATCAAGTCTACGTGCTTAGTGTCATCCACGGATCGGTATCTTTGACACACGATTACTCGAAGGATTTATAACAGAGGTAAATCACATGTATAAGGTAACGTAAATATTATTACCTCAATCCAAAAATATAAGCGGAAGCAACAAGGTTGTGGATTCCCATCAACACCAACGGCAAAGTTGAGTATAGGAAATCGTAACCCTAACGTATCACTTACTAAATAAATGCGAAAAGTCTACAACATGAAACGTTGCAGCCGAAGCGGGTCAAAGACATGGAATATGCTGGCAAAGTAACACATAGAGAATAATGAAGGAATAAGCCTATACTACATGCATATATGGCTGGTGGAAAGCTCTATGGTTACAGTTTTGCATAAAGCCAATTTTTCCCTACATCAAAGGAATAAATTTTTAATTTAACTATCATGGTGGTTGAAACATCATTGAGAAGGTATAACCCCAACTCAATCCCAATTAAATTGATTAACAACCCAACAATATTAATTTAGAGTGATGAGATACATGTGAATACTCAAGTACTAGATACTCAGAATTGTCCATAACCGGGGACACGGCTAACCATGATTAGTTTGTACACTCTGCAGAGGTTTGCACTTTTCCCCACAAGACTCGATCACCTCCGTTGATTTCTCGCCTTTGCATGGTGTTTGAGAAAGCGGATGGTGAGACACAGTCTTTCAGAAACATTAACTCTCTACTCCAGATAGATCATACCAAACCTATAAAACCCACTACCTGCTGATCTACCTCTTCGAGAGCTTCACGTAACTTACTCAACTATGCTAGAGCCCATAATAGCTTGTGGCTGCACACGGAAGTTTCTAGCATGAATAATCTCAGTTCCCTTTGAGCACTGGTGGCGGTCCATAGGAAGATCACACGGGTACCCAGATTTCCAAAAATGCATAACAACCTTTGGGTTCCCCGGTGCCTCAATCCACCCGGATGTGTATTTAAGTTGCCACCTTAAACTAAACCATTAATTAATAATCTCACATCTGTCGTGAACATCTCTCAAACCCAAACCACGTCTCTGAGCATAGCATGGCAATATAAGCAACACGTAGAGTAACTCCCAAGGGTTTGATAGCAACAGGGCAATAGGTTCCTACCTCATCATCTACTTCCCAACCCACAAATTAATGACATCCTAATCATGCAATGTTTGAGGATTGAGCTAATGCATAAAACTGGGTAGGAAAAGGTATGATCAAGTGTTACTTGCCTCCAAAGTTGATGAAGATGATTCGCACTCAAAACTCTTGATAGTTCTACTCGTCACACTCCGGTCAATCTATCGTAAGCAATCCATAGTAACCACACATAAGCAATCACTCAAAAGATCGGAAAGAACGAAGAAAACGATTCGTAAAACATCAAAACCAAGCAAATAACTCTTGCAACATAAAACAATTTCTAACAGTACCAAAACTATACGAATATGGCCCTATCATAAAGTTTAGGTCAAGAGCTTCGATTTGCAAAAAGAATCAACTAAATCGGAGTTACGAAACTCAAGTTATGATCAAACGAAGTTTGAATTCAAATATGATCTAATTCAAATTTTAAACTTTCAAAAATATGTTTGAGTTGTTTTGCTGGATAGAGGAGATCATAAAGAAGAAGTGGGCGTTGGTTTCGTTGGATTTGGATAAACGAGTAAAAAGTTATGAGCGTTTGAAAATCAGGGACTATTCTGTAATGGAAACCATCACAGATAGGTCGCTGGCCGGAAATTAAAAAGAAAAAGAAAAATCTATCGAGTTTAACGCCGCTACATGTAACCTAAACCGACGAAAACCGTTCGCTAAGGAGATCTAAACAGGTGAACGCTCACTATTTAACATAAACAAAAAAACCGATCTTAACAGGAAAACCGAACTAAAGAAAAACCGGGGAAGGTTTTTGCGCGGGTTTTACCGGCTTGGTGAAAAAGACCGACGGGGCGGCGGTTTCCGGCGAGTTACGTCTCCGGCGAGGCGGAGCGAACTCCGGCGAACTAGGGGCGGTGGCCCCGGGGTCGGCGGCGAGGGGCGAAGACGGCGACGACGGCTCCGGCGTTGAGTGGGGAGGCGGCTCCGGTGGCTCTCCGGCTCAGGCGTCACCACGGAAGGAGCGGGGCGACGGGGCGGAGACGAGCGAGGCGGCGGCTCCGGTCGAGGGCGACGGAACGGTGCGGGGCGACGGCGGCGGCTTGCGGCGTCGGCGAGTGCTGGAGAGAGAGGGGAAAATGGGGCCGGGACGGCGCCCTTTATAGGAGGAGGGGGTCGGCTTGCGTGCGGGAGGGGGCAGAGGGAGACTGGGGCGGGCACGGACGCCGAGGTCGGCGCGGTGGCGCGCCGTGGTGGCGGCGGACTCCGAGCGGAGCTCGGGCACGCGGGCGAGCGACATGGGCCGGCTGGGCCGTGGCCTGGCAAGCTGGGCCGGCTCGGTCCGGTCGGTCCAAAAGAATTATTATTTTTTTAAAAAAAATAGTCAAACCAAAATAAAAAAACAATAAATGGAAATATTATATAGGCATATAATATATCAAAATTTTCAGAAAAAGATTTCCTACAAGATGAACTTTATTCTAGCTTCAAATAAAATACACACAAATTCAAATAAAACAAAGAGTGCTTCTGCCCTAATAAAATCCAACAAAAATCATTTTAAAAATACCAAAATTAATTCAAATTTATTTCTCTCCAATTTTCTGATGTAGGGAATCATGTTACCCTATTTTCCATATATTTTATTTTTGAAGAAAAAATAATTTGAATAAAACTCAAATAACTCCAAATTGAAAATAAATTCAAAAGAACTTTGAATTTAATTCTTTGAAAATCCCCACTCATATTTCATAGAAATTGAAGAAGTCATTTTATCTTATTCGTGAAAATCATTGAGTTGCATAAAGTTTCAGAATTGGAAATATTTTGAAATGAAATTCAAATATTTTCAACACCTTGTCATTTAAATAAATGGAAGAAGTCATGTCATCTTCTCTCCAGGGTTTTGTGATGAAAAGAATTTGAATTCCCGAAGATCATAAAAGAAAAATGAAAGTTTTGGGAAAGTCCTTTTATTCCCTCTCATTTAACTTTCAAAAGTTTCAATTCACTCACTTGCAGTCAATCAATCAAACAATCAATCAAAACTATCTATGTGTTTATAACATTCCAAAATTTAGAATTTTGGGATGTTACATAAGCCTGAGACTGAGTGCTTCTACTACAAAGGGACTGGTCACTGGAAGCGGAATTACCCCAAGTATTTGGCGGATAAGAAGGATGGCAAGGTGAACAAAGGTATATGTGATATACATGTTATTGATGTGTACCTTACTAATGCTCGCATGATAGTGCACAGGTATTTGATACTGGTTATGTTGCTAATATTTGCAACTCGAAATAGGGACTACGGATTAGCGAAGATTGGATAAGGGCGAGGTGACGATCTTGGCGTGGGAAATGGTTCCAAAGTCGATGTGATCGCCGTCGGCACACTACCTCTACATCTACCTTCGGGATTAGTTTTAGACCTGAATAATTGTTATTTGGTGCCAGCGTTGAGCATGAACAGTATATCTGGATCTTGTTTGATGCGACACGGTTATTCATTTATATCTGAGAATAATGGTTGTTCTATTTATATGAGTAATATCTTTTATGCTCATGCAACCTTGAAGAGTTGTCTACTTTTGTTGAATCTCCATAGTAGTGACACACATATTCATAATACTGAAGCCAAAAGATGCAGAGTTGATAATGATAGTGCAACTTATTTGTGGCACTGCCATTTGGGTCATATTGGTGTAAAGCGCATGAAGAAACTCCATTCTGATAGACTTTTGGAATCACTTGATTATGAATCACTTGGTACTTGCGAACCATGCCTCATGGGCAAGATGACTAAAACTCCGTTCTCCGAAACAATGGATCGAGCAACGGATTTGTTGGAAATCATACATACTAATGTATGTGGTCTGATGAATATTGAGGCTCATGGCGGGTATCATTATTTTCTCACCTTCACAGATGATTTGAGCAGATATGGGTATATCTACTTGATGAAACATAAGTCTGAAACATTTGAAAACTTCAAAGAATTTCAGAGTGAAGTGGAAAATCATCGTAACAAGAAAATAAAGTTTCTATGATCTGATCGTGGAGGAGAATATTTGAGTTACGAGTTTGGTATTCATTTGAAACAATGCAGAATAGTTTCACAACTCACGCCACCCGGAACACCACAACGTAATGGTGTGTCTGAATGTCATAGCCGCACTTTATTAGATATGGTGTGATCTATGATGTCTCTTACTGATTTACCGCTATCGTTTTGGGGTTATGCTTTAGAGAGGTTGCATTCACGTTAAATAGGGCACCATCTAAATCCGTTGAGACGACACCTTATGAACTGTGGTTTGGCAAGAAACCCAAGTTGTCGTTTCTTAAAGTTTGGGGCTGCGATGCTTATGTGAAAAAGCTTCAACCTGATAAGCTCGAACCCAAATCAGAGAAATGTTTCTTCATAGGATACCCAAAGGAGACTGTTGGGTACACCTTCTATCACAGATCCGAAGGCAAGACATTCGTTGCTAAGAATGGATCCTTTCTAGAGAAGGAGTTTCTCTCGAAAGAAGTGAGTGGGAGGAAAGTAGAACTTGATGAGGTAATTGTACGTGCTCCCTTATTGGAAAGTAGTTCATCACAGAAATCAGTTCATGTGACTCCTACACCAATTAGTGAGGAAGCTAATGATGATGATCATATAACTTTAGATCAAGTTACTACTGAACCTCGTAGGTCAACCAGAGTAAGATCCGCACTAGAGAGGTACGGTAATCTAGTTCTGGAGGTCATGTTACTTGACCATGACGAACCTACAAACTATGAGGAAGCAATGATGAGCCCAGATTCCGCAAAATGGCTTGAGGCCATGAAATCTGAGGTGGGATCTATGTATGAGAACAAAGTGTGGACTTTGGTTGACTTGTCCGATGATCGACAAGCCATCGAGAATAAATGGATCTTCAAGAAGAAGACTGACGCTGACGTAATTTTACTGTCTACAAAGCTCGACTTGTTGCGAAAGGTTTTCCACAAGTTCAAGGAATTGACTACGATGAGACTTTCTCACCTGTAGCGATGCTTAAGTCCGTCCGAATCAAGTTCGCAATTGCTGCATTTTATGATTATGAAATTTGGCAAAGGATGTAAAGACTGCATTCCTGAATGGATTTATGGAAGAAGAGTTGTATATGATGCAACCTGAAGGTTTTATCAATCCAAAGGATGCTAAGTTGTTGCAATCTAGGAGTTTTTCTTTTTATCGTAGATTCGTTCAATCAAAATGTTTTATCTTTTAAACCGTGCCTCCAAATCTTGAACTGATTTCACCATTGGATTTATCGCGTCGAGATCTTAAAAATAGATCCTATGTTGATAGGTTTTGACGCACTTTTTTACGAAAAAAATGGATGAAATAACCGAACCAGGAACATTCTTTTCTCTTACGAAAGTTCGCAGAAGCAAATCCCATACCTTCATGAGAACTAAATGTGTGCCTCTTGCGGAATGAAAAAGAAACACTTTTTTCGTTCTTGAAAGGCACGACTATGCCTTTCGTGGAAGCAAATATGTGCCTCTCTCGGAAGGGAAAAAAGGAAAACGCATATTCTTTTCGTTTCCGAAAGCAAATCTGTGCCTCTCGAGGAAGGGAAAAAAGAGAACACATTTTTCCCGTTGTGCCTCTTGCGAAAGAAAAAAAAAGGGAAACACGTTTATTTTTCGTTTTCGAGAGGCACGGCTGTGCCTATCATGGAAGTAAACCCGTGCCTCCCGTAGAAGGAAAAAAGCATGTTATTTCGCGCAAAAAATCGATTTGTTTGTCCAAAACCTAAGAACAAATGGGAAAAATTGAAAATCCAAAAAAAATAGAAAAAAACCATCTAAAAGGCCAAAAACGTGTGCGGACAAATAAAAATCAAAGGAAGCACCCAGAGCGCGACACATGGCGGTGACGGAGAGCATGCCATCAGGTGACCTTTGCGGGGGGCTCGCGAAGGAGTACTTCGTTATTGTTACATGCAGGCACCGAATGCGGTGCTTGATATGTAGTTTTGTCTATGGAAAAGTGTTAAAATCAACCAACTGATCTCTATGTGTAAGCCGCGTCGTTCGCGTCGTACGTGTCCTTGTGGACCCATGCATGCACCACATGGGCCCTCATCCTTATCCCTCCCCACCTTATTCTCTTGACCTCTTCTTTTGTTTTTGATGGTTCGTCTTCCTCAGAGCATCTCCAATTGCCGCTTAAACGACGCCACAGCAGGGCGTTTTGTCAGCCTCCAAATGATCATGAAACTTGCGCCAAGACGGAACCGCTTATACAAGACGCCGAAAGGCGCCAGCTCGCGCGCCATTTTTTGCGCCGCTTCCGGCGCGCCTATAAAAGTGCGGCGCGCGCCACGTGCCTTCTCCACGCTTCCTCTTCTCCTCTTCCTCTCCCTCTCTGCCACGCGTCGCTCCAGCGCCCCGCCACCGACGCGCTGCCATTCCGCCGCGCCGCCGAGGAGCGTCCGGCTACCGCGGCGTCTGCCTGCGCCCCAACGGCAGCTACTCCGCGGAGATACGCTCCAGCGATCTCCGTCTCGGCCTCGGCACGTACGGGACGGCGCGCGAGGCCTCCCGCGCATACGACGCGGCGGCGTGGCGCCTAGGCCGGCCACGCGGCCAGATGAACTTCCAAGATGTGTACACGCTCCAGCAAGCGCTCAACTTCGCCCCGCCGCCTCGTCTGAACACGGCGGAAGACCATGCGGAGCACGCCGAGCGGCAACGCCGCCTCCTCATCGCCCAGGAGGACGAGCGGGTCATGGCGGAGTGGCGCCAGCGCCACCTGAAGGACGTCGCCTACAAGCAGGCCTACTGGGCAAGGCGCCGCGAGGAGGACAGACGAAGGTGCCGCGAGACGCGGTTGGAAAGGCGTCGGCGGAAGGCGTTGGCGAATGCGCAGTCCGACCTCGTTGCAGCAGGTGGGCAGTCGTTCTTCACGCCGGACAATGATCGGTGGCTGGACATCTGGCCAGACACCTCGGACGACACCGCCGAGGATAATAATGGTGATGATGATAGCGACTTAGAGTAGTTCTTTTTATGCAATCTATGTTTTTTATCGTTTGTCATTTTTATTTATTATGCAATCTATGTTTCGGATGTAAAATACCTTTGTAACGTTTAAAATCTATGCAATCTATCTAGTTTTTTTTTAAATTTATGCTTCCAACGCCTACATTTCTAGTTTGTAGAATGAGCGCGCGCTGCATTTTTGCGCGCTCTTTGGAGCGGCGTCTTGTGCTGCATTTTAAGCGGCGACTCTTTGGAGCAGGCGCAGTACCGCCGCCAAACCAGGTGATGGGCGCGCGCTAAAGCTGTTTTTTGCGCGCTCCGCGTTCGGCGTCTGTTGGAGATGCTCTCAGGCGCGGCCGACCCTCTCCTATCTCTCACCCATTCCTCCAGTGAGCTCAGCCACCCCTCCTCCTACTTCAGCTCTCCCGAGACAATATCCCTCTTCTTCTCGCCCCTCCACAACGTCCTTCGGTTATCCCTCGTACAAGAAGTTTTGGTGCTCTTGGTGTTTCAACCCCCCGTCACCATGAGCTGCTGCGAGCTCTCCCGGTTGATGCTTCTCTGAGCTCGTCGTTGGATGTTGTTGGTGCTGCAATGTAGCAGTCGGCGGCACTACAATCCGGATGGGGCAACCCTCCTGGTCGGTTGCCAACGCTATGATGCAACACTTGTCGGCAACCGGCGAAGCTCCGTTCAGGCGATGCAACAAGGAAGTTGCTGCCAACCCGGTGGCTCCATTGCATTGCAGTAGGGCGGCTCCATTGCAGACACCGCTGGTCCGTTGCCACTTGCAGCATGTGGTTGTCTAAGCCACTGACATGCCCGGTGACCATGGATGATACTTTAACGAGTGTCCACCAGCGCTGCAAGGAGTGGTTTCTGGCAAGCTGGGGCAGGCGTGCTGAGACGACTGCGTTCTAGGAAGCTGAGGAACTAGTAAGGATGCAGGAAAGACATGCGAGATAGGTGATGGTCAAGCGAAAGGGGGGAATATGAGTTGACCTATCCAACGGTTATGGGATAGGTGATAGGACGGCTGTCAACTCGACTGATTTCTTTAGGAAATCAGTCGGTTGATTTGTAGCAGCCACCTTTGTCTATTTTCTCTCATATGAGGTGCCAGGTTGCCAGCTGCCTTTGGGATTTGACAACTGTTAGAGTTGTGTCGAATATTGTGTATAAGATAGGTTACAGTTGGGCTTTAAGTTGTATTGTGCTAAGACAAGATATGGAGTCATGTCCTAATAGGATACTTGTATCCTAGACCTCTTCTATAATGATAAGGGTAGACACATCATGTAACATATGCCAACATAATAACACAGCCACGCAGAGGGAGACGGCGGCATGCATGTGCCTTCACCTGGGTGTTCGTTGTGTGGTATTGTGATGGTGTCACGGTGAGGAGCGTCCGTAATCAGACCCCATGGATGTAACCATGTTGGCGAATCTCGTTAACAAATCTTGGTGTTATGTGTGATTGCTTGGTCCTCAGATGATTAATGATACGCCTCAGATTAGATCTAACAAAAACATTTCTGATGAGCTGACGGTGTGCTACGCCGTAGTAAGCGATCTTGTTTTCAGAATGGATTTCAAAAGCATGAGGCACATTGTCGCACTTCAATCCCTGGAGCATGTTGTCCTCATCTTATCAATGGAATGATCGGGTACTCTGCGTATAACAAGCTGCAAAGCCATGTGAGGTTAGGAACCAAGCCGAAAGTAAACTAATTTAATTCGCTACTATGGATGTGTTTGGTTGGAGGGATAGCCACCCAGAAGGTAAGGATAGCCATATTTAGGATGGATACCACATGCTTGGCTCATGGACGAGCTTGGATGAGGTAGGACATGGATAACCAGATGCTCCAAGGATGCGTTTAGTTGGAGGGGTAGCCACCCAGGGGTCATGAATAGCCATATTTAGAATGGATACCACATGTTTGGTTCATGGACGGGCTTGGATGAGGCAGGACATGGATAACCAGATGCTTTGAATATTCGTGAAAAATTCGGCTCCTCCGCCGCACGAAAACCTCACAGACATGGGAAGCAAGGCTCGCGCCCAA
Organism: Aegilops bicornis; assembly: GCA_021605145.1. Lineage (NCBI taxonomy): Eukaryota > Viridiplantae > Streptophyta > Magnoliopsida > Poales > Poaceae > Aegilops > Aegilops bicornis. The sequence continues at coordinate 781,139,718 of CM038670.1, forward strand.
AGCATTTTCGCCCCCGCCCACCTCTCTAAAAGGCTTGCTCATCTCTCCAAACATCCCCAACCCTATATTTTCCCCTCGTTCCCTTGAATCTCTCCTCCCCCGTGGGCGCCGACTGCTGCAAATCGAGGAGACGTTCGCAAAGGTCAGTTCATCGGCCCTCTTTTCTTCCTTTCTTTTCTCTCCCGACACAGATATGCGGGGACGATGGTGGATGCAGATGGTTGCGATGGGGGAAGGGACTCAGATGGTTGTCGTGGCAGGATCGGGCACATATGGGTGCAGAGGTGGCAACAGCCGCAGATGGGTGCGGCGGTGGGATCATACGTGGATGGGTGCGTTGGCAGTAGCGTTCGCAGATGGGCGTGGCGCCGACGGTAGACGTATTTGGGCATGATGTAGTAGGCAGTTGTAGGGCACGGTCAGCTCGGCTTGTGGGCGTTAGGGCATCTCCAGCCGCGCCCCCAACAGGCCCTTCCCAGGCGATTTTGCCGCGCCGGCGCCAAAAAAAGCCCCCAGTCGCGCCCCCAGAAGCCCGTTTTTCGCCGGCTCGGGCCAAAACTGGTGCCGGCGGACCCAGGCCGAACCCAGCGCCCTGGGGGCGCTTGGGGAGCCGGCACAAGCGAAAAAGGCGCGTGGGCCCGCACTGGAGGCGACCCAAGGGCCTTTTCCCGCCGTTTCTTGACGCTTTTCCCTCGCATCTCTCCCGCTCGCCTTCCTCCGCCATTCTCTCCTTTCTCTGCCAAACCCCTCCCGCTTCGCCGCGAAAATCGCCATGCCACGCAGCGCTGGCAACTGTGGATCAGCGCCGTGGCTCAAGCGAGAAGGAAGCCGAGGGCGCCGCCATAAAGCCACACTGTCGAACGCCGAGTGGAGGGTGGAAGTTCAGCGGGCGCCAAGGGCCATCACGACAGCGAACAGGGCCATAGCCAAGAAGGCCCGCGACAACGCGGCGCGCGCGGCGGCGTCTTCCTCATCGGTGGACCAGGCGGGGATGAATCCACCCGTCGTGAGCCACGCCCAGTACGCGCCCTGGGGACAGCAAGGCGCCGAATCTCCATGGGGTTCATCGTCGCCCGGCTACGCCCGGCGGCGGCAGCGCACGGTGGGTTCAACCCAACGTGACCTTCCCTCATGGTCATCCCGCTTCTGCGCCGCGCCCTCGCCCGCCGTCGTGCAGTACCCTCCATACAACTACGCCGCCCGCCGCCCTCTGGCGTCCACACCGACGCCCCATCTCTACCGTGGACCGCTACCCTTCTCGCACCTCGGCGGCGACGGCGACCACGAGAGCCGACGTGGGCGACATCATCGCGACAGGATCGACCGCGGCCGCCCGCGTCTCCCGGGTTTGCCACCGGGGCGAGGTAGTGGACCTCGGCGGCGACATGGAGGCCGAGCTCGCCACGTCTCTGGCGACGACGCCGCAGAACCCGAGGAGGAGGAGGAGGACGAGGAGGAGGAGGAGGAGCCGCTCTGCTTCCGACGAAGGGGCGCAAGAAGAAGAAGAAGCGGACGGCTAGGTCAGGCGAACCGCGCATCAAGTGGACGCCCAAGGAGGAGGAATGCCTCGCCGAAGCATGGAAAGTCGTCTGCCTCGACCCGACCACCGGCGCGAACCAGAGCTTGGAGACGTACTGGGACCGCATCAAGGCCGATTTCGACGAGCGGAAGCTCGTCGACCCCTACTTCAAAGGCGTCTACTTGCGGCGGCGGCGCTCTGTTTTTTGTAACGCCGGACTACGTCCGATCGCCGGATTTGCGGCATCTATTGAGAGCGGGAATGACCAAGTTTAAATTTCCCGCATCCACGGGGCGTGGCGATGGGCGTATCGAGCTAGGTCGCCCAGGGGGCGAACTAAGCACGCCTCACCCGCTCTATTTAGGCATACAGGGGCCGAACGGCTGGAGATGCCCTTAGATGTAGGAAGATGGACGGCAACATAGCGCGCGTGGTCCGTGGTGGGCAGTTTCAGGGTGGTGTACGTGCTACTGGTGGTATTGACTTGTTTTTTTTTAAAAAAGGAGGATGACCCCCGGCCTCTACATCTGAGAGATGCATACGGCCACTTTATTGATTATTCTCGAGGACCTTACAAAGTAGTACAACAATATGCCTGGATCCGCCATCTTGGCAACATATGCCACTACTCCTATCCAACTGATGCAGGTGTGCTACCTGGGCCACATACCCAGACTACTCACCTAATCTTATCATCAAAAGCCGAAGCCCAGTAGAGCCACATACCGGTATGGGGCATAAAGCTGTCTGACAGCACTCACATGTGTCGTCGCCGCCATCTTCCACAGTCCGTCTTGAGAGCAGATATTGAGGCTTCTACCTTGTCGGTCACTCCGTCATCGAGCGCCACCTTGACGCCAGACAACAACCTCCACTGCGCGAGTCCATCACCGCGCGCCGGGCGCCGAAGTCTCCATCGCACCACGCCGCCGAGATCCGCCGTCATCAATGTGAAGGATGAAGCACCGCTCCACCCAAAAAGCGCCCGCTGGTCCCTCGATCAAGTGTCGTCTCCAAGAATGACGCCCCCAAGGAGGAAACGACACCAACGCGCCGCCGTCATCCGATCAACTGATCTAGGGTTTCCCCCGGAGGTAGCGGATAGAGGTCTAGAGCTTCTCCACAGCGATGCCTTCAAGAAGGTAATGACACAAATGGGTGCCACCAACGCCGGTCATGGCATCAAGCCGAGCACAAGGTTTTCATCCGGATCCGCTCGAAGAACCTCCATCACGAATTGTGTGCACGGGTCGCCGCCGATCTGAGCCGCCGCACATCGTGCAGGCCGCACCGGCCAGATCAGATCTGTCCGGAGGGCACAACCCGCATGGTGCCGACCCAACCACCAGGCCCTCCATGTCGCCACCGCCGATCCGAGGTCAGATGGTGTGTCGCCGCAGACCCGACCGCCGCCGCCGAACGCCGCCACGCTGCCCGAGGCAGAGCCGGCTGCCGCACCCCACCATCGCCGCCCTTGGCCGAGGCAGCCTGGCGCCGCCGGAAGGCGAACCAGCGCCGCCGCCGGAAAAGCGAGCCCGCCAAGGCCGCCAAGCCAGATCGGCCGCGCCACCCACGCCGCAGGTTCGCACCGCCCCCACGGCGCAGTAAGAGGAAGACCCCGCCACCGCCATCGGGCTATCGCCGCGGCGTCCTTCGCGGCGAGCGGAGGGAGGAAGGGAGGGGACCCCCGGCGGCTAGGGATCCAGATCCCGCCCGAGTTGCCCGAGCGGGGGCGACGCGAGGGACCAGAATGCGGGTGGTATTGACTTGTGGTGTGTGTGTGCGTGTGTGATCTTATTTTTCTACAGGAATTGAAAGGGAAAGACAATGTTGAAGTCGGGGGTGACATCTCCCTCCTCCCTTTGATTTTATGCTTTTGATGACAACCAAAACAACGTAGCTATGGGTTGTATGGACTTGTTCTTTTGATTACAACCGAAACATTGAACTATGTATGGGTTATATAACTATATAGATTTGATCTAGGATTATATGGAATGTCGAACTATGAGCTCTTTGCACTTGTGTTTTACATATGGAAATGTTGAACTATGATGTGTATTGAAGTTAACGTTTAACTTGTACTACTGATGAGTTTGTTTGGGTATGATGCTCAAGTTTCTAAATTTTTCCTTATAATTACTATTGTACATATCATGTTTGATTGCCTCATATATTGAGAAATGGGCTAACCATACCCACCAACCAAACAGAAAATGGCTATCCACAACCGTGATTCATCCTTCTAACCAAACAAAACATGAGCTAACCTTATCCACACAACCAAACAGAAAACATGGTGACGTAGACAACCACAAAATCAGGAATCGACGACCAAGTTACCAATTAACTTCCAAATGAACATGTCTAAGGATGTTATTGCAGATTTAGTTGTCAAGTCAAATTGAACGTGCACACTTCCATAAGATTGCAGCAAGGGCTGCATGGCCGGCAACCTACAAAACCAATATATTTTCAAACCTTCATAACAAAAACTAAAACAGAAAGGTAACACAAGTCAGTAGCAGGTAAATCCTTGTAATAATCGGTGGTGCATTTGGGGGAAGCCATAAACTTAATGGCTGAAAACAGTTACCTCCTCTAAAAAAAGTTACCTCATACTGTTAGGAAAAACAGCACAAAAGTTCAGAGCATTTTTTTTTACCCAGCACAAGGTAGGGTTGAATACAATGTGAAACTTATTTACTAATAATTCGTCGGTGTATAAGAAAAACACAGACCTTCCACCCATGTTATTTCAATACCCAGATTTGTTGGCTTGGCAAAGATGAATACTTTAACTATTTAAGAAATTACAAATATACTGATCAAGATATATTCTCCCTGAAATATACAAGATATATACAGTTGCTTATTTGCTCCACAAATACGAAGAAATAGCCCCCATCGACATTCCAACATCATATGTCATCTCAAGTAGACCAACACACAGGGGTGGATCTAGGATTTGATCGCAACTGATATGTATCACCTGCTGCGAGTGTTAAGGTTCCGATCGCCAACGCGGCTCGCAACAGGCCAGCCGTTCAATCGACTACAGGGTGCTCGCTGTGGCCTGTTTTCGGAACGTTCCGGAAGCTTCGCTGCTGGTTTTGGAAGCTTCCAGGATGTTTTTTCTTTTCTTTTGTTGTTGCTTTTTACTGGTTCTTTATTTTTTTTCCTTTTTTTCTTCTTTTTTTCTTTTTACTCAAAATTTCAAAAAAATGTTCAAATTTTCAAAAATGTTCGTGTTTATTAAAAAAATGTTTGTGTTTTTAGAAAATGTTTGTAATTTCAAAATTTGTTCTCGACTTCAAAAATTATTTATATTTTTCAAAAAGTGATCGCGATGTCAAAAATTGTTTGTGATTTAAAAAAATTGTTCACCGCATATTGAAAGAATGTTCATTGTATATTTTGTATACTAAATAAATGTTCAGTGTGTATTTTTAAAAATGTTTACCACATTTAGCAAATAGTCAGTATTTGAACAAAAAGAAAATTGTTCACCGTATATTTAAAAAATTTCATTGTACTCCTCCGATCCATATTAATTGTTGCTGATTTAGTACAATGTCATTGCATGGCTTGATCAGAGGGAGTATATAAAGAAAATGTGCATCATATATGAAATAATTGTTTGGTGTGTATTTTGTAAAATGTTCACCGCATTTACAAAACTTCAATGTGTAATCTAAAAATTGTTCACGGGATATTAAAGAAGTAATTCTATATAAAGAAAATGTACATTGTATTTTAAATAATTAGTGTGTATTTTGTAAAATGTTCACCGTATTTACAAAAAAACCATTGTGTAACCTAAAATTGTTCATAGGTTACTAAAATAAATAAATTATATATAAAGAAATGTTCATCGTATATTAAATAATTCTTTAGTGTGTGTTTTGTAAAACAATTCAACTTATTTAAAAAATATTTAGTTTGCAATTGAATTTCCGCACCGTATATTTTTTTAAAGTACATTGTACATAAATAAAATGTTCATCATATATTAAATAATTTCTCAGTGTGTATTTTTTAAAAAAGTTCACCGTATTTTATAAAATGTTCTCTCTTTCCAAAATTTCTATATGCATGAATATTTTTTCGAATCACAATGTTTTTATTTTTATTTTTGCCTTTTTTAGATTAAAAGAAACAAAACACAAATCCATTAAAAAAGAAACACACACGCAGGAGACGTGAATGAGCAATGGCAGCAGCGCGAGCGATGCGAGGTCCCTAATGGGCTGGCCTACTACGCTAGCGATCACGAGCGGGCTGCTGCCGTGCGAGCGATGCAAGGCTTGTTTCTCGCTATATGTGACGCATATCACTGCCAGGATTCGAGCAATGTAACCATGGGCAACATCACAATATTTACAGTTCTATATCGAAACACATTACAAATAGTTAATAAATGCTAATGATAGCATAGTTCCTGACATATCGGTTTGAATTGTCTAAAGGTACAATACAAAAAGTTCAAATAAAATCTAACACTATAACTGCGTGCCAGTACCACACCACAATTGATATTGGGAAGTGTCTTTGCTTGTTTAAATGTGGGTTGGAGTATATACGTGAAGTGGAAATGGGCTGGGCAAGGCTTTAGGGTAGAGTCAGAGCTTTATGATGGGTTGAGTCAGAATTCTTTATTTTTATGTTCTTCAATTTTGGAGTATTTAGGCTGTACTAAAATTATTATAATGAATAGACATATGCACCAATGAATATACATTTTGGATCTTTCAGACTTAGGATCATGAATGCTATATCACGTCTATTGAGAGATAGAGTAGCGCATCGCCTAAAGCTGTTAAGAAGCAGGCCGGCCCAGTAGCACATGGTGGTTGAGAATGGTTCCAGTGTATTCGGTCGCAGTTTTGCAGGGGATTCTTTTCATTGTTGATTTTTTGCAGCAGCATAGTTTTATGTCCGATTTCCCTTTTTTTCTTCTAGTTTTTGCTATATTCAACTTTTTTGTTTCCCTTTTCCTTTTCCTTTTATTTTCATTTTTCCTCCATTTCTTACTTTTTTGTTGTTATCTTTGCTTTTACTTTTTTGCTTCCCTTTTTATGTTTTTTACTGTATTTTCAAAATATAAATACTTTTGACAAATATAAAAACGTTTTTATTAGCTATGCTCTCTTTTTTGGAACATGTCAACAGTTTTCCAAAATATGAGCAAATTGTTTATTGTGTACTAAATGTTCTTCGCTTTCTCAAAAATGGTCATAGAGTTTTTTAAAAAAAACTGGCATGTAACTAAAAATGTTAATCCCATATTTGAAGTTATACTTATGTTTATCAAGAAACTGTCCATCATGTATTTAAAAAAATGTTCACCCATTTTTCAAAAAATATTAATCGTGTATTTGAAAAATTATTTGCATTGAACCTAGAAACTATTCATCATGTACTAAAATATGTTCTTGTTTTTTTATCAAAAAAATTGCCAGTGTTTTCTAAAATTTGTTCATAGTTTTATTCAAAAATGTAGGTCTTGTTTAAAAATATTCATCCTGTATTTTTTCAGAGATTTAATCTGATATGATACTATCTGTAGTGTAAAAAGTGCTCTTATATTATGGGGCAGAGGGAGTATTTTTAAAATGTGTGGTCATTTTTTTAAGAATTGTATGAATTCTTAGATATATATTATATGCCAACAATTTATTCTCGCAATATGTGACCATCTTTTATCTTCTTTCCCTTGTTTTGCTTCCTTTTTATTTTCTTTTTATTATTCACCTTTTCTATATTTTTTCCTTCTTGTTTCTTTTTTATTTCTCACCTTTGTTTTTATTCATTTTAGAAAAAGTTCATATTTTTTTGGAATTTTTTTCCGTATATTTAAAAGAATTTGATCATGTAATTTTATAAATGTTTAGCATGTATTTTAAAAATGCATCATCGGCATGCATGCCTCGGAGGAAGGAGTCGGCTTAGGCCATGGTGGTCATGAGGCAGTGGTTGTCATTGTTGCATGGCCAATGCAAGTGTCAGAAGTTCATGTACTACATGGTGTGCATTTTGTATTAAAAAGAATAAAAAAGTAAAGGCTAAAAGTTTTCTTGTTATAAGTTCAAGTCCTTCATCGGAGAAAGTTTAAAAAATTATTGTGAGAGAGGTTTTACAAAAGGAATATCATTTGTATAACACTAACGAATGGATGAAAAAATTACAAGCGAAAATACGTCACAGAAGTTCAACTAAAAACAACAGGAAGTTCAACTACTACATTGAATCAATTCCACGTGAAAAACTTTTAATACATTGCGAGTATGAAAAAATGATCAACACGGGAAAGTTGCGTGTCTACAGCAGCTTTTCATCGGTATATCATTTGCTCAATTCTGGTGAGTGTTCCGATGCGTGGATGCAGAGCTACGGGCAAAAAAAGCACGTGAAAAACAGAGTGAAGTTCAAGGTTTCATACCGAGAAGTTCAGGTACTTCATGCGATGCATTTTTCACGAATCTGTTTCGCGATAAAGGCAGAACGAATGATATCGTCATTTTCCAAATTACTTGAAAACGGCAGGGAATCACAGAAATCCATCAACATGAAAAAAATTTGCATTTTCCTTAGCTTTTCAACGGTATATTATTTGCCCCATTCCGATAAAGTTTGTGGAAATTACAGCGAAAATACGTTTTTAGCCATTTTGAAAACTGACATAAAAAAATAAGAAATTGGGAGAAATAATATATACCAAAAAGTTTCTAATTTCCTCAAGCATTCCAACGCCATATCATTTGTTGCATTCGGACATAGAGTTAAAAAATAGATCGAAAATACGAACTCGGTGAAACTTGTACCGTTTTTTTAATCACTTTTAAACCGTTCAAAATTAGAAAAAAACTTTCTACATGAAAAAGTAGCGCATTTTCATAAGCTTTCCAACGCCATATCATGTGCCTCAATTGATTTAGCCGTTTATAAATTACATCGAAAATACGAACTCGGCTGTTCGGTTTGTGAAATTTTACGATTTTCTAAATTACTCTTTAACTGTAGGGAATTAGAGAAAACTTTCAACATGTGGAAGGAGCGGTTTTGCAGCAGCTTTCCAAAGCCATATTACTTGCCTCATTCCGATAAATGGTTTAGGAATGCGATCGAAATTACGATTCATGTTTTTTGTGTGAAGAAAAAACGGTTTTCAAAACTGCTCTTAAACCGCTTACATTTTGCGAAAAATTTAACTTGGGTCATGATACACGTGTCCATAGCTTTCTAACAGTATATAGCAAGCCCTATTTGGGCAATGTTGCGGGAAGTTCAACCTAGCACAGGGGGAAGTTCAGATTGAACAACTCAGGCAGTAAAATCGCAAAAAACGCGAGTTCTTCACGACCCGAGAGCAAAATCTGCCTATGAGTGAGATTCCTATCTAAAACAAGTATTTAGTTGCTAAAACTCGTTTGAAGATTACACTTACATCACATGGAACACGACTAACCAGAAAAACTCGCGGTATTAGGCACGGTTGCGAAGATAGCCCGAAGGTCGGGTTCGTACAAAGAGAAGTTCAGGCGCGTTACTCAGGCAGTTCAGGTTGTGATCAGAATATTATTCCGATCCCTTGATCAAAATAGTGTTTATGTATGTATATATATAGATACGCTAAACTAAGCTTGAGTGTAGAATAGCTTATTCTACACCCCCTAGTAACGCTCTGTACAAAATATAGTAACGTAACATGTAAAATACAGTAAATTTTTTGACCATGTAAGAAATCAAAAACTTGGATAGTAAAAAATATATCTCATAATTACTACATTTTACATAGCGTTTTACTAGATTTTGTACATAATTCTATCGGGTGTAGAATAAGCTATTCTACACTCACGCTTAGAATAGCGTTACCTATATATATTACCCTATATCTGACGGGTCTATTCTCGCTAATATTAGCAGAATAACTATTCTGCACACCACTTGACCTTTGACGCTCAATGAAGCGCACTGCATCATTTTGACGACGAGCACTGCAATAGAGACTAGTGAATTTTTCGTCGAAAAACTGCGCGCGTTATTTTTTCGGTACTGTTTTCGTTCTAATTTTTTAACCGTTTATCGGAATGAGGCATGTAATATACTATTGAAAAGCTATGGATTAGGCGCAACTTCGACATGTTGAACACTTTTCAAGATTCCACACGATTTAAGAGCAGTTTTGAAAATAGTGCGGCGGATGACGAGTGGCAGCGAGCGTTCTTTCGCGTTTTTTTCTAAACCGCTTGTCGGAATGGAGCAAATGATACGCTGTTGGATAGATATCGTCGAGGCGCATCTTTTTCATATATAAATCTTTCTCTAATTTATTACGGTTTAAGAGCAGCTTCAAATTTACTAAATCGCGGAACTCTGTTTTTCAAGTTTTTTAAAATTTTCGGTACTGTTTTCGCTCCAGTTTTTGAACCATTTGTTGAAACGAGGCGTGTGATACGCCGTTGGAAAGCTAAGAAAGAGGCACAACTTTCATATGTTGAAATATTTTTGAGATTCCTTACGTTTTTAAGTTAATTTTGAAAATCGTGCGGCGGACGACGAGTGGCGTAAGCTTTGCGAAATTTTTGCAAACCGCTGGTCGGAATGATTCAAACGATACGCCGTTGGAAAGATATCGAAGATAAGCAAATCTTTCATGTAGAACACTCTTTCTAATTCTTTACGGTTTAAGAGGAATTTCAAATTTATCGAAATGCAGACACTCTGTTTTTTGCGACACCCAAATCGACGTGGATACTTCATCCGACTGAAAACCGCACTGCAACGGACTAAAAACCGCACTGCATCACACGGGTAAGAGAACTGCATGGTTTCTTTTTTGTGGGACGTAAATTTTTAAAGACGAAGAAGAAAACCGCACTGTTTTTAGACTGAAAACCGCACTGCATCAGACGGTCTAGCGGACTGCATGACTTTTTTTTATGGACGTAAATTTTTGAAGATGAGAAAAAAAAACCACACTGCTTTTAGACTGAAGCACTGCATGAGACAGGCTAGCGGACTGCATGATTTACTTTTTGTGGGACGTAATTTTTCCCTAACAAGGTGGAGTGCACTTCATGTCAAGCGTTGGTGAACCGCAATACTACGGAAAGTGAACCGCCGCGACACTACCGAAAGTGAGCTTCAAAGTCACATCTATCTGATAAAGACACTATGTTTCTTCCTTATTGAATGCTGTGAACCACAAGACTCCTTGAAGTGGGCTGCATCAACCATTTGCTCAAGATGATAAGTGAACATCTTCCATTCAAAGCGACTTTACTTTTTTGTGATATGGGCTTCAACTTCTCTCAAAGTGCACTGCATTTGTTTGAATAATTTACACAAACAACAGAGGTAAAATTAACAAACTGCTCATACCTCTCGATGATATAGACAGACTGCGGTGTAGCGTCCCTATCCGAACTGCATCAAATGACATTTAGTGTTTTTTTTACAATTAACTACAGTTTTTCAAAAAAAATCTTACAACATCTTTGTAAATCTGGAAAATCAAATGGCATTCAGTGAACATTTTGTTGTCGCCCAACCACACATTGGAGGGCACTGAACCACACGCCCACACTGACCAAACCACACACCCTAGAGGCGATGGGCTGCACGACCATGATTACAGAACTACACACACACAATATGGATGAGAAAGGATCTCAAGTGGTTGCCCAGGAGCATTATGGACTGCTCGGACGAGCAAAAATGGGCTGCATCGACGAGCAAAATTGAGCTGCAAAACCAACGAGCCCACAAACCAGAAGGCACACACCATCCTCGTCATCATTTTGTCGGCGCCCCCGCACTGCACGTCCACGCGCCGCCGAGCTGCACTGAGAAAATGATATGGGGTCAGGAGGATGTGGCACTCGGTGGGTGAGCACGAGAGAGGAGGGTGGCTGGGGAGGAACAGCGGTACCGCCGACGCGCCCGACATTATGGAGGGGGCGGAGCTGGGGCCACGGTCGGGGCAACGCGGGGCACGGGCCGTGGAGGCCAACTGTCGCGTGGCGGAGCTATGGCCGCGGCTGCAGCGGTTCGGGGTCGGGGCCGTGCAGTAGCCATGGCCATGGTGGGGCGGGGTGGGCCAGATCCGGCGGTGGAAGCTCGGCACGATACGGATCTCGTCGGATCCGGCGGTGGAAGCTCGGGGCCGCGGGTGTGGAAGGTGGTGGCGCGCCGGAGGGGAGGGGGTGGTGGGGCACCACGGTGATGGGGGCGGTGGGGCGCCTGAGGTGTGGGGTTGGTGGGCCACGGGGGGTGAGGAAGGGGGTGGTCCGTCGGAGGAGAGGTGGTGGGGCGCGCGGTGGTGGGGAAGCGATGGGCGGGGAGATGGTGCGGGCCGGCCGGTGGGAGGAGGCGGGCGGGCGCCGGCCAGTGGGAGGAGGCGGGCAGGCGGCGTCGGGAGGTGGTCCGTGCCCAGGAGGTGGCGGCTGGGCGGTGTGTGCCGTGTGGTCGTGGAGCAGGGAGAGGCAGTTGAGGAGAGGATAAGATGGGTTGGGAGGGGTGTGTGTTTTTTTACCTCCGCAGTTCAGTGGTCGTTGGTTGTAGCTATGGGTCACTCGGTGGTGTTAGCAGAATAAGGGTTTGGTGTGCAGAATAAGACTCTAGAGGGTGTTATCATAATAGACCCACCTTACATATATATATATATATATATATATATATATATATATATATATATATATATATATATATATAATTCTTCAAATTTTATGATTAGGATATTTATCTTGCCTTTCTTCTGCTATATGTTTAATATTGTTTTTTGTAATTGTGGGAACTGCAGGAACCGATGGTGTTGGAATGGAACTCATTTTGCACCACAAATCTTTGGGCATGTGAGTGTTCTATTCCTATGTAGAGGGGGGGGGGGTATCCTCCTTTCAGAAAGAATAAAAAGTGTTCTATTACCATGGGGTTTTGCAGTAAACCAATCTACTCTCAACTATTTGTGTGCTGACGTTGCAGTGATTCTAGAGTAGACCATCTACTCTTAATTACTCCCTTCGTCCCAATATATAATGTATATTTTTTTATTCCTAAAGACGATGTTTTGATCAATAACTATTATAATGTTATGTGGTATAATTGATACAAAATCATTTAAAAATAAGGTCATCAATTTTGGGTCACAAAAATATATTAACAAAGTAATTATTGATCAAAGCTTTTATCTTCGCAAATAACTTGCCTTTTGAAATAAGCAAATGTCCCCTCCTCCACCTGATTCCGCAATGGTCTGTCAAAATAATAATTCCACTATGCCTCATTTGGCCCACCACCACCTCTTACACCCACCATTATCTTGGACTTTGTCTAAAAAACAATATATTGGACTTGGGATTTCATCTTGTAGCTCAATGACCAAAGCCACCCAACAAATTTGAACTAGCCTCGGACTCGTTGTAGCTTCTGACAGTTCTCCAACTCGTGTTACGTGCCACCACACCCTAGAGACTTGAACGACATTGACCCCACAAGCATTATTGTTAACATTGCCAATCCTGTTGCAACCCATTCGACAGATGTTTTGCCATTGGTTAAATCAGCCCTTCTGCTTGTGTGCGATGCATGGTTTCTCGCTCCCATTCAAAACTCAGGAAATCGTCACCGTGATTAAACTGAGATCGCCCGAGAGATTATTGATTCCTCCTCCTCTAAATCAACACCAAAAACCCAAAACCTCAAAATATCCCTAGTATGATATACCGAGATAAGCAGTCACAGCAAGAAGACACCGAGATTTTGTGAACATGACTACACCCCTAGGAGCCTATCAACGGATGCTAAGCCCTACATATTATGTGCACATGCTAACCATCGGCCCTAGTATGATATATCAAGATAAACAATCACAACAAGAAGACACCGAGATTCTGTGAACATAACTAACCCCTAGGATCCTATCAACGGATGCTAAGCCCTACATATTATTGTGCACATTCTAACCATAGGCATCTCTGGCTACCCACAATGAGACTGCAAACCACCCTACCAACTGGCTTTGATCTCGCATCTAATATTACAACTTCTGACTCCCTCGTGGTTTTTTTAAAGGGGTAACTCCTCATGATTACTCCAAGACATATTCTCGTATATATGAATCGATGTACATAGTGTCCAATTCCTAAACGTACCCCCTATATATCCACATGTTACAGTATCATGCTACAATACTACTACTTTTCTAGGTCAAACATATAAACTTGCTTGTCTGATATTTAACATATTCTCCACCCCATAAAAGGCATATTCTCCAATGGAAAGGACTATATACCAAGGTTTAATTGCATCAATTTTAGACTCCAACTCCAGCGAGTATCGCGAACTTGTTGAATTCATTAAAAAAAAGTCACACTCAAAACCCTGCATGATTCAGTTCTTTAATGAAAAGAGAGAGAGAGAGAGAGAATACTGAATGGTATTATTTTGCAGTGCTATTGCTTGCATACTCAAATCTAAAACAATCCTTAAAACGAGGCACTAACATTCAATTTATTTTTCTTTTTTTGTCAGCAGGGTATTTGAGGTGTGCTGCTTACACATACCAGTACGCGATCGTACACCATTTGGAGGTACAAAATAGATTGCTTATATTCTAGAAAATATTATTTTCATTAGCTTGGTCTATGCCAATAGAGGTACTTCGTAGTTTTACCAAATAAATATGAGAGACCAAACTGTAAACATGCAAAAAAAATTGTGAAACAAAGATACATGGTACCTCATGTTTTTATTTGCATTAAATTTAACAAAATTAATTATTCTTGAGATACTTGTAATGTATCCATGCTAATATAAAACATACGATTTCTTAGAATTCACAACCTCAAAGCAGTCCATCTAACTATAGTTTAGTGACCCGTGATTGAATAAAGTTAAACACCTACAAACTGTATTATACACTAGCTCCCATAATATATCGTCCAAGTCTTGCAAATCGGCATGAATTGTGACTTAATTAGGTTCCTCGACAATGTATTTTCCATATTAGTTTGCTCTATACACACTGATAATAGAATGGTTCGATTGGATTTTATTGCTAGATTTTTACAAGACATTGCATATTTTATGCTTCTCTGTTATTTTTATGATTGGCATTCCCTCTGTAAATAAACACGAGGCATTTTAGAGACGTAACACAAGTGTCTAAAACGTCTTATATTTATGAATAGAGGGGGTAATATATTAGATATTTCAAACCATGATTGTCATCATATGTTTTGCTATTTCCATCATTTTGATGAATGTATTAGAGTGATGGTTGTATTCTTATAATATTTTATATGATTTCATAATACTTGTTGGAGCTTGAAAATTTAGTGGTGGACAAATAGTCTATTTCCATAATACTTAATTACATGGTTTTGTGTTGTATGTTGTTTGCTACTCGCTGCTCCACACAACATGTTGTAGTCTTTTCCCCCATACTTCCTTTGTTTCTTGCGACCATTTTGGTTGCCTATAACTGGTTTCCCCCCTCTATTATTCAATGAAAATCAGTGTTGATTGCCTTTTCATAAAAATAACCTCCCCGGTCCAATGTACACAGTCATAACCAATATACCGTTGATTGATTCAAATATGTTGCACGTACACAAGTACTAGTGTCTTCAACATTGTTACTTCTATATTGTGGCACTTAAACACTAGTGACAGGAACCACCTTCCTAAGCTTTAGTGATGGATGCTGAGTTTAAATGCATATAGGGCTACTACAAAATGTGGAAGAATGCATCAAATATGAGCAAGCTTTGTCACCAAACAGACCAATATTGTAACTGGAGATTCTCTTGGTGGGTGCTTGGCAATTTCGGTCGCAGCTCGCAGTCCAAACAATGATTTGGTTCTTGTACTAGTAAATCCAGGTAGGTGAATATTTTCTCTCAGATTTAAGCTGAGATAGTACTTGCATTTCAAGTTGCAATATAATTTAGTCAGTTCTTTCAGCAATGTCATGTGTCAAAACTACCGTACAAGCAAAGTTGCCTCTTTTGGAACTAATGCCAAGCAACCTTTCAATTATACATCCACACCTTCTAAGATGTTTGATTGGTAAATTTCTCAACTAACTATTACATCATTTTTGTAAGTAGAAAATAATAGTTAGGATGGAGTGAATATTTTCAACCTTTAAACTTGGTATATGAAATGATATTAAATTTAGAATAGCTTCCTATTTTTCTCCACCATTGTGACCTTATGGCAACATTACCCCATTTACATTATATATATATATATATATATATATATATATATATATATATATATATATGACTTCTCTTTTGTACTCCCAGGAGTACATACTCCCACCCCTTAGCGGGTCCATTGAGTTGGATATACTCGATAGCTATCAAGCCAACCGGCAGGAAAAGAAAACTAAATCGCTGCATGCAACTAACTTTTGTAAGTGTGCGCATGCATGTGTGCTGGATCCTATAATTGAGGGAACGGCTAGCCCCATGCTTATCCATATATATCCTGCATGCATGTAGTATACACAAGTATATGTCTTCAAACTTCAATGGAAGTAGTGTATGTACACGTGGAACATACTAATTTTGTAAGTTTGCGTGTACTAATTTTTAGGAGGTCATATGTACTACTTTTTAATGAAGTATACCATATTATTAGTGATGGGGTATATACCATTATTTTTGCAGTATATACCACATTTTAAAGTATACCATTGTACTGAATTTCAGTATATAATGCATTACTTGCGAATCAGTACATACTATTTTTGTAGTCAATATATGCTGCCGTTTGAGTTCGTATATACTCCCTACTACATTTTGCTAGTTGGTATATACTACATTTTGCTAGTTGGTATATACTACATTTTGTTAGCCAGTATATACTAAATTTATCTTAGTGAGTTTATGCCTGAGTGGTGTATGTGAGTTTTTTTAATTGGTGTATGCAAGCTTTTAGTGAGTGGTCAATAACTGCGTACATACTACATTTTGTTGATAGGGCACGTACTGAGCTTTTTTAGAGGGTAGCATGCTACTTAAAATTGTATAATTCCTTAAAGAGAACTTGAAATTAAAAATAGTATCAACAAACAAGTCCAGCTTATTCATATAGAAATACAAAAGGAAGTATAATTAAATTGGTGTTAATTCATTCATGATTACATATAAGCACAAGTGAAGAAAAGGAGTACAGGCTGACTTGTTCAATTCAACTGAACATAAGGCAAAACATCAGCGTCAAAAAAATAAGGAAAAATATCAGTCCAACATTGTAGTCATCGCATGGTCAAACACATTAACATATAATTCAGTATATACTACATCTTCAGCAAAGAAAAGTATATACTACATCTTTTGTCGGTCAGTACCTTTTTTTGTGAGTTAGTAGTTAACATATATTGAGTAAAAGTATATACAGAACTTTCAGTCAATATATACTACTCTTCTTGAGTCGGTATATACCACTCCTTTTTAGTGGGTGAGTTTATAGCTGAGAAGTACTTTCTACTGAGTGGTCGAGTAATTGCACTCATATATTCTAGATTTTGCAAAGGAGTGCAGAATTATTTAGATGGCATATGCTACTTCAAAAGGAGTACAATTTGCTAAGGAAAATCATGAATTTAAAGGGGGTATATTCCGTATGGCCATCGGCGCAATGCATCAGCCATAACCGTGCTGGTTCAAATAGGCTGTAACGGATGAAGTCGCTAGCGGAAGATGAGCATTCAACTCAGGTATCCAGCGTGGCAGTGCAGCAGTATGCATCTCATCTTCTCGTCGTCTAGCCGTCATTGCCTGCATGTCGTCTCCATCCTCCGCTGCCAGCCGCATGTCCTCCGTCGTCGAGACTTGTGGGGACGCATGTCATCTCCACTGTCGAGCAAATCATGTGCTGAGAATACATACCCTGGCAACAAAAAATTGAGGAACGTCAAGCTAGCGATGATGGATCATTCTGCCTCCGATTGCATGCATACGTACTAGTACTAGCACAGCATGCCTACTACTAGTACAAGACCATGACATCAATTGATTTGTGTTGAGCGAGTGCAGCGTACCTTCGATGGATTCTCGCTGATTCAATCCGGCCGGAGTGGCCGGGTATGCGTGCTGGACGTGCTGGTTGAAGCCGTCCACCTGGGAAGCACGACCGGGGACGTCGTCGGCCATGAACGCGTCTGCCCGATAGGCCCGCGGATCTGCCAGCCGGCGGCGGCGGGGGGCTGGTGCAATTTTTCTAGTTCGTGGCTGCAGGCTATAGATGAGAACGTCGTTTCAGATGGAATCACTGGATTAGACGTCCACAATCTATAAAAAAGGAATCAGTTAGAACTAATTTTCGAATCCAAAGGCTTTATCCGGTGTGTTTTTTTACTTCAATAAATAAGCGGGTTTAACGGCTGCAACCCGCTAGATGGTCCGTCCGGTGTGAATTGGATCGACAAGGCTATAGGCGGGAGTATGTACTCCTAGGTGTACCAACCCATTTTCCTATATATATATATATATATATTTATATATATATATATATATATATATATATTCTACCTCATAGTGTGGACCTAGTGATAGTGTGGTTACCCCATTTTATTATTTTTCTCAACGGACAATACATACCCATGTGCCAGAATGATGTGGTCATTACCTGGTTAGAAACTCATGCAAGTTTCCGTTAGGGGTATCCAATATGGTGCGGGAGTAGTGTGGTGTAGCCAATATTACATAATTTGACACAGTTCATAAAATTTTATGAATAATTCAATTTGCCCATGATGGATGAATACTTATTGGCTTGTAAAAGTGCAATTGGGCCGCTAAATGTTTGAATATGTTTCAGTTCCATGCATGCATAGTGATGCGGATTGATGATCACTGAAAATTCAAGTGCTCAAGAAGGACTTCTAGAAGGCTAGCTAGTTTAGTCATATTTATTTGTTCTTGAGTATCGAGGATCGTTGAGAGGCAAATGACAAGATCAAGTCATGAGCAAGGCAACTCATTTCCCATGACCTATAGTCCAAATCCAAAAGCTACAAAAGTGCAACTTTTAGTTGATCGGAGTCTCCGGGTAGGCACATGAGGTTTAGGAGAAGGGGTGTTTTTGTAGCTAAAGCATTTGGGGTTTTCTCTTGCTACTCAAGGGCTGGAGCCATTGTATGTGGCAATTTCTCTGGGTGCTTGCGGGTTCCTCCGGAGTATCATGGCAACTTGCTAGAGTCTTTGGGCCTCCCCTATTACTGTCTGCTGCTCTACCAATGGGGTGAGACCCAACCAGAGTATCTGATACTTCTCCCTAGGTGCTCTCAGGTCCGATGCGGATTATTTGGGTATATCTCCCTGGAACATCCATGCATCCTTGCCTCGCCAGCCTCTTCCTCACTAGCGTTGCTTTGGTTTATTTGCAATAGCTAACGTGGAGCCTCTGAGCCATTTTTGTTGGAGACTCTGGTTGTGTAGTTATTGAGGTAAAATGGCTAGTTCGCCCCCCACACAATTTAATTTGCCTACTACTCTGGTAGGTTGTTGACCACTTCATACCTCATTTACTAGATCCGAGAAGAACTTCCCCTACTTCCTCTTCATTCTAAATACAAGATTTATTGAGAGATATCAGAGATAAAGCCACCTAAGGAAGATCCGTTCATTCTCTTTCTCTCTCTTGACCGATCAATCTATTGAAGCAAGTCACGAGCTTTGCCCATCGATCTTGTTACTCTTCGAGGTTGGTGACTCCTAGGCAGTAGGAGTCTTTGGCGAGGAATAAAATTATGACTTACCTTCGACATTTGTAAAGAATTGGAAGCCGCCCAAGGTCTACCACGAGTGGCTGGGAATCACCTTTGTGGCGACATCTCATGGAGAAGAAGTTGGGCCTTTGTGGTGTTGGTTTCCTTTGTGAATTACCACCTCTCTTCAATGGTGCATAGCTCCCATTCAAGGAACTAGACACCAAGATACATTTTCTTCTTTGAGTGTCTTCGGTTATCCCTAGCTCGTCCATTTGTTTATTACTTTGGTTCCTTGAATTTGCAAGCATCATATAGCTTGTTAACTAACCATAACATCTTTGCGCTCACTTTACATTCAACAAAGCCTAAACATGTTAAGAAAAGGGATAAATTTGTAGAGAGATCTTCACCCCGTGTAAATCCATCTTGATCTTTTCAGCTTGTTTGTCTAGTCAACTTCCATGTTGTCCTAACTAGTGGATCACAAAATTATGGGTTAAACTATGGAAAATATTTAAATGGGATAAATGCGATCACAAAATTACAATTAACTGTAAAAAGTAGTAATTTAATCTACATCTTATTGAAAGTGGACTGCTTCGATTATAACATTACTTCATGCTTGTTTGTTGAGTCCTTACAAAAGAATGGGTGCTTATGTTGTAATGAATGTTCTATGTTGTGCATTTACCATCATCACGTAGGTTAAAAAAAATCATAAATGATCATTTGAGTAATCGTCTTTCAAAGTCTTCCTCGGAAACATAAGTAGGGTTACATAGCCATTTGTGAAAAGATCGCAAGATACATTTCCTGACCAAGAAACTATTATGTATCACATATGGATTTTCCACGAGACCTAGCTGTGATGACTTATTCATCAAAGGTTAATGCATAATAACCATATATGATACTTATCACACGTCTAATGACACAAAAAGCATTAATTTTTATATAGAATTCTAGAGTGTGTTGATTTTTCTTGCTTTTGAGCTAGTCAGAAAAGTATTGGCCGTCACCTCTAGAAAATAACATATCAACATCATAAGTGTCGTAGATGCACAATTTACGTCACAATTTGTAATGCAACTTATTCACATTGTTAATTCAATTCACATTTTCCACATCAAAACTCCAGTTAACCAGATCAATTATACCTATTTATCAACTTTGATTTGATCTACCACTCAGCCAAGGTGCGCAACAAGGCATCTGACCCGCTGGTACAAGGGGCTCCCGATCTCCTCCCTCCTCGAGCCGCCGCCATCCTTGTCCTCGACCCCGAGCTCCTCCTTCATGATCCCCTCCCTCCCGATCTCCTCCCTCCCAATACGATCTAGGGCTTTGAGTCAACGCCGCCCCTCTCCTCGCCACCGCCGAAGCTCCATCGGGCAAAGCCCACGCGAAGGATGATGGCGGTGGCAGGGCCTTCCTCTGCCGCGGCTCCGAGATGCGGTTAGCGGTGGAGATTCACGTGGGTGTCCTGGACGTGTGTGTCATCTGATGTCAGTGGTGCAACAGTTCGGGCCCATCCACCGTCGATGGCTCACCCACGTGGGGCGACATTTCCGGGCGGTGGTGCAGCTCCGGTCATGCAGTTTCCCGGTGGCAAACGTTACCCATGGGCATGCTAGATGATGGAGGAGGTCGATCTGGTGGTTTAGCCGGGGATATGTGTGAATTTGCCAGCAAAAGCTTGGTCTGGCCTCAGACAGAACTATCAACGGCGGCGCCCACGGGCGTCCTTACCTCGTCCAAGTTATTGTGGGGCAATTCGCATTCCCTGTGTGCCCCGGGGGAAACCCTAGTTTCGAGCTTTTCAGATCGAATGATGGGATGTTGCTGCGTCGTCACCCCATGGGGACATCATCTTTGGGATTGTACATGGGCCGGAGGGACAAGTGTTTGGCTTGGTGGCTGGGCGCAGGTCTCCGTATGTTTCTCATACGGTGACCAAGATGGAGTGGCGTGCCATCTACAGTATTGACGACAGTGAGTCTTGGCAGCAAGGTCTTGATGCTGGATATTGTTCGATGGGCGCGCAGGAGGTAGGCGTTGTTTGGCGTCGTGGTGGCATCGACGGCAGAAGGGTCTAGCAAGATCAGTGCATTGATTGGTCCTAAAGATGGGACTGCGGAAGAAGGGGGCAACATATTCTACAGCGTGCGCAAGCAGTGCACGTTGAGGGTTTGCTAGACCGGTTGGTGCTCCCGGCTAGCTGGCAGGCGGCTTGGTGAGGCCACCGGATTTCTTGGTGTGCGTGACGCGCGGTCAGGGCACATCATCAATCTTGTAGGTAGGGCGACTGTTTTTGCCAGGAAGGTGGCTTTGGGTTTATCTGTGTATTTATTTTGTAAGACCTTGTTGAACAATGCAATAAATATGATTGTGTGCATCGCTCAATGCAGAGGCCGGGGGTAATCTTCCTTTTCAAAAAAATATACTTTGATTTACTTTTCTTATAAATGATTGAACCTAGATGTGGGCTTGTACATTCACTCCCCCAACTAAGTGAGATATGCCAGTTCTCTTTAAAAAAGACTTCACTAATGCTTCAAGGTAGTGCAATGTGGGTTGCTTTTTTTTTCTATTCAGACTCTTGATTTTTCCTGTATTTTTCCAAGCAAAGTCTAGGATACATCACATATGAACCATTGATGGATTATTCCACACCAAACGTGTGTGCTACTTCACCGGTGGTTTCTCATATGAACCATTTGTGATACTTGTGTACCAATCTAAATGAGTGAGGACCATTCATATGATTCCACTTGGAAAACTACATTGTGATGCTTTTTCTTTTGCGTTTTTCAGAAACTTTTTTGTGATGGCCGTCTAATATAAGTTTTTTCTCGGAGTGATCCATCCTTTACTGCAAGGGTACTTGGTGCATGGACTCAACATGTTCCTTGGACTAAACATACAATGATTAGAGTGAAATAAATAAATTCAACTGTGTGAAGAAACATTAGTATCTAATATTTTAGGGAGACTATTACTCGTCATTATATGAGCCAATATAGTACATGTTTTAATGTACAATTTTTTGGAATAATATATTTCTCAATTTTGCCTACCTACATTGGTCAATTTAAGAAATCAGGGTCTTCCTGATATATCATTTCTTTGGTGAAATAGGCGAACCCCTTAAGATGGCCATGGTGAGCATTCAAAATGACCCTTCTCTTCAAGGGGCTCTGCCAATGTTTTCACAAACTCTTGGTCTATGCTAACTTTAACTTCTGTAAGTTATCTCTCCTTCATCATTTTATATATGTTCTTAGGTTTTGTGCAAATGTATGTGTTTACTGTTTAGAACAGTATTAAGCATTTAGCAACAGTCTTCATCACTAACAACCAAAAAATTCAACAAAGTGTTCTCAACTCTGAACTCCAATTACATGGTCTAAATAGGTAATAAAATATGATACAAGGCAGATAATTCCCATTTGTTTGCCTTACTTTTGGATAGAGAGCGCAACAATATATCATCTTTGTTTTATAGTTTATGCATCCTTGCCACTTTTCAGGAAATTGGGGATATCATAAAAATGGATACTATTGTGTGGAGGCTCAAGCTTCTTAAGTCAGGTGCAGCCTATGCCAACTCTCGTCTTCATGCAGTACAAGCGGAAGTTCTACTTCTTGCCAGGTGCTTTCATCATATAAGTGTATCAAACATTCAATTGATTCATATTCCTTGTTGATTCAGAACCTTCAAAAAAAAATTCTCACATTGCAATATATTTGGGTTTTAGTGGCAATGAGAATCTTCCGCCAAGTGGAGAAGCAGATCGACTATTTAAGACACTGAAAAATTGCAAAGTTAGATACTTTAGGAACCGGGGTCACACACTACTAATGGTATGCGATACATATATCATGCTTCACGATGACTTTGTTCTCACTTGATCTGTTGATGTTAATTCCTAATCCTCTTGAAAAACAACGAACTACTTTACCTTTCAGTACGACTTGTACAATAATGATCACAGTTCAACGTATTTACGCAGGGGCATGATTTTAATCTGCTAACTCTAATAAAAGGGGTCAACATGTACCGCCAAGGCAAAAAACGGGACGTCGTGACCGATTTCCTTCCACCTACATTTACTGAGTTCAAGAAATCAACTGAAGATTTCAAGTATGTATTTAATTTCTCAAAGATGCACTCTACAATGACAGTGTATTTATCTAGGATAATAGGTTGATTAGCTGAAACTCTTCTTCAGACAACTCAATGAATTACTAAGCCCGGTTATGTTGTCTACAATGGAGACTGGAAAAATTGTTCGTGGACTCACCAGTATTCCTGACAATGGTCCTATCTTGTTTGTGGGTAATCACCAACTCCTAGGGATAGAGGTACCTTCACTTTTTGAGGGGTTCTTGAAAGAGAAGAAAATAACTATCCGAGCATTGGCCAACCCACTATTTTTTGTTGGAAACAATTGGGCTTTGCACCAGGAGTTGTCTCTGTCTGATGCAGTATCCATATACGGTGGAGTACCAGTCAGTCCAATCAATATGTATAAGTTACTTGAGAAAAATGAATCTGTTCTCCTCTATCCGGTGATTGCTCGGGAAGTTCTGCATCGAAAGGTGTACTTCAACTAAACATTCTTTTGTATTTGTACACATGAATTTCATGTTCTCTCCCACCATGAATATGAATTGTCCCCCAGATGTACTTATTATGTTTGAACTGGCTAGGGTGAAGGCTACCAGTGTTTTTGGTCAGATAAACAAGAATTTATAAGAATAGCTGCCAGATTTGGAGTTACTATCATGCCATTTGGTTGTGTCAGAGAAGATGACGTTTTGGAGGTATCATTATGTGCCTTTGTAAACTGAATCAACTCAAGGAACATGTTGTTGGTATTCGCAAAAAAAAGGAATGCGGTGTTGGTACTTTTATTTACCCATATTTAGTTTACTATTTTCATGATTTATGCATCGTAACAGAGTAATATTCCACAAATTAATCTTCCTTTTTAAGAGATGACGTATTTGCTAATTCTTTTTCCTTCCACAGATAGCTCTAGATTTCAATGATCAAAAGAACATCCCTTATCTTAGAGACTGGATAAAATCATTTAATGCAGATCTTCCAAGTGTAAGGTTAGACATCTATCTTCCTGACTAGTTTCCCTTGGATCAAAAAGAAAAAATAACAAAGTATTTTCCATCACAAAATTACTTGATCAACACAAGCCATGCTGACAAGTTTATTTCAGAGATACTATGATTGGGGAGGATGGGAACTAGGTCTTGCATCTCCCTGTCGTTCTCCCTAAAGTACTAGGTCGCTTGTACTTCCTGTTTGGCAAGCCAATCGATACTAAAGGAATGGACAATCTCCCGATGGACAAGAAGCTAGCAAACGATCTCTATCTACACACAAAATCGGAAGTGGGGAACTTAGTGTCTTATCTTAAGAGGAAGAGAGAAGAAGATCCTTACTGAAGTATAATGCGGCGCACGTTGTACCAAGCGATTTGGGGTGCTTCAACTCAAGTCCCTACTTTCAAGCCCTAAAAACCAGGTGTGGATGTACTTTTGTTGTATGGTTATTTCTCTGTATGGAAAATCTTGTAGAGTACTACTTTATATACATGTTTATTAGTTCTAGACAAAATGTCCAACATTGCTATTTTACCTCAGAATATATAATTTGGAACGGGAGAACAGGTATAAAACCATTCACTTGACAGACTTGCATGGGTGTGTTTGTAAGGACATATAATGCTTAATATATGGCCTTATTCGCAGAAAATGACTTGCACTAGGGTTAATGGAGTCATGGAGATAATATAAGGAGTACAAAGATGGATCACAATGTCCAGGAACCGTATATAATCAACCTATTTCAAGAAAATCAGGAGTCTGCCCAGATTAATCTGAGGGATTTGTATAGCAGCTGATCCGCCATAATCAACCAGATATTTTTCTATTTTTTAGGACCATTTTTCTGTTTTATATAAGAACATCATGTCAGTCCAGACATGGGGGGTTCTGAATTGTTTTTGAGGGCTATGTGAGGTGCTGATGAGGACGTATCCTATGCACCGATTCAACTCGTGCAACGAATGCACCTGTAGATTCTAGGCCACTGGATCCATAATAGATGGAACAGATTTATCACAAGAAGGGTTGCAGGTACGTTTTACGTCCTGGACCTTGCAGAATTGTCGAAATGCCTAAATAGTCCTCAACATGACCTGTCCTCTCCTTCCTTATCTTGTTCCTCTCTCCATCCTCTTCTGATGGCGGCTGGCTGATGACGCCGGCCGAAGAGGGAGAGCAAGACGACGCCCTTCCTCCAGGTAACCCTCCAGCCTCTCCCCTCCCAGCCGCGGCCTCCCCATCGAGGTAGCAGTGCGGTGACGCTCGGCGTCTCCTCGATCTCCCCTGGTCAACGCACTTCCATGTTCGGCTGATGTACACCCCCATACGGCCATACCCTCCCTGCTCGATGCCACCGAGCTCCGGTAGTCCAGCTCATCAAATCCGGCGGGCCGGAGGCTGCAGCTCACCATGTTCCACAGCGTCCAGCTCCAATCCGGCAACTGTAAGTGCACTGCACTGTACATATCCTAGTTGTAGTGTTGTACCGCTGACTGATGCAGCCTGTAGCAACGTTTGTTGAAGACTTGGAGTAAATTCAAATTAATTTAAGATTTTGTGTTAGTCTTTAGAGAATAGAGATGCACCTCAGTTCAGATTTTGTTCTCTTCTCTTGGTCCAGTATCTCATTATTAAGAAAAGAACATAACAGAAAAGAACAGGTCAAGTCTTTCAGTAGGATTTTTCAGAAATGAGCTAGGCTAGCTAGCACCTAGCAGTGGTGGTGTACTAAGAACTGGCACTGGTAGCTGTAGCTTATCTTGTCATATATCAAGTACTGGGATTGTTGTATATTAACAACTGACAGTAGTAGTGTAGTTTGTAGCTTGTCATATATTATTAAGAACCAGCAGTAGTAGTGTATTCCAAACTGGGCTTGTCATATATTAAGAGTTGTAGGTTGTAGCTGTACTGAACTTTTAGTTGCTATATAAGCAATATAGCTGGGCCTTATGTAGTTATGCTGCATTTCTTTTGTACACTGTCTTGATACATTCAGTTTACTTTTGCAATTTCTAAATTAGATGAAGAACTACTACAAGATGACGAGCCATCTGAAGATGAAGCTGGGGTTACCATCAATTTAAAGAGCAATTTAAAAAAAACTTCAACCAGATCATTTTGTTGGCCCTTGTCTTGATATGCATATGAAATCAGATGATATTCCTATTTTTTCTGGTATTGTCTACATGCTAATCGTAATTACAAATTTGATTTGATTAGATGATTGTTCACCTGAGCCATAACAATTTCAGGTTAGTTGTACTCCTATTCCTTTTAAATTTTCTATAGCATATCAGGATTGTAAGATGAAGAGCTATCAATAAGTTCAAGAAAAAGCTTGAACCAATGGCAGCAAGTAAGGACAAATTCTTTTGTAATCAACACTCACTAGTGATTTTAGGAGTTGTAGTCATGTTCTGGTACCCAAATTTTAACTAGCATCGTTGAAATTCTATTCAACATAAGTTTAATTCTTGTCAAACCAGATCATTTTGTTGACCTTTTTGTCTTGGATGTGCATATTAAAATAGATATTCTTTCAGGTATGATCTGGTTCCTTTTTTCAGGTATGATCTGCATATTCTGTTTCAAGTTCATATCTGGAAAAAAATGCTTGTTGTGACGAGCTAGTATTCTTTCAGGAAGCTGAACATGCAAGTTCATATCTGCAAAAAAAAAGCAAGTTCAGCTGCATCCACTTTGTCTCTTTCAGGAAGCCAAGATGTCTTGTTCATATGATCATGGGAGCTGCACGGTGCTCAACCTATTGGCAGTGGCGGACCCACCATTGGGGCGAGCTGGGGCGGCCGCCCCGGGTCTCCGGCGGCGGAGGATCGCCCCCCACCTACATATCTTTCCTCTGGGCTCCGGCAGGCGTCGCAATTCAGAAAGCCAGCGCCGCCGCTGTTCTCTGCTGTGTGCGCGGCAGGGATCGATCGAAGGGGTACGTACCGTGAGGGAGAAAGAGTTTTGGGCCGGTGGACTGGCCCACGTTTATTAGCTAGTAGTTACAGCCTACAGGCCCAAAGAGACGACATTTCTCACCTTTCCTCGTCTGTTGGTTCATAAATCCCCAAAAATCGATCTAGAGCACTACTGCGCTGCCGTTCCCCTTGCGAGTTATGAGAGTCCTAACCACTGGTGTGCTGCCATTCCCCTTTGGAAATTTGGAATTATGAGATCATATTGTGGCAAGTTTACTACTACTCCGTTTCAAAATGTAAAATGTTTTCTTATACTAATGTAGTATATTATGGGATGAGACGGAGGAAGTAATTTTTACTAAGAGCCTTTTTATTCTTTTGTTGTTGAATGCTATGAGTTTTGGTTGAATATCTTTTAAGTAATAGAGCGCCCATTTAGAAGAAAAAAAATGAGTTTTCGTTGAATATCTTTTAAGTAATAGAGCGCCCATTTCAAAAAAAAAATGGAGTTTTGGTTGAATAGAGTTGCATATGTACCGTAAAAATATAGACATTAAATGTTCGCCCCAGCTAATTTAAATTCCTGGGTCCGCCACTGCCTATTGGCATACAAAAGCATCCCTCGATTCATGTTATTCGTGGATGATGCCCTTGTGGAGTTATCTGGAGCTATGGACACCTTCCCTAAAGCTTGAAACATGTAGTTTCTGTTTAGATTTTGTAATGTGCTGGAATGTTTGGAACTTCAGTTTTCTACTTTGTTTTTGATTTTTTGAACTGCCATAGGCAGATGTCGGTGAGCAGATATGTAACTGGCTACGATGTGGTTCCATTTTAATTAAATGAAGCCGGGGGTTCCACCCTATTTTTCGGAATAAATTTCACCTTTTCAACAGAATATATGATTTTTATATTGCAAGTTAGCCAGATCGCAGCGCATGTCGGTCGACGATAAGCAGAAGCATCCTTAGCGAAAAGCAGAAAAACAGGCTGTAGACTTTGTAGAACTCCTGACCACTCTTTGTGTTCACCTAAAGAGTCAGCTGATCAGTCCCAGGCCTGATTAGACCACCAAGCATTTGTTAAGCTTCATTAGCAGATAAATAAAAGCTATATAGCACTAAAATTTTGACTTAAACCAGCTCCTGAGTTGGTCCTGAAGCAGAAAATAATTTTTTGCACGTACAAGAGCACCGCCACTATGTTTACGTGCTCGCCGGCGGCAATGGCGTCTTCGTTGGGCGCGACTCAGAGGAGAGGAGGGGAGCTCGTGCTTCAATGGCGCGTCGGCGCCTGAACTAGGTACGCGGATAGAAGGGGGAGAAGGTCCAGGAGTGGGGGAGAGAGAGAGGCGACGGACGGAGCAGCCTTCCCGAACCCTAGCGCGCAGCTGAACGTGCTGGTACAAAACATGCATGGCAAAGGGAGGAATCGCTGGATTTAGCTGTACTTGAAGGACTGTCTTACAAATGTACCAGCAAGTCCATCGCCGCCCAAATCCTATTCCTCTCTTTTGAATCTGACGGCCCACGTATATCTGGTGCATCCGGTGCACCAGTTTAGCCGTTTCACCAGATACGTACTCGGGTGCTAATATGTATCGCTTCAAGCGAGCTCTGGGGAAACGACTCAAACGAGGCGAGTATATCTTTTTTTTAGGGGATAGGTGAGTATATCTCTCTTTACGTGACATGTAAGGATCTCTCGCGCAAAGGAGATGTAACGAGGCGGACCAGCGCTAGTGATAAAATAGGAGAAAATGTTAGGAAAGGAGGGCTCACAAGGATTTGCCCCAAGGTCGCCCGGGATAGTGCGAGGCGTGCTAGCAATCGCACCATGCTTGCGTCAGTGGTAATACAGGAGGCGCGACTTACTTGAATGGAAAGACGCTATATTTTTTTAATTCTCCCTTTTTCATCTTTTATTCATTTCTTTTGTTCTCCCTTTTTATATAAAGTTTACTTCTTCATTTTTTAATTCTTTTTTGAATTTTTTTCTTTGTTTTCATATTTATATTTATATTTGTTTTATTTTGTTTCTTGGGCTCTATTTTGTGTTCTTTGTTTCATATGGTTTCATTCAACATTTTTTAACATATTTCTAATACGTGTTTAACATTCTCACAATACAAATTTAACATTTTTAATACATCATCAACATTTTTCTATACACATTTAACATTTTCTAATTTTTTGGTTAACATTCTTTTAAATACAGGTTCAACATTTTTTCAAATGCTTAACTAACACATGATCAAAAATAATTTACCATTTTTAAATACATGGTCAACATCTTTATGTACACATTTAACATTTTCAAATGATTAAATAACATTTTTCAAATACATGTTCAACATTTTTTCAAATGCTTGAATAACATTTTTATATACATGATAAAAAAATCATTATTTCTTTAATACATGGTCAACATTATTTATATACACATTTAACATTTTTTAAATGTTTTATTAACATTTTCAAATACTTACTCAACATTTATTTTCAGATGGTTGATATATATATATATATATATATGTTTGAAAAATCATCATCCTATATACCTAAGAGATTCATCCCCACTATGCTATTTATCTTGACATGCAACCTATCCACATCATCAAGTAGGTCAATCATTAAAAACTCTTTCCCACTAACTTTTCATGCACATACTCCCACTAGCTTTTCATGCGCATGCAATTTATCACAAATAGCCATTAACTATTTTTATTGTGCACTCTCAAGCAGCCATTAACCATAAACTGGGTTCAGGTCATTCTAGGTTTCTCTTGCTGTCTATATATGTCTTGACGTCATACGATCCACTCCAAATGTCCAACATGAGTCCCCGTTCAAACATTTGGTTAGACATCATGTGTTGATGATGTGATCATCTAATTTCGGAAGCCCAAACACCCATCTTTTCTCATTTTCATTCTCGTGCGCTTCCCGATTACGTTTTCTTTGCTCCTAAAAGCCATATAATTGCGCCAAATGCCTTCGTTTCCTCGAACCCCGGTGTTCCAAGCAACCATTCTAACGACGGAACTATGCTGCACCTAATGATGAAGCATGCATGCTTGCGCACCAAACAAGACAAATAAAAAGAATTAGAGCTACCTGGGTATATGGTGAATGGGTGCAATACACTTCACATGGTTGATCCAGTGAGAAGCATGATTTGCTAAACAGTGGGCCTCATGATTTATAAGTGACTTTTTATATAGAAAATCAAATTATGAGTTAATTCGTATTTTATTTTTCTATACGACCAACTTTTTTATGAATGCACATCTGTATTTGCTATCATTGTTTCAGGTTTAGCCAAGGGTGGCGATGTCTCCTCTATCTCTACTCAACATTGTTTTGTCAATAAATTAACATGACAAAAATCACACTCATTTTTTATTTTTCATCTAATTTTCTTAGATGTTCACAATAAACAATATTTCTTTAAAAAAAATTGTCATCAAATTATACTATGTTTCATAAATTTTCCATGTTTTAAAACATCAAGTTATTTATTAACAGTTCCCGCAGCAACGTGCGGGGTATCATCTAGTTTTCTTAATACATGGTCAACATTTTTTTCTATACACATTTAATATTTTTCAAATACTTGTTCAACATTATTTTCAAATGCTTGATTAACATTTTTTGAATTGATGATCAATTTTTATATACTTTTTGTATACATGATAAACATTTTCTATTTACACATTTAACATTTGTCAAATGCATGGTCAAAAAATGCAAATATTTTTTGTAGAGTGTTCTTTAAACACACACACAGACACACACATATGTATATATATATATATATATATATATATATATATATATATGTATGTATATAATATTTGGAAGTATAAACAAATAAAGCAAAAAAAAAGGAAAACAGAAAAAGGAAGCTGGAGCTCCCCCGACGCGAGGCGCTGTGGGGGAAACGCCTACAATGCCAAGTATATGAGCCAAGCCCAAAGCATGACGGGAAGCCCGTGCGTCTCCCAGCGAGCCACGCATTTCTTTTCTTTGCTAAAAAAACGCATTTCTTTTCTTATGAGTGATGCGCACATCGTTTTTCATTAATTTTTTCTCTGTCTCCTTCGGTTTGGTTTTTCACTTTTTTGTTTCTGATTTTCTTTTGGAAAACCAAACCACAAATTTTAAAAATGTTCACTAACTATTTTCAAAATATTGAATTTGTGAAATGCTCAAGAATTTCTAATATGTTCACGGAATTGATAAAAACTCGTTAGTTTTAAAACAATTCGTAAATTTTATAAATGTTCTTGAATCAACATTTTTTGTGTATTTTTTCAAATTTCAAAAATCATAAAAATGGTTGCGAGTATGAAAAATATTCATGAGTATGAAAAAAATATTCATGAGTATGAAATTTTTCACAAATTTAAAAAAATGTTGATGAATTTATAAAATGTTCACGAATCTGAAAAATATTCATAAATTTGAAAAATGTTGGCGAATTGAAAAAACACACATGAGTTTGAAAAGTGTTTGCGAATATAGAGAATGTGAAAGAGATATAGGAAAAACTGGTGAGGAAAACAGAAAAATCAGAAAGAGAAAAAAACTTTTGAAACCCTGGATGGTTTCAGAAACTTCCAAAAATCGGTTGGCGGTTCACGGCCAGTAGAGCGTAATAGGTTGGCCAAACAAATAGCGCATGTGATAAGTTCTCTCAATGTAGGCCTACTGGTACAATTGACATTCTTTTCGAGAGAGGAGAGGTTTTCCTAAAAACAGAGAGAGAGAAGATGCAAACCAAGAAAGTATACAGCGCACCCGACCATTTGGTTTCGCTAAAAAAATCATTTTCTGCTACTTTGGTGCTGCAGTAGTACCAAATACGACGGTGCACCTTCCTTCAAAAAAGAAAATACAACGGTGCACCAGATATCTTCCTGAGGTGAACTGGGTGGGAGGACAACAACTGAGTGCGCCGCGGCGTGCTGACTCGGCCACCGCCAATGTGACACCTCGGAGGAAGCAGCCGACTGATGTCGTGTTGGCCTAGTTGCATTACCGTCACTGTTGCGGAGCCAATGCAAGTAAGGCCGCGTTCGGCTCCTCTCCGCTCCCTCGGCCACGTTCTCGGAGCGGACCAGTCTGTAGCTTATTTCCAGGGGACGGCTAAAACCGAGCTCCACAGCTCCATGGAGTCAGCAATATTGGAGCGGAGTGGAGGGATTCCGAACGGGGCCTAAAAATGAGGCGGCGGAAAGTTATCTCCTACTCCCGAGCTTAAATGCTCCCTGATGAACAATAAATTAGTAAAAATTCAAAAAAACTGAATTATTTTTATGTAAATTTTTTCTTTTGCATTAAGGAGGGAATGAGTAGTTACAGAAGCTGAACCCAGGGTCAGCTGGGTTAGAAACTAAGGCAGAGTATAAAACAGAACTGAAAGCAAACCACTTAAGAAACAAAGGCTGCTGCCACTCCATCTGTCTCAGGTAAATGTATTCAACTGAGGTCATAACTTGCCCCCTCTCATTTTCCATCCAAACATGATCCAAGGAACAACAATGACCCAAAGAAAAGAAAAAAGAAAACGCTTCAGCACTTAACAACAATTTTGCACTGTCGGATGTGGGGTTCCGGCTAACCCTTAAGGTTCGAACACTGGGGTGCGCGCGAAGTCTCTCCCTTCTACCGATCTACGCTCAAGCTCGCTAAGATCTCGCGGACGAACTCGACGAACTCGCAACACAGAAAGACACGAGGTTTATACTGGTTCGGGCCACCGTTGTGGTGTAATACCCTACTCCAGTGTGGTGGTGGTGGATTGCCTCTTGGGCTGATGATGAATAGTACAAGGGAAGAACAGCCTCCTGAGGTTGAGGTGTTCTTGTGCTTGAGTGGTTGAGGATTATCTGAACCAGTTCGGGCTCCGTTGCCTCCTACTGTGGTGGCTAGTCCTATTTATAGCGGCCATGGTCCTCTTCTCAAATGTTGAGCGGGAAGGGAGCCAACAACGGCGGGCAATTTTGAAGGGGGACAACTAGTACAAGCTATCCTGACAAAAGCGGTCTCCGCCTGCGAAAAGCTCTGGGGTGACGCCGTCTTGGGCTCCACGATGACCTCTGCCTTGCCGTCCTCCGGTCTTGGTCTCGTTGCACCAATATATCAACCTTTGCCTGATGCCTCGGTACTCTTCGCCTGCGCTGGCCTCCTTAGCACCAAAGAGGAAATAGAGACGCTGCGCGTACTGACGCCCGCCTAGTATCCGCCTGGTGCCGTTCGTCATTGCTCACATCACGAGAGCCTCGTGAGGTTCGCCCCGCCTTGATATCTCCGCTCCTCGTGAGCCTGCACAGCTAACCACTCCAGACGAGGTCTTGCATCGTCCGCCTCGCGAGGCTTGGACCCTCGCAAGGGTCTTGGATGCCTTGTTGATGAAGATGGGCTGTACGGCCTACTGGCTTAGCCACGCGGTGGGCCGCAGGCAGGCAAGTCTGGGGACCCCCGTTTCCAGAATGCCGACAGTAGCCCCCGGGCCCAAGGTGCGCTCGGGCTTGGCTTCACGGTGAATCCAAGGGTCAAGTTCGGAGCGCCGCGGGCCCCAAAAGCCTGCGGCCTCGGTTAACGCATGGTGGTTGATTGGACGTGGGCGTCTCCGCTTCCTCACGCTGCCTCGGCAACTGCTTGTTCTGACAAAAGGCTGGCGCGGGCAGTTCTTGCCCTCATTGCTTCTTCATCGCCTCTCCCCAGATCCCCTTTCTCGCTCTTCACCGTTGCTACCTCCAGATCTGCTCCATCCTTGCTCTGCATCTGCCGCCCATGGCACCGCGCAAGGTCAAGTCTTCCTCAGCACCGGCGTGGTATGAGCCGGCCCTCGAAGCGCCCACCGTCACGGAGAAGAGCCTTGCCTCCGTGCGCCTGCTGACAGCGGGCGATAGCAATGAGTGGGGGAAGACGGAGCTCCGGCTTGCCTACGACGAGTTGGAGCCTGAGGGGAGCACCTTCTTTCCTTCTTCTGGAGCAGCGTCGCCGTTGGGTTGGTCCCTCCTTTCTCCGATTTCTTTTATGAAGTCCTCGACCACTATGGTCTGCAGGCGTTGCATCTCCATCTCAACTCTGTCCTCCTTCTGTCCATCTTCGCCTACTACTGTGAGGCGTACCTGGGCGTCATATGCCGTCAGTGGCGCTCTTGCTCCATTTCTTCTTCCTCCGCGTCAGTGGCGAGCACATCACCGGATGCGCTAATTTTGTCGCCTGCGGCAAGGCCAATTCGATCTCGAGCACCGGGAAGAGGCCGACAATATTCGATCCAAATGGGTCATGATGGACGCCAAGCTTGCCGACCCGCGTCTTGCGTTGCCTACGGCGGCGCCCTCTCCCAACGGGGGGTGGCCCAAGGCGGAACTCGTCGACGAGCATTCATCATTAGTGTTGGGGCAGATGATGACCGACTTGAGGCCGGGTAACGCGAGGGCGGCCAAGGTAACGGGGGCGATGCTCCTGAGGGAGTTCCTGATGCTGCGGGTCGCCCCACTCCAGGCGCGCGCCCCCCTTGTGGGAGCTCGAAGAAGGGGGAAACAAGACCCACCTAAGGCCGGGGGACCTGCCTGGCGATGAATTGGATGTCGTCCTGCGCCTCATAGTCGGGGACAACCAGGAGTACCCGCCTAGTGCATTCATTCCCTTGTTCCAGCGCAAGGGTCAGGAGGAATTCGTCGCCTCCAGGCCAACTTTTGATGCGCGTGGGCTGGTGCCGCCAACGCTTCCGGGAGATCCTTCAGCACAGAAACCGGTGGAGGTGTCTTCTGGCGAGTCCCGCGGAGAGGGGGAAGAGGAGGTGGACTCGGAGAAGACCCTGGAAGAGGTGGGGGAAACTTCCCCTCTGTGCAAGGCCGAGATTCTCCGCGCCCTTCCTGATGATGCCGAGGCTGACACCTACCAAGGGGAGAGGGAGCGACCCCTTATCCCGACAAAGGGTAGGTCGTCGCTGGTGGTCCGTGGTGCCGCCTCCACCCCAACGCCTCCTGGGGCCGGGTCCGGTTCTGCCTCCGTACCGCTTGGCGCCGCCGGTGCCCGAACGCCTGCCCCTCAGGTCCCGTCTTGTCGAGCCAGGCCCTCCAAGCGAAAGGTGGAGTACTTCGCGGTGGACCAGTAGGTGTCTCGAGCTTTGCTTTATCCCTGTCGGTACTTGTTATTTCTTGACGCTCGCCCTTGGTTGATCAGGATGACATCTTAGGCGAAGAAGAGGAAGGAGGATACGGCGGCCGTGCCTCCTTCCGTAGAGAAAGGAGGCAGCAGCGCCCGCATCTCCCCAGCCCGGTCGTCCTCGCGGGGCCAAGAGGAACATCGCCTCACGGAATCAGCCCCCATGACCCCGCTGGCTCCGGAGGTGCTCGTGCTTGGCGCGGCTGACGAGGCCCCAGCTGCTCCGGAACCCGGGGTCTCCCAAGCCCTGGTGACGGTGTCGCTTCCTCCCACTGCGGCACCTCCATCCCCTGGTTCTTCTGCTCTTGCCGCTGTCTTGGAGCGTGCCCTTTCAGAAATGGCCTAGCTGCAGGCGGATCTCCTGAGCGCGGACCCGCGCCTGGTGGCCGGGCGTCTGGAGCTGGCCTCTGGTTGGCTTCACTCCGACCTGGCGGTCCGCACGGCGCTAGGCCAGGCTGCTACGGCTTCCGAGAAGGAGAAGCAAGGAGCCGCCAGGGCTGCAGCCGATCGCGAGGCGGCGCTGGAAGACGCCAAGGCCGCCCGTGACCGCTGCCAAGTGCTGGAGGGCGAGTTGCAGAGCCTGCACGACAAGCACGCCGAAGAGGCACGCTGCCGCCAAGCGAAGGAGGAGGAGATGAAGGCCCGGGAGGAAGCCGTTAAGAACCGTGATGCTGAGCTGGCGGAGCTGGGGAAGAAGCAGGCGCCGAGCGCAACCGGTTGGAAGAGTTGGAGCGGAAGATGGGGACGAGGGAGGCCGATCTTGATGACAAGGCGCGAGTCCTGGCCGAAGACCGTGTGGCCTTCGCCGATCTCGAGAAGAAGTCTCGCAAGGCGCTGAAGACACTCTACGAGCACGGCCTGGAGAAGCCGCTGGACACCGACGAGGACGGCCCCGCCCAGCTGCTTCCTCTCGTGGTGACACTACAAAAAAATACACTTCCGTGATGATACGTGTTTGTCACAGTAGGTCGCGTTTTTTATCATGCATGTACATCCATGACAAATTTATGACAGAATCAAGATAGTCATACATGTCTTTGTCAGAGAAGTGTTCCATGACATTACCAAAATTATCATCATGGAAGTGTCCACTTCCATGACGATAAATCCCGCGTCACAGAAGTGCTTTCGTCAAGGGTGACCCACACGTGGCATCCACCGTAACGGAATGCCGTTAAGCTATTGGATTGGATTTTGGATCCGATAACCCGTTAACAGCCACGACCAATGCCGATTTTCCACGTGTAAAATTCTCATTGGCTGACGGATCCACGCGTCAGCTCCGCGTTGGCACACGTGTCACTCATCCAACGGTCGAGATGGGCCTACGATATGTTGACACGTGGACCGGCCCAACAGAGGCCCACAAAGTTTAAATGGGCCGGCCCAACCGAAGGCCCATAAGATTTAGCGGACCATAATGGGCCGGCCTAGCTAAAGGCCCACAAAATTTAGCGGACCACAATGGGCCGGCCCAGCTAAAGGCCCACAAGAGTATGAAGACAATAATGGGCCGGCCCAGCTAAAACCCACAAGATTTTGCGGACCACAATGGGCGGCCCGACTAAAGACCCACAAGATTCTGCAGACCATAATGGGCGGCCCGACTAAAGGCCCAACATTCTCTGTCAAATCGGCCCGTCGGCGGCTTTGTCCTAAACTTGCCATCAACGCGGCCCATGGTCACTTCTGGCCCGTTAACAGTCCTCTAAGTAATTGGGCCGAATCACGGCCCGGTGTATTTCCGGCCTGTTAAAGGTCCGGCTTCATTTGGGTCCATTTACAAGCCATCAAAAATTTCGGCCTGTTAGAGGCCCACTATAGGCCACTTTCTTCCTGTTGTCATTTTCAGCCTGTTAACGCCGGACGTAAACCATGGGCCATATGTGGCCCAACGTCATATCGGGCCCATTAACGGCCCATATAAAAATGACGATAATCTAGCCCGACCAAGTTCCGGCTGTTAAAGGCCCGTGTATTAGGTCGGTGCATTTCTGACCGTCCAATTTCGCCCGTCAAAGATCCACGTCGTAAATGGGCCACCATTTTGGCTGCTAAGTCCGGGTTATTTGGCACAATGTCGGGGCCCAATCTCACTTTTGGTCTATTAAAGGCCCATGTTTTTATGGGCTCGAGATATTTACACTGTAAGCGGCCTATTTTTACCGAGGGCCCAAAATATGTTTAGGCATGTTAAAGGCCCACTATGGGCACAGCCTACCGTAAAAATATGAAAGCTTATGCCGATTTAGGCGAGATATTTTTAGTGGGCTACATGTCAATTTCGCCCATAATCGTTTTAGCCCAATTGGAATGGGCCCGACGAATGTTGGCATGTTGGGCTCTGCCAAGCTTTTCGGCCGAATACATTACTAAGATAAACCTACACTATACAAAAATAGCGTCGTAATTACTGCAGCACTGGGCAGCATCATAAATGTTGTATCACAACAAAATAAATTCCAACCATACAACAAAAGGCCTGTTGGCATAAAGTTCTGATCCTTCCGGATAAAAGCACCATCAGATGTATATAAGCATAGATCATTTGACCTGAGTGCTAATGTTTCAGGCTGTAGAATCTGATGGAGCAGCACGATCTCCACCGTTTTCTGCCATTGCTCTTGAACAACGAAGCGAATGTATGATAGTCTGGTTTCAAAACCATTCATATCTTGACGACATTTCTCAACCACTATTCTTGTTTCCGAAACAACGTCCATTAGGGATTGGACTTGTGTCTGGAGCACAGATATATCACTCTGTCTAGGAGGAAGATTTTGTTCAGTATGCGATTTGGATGAGGTTACCTTGACAACCAACCTAGAATTATGCAGGAAGGTGCTTTTTGCACTGGTAGTGGAGAGATCTTGGCCTTGCTGACAAGAGGTGACATTGTGCTGTAGTAGCCTCGTCACCTTCGTGTGGTTGTGGCTATTCAATCATTTGTTCCGTAGCTTCCTGAAAGTTTGAACTTGTAGATTAGTGTACCAGATAAGTTACTAATGAGACAAAAACAAACAAAGTAGGTTAAACGTTTATACATAA
Source organism: Aegilops bicornis (assembly GCA_021605145.1). Taxonomy (NCBI): domain Eukaryota; kingdom Viridiplantae; phylum Streptophyta; class Magnoliopsida; order Poales; family Poaceae; genus Aegilops; species Aegilops bicornis. The sequence goes on from CM038670.1 coordinate 781,178,253, forward strand.
CTTATTTTGGTGAACTACTATAATACATTAGCATGTATTGTAGTGCCAACTACATAATAAATCACTTTGGAACATATGTCCATGTAGCATGCCCATCTGTATTGTCTATTTCCTCACATTCGTTGACATCTAAGGATAAAGAGACATGGTTTAAAGTAGGATGAACATAGTATGACATCATTCATATCATGGGCAAACAGATATAAAACAAACAACCTATTTTATCATTGTGTGCGCACGTGAACATAAAAATTAGATTACAGATCAAGACCAAAAGAATATCCTTCATCTCTTTTAAACCATGAAAGGTGAAATGATACGTTAAGACAACTGTGTATAAAAGTGAACAGAGTAACTGACATTGGCTGCAAACCAAGTAGTTAAATGAATACATCACAGTACCAATCAGTTCAAGGCAGGAGGAGTAAGGAGTTACAACAGCGGCTTGAACTGGTGTGCTCATGCCCTTCATCTTCTTTGGTGTGGCAATCCTTGAAGATTTGCACTTGCATTCGGTTCAGGTTCTTTTGGTCCGCACGGGCTTTCCTCTGTATTTGGAACAAGTCAATATAGATACGATAATATGGCACAAAAAAAGAAGGAAGTAGCAGCTATTTATAAAAGCCTCGCAGTGTGCAATATAGCTACGAGATCCTGTTGTCTGTTGGAATTTCACTTTAGAACGTTTGGTTTTGTTCTTCAAATAGTTAGCCTAGAAGAAGATACACTTGTAAGGCACATACATAAATACAGGTTCAATATGTGGTCTAATCAAATACGTATAGCCTACCTGATACTTTGGATCAGACCAGTGTTTAACGAGGGTTGTCCAGTCTTCATCTGTAATATATTCCACTGGAGATGTTTGGGCGATTTCATTGTTAGCCTTGCCTTCAAAGTGAGATTTTCTAAGGTGGTACCGACATCGTCGCATGAAAGCGGTGAAAAACATGAGTGCATGCTTGTTTAGTTGCATCATCTTTCGGATCCAACTTGAACCTCATCTGTTGAAAAAAGAATGTGAGTCTTATTAGGAGGAAGCTAGAAAGTATGGGACAGAGAAAGACAATATTACTAATTGCGATGAATAACATTACTTACGGATAAATGGTCAAGGAAGGTGTTAAACTGGGTATTGTCTTTCTCATTCCTGTACTGGATCCGCGTTGGGAGGATACGTGCATGAAACCTAACGGCAACGGCTGCCTCTGATACTAACTTGGCTGACTCTGTAGCATCACGTGGCCTTTTTAAATCTGCCTCAAAATGGATCTCCATTCTTCCTCCTTTAGATTTTGTTAATCTGTCAAGCATTATCCACGATGTACATTTCGCTTGCGCCCGTGGTGCTAGTTCAACAACGAATATGGAAAGTGTTAGTGTACATCAAGCGTGAGAGTACATATAAAGGAGCATGCAATCGCAACTTGACTCGGTCAGTACCGTCTTGGTGTTGATGCTCATGAGGTTCATCTGATCTTGCCAAGTCATGTTGTGTCAGTGATTAGCCGGAAGTAGTGTTAGGTGTGAAGGCAGCTTGGGAACTGCCAGTTCGAGAGAAAGCGAACGAGTAACTGGTTGAGATGCTTTGGTACGGTTGAAGCGGATGCTGCAGTTGGTGGAGCAAGTGATACTGTGTTTGTAGATTTAGCCGGTGGACTTGGACCTTCTACTGCACTATAAGTACCAGCAGAATCTAGATGGCAGAACCTTTTCCGTTTCACCCGACGAGTAACATCACTCCCTACTATATTATTTTCCTTGCTCTTTTTTGACTTTGCTATGTCAAGCTGTACCCACAACACAAAAGAATAAAACCGCTCTTCAGAACTCATTGATGCATGATACAGACAAGCTATACTTTGATGTAAGACAACCGTATGAGGATGGAATATGTAAGAAAAACATGACGACATGACATATTCACAGCTACGATGTGCAAACTAAGCAGAAGGATTTTCAAGAAAATAGAAGTAATGCAAGCTAGACATCATATGAAAGACGCAACCAATATTACTCTGCCAAGTTAAAAGTGTCTTGTCATAAGTGGCAATTTGAAAAATTAGAAGCAGTACAACGTAGAAATCAATGCAAGATGCAACCACTATCAAACTGCCATGTTAAAAGCGTCCAATCACGAGTGACTGATGCGGGATACACATCAGCAGTACTTTGATGTAAGAACATGGTATGATAGATATATGCAGTGTATTCTAGACACAGAAAGCTATATCATATGCACATGTATAACGTATAAACTCAGCAGGTGCAATTTAATCAAAATAGAAGAAATACAGGCTAGACAACATATGCAACATGAAACCAATTATCACACTATCAACTTAGAGCAAGCACACCTTTGGTGGAGTACGGAGATGAACTCATCATGTAGACTTGGGACTTCAACTTCATTAGCGATGGCAGGGCAAATCTAGAGAGTCTCTGTTTGCGTCGGTGCGGAGGACCACCAACATCCCCTAACTTACTCTTTTCCTTCCTATTTTACGATATTGCCTTATGAAGTAAAAACCACAAGAAGATGAATAAAATTAGCTCGCATAACTGGTTGATGCATGATCTGAGACGAACACTACTTTGATGTAAGGCAAGCGCAGGATAGGAGGATGGAATATATACAAAAAAAAGATAGCGTTTCATATTCACACGTACGATAGGAGGATGGAATATGTATGACAAAACAGTAAGCGGAAGGCATTTCAACAAAATTAGAAGAAATGAAATCTAGGCACCATATGAACATGCAACCAATATCACTCTATCAGGTAAAAAGTGTCTCGTCGTAAGTGCCATTTCAAGAAATTAGAAGCAGTACAAGCTAGAAGACAATGCAAGATGCAACCTACATCACAGCCCCAAGTTAAATGTGTCTTATGGGTAAGTGATCGTTGCAGGTATAAGTTGTAAGCTACGCAGATGCAATTCAACATAATCAGAAGCAATACAAACTAGGCATCATACGGAAAACGCAACCACGTATAACAGTTCCAAGTAAGAGCAAGCACCTGTGATGGTGGAGTAGGGGAGATGTGCTCATCATGTACGCGTATGTTCTAGAAACAGGAACACGTGTCATATTCACAGGCATTATGTGTAAAGTAAGCAGATGCAATTCAAGTTAGAAGCAATACAAGCTAGACATCATACGCAACATGTAACCACATATAATAGTGTCAAGTTAGAGCAAGCACCTGTGATGGTGGAGTAGGGGGGATGTGCTCATCATCTACACAACTACGTTGACTGTCCAGCCTTGTGTTGTCTTGCAAATCTTGTTGGGAGGATGGCGGAGTAGAATCTGTAGAGACCCCCTGTTTGAGTTGCTCCGAAGGACCACCATCATCCTTCTTGGGACTAATTTCCTTCAACTGTAATGATTTTGCATTGTGAAGTCAAACCGATAAGAAAAAGGAATAAAATTCGCTCTTCAGAACTCATTCATGCATGATACTGACGAACACTACTCGGATGAAAGGCAAACACATGATGCAAGGATGGAATATGTATGAAAAACAGGATGGTGTGACATATTTACACCTATGATGTGGCAACTAAGCAGAAGGCATTTCAACAAATTAGAAGCATTGCAAGCTAGACACCATATGAAAGATGCAACCAATATCACTCTGCCAAGTTCAAACTGTATGGCGTTTCAACAAATTAGAAGCAGTACATGCTAGAAATCATATGCAAGACACAACCAATATCACAGTGGCGACTTAAAGGTGCCTTATCATAAGTGACTGATGCGGGATATGCAAGAATAGTAGTTGATGTAGAAACAGGAACACATGTCATATTCACAGGCATTATGTGTAAAGTAAGCAGATGCAATTCAACAAAGTTAGAAGCAATACAAGCTAGACATCATACGCAACATGCAACCACATATAATAGTGCCAAGTTAGAGCAAGCACCTGTGATGGTGGAGTAGGGAAGATGTGCTCATCATCTACACAGCTACGTTGACTGTCTAGCCTTGCGTTGTCTTGCGAATCTTGTTGGGAGGATGTCGGAGTAGAATCTATAGAGAACCTCCGTTTCAGTTGCTCGGAAGGACCACCATCATCCAATGCCTTGCCGATTTCCTTCAACTTTATTGATTTTGCATTGTGAGGTCATACCGAGAAGAAAAAGGAATATCATTCGCTCTTCAGAACTCATTCATGCATGATACTGACGAACACTACTCTGATGAAAGGCAAAGTTATGATACGACGATGGAATATGTACGAAAAAGTGGACGGCTTGACATATTCAAACCTATGATGTGGTAACTAAGCAGAAGGCACTTCAACAAATTAGAAACACTGCAAGACACCATATGGAAGGTGCAATCAATATCACTCTGCCAAGTTAAAACTGTCTAGTGATAGGTGGCGTTCATCAAACTAGAAGCAATACATGCTAGAAATCGTATTCAAGACGCAAACCAATATCACACTGCCAACTTAAAGGTGTCCCATCATAAGTGACTGATGCAGGATACACAAGAAGAGTAGTTTCATGTAAGAACATGGTGTGATAGACAGATATAGTATGTACCAAAAACAGGAAAGCGTGTCATATTCACATGTATCATGTGTAAGCTAAGCAGATGCAGTTTTACACTAATTAGGAGCGATACGAGCTAGACACCATATGCAACATGCAACCAAATATCACACTGCCAAGTTAGAGGAAGCACCTTGGATGGTGGAGTAGGGGAGCGGAGACTTGGACCTTGTAATGCACTATCAGTACAAGGAGAATCGGTACAGATGCTCCGTTTATGTTGCTCTGAGAGGACCACCATCATCGCCTTCCTTACTCTTTTCCTTCCTCTTTCTTGATTTTGGCTTGTCAAGTCAAACCCACAAGAAAAAGGAATAAAATTTGCTCTTCAGAACTCATTGATGCATGATACTGACGAACACTACTTTCATGTAAGGCAGCCGCATGATAGGATGGAATATGTATGAAAAACAGGACGGTGTGACATATTGACATGTATGATGTATAAAATGTAAACTAAGCACAAGGTGCTTGAACTTGTTAGAATCGATGCAAGCTAGAAACCATATGAAAGATGAAGCCAATATCACTCTGCCAAATTAAAAGGCTGCCCTAACAAATGTATTTGACCAAATTAGAAGCAATACATGGCAACATGCTAGAAATAATATGCAATATGCAACGAATAAAGGTGACTCATCGTAAGTGATTGATGCAGGATCTGAGAAGAGATGTAGTTTCATGTAAGAACAAGGTTAACACATAGATGTAGTGTGTACCAAAAATAGGAAGGCATGTCATATTCACATGTATAGTGTGTAAACTAAGTATATGCAATTTACCCTAATTAGAAGCACTACAAGCTAGACACCGTATGCAACATGCAACCACATATCACACTGCGAAGTTAGAGCAAGCACCTATGATGGTGGTGTAGGGGAAGTGCGGTCTTCAGGTACAGGGCTACGTTCAATGTCTTCATTTAGGCTTGCTGTTTCTTGAGAATCATGTGGAGAGGACGAAATTGCATTCTTTATAAGAGTATTGCATCTCATATTAACCCACGCGCGTGACTGTCTCATCATAAGCGATAGACGCAGGATACACAAGAACAGTAGTTTGATGTAAGAACATGGTGTGATAGGCAGATGTAGTATCTACCAAAGCAGGGAAGGCGTGTCATATTCACATGTATAATGTGTAAGCTAGGGAGATGCAATTTAACAAATTAGGAGCATTGATGAGGGATACACAAGAAAAGTAGTTTGATGTAAGAACATGGTTAATAGAAAGACGTAGTATGTACCAAAACAGGAAGGCATGTCATATTCACAGGTATAGTGTGTTAACTAAGCAGATGCAATTTACCCTAATTAGAAGCATTACAAGGTAGACACCATATGCAACATGCAACCACATATCACACTGCCAAGTAAGAGCAAGCACCTGCGATGGTGGTGTGGGGGAATTGCGGTGATAAACTAGAGAGCTACGTTGACTATCTTCATTTAGCCTTGCTGTTTCTTGAGAATCATGTGGGGAGGATGACACTGCACTCTTTAAACGAGTAGGGCGTCTCACAGTACCCCCCCCCCGGGTGACTGTCTCATCATAAGTGATTGACGAGGGATACAAAAGAGCATTAGTTTGATGTACGAACATGGTTAATAGACATATGTAGTACTCCCTCCGTCCGGAAATACTTGTCACCAAAATGAATAGAAGGGGATGTCTCTAGATGTATTTTAGTTCTAGATACATCTCTTTTTATTCATTTTGATGACAAGTATTTTCGGACGGAGGGAGTATGTATCAAAAACAGGAAGGCATTTCATTATCAAAGGTATAATGTGTAAAGTAAGCAGATGCAATTTAGCCAAATTGGAAGCAATACAAGCTAGACACCATATGCAACATGCAACCACATTTGATGGTGAAGTTAAAGCAAGCACCTGGGATGGTTGTGTGTGGCAATTGAGATCATCAACTGCAGAGCTACGTTCATGTCTCCAAGCCGGCACTTTGCACCCATTAGAGCGTCAAACGCTTAGTGCTTGTCTTGAATTACACTTTGGAGCGACTTACATCTTTTCTTTTACGCATTCATCAACACCGCACTGCAGTCTGAAATACCCATGCATAAAAAAACAATAGTGTGAGTATGGGTGAAGTGTCTGCACAATTAGTACAGTGTAAAGGTAGCAGATAGCAGGCCGGTGAAAAATAAATGACGGGAGACATATGATAGCTCTACAACATGCATGGCACACTAAATTACTACAGGATTCTATGAAAATAACAATGATCGAAAGCAAATAGGTCAGTCCATTTTTTTTGCACCGTCCGATGTACAAAGAACATGCAGATCGCCTTCATCTACCTCCAGCCAGTCAGTGTTGACGATCTTCCTCGAAACGCCAGTGACCACCGACCCAGTATTCCTCCCCTGCCTGCACCCTCCCCTCGACCTCACCGAACCGCCGTGCTTGGCACCGCCCCCCCCCCGGCCATCCATTCAAGCCCTGCCGACCTCCAGATCGGGCGCAAGCAGCTCCTGCGCCCCACACCCCTATGATAGACACCAATGCGCCGTGTCCCCGGGGAACAAGCGGACTAGGTGCTCCGCGCGCCTAAGCGGGTGCTGCTCTTTTAATTGCGGTTCGACTGGCCCTGAATTGAAATCCAGGCGGGCTAGTGACCTCTAGCAAAGGTGAAATAGTAAAAGGGAGGAAACCTTGTGCATTTAGTATCACGAAGTAGATGCAGTAAAGAGCGCTCAACTAGTTTCTTTCGTGGGATGAATATGGTGTGAGCGGAGACGTAAGATTTGCACGAATAAGGGAAGAGGAGTACCTCTTTCTGCTGGCAGTGTTGTGTCCTCCTTCTGTTTTTCCGACGATCTTCTTGTTGTTCGCCGGAAATGAGAAGTTGTGGAGGACGGTGCAGCCTTGGACGAACCCATGGCCAAGTTGTTGAGTGTGGTGCGGTGGCCGTCTGTCGGCGGCGAGGAAGCAGATCCGAGGCGGCGAACGACGGTGTAGCGGGAACATCTCCGGTGCGGTGGACAGTTGCGACAGTGGAGCCGCAGCGATGGAGGCGCAGGGCGGCGTGGTCGGAGTGGTTTCTGCGGCGCACATCAGCGTCGGCGTTGTGGAGGCAGCTCTGCCTCGGCTTCAACTGCTAAGTCCTTGAGGGCGTTGCGGTTGCGGTTGCGTTGGACGACGACGTCGGGGTACCGGCTCCGGCGTGATGGAGGAGGGCGGCGGTGGATTGGCTGCTATGGGGTGGAGGACGGACCGACGGAGGAGGCTGGGGTTTCGCGGCTGGTGGAGAGGGCGTTGGGGCGCCCATGGAGTATGATTGGGGAAACGGAGGGCGGCGGGGAACTAAGGGGAACAATGTTCGGTTTGAGACGCTTTGTTTGAAATTTGGGGAAAGTTACAAACTTTGCCCCCATCTAAAATTTCGGACATATTGCGGGTTGGGGTAGGACAGTCATGTCGTGTCTCAAATGTGAGCGGGATAGATTTCGGCCGAGCGCATGGGTGTTTAGGGCGCCCACGGCGTATGAATGCTTCTCAGAGGCGGTTGAGGCGGCGTCTTGGTGAAGTTACAAACCTACCCCGGTTTAGACCTTTGGACATCGGGCCGATAGGCTACACGGGCCAGAGTCAGGAAAGTAATTTCCTACCACCAAAACATTAGTCTCACGCAGTTTCCGGTGACCAGAGGCCTATTTGGCGCTTCGTTCGATATTTGGGAGCAGAAGCATTAACGTTTTCGGTTCTCTTGAATTGAACTTTCAGGATTTGTCAAACTTCACAAATCTTTACTCTTGAAAATCCTAAAGCTACGCTTATTTTGGAATGGAGGGGGTACATTTGAATATACATTGTACACGAGTATATATTAAAAAATATGCAACTTACCTCATTTCATGCATGGTTTCAGATATAATCTCCTTGGTTGCAAAAAAAGAAAAGTTAGATATGCGTATGAATATATATAGCATGTTCAAACTCACAAGAAAGATTGATGCCCCCTTTTACATCTGATTTACAAATGCCATTATCTCGGGTTCAAATAGATGAATACACTTCCTATGAATTCGAATCTTGAAACCCCTTTATGTTGAATTAGACATGTATTCTATTTCGTAGCTAGCAATTTGGAATGTATCCATGCAAGTGACAAATGTATAAAGTGCTTCACACTAACAACATGGAGTGCACTAATTAATGTTTATATATGAATTGCAAAAGCATCCATTGCCTGTATTTCAAACCGCTCTCACTCTATGGATCGATAATATGAAATAAACACATGCACATGCTAGAATTCAATAGAGTATGGGTGTCTGATAGACTGATTTTCGTCCATACGCAATTTGCAAAATTCATGATCTCATCCAAAAATAATAATGCAATTTATATTTTAATTTAATGCGTAGAACCGCCTTTTACACGTAGATGCACTATGCCTCGCCCCGTTCTCACAGACGCATTATATATCTCTCTATCTAACGCATAAGTGCACACACTTTATATGCATCGGCATTTCTCTTTCACACATGCTCACAATCTCTCTCAGGGTGTCGGGGTGTCTCACGCACATGCTCTCTCTGTTTCTCTCTCTCTCTCTCTCTCTCTCTCTTTGACTACTATGTACCACTCTTTTCACTAATCTCAGTTGGAAAACACTATTTCTCTCACATGCATATATACATATGCACGGTCTCTACTAGCCCTCTATACGCACATATATGTGCCTACGTGTCTCCCCAAGACGCACATTATCTTTAGGCCTCTCTACACATTGCCCCCGACACACCTCTCTCTTATTAGTTGTCAGAGATGATTTCATCATATCGTCATTCGAGATGATATCCCCGGGAGTTATGCTGGACGGTTATACGAGGCAAAGTTTTACCCTAGTTCGGATCGGACCCTTGCAGTTGATGAAAGAGCCTACTCCTCGGTATCTCGTATATTAGTGATAGGGGTGTGTATAAAGTACATGTGAATACTAGGCATTGTGCGTGTGTGTATACTATCGATTTAACTAGCCCCCAAGCTTGTATAACATACAAAGGGCCTAGGGTTACAAATCATATATAGTCGGCTTATCACCAGTGGGGATAGAGTCCTCCGCGACTCTGGTAGCTTCGTGTTGTACGCTGAGTCCTCCAGATGGGTCTTCGTATAACACGTCTCGGTCCAACCTATATGTGGCGCAGGATGGAACCGACCCATGAGTCTTGATGTTGACCCACCACAACTAGAAATGATGTTCCCACCACACCACACACGCAATGGGCCACTAAGAAAATAAGCATATACAATAGTACAATGGTATATAGCTAACGATACATGTCCATATTTTGTTGATGACACTGACGGACTTTGCATTTGATGCGTGCTCCGTATTTTGTTGACGACACTTACGGTCATTGTATTTGAAGCGAAAGCACGATATGGTCACTGGACTTCAGAATAAGCTCATCACGGTCACCACATACATTTTGTCGTGCTAACCAACATGTGGTTGGATGGTTAGAGGACAGTGGTTTCTCGAGCCCACCAAGGTTAAAGTCCCGGTGCTCGCATTTATCTTGTGTTAATTTCAGTATTTTCCGGCGATGTACGTTCAGTGGGAGGAGACATTCCACTCGACTATGAGGCACCTATGGTGACTTCGTAAAATCTCAAGATCATATATGCTGGCCCACTCTCTCGAAGGTGCTCATAGGGGTAGGGTTCGCGTGTGTGCGCTTATAGCGGTGAGTGCTTGCGCGTATATATGAGCCCTTGCGTCTGCACCGTGTTAAACAAATACATGTCATGATTATACGGTCACTGGCTCACCCGTACAACTCCGTATTATGTTGATGACACAATCAATTGACCAGTCAAACGTTCCACGCGGCGCAACTAGTGTTGCACCATCGGGGCGCGTAACCATGGGGCCCACCTGTCAGCCCGTATATGAAAGAAATAAATGGTAGTTTGAGTCTGTACTATGTTAATAAAATAGGAGTACATTTTAGGGTGATCATACGATCACTGGCTCACCATACAGCTCCGTAATTTGCGGTAAATAAATTAGTGGTCGGTGGGTATTCGAAGTTGTGAGACCTCTGGTTGGCAGTCACCGGTGGTTGGGGGGGGGCGTTCATTGGGCGGTGGGGTGGGGATCCCCGGAGAAAAAGCTCGGCGCGGGGGGGGGGGGCTAGAGGGATGGCCGGTGCGGCGGCGGACCGGCGGTGGGGAGTGGTTTCGGGGAGGGCGGGCCGGCCGCGGGCGGCGGGGGCTGGCGGTTCGGCCGGTGGTGGCTGGCGGCTCGGGGGGTGGAGTTTGATGATAAACTGGAGGCCCTTGATTTCGTATCCAACGGCTGGAAAATCTAATGACCAGAGATGAAAAAGTCGGTCGACTAATGTGTAGCCTCACCCCGCACGTACACATGCTCGCACGCATGTAGGCGTACAACACCGACACATACACATAACGTACACACGCACGCATGATGCCGTGCAACACTGACACGTACACATGCACTCATGAACACACGCACGTACGCACCCATGCATGCAACACTGAAACGTACCCTTGCATGCACGCAACACTCGCATGCCTGCATGGACACAACACACGATGTAAGACACACGCTCAACCTATACGTGCATGCACCCTTTGTTAAGGACATGGATTGTTACGGGTATTAATCAATCTTATCTGTGATAAGCAGAACATTGATGTTTGCAGCGGTCTTTATGAATCACAACGTATCGAACGGGCTATCAACATAGTAGGCTTATCTACATGAAAAAGATGACGTCACACTCAATGAACAATCATCGGTTTATGAAATGCCCGCTTCTGACCGCTCTGCCCACCAAAGGTTCCTACATAGCGCTGCTGCGTTGGGTCATCGACATGCGGGACATGCACCCAAAGAGCCCACACGCTGCTGGAAGAACGGGCGGTGTCCTAGGTCGAGTCGAGGGCGCCCGATCGCACGCCCGGCTGAACATGCCTCCGTGCCGCATTCAAACGCCTCCATGAAACCCGCCCGTGTGGAAGTCGAGAAAACCACTCTGGACACACGTCCGTTCATGACCGGGCCGGCGTTAAACGCAACGCCGGCTGAGCTCCTCCCGTCCGTTGTCTATTTAATCTCCTATTTAAACGAGGCCAAACGCCGGCCAAGAATCGCACACCTCCGCCGCTCCCCTATCTCCTCCACCATTTTGTCCACTCTTACAATGGCTTACGAAGAGTAGTTATTCCGCATCCAAGCCGGCTGGGTAGCCCGCCGGATACGAGCTATGCAGCTCGCTGATCCACCTCCCTCCCCTCGCCCGAAGGAGCCAGTTGTCGCCCCAAGCCGGCACACGGTTCAGCAACTCGCCGCTCCAGGCCAGCTCGACGAGGAGCGGCGCACGGGCATAGTTGCTTCCGTCCACGCCGCCGCCTCGTACCGTGTCTCCCGTTTCTGTGGCCGAGACTCCCATGCCGGCGGCCGCGCCATGCAAGCAGCGACAGAAGCCGGGTGCGCGGAGAGCGACGAGTCGGTGGCCAGCGCCTCCGCGTCCGCCGCCATCATCGAGGAGAAGTAGAACATGGGAGGCCGCCGCCGCTTGGGTCCCATGAAGGCCACCGCGGAGGCGACGCCGGCGTACACAGCAGGTGTCTTGTCGGATGCTTTTGTTGCGAGGACCTTCGTCGACCCCGCATGGGCTCCACGGAAGAGGGGAATGTTAGGATGAACTCGAGCCGGTGCTGGCCATGGCGAAGTAGTGGCCGGTGATGAACTCGAACCGGTGCCGGCCACCATCATCTTCGGCACCAGCCAATAATATCGGTTAGGCGATGGGGAAGCGAGCCGTCCTTTGCGCTGAAGCATATACCTCCGGGGCTCCGGCAGTCCGGTGATCGTCTTTGCCGGACATGAGGAACACAAATTGATCGTGAGGCGACCATTTAGGCCAGGTATTATATACTGTGCTGTCCATAACTAGCACCGCGTAGTTCATTTGAATGTAATGAAATCCGTCATGTTTGTATGAAATTCCTGTTTTTTATATGATTTCCGTCGTTGTTTTTATGACCTATCAGTTTGTCTACGTGTTTGCGTGAATTTAAATGCAGTTGGTTGAGTTGCTTTGTCATAATGTGTGCGGCGGTTGGATGGCGTAATTTGCAGTCGCCGGTCGGTCTGCAGCGGCTCGGGCGGCGTTAATGGGACAAAAACACAGCTCGTGCGAGCTCGTCTCCAACGTGCGCGCTGGAGGATGCATGACAGCATGAGCACCCGAGCCATTCCTCATCGGTGGCAAAGGCACCGGTGGACAAAAGGGTCACCAATATTTTGGCTACCCCGGGCAAGATCCAAACAGCCCCTCTCAACAGATTCAAATCCCTCGTTCGCCGTGGAATTTTGCCATGTGTTGTTTTCATGGACTAGCAAGATGCCCGTGCATTGCACGGAACATCAAGATGCATTTTTTACAAACTCCGCATGCATGCAAGGGATAATTAATGTCCTCCTTTGCTAGTACCACGAGGCAAACACCATTAATATTGCATCCATTAGTGTTAGTGGCCTTGTATATCTGCAAATTGTAATTTTGATAGTGGCCCCTGTATATAAAAATGGAGGGAGAAAGATGAGAGATAAGGTGAGGAGGAGTGGGGCGTGGTGGTGACTGGTGGTGGGATCAGCGGAGGCATGGGGATGGACGGCGCATTATGTCTAGGGTTTGTACGCATCTCTCTCACACACACACGTAGGGTGGGGACGTGCACGAAGAGAAGAGGTGCACGCACGGCGACGCATTCTCCGTCTCTTTCCCAACCACACCCGCGGGTACACGGTTGAGCTCATTTCTGTCTGAAAAAAGGCAGCCCACGTGGTAATTTGGCACGTGTCTTTGGTTGTCCACTTGGTGGAGGGAGGATCGTCTACCACGGGTGAACAAACAAATTGCGACTTGACGCATTATGTTAAATTAAAAAAAGAGGCAAACCATGTGGGGCCTACCTTAGAGGCAATGCTCTATACACTGGAGTACTTTTGATGTGTCCCGTCAACTCGCAGAACGAGGAGAAGCTTGCTTAGTACGCCGTCTCCCCCGCCCATGGGCGCGGTGGCTCGCAGGATGAGGTGAAGCTTGCTTACGATTAGTAGTAGTAGTAGTACTACTACTACTGTACGCCTTTACGCCCGCTCCCTCGCCCACGCGCGCGGTGGCTCACAGCACGAGGAGAAAATTTTACTACTCCCTCCATTTACTCCTCGTCCCTCCCTACTACGTATACTTTGGTTAGTACTCCCTCCATTTACTTATACGAGGCCACTATAAAAAAATACATTTTGCATCTATACAAGGCCACAAATAGTAATCCAGACAAAAGTTACTACTCCCTCCGTCTAGGTGTGTAAGTCATCTTACGAAAACCAAATAATCTCAAAACAATTAGGCGCGGTGCATTAACTTCTACCTCATTTCTTGTTTCTTGACATATCAACCAATAAGAGATGTGGGTGTGCATGCTTTTAATGACTTGAGACTACCAAACACGACATGCAGTGGTTAGTTCATTGCATGCAATGTTATTAATAGCAAACAAACATTAAGTTCTCTCGTTTTTCCCCTCCTCCTTGGTCACAGTGCACAACCTAAAATGACTTATTCACCTAGACGGAGGGAGTACTCCCTCCTTTTATGGCTCAATTTCAAAATCTCTCCAACCAAGGTAGACGGTGAGTGGTCGAATTAATTTCGTAGTTTGCACAAGTAATTAGTACGCTCGTTTTTCTCAAGAAGTTATGTTTACCGAGGCATTAATTAGAACGAATGCATGAATGACCACTAAATTTCCATGAACTTGTACATGCATCAGTAAGTACAATAGTGTGCTTTACTACATGACATTTTTGCATATGTGGAGGAAAGAGAGGCAAGGAAAAAGTGGAGAAGTGGGCTCTCATGCAAGAGCCAGCCTCTACTACATGGTGGAGCACTGGGAGAGGCACTTGTATGGAGGTGGTCAGGAATCGGGAGACTCACGCCGGTCGTAGCGCCACAGTTAAAATGATAATGGCAAGTCAAATCACGGGGCCTCACCTGTCCAGCAGTAACTCGCTGTCAAATCACACAACCCTATGTTTGCAGCAGCCTACTCCCTCGTCTTCTCGCGTCTCTGTCGAACCGACTAGGTGGAACTGCCCCGCCACCTACCGCGCAGGAAAAGCCCCGCCCTCGACTTTTAAATACAACTACATCCGCTTAAGAATCCAATGATATACTTTTTGTGACATAGAACTACATGCAGGCCCTATAAACCGAGACGCCTAAAAATAAAAAAACCGAGACGGAGAGGGTAGTTCAGCAGGTATCTTTTTAGATCAATATAGTCGGGATTCACCAAGGAGCAAAACCAAGTGGTAGGCTGCTCCTGTCGTGTTAGCGTAGCAACTCAAGGTGGTCGATCCGCATTACCTAAATGGCGACACACTTAACAGGACCCTTTGGCCGACATGTGGCTCATCCACCGTCTTGTTCCACGTGCGATGCACCAAATTACAGTTCGAGCAGCGGTTGGAATTGGAGGCACCCGGTTGTAAGCGCGCAAAGTAGTAGAAAATGAGCGATGAGGGGTCAAATCACAAAGCCCCACCTTTAGGCATTAATTTGGAGTCTTTGACAGATGAAGCAACCATCATTTCACTCTAGGGCGCAAGAGCATAAAGAAAAGAGAAAACAATGATGCGTGCGGCAGCTACCTAGGGCACCCTAGGGTAGGGGTCTCCACTACAGATCCTTTTTTAAAGCGCCTCCACTACAAATTGGCTTCTCCCTCGTCCTCTTGAAGAAAACCGATGATGAGTGCGGCGGTAAGGTTTGTAGGAGTACTACGGCGGGCCACGTCGCAGTAAACGAGTTCGAGTCGACGCCTTAAATATATGTGTGGGCCGCTTGGTTTTACGGGAACGAGGCAGCATTTTGGGTTCGGGGACCAGTGGAGATATAGTATGTACAAAAAATTGTGGACGTAGGTTCGACCGAAAGGCAATGATGCATGGGCCCTGCATTTTCATATACCCGGGGCCACGTGGAATTTGCTACTCTACTCAAAACTAGTAAGGTACACATGTATTGAACGCATGAGATTTCAAAACCAAATTATGAATAAATACACACTATAGCATGTAAAGCTTTGAGTCATATATGCATGATGTAGATATTCTTTTAGTTCTTATAGTTCATCTCATTCAAAATCAATTAGTTTTATAAAAATGTTAAGATTCATGGGGTTGTGCATTGTAAATTATAAAGTAAAAAACAAATAATGGCAATTCATTTAGAAAAAAATAATCAATTATGATACAGAAGATTCTAGAACAAAGGAGAAGTGCTTGTGTTTTGAGGTTTGTGCATTATGCTTAAGTTCAACCATGGAGTCTTCTAAAATGTGCATGTGGCAGATCTGGTGGAATGTTGATGATATCCAACGGCCAGTAGTGCTCGGATTTGCCTATCTCTGACCGTCGGGTTAGCTTCATCCAGCGACCATCTTTCAAAGTTATTGGCACACTATATAGTTCTTGTGCCATAGTTGCATGTTTTGGAAAAAAACTACTAGTGGGTTGTATTATCTATTTAGGAATAGAAGATGTATACATGGAAGTTGTAGGGAAAGATATGACATGGAGCATCTCAATTCCTATGAGTAGGGATTGGAAAAGAGATGTCATTTGGTTCACATCATAGGAACTTTTCTATTGAATCTAGAGATGACATGTATCTCAATTCCTATGAGGAGGGATTTGAAATTAAGGAGTATAGGAATCCATTCATATGAACCAAGTGGCTCTAAAGCTATAGAAATGATATCATGTTTATTTCCTTTGAAATGTGGAGTATATGAATCTATTCCTATGAACCAATTGGCTCTAAAGGAAAAAATCCTGTAAAAATCATATCATATAGAGTTCCTATGATATTCCTCGACACTAAAGGATGCTTGAAATTGCTGCGGGTGAAACGATGGTCTTTCTTTGTAGACTCCTCACCCATCTTTATAGTTACCTCTCGAAGATGAATGAAATGATATATACAGGGTATTCTACATGTGCAATTTGGTACACAAAAACTCGGTAAAAGTTTGCGAGGTCCGAATTTTCAATAAAGCTATATCCTATATGCACTGCATTTCGGAACGGAGGGAGCATACGGCAGTTGCTAACACTCACGTGGAAGATTTGTGTGTAGGAGGAGTGGCTGTTCTGTTAAATGACATGGCAAAACTGACACTGTCGGATGCCGATCTAAAGGTTCTTACGGCGTTCCTCAGGAAAATGCTTGTGGCGAACGTTTGCCAGATAATGATTTACGGACACATGCATTGCATTAATACGTGCCCCCTCTCTCTCACGCACACGCACCCTCACTAGTCACGACTCTCCCGCGTCCTCTCGTAGACTCGCACGTCGCACCCATCGTCTATCTGCAGGTAGATGTCACGCACATATGTGCTCTTCACACCCTACCCTCAGAACTTCTAAAAAACAAAAGACGGCGCGCACATTTTATTTTAGCTCACACGTCACACACTTATACTATTACTCTTGCGGCGAACGTTCTTTGGGCATAGTATATTGTACTCTTACGAAGATAAGCAGTGCACACAAGCACTAGTTCTCTCGCACCCACTCGCGGGTACACGTTGTAGTGCATTTTTTTGAAGCTGGTACAACAAAATCACTCCACTATATATAAAAGCAGGAGCCTTAGCGCTTGCTTTACTAGGGTTCCTCTCGCTCACTCTCTCATGCTCTCCAGATCTAAGCAAGACATAGGTGGCCACACTCTCTCTCTCAGCTCACGGCTGGTCACAAATCCGCCGACAACCTCAACCGGGCAGGGGTGTAGGTGCATCGTTCACGTTGTCGCCGGGCGGCGAGGAGGAGACCAACGGCTGCCAAGGCCCCGATCGGCGGCCATGTTGTTCTCTCCGAGAGAGAGCGCCGGCTCGGGGGGCCTCCGACCCCTTCTTCCTCCCTGCGGTATTGTGGTCAAGATGCGGCCTCCCGACGCCGTCTTTGCCACATGCCGACGACCCTCAGGTATATATTCCTTCGAAACCTGCCTTGATCTACTCCCGCAGCTCCCTTCGTGTGGATCCTTTTCTACTTCCGTCCGCTGTTACAAAGCCACCTAGACTTCTACTATTATTAGAAGTAAAGCTAGTTCATACAGTCGACTCAAAGCGTTGGTTCAAACAGGGAAGAAAGTGGGAAAGCTGTAGCATGAATCTAGGACTTGGTTCTAAGAGGAAATGGGGGAAAGTAGTAATATCTGTCACTATTTAAATAACCGTATTTCGTATTTGCGCAAACAGGGATGTCTGTCTCCATATCGTTTCGAGATGTCTGTCGGATGTCTGTCTCCGTATCATTTCTATCCGATGCGATCAAAAGCACACACCTCGGTTTTTAGTACAATCGCAAAAATGAGATGGCTATCCCTCGTTGCCATCGTCTAACCTCCCGTCTTCAAGGTATCCCTACATTGGTAGTAACTAAGGTAGAATGACAAACGCAATCTAAAAGAAGCTAATTGCACGTTTTACTTCCTTATTGCATTGCAGGGACGAGCGAAAACAACTGCATCCTAGTCCGGAATGCACTTTCTACCAGTTCATCCATGGACCAAGGACTAGCTGGCACGGCTGCACGGCGGTTTTTTGGACAGGTGCGCGGACAAGAGGCATTGTGGTCTGCTTATTTCTGCAAATAGCGGTGCTTAAATTTAGTGGAACGCACAAGAATTTCACCTGGTCCGGACACTGCATGGTTCAGTTCAGCATTCCAAATTGAGACCACAATTATAACTGGTTATTCTGGAATGAGAGAACCTAACCCTGAATGGTGGCAACAAGCAAAAACCAGAGTGAACTCCAGGAAATTTAAGCCTGTCGGGAGGCCCTTTTCTCAGAGAAGCCTTTTGCTTGTTTTCTCCTGATTTGTAAACCTTCTCACAACTTTGTCTTTTGCTGTGAACTAGTATATGTTTGTTATGTTCTATGAATCATTGAGATGTATAAAATTGCTTAACTTATGCTTTTCAAGTTTTTTATGAAGACGAGTTTAATGTGAGTGTTCCACATGAGCCCTGGACTAGCGTGTGATCATTTGGAATTTATTACATTGTGGCCTCAATTAACTGCATGAACCACTATAAAAAGATACATAGTTGCTTATATGTCAGATAGCAGACTGTTGATTGTTAGCTGGTCGATAGCATAGTGTTGAAGCCAGCTGAGCCAATGTGTCGTGTTTTGCACAACTGCTTACAAGTGGGGTAGCGCCAACTGTGTTTACAAGTACTTATGTATACGTTGGCGCACGGTTCTCGAACGAGTGCTCTATTTCATCAAAACACACACTGCTCGTATGATAAAAAGTGACAACTTATGTCTTACCATGCCATATTCATGAAAAAACTAGTGAGGACGCATCTATTTCGGCAACAATTACGATGGTTCTGACTTTATTCACGGGCTCAAAAAAGTAGCAGCAGTTCCCATAGACAGATTCAAACATAGTACTAGCCCCAGAGGGGTCGATGATAGGCAAGGTTCGGATAATTAGACACAATCCAAACTACTATTAAACACTAGCTGGGGCAACTATTTCATGCCTCGATCTAATTTGGGCTGGACACAAGACGGACCTTGCCATGAACATCATCAAGGACGTCCCGCAGCAGCTCAATCCTGTGAACCTTCATGAAGACAACCTTATGGCCTTGCCACTGATAAACTTGTTTGTGGAGGCATGCCACGTCATCTTCATGCGTAAGCTTGACAAGAACAAGATGCCTCACAAACGAAGGAGTAGCTTTGAACTTCTTGTGCTTCAAGACACCTGGACAACACGCACGACAACAGTGAGGCTGGAATACAACTCTTCATTGGTATAACCGCAAATAGCTTCCAGGATCCAACATCCTAAGAACTCTGTTTTCCCAGTGCGTATATTCAGGTCGTCCGCCTCATAGCGAGTGACATGTACAACCAAACAATCCTTGTCTGCATCAGGGCTCTAATTGAAACAGAAACAAATTCTGAATTACTTTTCAGTATAAGAAACACAAGTTATTTAAACCACTATGTATAGCATGGCATCGAAGCTAATAAAATTTTGCATTATTAATCACCACATACTTCCTTTTCTACAAAAAATCACCACATACTTAGATGAAAAACCACAATCGAGATTGGTAAAGAAGGAAATCACCTTGGGCAGCTCGGGGGCACATCCTCGAAGGGGGAAAACTGCTCCTGCAGTGCCACGGGGGCTGTAACCTCAAACGGGGCGTTGACCATCTCAGTGGCCGTGAGCGTATCTGGGGTCAGCTCGGTGGTTGCCTCCATCTTCTTGGAGCTCTCTGTCTCGTGGGGATCAGCCTCCCGCGTCTGCTCCAATATCGGCAGATCTTTGCCTGGTTCTCCTTGGTCCATCATGAAACTGACGAATACTAGGAGACCACTGAAAGGAAAACACAATCGCAATGACGGTGAAACAAAAAGAGAGTGAGGATCGGTTATCGCTTTGCAAAAGTTCTTTTTTCTCTGAACAAAAATATACCAACATCACGGATCCGCTTACCTTCCCTTCGCTCGGAGAGAAGAACAAAGGCGAATCTGAGTGTTGCCTTTCTTGAAGACGGTGAGGGAGAAGGGGATTCAGCGAAGAGTGAAATGATGGTTGCTTCGTCCGTCAAACTTAGACTGCGGGGAGGTGGGGTTTTGTGATACGACGGCTCGTTACTGCCGCGCTACGACTGGGGTGACTCTCCGCCTGCATACTGCCTTCTAATTTGGTGGATGGCATTTGGGCCCACGCGCTGCATGGCCCGCATGTCGGTGAACAAAAGTATAATGGCATTCAGTAGAGGGAGATGTTTCAATGACCTAGGAGGAGCGAAGCGGTAGAGTGTCTCCACCGTACTAGTAGTAATTGTTTTTCCGGGTAGTCAGAGAGTGTCTCCACTTGTACTAGTAGTAATTGTTTCTCTGGGCCCAAGACAAAACAACCCATCCACACTAGTAAATAGTAAAATCAATTCAAAAGCCCATATATTTACTGAATGAGAGGCGCTACCCACACCCAGCACACCCCCCCCCCCAAATCTGGGTGCTCTTCTTCCTCCTCGCTCCCACCCACCTCACGTCAGCTTGCTCCACTTGTACCCCCAAATTACTCACCTCACTCCTACAGAAAACCCCAGCTCCCCTTCTTCCTCACTCCTATAGAAAACCCTCAGCCCCCCTTCTTCTTCGCTCGCACTATAACTAGGCTCATCATTCGTTACTCTGCTCAAATCCGTGAGCGCAACGTGACTCCCTCGAGGAAAATGGAGTCGGCTGACCCCAGCGCCAAGAAGATGAGGCTCCGCCAGGCGACGCCTGTAGATCCCGCACCCGCAACGCTGGGAGAAGCGGCGACCTGCCCCCACCGGATCCCAGGAACTCGTAGAATCTCGGGTGGACCGTGATCAGCGATCTCCGGACGCCGTCCTGGGGAGATCATCTCGCTTCTCCCCACCAAGGATTGCAGCCGCACCTAAGTCCTCTCAATTCGGTGGCGCCCTCTATGGCGCACCGTGCCTTATAATCTCGACTGCCGCCGCTTATCTCTCTTCAATGATTTTGAAATCCCCAGAGCCATCATCTCCTCCCACCAGGGCTCCGTTCAAAGCCTCTGCATCCCGTCATGCTACCTGAGCAAGCATACCATGCCCTGCACGGTGGACGCCTGGCTGAACTCCTCTGAATTCATAGAACTACAGCTGCTTGAGTTCTACTATTCCCCTGGAAATCACATACCACATACCGAATGCCATGAACTTGTGCCCTCAGCACCGATGTCCATCTCGCGGTTTTCCTCCTCTCTCCACACCGCCACCTTTGTGATGTGCTACCTACCAGACAATCTGGTACTAAACCTTTGACTCCCATTTCTCAAGAAACTTTCACTTGTGTGGGTTCGTATATCGGAGGCCTCATTGCACAACATCATCCACTCCAGTTGCCCTGCGCTGGAGTGCTTGGTGCTTGTTTTCACAGTTAGAATTGGTTGTCTCCAAATAAAGTCGCCTAAACTTGTAAGAATTGGAATTTCTTTTGACGAAAGGCAGCTCATCGATGCCCCTTCACTTCAAAGGTTGATCCTTGATTCTAGTTATTCACCGTTGCAAATAACCGTCCTCTCTGCGCCTAAACTGGAGACCTTGGGTGTAATACATGATCTCTGTGCTCATTTCAATATGGTGTTTGGCTCCACAGTTCTTCGTGTACTTTATATTATCATCTACACTTGTAACCATAAGCTTCATTTTAAATTTCTGCATAATTTATATATCATCTTGGAGTACACATTTTGTACTAATATTATGTTCTATGCTCAATGAAGAGTTTCTCCATGGATGGCCTATCAATGGTGCTGGATTCTGTCAAGATCTTATATATCCAAATGAATAGTTTTGATCCGAACAAGATTATTGGCTTGCTGCAATGCTTTCCATGTCTGGAGAAGTTGTATATAAAGGTGATAATTTCACGCACATTGGAAGCCTGGATTAGTGTACTAGAATTAACCGTTCAGCTGTTGCTCTTTCGACACTCTTCTTTTATACCTTAACTGTTTTCAATCTTCATGTATATTTAGGCAACATGACGGGGTAACAAAGTTATAACCAATCGGTGGATTCGTAAGCATTGGGATTTTCTCACTTCTCATGAGATTCGATTGAAGACAATAACGCTAGAACGATATGTAGCCAACCGTGCAAACACAAGATTTGTAACATTCTTCCTGTTGAATGCGAGGTTACTATTGTCCATCAGGCTTAAGTTTATCAGCAGCATGGTTTTGACGGATGGGTATGTCGAAGAGCAAAAAAAGGAGTTTCGGGTGGGCAAAAGAGCTTCTGAACGTGTCGGGCTTCTATTTACAACATATTGTGGTCATAATCCAGTAAATTTTACGACCCAGATGTTCATTCTATGGACCTGACCGATCCATTTGATCGTGGATCGCCGAAAATAGTCTTGGAGTTAGATGTTGTTGCCCTTTCCAATCTGAGTTTTTTGTAAACCTGATGAACAATTAACCCTCGTGCTTTTGTACAGTTTGTAAGTCGGAGTTAGATGTTCCTGCCCTTTTCAACTCGGGTCAGGATTGTCATATTTTCTTTGAAACAAGGCAAATGGCTTGCCATTCGTTTAATTATAGTGAAATGTTGTAACAAATCCCAACCAAGGAAATAACATCACTCTCACCGCTGCTTGAGCTCACTTTGTGCATTCTGAAGCCAAGTGATTAGCCCCACCAAAGACCCACAAACTTATTTCGAACTAGCACATCAAATGGGCTGTAAATTTTCATAGGAAAGGCTGCATGACCGTGACAGATTTGGATTACATCGGTTGGGACCCGTGAGGAAATAGCCTATGCAAGGTGGCGCCGACTTACTAGCCACCAACATACGATTACGCCTACCAGCCGTTGGATTGACATCCAACATCCGTCGTGTATCTTCTATCTCTTGTCTTCTTCTTCCTCCACCGCCCAAACCAAACCACCCGTCGGCTCCGCTGCTCCCACCTCCCATGGCTAGCCTCGCGCCGCCCTACCGTGACGCACCATCCAACGTTGGCCAGTCCCTCCTCTATTCCCCACACGCCCTGTTATTCTCCGGCGACGTCAGCCCCTAACACGCACTCCGGCGCCCGAACGATCAACCTCGTACTCCCCTCTCCGCTGCGACCGGACGGCGATGTTCAACGGCTCTGCTCGTTTCGTCCGAGGCCTCGCCGTCGTCCTCCGCCTTTATGCGGCCTTGGTTCGCTCACTGCGGCGATGCGCCGCCTCTTGCATTGTCAACGCCAACAACCGAGAGGAACAAGGAGATGATCAGACGTGGAGAGGATGACAGTAGGGACCCACCAGCATCATGGCAATACGCAAGCAAGTGCCTCTATAGTACAAGCCCAAAAATATGGTTCCTCCTAATGGTTGGACATCTGGGGCTCACGCCATTGTCAACGTAGTCAATAAACGAGAGAATTACACTACGAGCGGCTGACACTGTGGACCCAACAAGTCGCGCTTTTTTTTTTAGGAACAAGCATTTGTTATTTATACTAGTTTTAGCGACGGATCAGTGGTAACAACGGGTTGTGCGGGGTTGTGTCTGCCTAGCCAGGGTTTTATTTATGTTTACCACATCATCAGCCCAGTTGTGTTTTTTTCTTGCTGAAAATGGCTAGCCCAGTTCTATTTTTTAAAAAGAAATACCCAAACAAGGCCTACTTGCTTTATCGGCCCTGTTGGGCTGCAAATCTTTCAAAACGAGGAGAGTTTCATTCGGTTTGCCCAGAAATGGGCTGTGCATTTTTAAAACACATCAAACCGGGAATTAGTTTCAAATTTTTTTCATTACAAGATCTTAAATTCCATTGATTTTATGCGTGGACAATTATTTGGATTTTATATTTATATAAATTATTTTTCAAAATAGTTTGAATGTGAATCGATATTTCTGGATTAAAAACAGTTGACCGCACCGAAATATGCAAAATTTAGTATACTTTTTAACCGTGGCCACAATATGGGGTGTAATGCTAACAAAAAGAAGATGGGCTCCAAAAAAATTCTTAAGAATTAGCAAATGGGTTGTACATTATTAGAAATAATGGCAGATGGGTTGTATGTTGTTTTCCATATATTTGAGGCTGACCTGTGCGCCTACTACAGGTTGACGCGTATGCTTTCATAAAAAAAGGTGGACGCACACGCAACGCATCATCAACTTAGTGAACACATGAGAGCGAATCGTTGGATGTCCATCCAACGGCTGTCGTCTTCTTCAATCTCTACTCTTCATGCTCCACCGCTCAAACAAGCGCCGGGACTGCTCGCTCCCTCCTCCCGCTGCCGGCTATCTTTGTCGTGCAGGCCTCACGGCCCCATCAGATTCCCCATCGCTGGCCTAGCCATCCCTCTACTCACCCACACATGCTGTTATTCTCCGGTGACGGCAGACGAACCAGTAAACCCTCGTACTCCTCCGCGTGGGAAACAACTGCCGAGTATTCCCTGGCTACGTGTCGTTCCCTTCCTAGGTCTCGCCGTCGTTCACCGCCCTGGTGCTCTCGGCGCGGCCTGGTCAACGTGGTCAACGACCGACATCCATCGGAAGTGGATTGTACGCGGAGAGGCTGACAACTGGGTCCACAGCCGCACGCAAGGAAATGCCTCCTTATTAGGCGCAAAATAATGATTCCTCCACCTGACAGCTAGGACCCACAGGAAGGGCCTCTATATTTCGCGAAAAAAACGTTCCCCCCGCTGACAGGTCGGACCCACCAGCTATATCATCGCACGCAAGGAAGTGCCTCCTTATTACGCCCAAAAAAATGAATTCCCCCCTGCTAGCTGGGACCCACCATATTGCTGTGCTGACTTGTGGGCCTACTAAGTTGACGGGGCCGGAGGGCTTTGTCAACTTAGTTAATACTCGAGTGACCGTATGATGTCCATCCAACGGCCATAGTGCTTCTTCAACCTCTAGTCTTCTTGCTCCAGCCGCCCAAAGCAGCGTCGGTCGTGCCGCCTGCTCCTTCCTCCCGTGGCCGGCTGTGCTACCGTGGAGGCCTCACCGCCCCCATACTACTCCCGCACTGGACAGGCCATCCCTCCACTCACCCACACCCCCTGTTATTCTGCGGCGACGACAGCCTCACACCGCAGCCGAACCAGTGAACGCTCGTACTCCTCTCCGCGTGGGCATCCACTGCCGCGTCTTCCCCGGCTCGCGTTGTCCCTTCCTAGGCCTCGCCGTCGTCCACCGCCGTGGTGCTCTCGGCGCAGCGTGGTCAATGTGGTCAACGACCGACTTCCATCGAAGAGTATCAGACGTGGAGAGGCTGACAGCTGGGTCCACGGCAGCCGCAAGGAAGTGCCTCCTTATTACGCGGAAAATAATTATTCCTCCACCTGACAGCGGAGACCCACCAGACAGGCCACCAATATTTTGCGAAAAAAATCGCTTCCCCCTGACTGCTGGGACCCATCGGACGGGCCACCGTATTTCGCGAAAAAACATCCCCCCCGCTGTCAGCTCGGACCCATCGGAAGTGCCTCCTTATTACGCACAAAAAAAATCAATACTCCCCCGGCTAGCTGGGACCCACCTTGGTGGGAGGATGACTTGTGGGCCTACTAAGTTGACGGGGACGACGGGCTTTGTCAACTTAGTCAATATGAATGATTCTAGCTCCAAAGGTGAGACGATGTCCATCCAACGGCCGTAGTGCTTCTTCAACCTCTGGTCTTCTTGCTCCGGCCGCCCAAAGCAGCGCGGTCGTGCCGCATGCTCCTCCCTCCCGTGGCGGCTCTGCTGCGCAGAGGCCTCACCGCCCCTACTATTCCGACCGCTGGCGAGCCTGCAGCGACGACAAATTTCACACCGCAACCAAAGGTGAACCCTCGTACTCCTCTCCGGCGGGCTTCCACCGCGTCTTCCCGGCTCCGCGTCGTCCCCTTCCTAGGCCTCGCCGTCGTCCTCCGCCCGTGGTGCTCTCCGGCGTGGCGTGGTCAACGTGGTCAAGGAACGACTTCCATCGGAAGAGTATCAGACGTGGAGAGGCCGATACTGGGTCCACGGCCACGGCCCAGTCTTTTTGTGATTTGCCAAGTAAGTCGCTTTGTCAGGCCTGTTGGGCTGCAAATCTTTCAAGACGAGGAGAGCTTTCATTCGGCTGGCCGAGAAAATGGCCCATCAGTAATGAGAAATTGGTTGTACATTTTTAAAACACATCAAACAGGCAATTAGTTTCAAATATCTTTTTTTCATTTCAAGATTTTAAATTACATTAATTTTTATGCGTGGAGGATTTGTTGGATTTTATATTGATATACATTTATTTTTAAAATCATTTGAATGTGAGTCGAAATTTCGGGATTAAAAACAGTTCGGACCGCACCGAAATATACAAAATTTCATATAATTTTTTAACCGTGGCCACAATATGGGCTCTAATGCTAACAAAAAGAATACGGGCTCCAAAAAAACCTTAAGAATTAGCAAATGGGCTGTAAATTATTAGAAATAATGGCAGATGGGTTGTATGCTGTTTTCCAGAGATTTGAGGCGGTCTTGTGCGCCTACTACAGGTTGACGCGTATGCTTTCATAAAAAAAAGGTTGACGCACACGCAACGCCCTGTCAACTTAGTGAACACACGAGAGCAATGACTGTTGGATGTCCATCCAACGGCCGTCGTGCTTCTTCAATATCTGCTTTTCCTGCTCCAGCCGCTCAATCAAGCGCTGGGACTGCTCGCTTCCCTCCTCCTCATGGTCGGGTTGTCTTTGCCGCCACAGCCTCACCGCCTCAACAGTACTCCCATCGCTGGCCTAGCCATCCCTCTACTCACCCACACCTGCTGTTATTCTCCGGCGACGGGAGACGAACCAGTAGACCATTGTACAGTCATACTCCCCTCCGCGTGGGAAACAACTGCCGAGTCTTCCCTACCTTCGTGTCGTCCCCCTGCTAGGCCTCGCCGTCGTCCACCGCCGTGGTGCTCTCGGCGCGGCATGGTCAATGTGGTCAACGACTGACTTCCATCGGAAGAGTACTGTGCATGGAGACGTTGATAGCTGGGTCCACGGCCGCAGCAAGGAAATGCCTCCTTATTACGCACAAAATAATTATTCCTCCACCTGACAACGGGGACCCACCGGACGGGCCACCGTATTTCACGAAAAAAACATTTCCCCCCTGACTGCTGGGACCCACCAGCTACACCTTCGCACGCAAGGAAGTGCGTTCGGGCAAAAAAACAAAATGATTCGCCCCCCCTGACTGCTGGGACCCACCGGCTACATCTTCGCACGCAAGGAAGTGCGCCCGGGCAAAAAAACGATTCGGCCCCCTGACTGCTGGGACCCATCAGCTAGATCTTCGCACGCAAGGAAGTGCTCGATACCGGGACCCACCTGGTCGAAGCGGACGTAGCGTTGTCATTCTGGTCGCGAACGTGTACGTACATACTGGTCGTTGTAGAGGCGCGCACGTGTCGTAGTAGAGGCGCACACGTAGCATGTACACGTACGTACAACGGCGAGGGTGCAAGAAAGAAAATACGGCCACGTACGTACATACGGGCAGGGTCTCGAACTCCTACTCGCGCATACGTACATGGCTGGGTCGGAACGGAGAAACAACGTCGTCGTCGTGTTCATGGGGAGCCAACCGGCTGGGTCGGAACGAAATGCGTGGTCGTGTTCATCGGGAGGGCTTGGACGGAACAGGCGATGGAAACGAGGCCTGGCGTACCACACAACGGAGGAAGCGGACCTCCTACGATCGGAACAGGGTCCTATTGATCGGGAGGGTGTGGCGCATCGCAAACGGAGGAAACGGACCTCCCACGGTCAAACGGGGTACTGTTGAACGGGAGGGGTGTGGCGTACCGCAAAATGGAGGAAACGGACCTCCTAAGTTAGAAACGGGGGTCCTGTTGATCGGGAGGGTGTATGCATCAAGAACGGAGGAAACGGACCTCCTACGGTCAAACGGGGTCCTGTTGATCGGGAGGTGTGGCGATCGCAAACGGATTTAAACGGACTTGTGTTGGAGCGCCACAACAAACGGGGTCCTGTTCATCGGGAGGGGTGTGGCGTACCGCAAAACGGGACTCCACGGGATATTGTTCATCT
Organism: Aegilops bicornis; assembly: GCA_021605145.1. Lineage (NCBI taxonomy): Eukaryota > Viridiplantae > Streptophyta > Magnoliopsida > Poales > Poaceae > Aegilops > Aegilops bicornis. Next base: position 781,206,567 of record CM038670.1, read on the forward strand.
CCACTGTCGACCTCCTCCAGCCTCCACGGGCTACCGTCGACCACCTCCAGCCTCCACGGGCTCCTATTCATCCAGCCTCCACCGCGCGCTACTCCACCGGCCATCGCTTCAACCACCCTCCACGGGCACCCCTCCACCGTCTCACTGTTCATCCAGCCCTCCACACCACGGGGTCTGTTCAACCACCCCTCCACGGCCACCCCTCCACCGTGATAATCGTTCATCCAGCCCTCCACACCACGGGTCCTGTTCATCCAGAGGCAACGCCACCGCCAATCGCTCATCCAAACCCTCCCCCATGGCGCTCACTATTCATCCAATCGATCGGCTTCAGTTAGCAGCAGTAGTGAAGGAATCGCTTGATCGGGTTCAGTTAACAACCATCGATCGATCGCCGGGTTCGATAACACGAGTTCTGCAGTGCAATCGCCGGGTTCGATTAGAGCTCAATGCCTCGCCGGGTTGATTAGAGCCAACGCCGCACACATGCGCGTCGCATGTACGAGAAAGCAGCGCATCGCCGGCCCCGACCTCCCACCGTAACCAGGAACTCCCCGAAATTTTCCTCCCCCTAGCTTCTACCACGATTTTTTCCGTCATGGACGGCCCAAAGAATGTCATGCAGCTGTGTCTCCAGCCCGCCTAGGACGAAAAGCCCATTTTTTGTCATGATTTTTTGTCATAGAAGTAGGAGCCCACTACATCTATGATGATACCGGGTTTTGTCCCAATTATCGTCATAGAAGTGTCATATGTATGACAAAAAAATTCGTTCGGCCCAAAATGTCACGGATGTGTCTTTTTTTGTAGTGTGAGGGTGCTCGAAGAGGTCGTCGATGGCCTCGGTCCCATGGCGGAGGCACAAGCTTGCATCTTGTCTTCAGCCGCACTGACTCACGTCTTCAGCCATCTGTACCTCCGCGACCCCAATGCTCGCCTTGACTAGCTGCTGGAGCCTGTGGCTGAAGATCTCTGGCCGCCCGCCCTTGGTACATAAGGTCAAGTGGAGGCCTTGCTGGGGAGGTTCCGCGGCTTTGTCTCCGATCATCTGTCAGGCGACGCCGCGGATCCTGCGGCTGGTGGTGAAGGTGAGAACATCGTCGCTCACAAGGGGGCACCTTCCGCAGGCGATGGCGATATCCAGGGGTGACCTGCGGCTATTCTTCCCGTTTCATTCCCGCAACATGTATCAGGCCTCGTGGAGGCGTTTAGACTTTTCATTTGGTATTGTGAAAATAGTATGCTTGTAATATTTGCTTCAGGATTTTTCGATTTCCTTCCGATTTGCTTTATGCTCGCTGCAGAGCCTTCGGCCCTCACAGATACCGGAGCACGTCTCCAACGTATCTATAATTTTTATTGCTCCATGCTATATTATCTACTGTTTTGGACCATATTGGGCTTTATTTTCCACTTTTATATTATTTTTGGGACTAACCTATTAACCGGAGGCCCAGCCTGTAATTGTTGTTTTTTGCCTATTTCAGTGTTTGAAGGAACAGAATATCAAACTGAGTCCAAACGGAATGAAACCTTCGGGAACGTGATTTTCTCACCGAATATGACCCAGGAGACTTGGACCCAACGTCAAGAAAGCTCCGAGGTGGGCACGAGGTAGGGGGGCGCACCCTACCCCCCAGGCGTGCTCCCCACCCTCGTGGGCCCCATGAAGCTCCACCGACGTACTCCTTCCTCCTATATATACCTACGTACCCCCAAATAATCAGATACGGAGCCAAAAACCTAATTCCACCGCCGCAACTTTCTGTATCCACGAGATCCCATCTTGGGGCCTGTTCCGGAGCTCCGTCGGAAGGGGAATCCACCACCGAGGGCTTCTACATCATCACCATAGCTTCTCCGATGAAGTGTGAGTAGTTTACTTCAGACCTTCGGGTCCATAGTTCGTAGCTAGATGGCTTCTTCTCTCTTTTTGGATCTCAATACAATGTTCTCCCCCTCTCTCGTGGAGATCTATTCGATGTAATCTTCTTTTTGCGGTGTGTTTGTTGAGACGATGAATTGTGGGTTCATGATCAAGATTATCTCTGAACAATATTTGAATATTCTCTGAATTATTTTATGTATGATTGGTTATCTTTGCAAGTCTCTTCGAATTATCATTTTGGTTTGGCCTACTAGATTGGTTTTTCTTGCAATGGGAGAAGTGCTTAGCTTTGGGTTCAATCTTGCGGTGTCCTTTCCCACTTGTGATGGGGGCAGCAAGGCACGTATTGTATTGTTGCCATCGAGGATAACAAGATGGTTTTTTATCATATTGCATGAATTTATCCCTCTACATCATGTCATCTTGCTTAAGGCGTTACTCTGTTTTCTTGAACTTAATACTCTAGATGCATGCTGGATAGCGGTCGATGAGTGGAGTAATATTAGTAGATGCAGGCAGGAGTCAGTCTACTTGTCTCGGACGTGATGCCTATATACATGATCATACCTAGATATTCTCATAACTATGCTCAATTCTGGCAGTTGCTGAACAGTAATTCGTTCACCCACCGTAAAATACTTATGCTCTTGAGAGAAGCCACTAGTGAAATCAATGGCCCTCGGGTCTATCTTCATTATATTAATGCTCCATCACTTTATTATTGCTTTGCTTTTTTACTTTGCTTTTTATATTACTTTGCATCTCTATAACAAAAATACCAAAAATATTATCTATCGTCTCTATCAGATCTCACTCTCGTAAGTGACTATGAAGGGATTGACAACCCCTATTCGCGTTGGTTGCGAGGAGTTATTTGCTTTGTGTAGGTACAAGGGACTTGCGCGTAGCCTCCTACTGGATTGATACCTTGGTTCTCAAAAAATGAGGGAAATACTTACGCTACTTTGCTGCATCATCCTTTCCTCTTCAAGGAAATCCAACGCAGTGCTCAAGAGGTAGCAAGAAGAATTTCCGGCGCCGCTGTCGGGAGTCTACGCAAAAGTCAACATACCAAGTACCCATCACAATCCCTTATCTCTCGCATTACATTATTTGTCATTTTCCTCTCGTTTTCCTCTCCCCCACTTCACCCTTGCCGTTTTATTCACCCTCTCTTTTCCGTTTGCCTTTTTCTCGCTTGCTCTTTGTTTGCTCGTGTGTTGGATTTCTTGCTTGTCACTATGGCTCAAGATAATACCAATTTGTGTGACTTTACCAATACCAACAATAATGATTTCCTTAGCACTCCGATTGCTCGTCTTACCAACACCGAATCTTGTGAAATCAATACTGCTTTATTGAATCTTGTTATGAAAGATCAATTCGCCGGCCTTCCTAGTGAAGATGCCGCTACTCATCTAAATAGCTTCATGGATTTGTGTGACATGCAAAAGAAGAAAGATGTTGATAATGGTATTGTTAAGTTGAAGCTATTTCCTTTTTCGCTTAGAGATCGTGCTAAAGCTTGGTTTTCGTCTTTGCCTAAGAATAATATTGATTCTTGGAACAAGTGCAAAGATGCATTTATCTCTAAGTATTTTCCTCCCGCTAAGATCATCTCTCTTAGAAACGATATTATGAATTTTAAGCAACTTGATCATGAACATGTTGCACAAGCTTGGGAGAGAATGAAATTAATGATACGTAATTGCCCTACTCATGGTTTGAACTTGTGGATGATTATACAAAAAATTATGCGGATTGAATTTTGCTTCTAGAAATCTTTTAGATTCGGCCTGGAAGCACTTTTATGGAAATCACTTTAGGAGATGCTACTAAACTCCTAGATAATATTATGGTTAACTATTCTCAATGGCACACTGAAAGATCTACTAATAAAAAAGTGCATGCGGTAGAAGAAATTAATGTTTTGAGTGGAAAGATGGATGAACTTATGAAATTATGTCAGGACCCCGATCCTAAGTCACACCGATCTAGCATGTAACACATCATATCACTTTGCGGCCTCACGCATGGTATTCCCACGGGTGCCACCTTACCTGGGCCGGGACCGTTTGCACCTTTTGGCTCACGTATATGATAGTGTCGCTAGCATCCATATGACAAAGAACCCGGGCCGACATGACTAGTCGTGGAACCCAAAGCGGCACTAACTCATGGGGACAGGCATACATGAATCACATCGAGCATGTCGGTCATCAACGTATGAATCCGGGCTGTAGCAGGCTAACAGAACTCCGGTAACCCGGGCTGTAGCAGGATAGGCAGGACTCGGATGTCACAGCGTGACATTTCCCGAAGGACAGAACCACGAACGAAGTGAAACACATGCCGGCCAGTCAAGTGTCACGAGCAGTAGTCTTTGGGCTAGCAGGACTCCGGTGAACCGGGCTGTAACGGACTACTATGGCTCAAGGAAGCACTAGACTACATTTCCCCATAAGAGAGGCTGCCAAGGATAAACAACTAGATTGTCGAATCCCACACATACCAAGCATTTCAAATCATACACACAATATGCTCGATATGTGCAAATACAACATGGCATCACAACATAACTCTTTGGGACTAACCTATTAACCGGAGGCCAGCCCAGAATTGCTATTTTTTTTGCCTATTTCAGAGTCCAAACAGAATGAAACCTTCGGGAACGTGATTTTCTCACCGAATATGACCCAGGAGACTTGGACCCTACGTCAAGAAAGCTCCGAGGTGGGCACGAGGTAGGGGGGCGTGCCCTACCCCCCAGGCGCGCCCCCACCCTCGTGTGCCCCACGAAGCTCCACCGACGTACTCCTTCCTCCTATATATACCTACGTACCCCCAAATAATCAGATACGGAGCCAAAAACCTAATTCCACCGCCGCAACTTTCTGTATCCACGAGATCCCATCTTGGGGCCTGTTAGGAGCTCATGGAAGGGGAATCCACCACCGAGGGCTTCTACATCATCACCATAGCTTCTCCGATGAAGTGTGAGTAGTTTACTTCAGACCTTGGGTCCATAGTTCGTAGCTAGATGGCTTCTTCTCTCTTTTGGATCTCAATACAATGTTCTCCCCTCTCTCGTGGAGATCTATTCGATGTAATCTTCTTTTGCAGTGTGTTTGTTGAGACGATGAATTGTGGGTTCATGATCAAGATTATCTACGAACAATATTTGAATATTCTCTGAATTATTTTATGTATGATTGGTTATCTTTGCAAGTCTCTTCGAATTATCATTTTGGTTTGGCCTACTAGATTGGTTTTTCTTTCAATGGGAGAAGTGCTTAGCTTTGGGTTCAATCTTGCGGTGTCCTTTCCCACTGACAGTAGGGGCAGCAAGGCACGTATTGTATTGTTGCCATCGAGGATAACAAGATGATTTTTTTATCATATTGCATGAATTTATCCCTCTACATCATGTAATCTTGCTTAAGGCGTTACTCTGTTTTCTTGAACTTAATACTCTAGATGCATGCTGGATAGCGGTCGATGAGTGGAGTAATAGTAGTGGATGCGAGCAGAGTCGATCTACTTGTCTCGGACGTGATGCCTATATACATGATCATACCTAGATATTCTCATAACTATGCTCAATTCTGTCAATTGCTCAACAGTAATTCGTTCACCCACCATAAAATACATGCTCTTGAGAGAAGCCACTAGTGAAATCTATGGCCCCCCGGTCTATCTTCATCATATTAATCTTCCATCACTTTATAATTGCTTTGCTTTTTTACTTTGCTTATTATTTTACTTTGCATCTCTATAACAAAAATACCAAAAATATTATATATCATCTCTATCAGATCTCACTCACGTAAGTGACCGTGAAGGGATTGACAACCCCTATTCGCGTTGGTTGCGAGGAGTTATTTGCTTTGTGTAGGTACAAGGGACTCGCGCGTAGCCTCCTACTGGATTGATACCTTGGTTCTCAAAAACTGAGGGAAATACTTACGCTACTTTGCTGCATCATCCTTTCCTCTTCAAGGAAATCCAACGCAGTGCTCAAGACTTAGCAATACCTCAACCACCATTGGGCCAGCCGGAGACCAGGACAGACCAAGGAGTGAGGGGCTATGTGACCAGTTAGGCTCCTGAGTCGCGATGCTCGTGGAGTCCCCTTAACGCATAAACAACATATAGGGAGAGTTCGTGAGGATAGATCAATGTTCTACGTCGGCAGGGCCCGGCCCCGCGCATACCCCAACCGCCATTGGGCCGACCGGAGACCAGGACGGACCAAGGAGTGAGGGGCTACATGACAAGTTATGCTCCTGAGTCGCGATGCTCAGGAGTCCCCCTTGATGTGCAAACAATTCCTATACCTGCCCTCGCCGAGGCCTCGGGAGGGGCGCGCGAAGCCCAGGTCTGGGGGACCTGGTTAGGTGGCGTGCGCCTGGGCGTGACCCGGTGCAGCCCCCGTGCCCAGCCCCCATGCGCGGCCTTCCCGAGGGGAGGCGTTGCGCTAAGGCTGGGCGCTGAGCTCTGGGCTCCCTGAGGTTGGCACGGCCGTGGGGTCGCCCTCAGTTGTTTATCACCAGCGCGGAGCATAGTGCTTCCGCTTGTGCACGGCATAGCCGCTCCTCGGCAGTGTTGACAGCCAGCGTAAAGCATGGTGCTTCCACTTGGGCATGGGATGGGGGCCCCCATTCGGGAGGAGCCCCCGGGGCGTGTACAGCCCCGCCCTGACACGTGGCTTGCACGGCAGGGCTGCGAGGTGTATCTGGGCACTCGTGAGCCAGCGCGGGACTCACGAGGCCCTACCTCAAGGCGGGTTGCGCCTGGTCTTGAGTCTTGGTGACTACGTGTTCCTGCAAGGCAGTTAGATGCAAGCACTCTACGTCCTCAGGTCCCGGCCCCCGAGCGAGCTCAGCCGCCGTTGGTATGCCAGGTCGCGATGCCGTGGTCAAGGCCAGGGGGTGAGGGTTGGAGAGCCAGTAAGAGCTCCTGAGTCGCGATGCTCAGGAGCCCCCCTTTTAACGTGCAAGAGAATTGCATAGGACGAACAGAACCGCAGCGAGCGGCGATTGAGCACGCGATAGCCGCGAGCAGGCCAAGCATGGAGAGCAGATCAACTTGGATAAATGCAGGAAGATACATGCCACCAGGTCCGGCCCGAGCGGCTTGGGGATGATGCAGCCCGAGGGGTGCCCCCAGCAAGGTAAGCTAAAGACTTAAGCAAAAGGGATACATGCCGTAGGGACGGACCCACGCGGCCTGGGAATAATGCAGCCCGAGGGGCGCTCCCAGCTAAACGAGCTTGGATGATGTCACCTGGTTCTGTAAACGAAGTAGAGTTGGTGCAGCTGAAGCCGTGCGTTGAAGGAATGACTCCTCATGAGCCACCGGGGCCCTGAGCCTCGGGAGGCTCTAGGGGCTCGGGAGGCTCCCGGAAGACCGTCTCCATCTCCTCCAGGACGGCGCGGTACCTGGCCTCCTGAGCCGCCAGGACGCGCAACACGTTGCGCTGATAGGCCGACGCCACGCTTGGCAAGCCGAAGGGCATGCGAATGTAGCTGTGTGGTGGGCCCTCGCAGCGGCCCACACATGATGGCCAGAAGCGCTCCTGAGATGCGGCCCTATTGAGACCTGGAACGTCGACGCAGACGCGCAGCCCAGCATCCTTGCCTGGATGGGGAGCTGCGCCTTGTGGGAGGCTGTCGCCGTGCATGGCTCTTGCTTCTTGAAGTTCCTGGATGGTCTTGGTGATGAACTCCTGGGTGGTGGACACTCCTTGCCTTGTGCTCTCCTGAGGGACACGTGCCGCGAAGCACGCCTCCAAGTGATTCCCAAGCGCCTCCCTCGTGAGGTTGGCAAGGTCTGAGGCCCTCCAAAAGAGAGCCCCCGAGCCCTGCCCGAGGAGGGCGCCGGGCGCGCCTTCCTATGCGACGAAGGGAGGCGCCCTTGGAACAGGCGCTGATCCTGACGAGCCTCCTGCCGCGAAGCCATCTTCCTGAGGTCCTGCACGGCGCGACTGCTTCTTCTTGGGGATAGTCTTCGGAGGGCCTTCATTTCTGTTGTCGGGGTCATCGATTGCTGCGGCTTGAAAGGCGCGCACGAGGGAGCACACCGCATCCCTCTCTTCACACGGGACCGTGATGATTCCTCCACTTCCTGGCATCTTGAGAACGTTGTAGCCGTGATGGGTGACTGCCATGAACTTGGTCAGGGCTGGATACCCGAGGATGGCATTGTACGACAGGCAGATGTGCGCGATGTCGAAGTCGATGAGCTCGGTGCAATAGTTCTTGCGCTCCCCGAAGGTGACAGGCAGGCGGACCTGTCCTATCGGTGTGGTGGAACCGTAGGTCACTCCTGAGAAAGGCTTGGTTGGCAGGAGCTTCTCATATGGCACTTGGAGGTTGTCGAACGTGTCGACGGACAAGACGTTGAGCCCTGCGCCACCGTCGATGAGAGTCTTGGTGACTTGCACATTGCTGATGACTGGGGAGCACAGCATAGGGAGGGCGCCAGCAGTGGCTGCGCACTTGAGCTGGTTTGTCGAGTTGAAGGTGATGGCACATTGGGACCACCTGAGCGGGCGCGTGGCCTCGAGCTTGGGGAGCACGGAGTTCACCTCGCGAGCGAACTGTTTGAAGATGCACTGAGAGGCTGGTGCCTGGGCACCGCCCAAGATGCAGGCGATCGCACGTGGCTCCTGGAAGCCTCCAGCCCCCTCGTCCTGGTGGTGGCCGTCGTTCCTTCTTGGCGGCGGCAGCGGGGGAAGACCGGCATTGCCCTGGAGGCGATCCTCACGAGGCGGGTCCCTCCAGGCGCCCTCGCGAGGTTGGTCCTGCCAGCAGTCCTCACGAGGCCGGTCGCGCCACTCCTGGCGCGGGCCACGGTCGTCCCAGCGTCCGCCTCTGCGTCCTCCTCATGATCGTAGCCGGTCGTTGCGCTCGGGGCGTCAACCGTTGCGTCCTTCCCGTATGGCTCTGAGCTCTTGACAGTCGTTGGTGTTGTGGGTGTTCAGGTTGTGGAAGGCGCAGAACGGTCGGCCGTTCTTGGATGACTCGGGCTGATCTCTGCCTCGCTTGGTGTCGGGCTCCGCCGCGAGCACTACTGCCTCTTTGCGCTTCATGTCCTTGGCCTCGGCCTTCTTCTCCTCCGCTCCTGCAGCTGGCAGCTCAAGGAAAGAGAGGCGCCCCTCCTCAGCTCTTGCGCACTTGGTCGTCAAGTTGAACATCTCCTGAGATGTGCAGAGCTCCTCGTGGATAGCGAGCTCTTCCTTCATCTTGACATCACATACGCCGTCCGAGAATGCGGAGATGATGGCTTCGTCCGTGACCTTGGGGATCTTGAGGCGGGTGTTGTTGAAGCGCTGGATGTACTTCTGGAGGGTCTCTCCCAATTGTTGCTTGATGCGGCGTAGGTCACCCGCAGCCGGTGGGCGGTCGCGAGTGCCCTGGAAGTTGGCGACGAAGCGGTCGCGCATCTCATCCCAGGAGGAGATCAAGCTGTGCTGCAGGTTCAGGAGCCAGGAGCGGGCCCCATCCTTGAGAGCCATAGGAAACCAGTTCGTCATGACTTTTTCGTCGCCGTTGGCCGCTTTGATGCTCAGCTCATAGAGCTGCAGGAACTCCACGGGGTCGGCGGTGCCGTCGTAGCGAGGAGGTAGATCTGGCTTGAACTTGCCTGGCCAAGCGACGCTACGCAGTTCGGGGGTGAAGGCGCGGCAGCCGGCCGTGGTCGTCGGGGCCCGCTTCTGAGGTGAAGCTTGGTCTTGGCGAGGTCCGCGCTGTGCCACTGCGGGCGGCACGCGGTCTTGACGAGGTGGCGCGGGGAGCGCCGATGCAGCTTCTCGCGGCCGCGGGATTTCTTGGCAGCTTCTTTCTTCACGCGCGGGCGCTGGGCGCGGTGGATCACGCAGCGGAGGCGCGCGCCTTGGTGCCAAGGCACCGTCTTGGGGTTTAGGTGGTGGAGGCATGGCTTGAGCCCCATCGTCCGCGGCAGGTTGAGGGGGAGGCAGAGAGTGGTACGGCGCCGGAGAGCCCCCTGCGGCGTGGACGAGCTCGGCGACGCGGTCGAGCACTCCTCATAGAGGTCATCGACGGGGCGGTAACGCATGAGCTTGTTTGCCGCGATGAGCGCGGCCCGCGCCTCCATGGGAGCGTGGTGCGCGTGAGACAAAGAACCGGCAGGGGTAAGTGATGGAGTAGCGGTGCGGCCGTCCTGCCGCACCGAAGGATGCAGCGAGGACGCCTGCTGCTCGTTCCCCGCCGGGCCGGTGGCAGCGTTGGCGGCGGGAGACGGAGAACGACGAGGTGGCCCGCCTACGGGAGCCGTCTGAGCGACGCAGGCGGAGAGGGCAGCCCGACGCTTAGCTCGAGCACGGCGAGCGTCCGCCATGGAGACGATGGAGCGATGGAGCGACGAACTGATGGAAGGGAAACTACGGCGCACCCCTACCTGGCGCGCCGAATGTCGGATGTGGGGTTCTGGCTAACCCTTAAGGTTCGAACACTGGGGTGCGCGAGAAGTCTCTCCCTCCTACCAATTTACGCTCAAGATCGCTAAGATCTCGCGGACGAACTCGACGAACTCGCAACACAGAAAGACACGAGGTGTATACTGGTTCGGGCCACTGTTGTGGTGTAATACCCTACTCCAGTGTGGTGGTGGTGGATTGCCTCTTGGGCTGATGATGAATAGTACAAGGGAAGAACAACCTCCTGAGGTTGAGGTGTTCTTGTGCTTGAGTGATTGAGGATGATCTGAACCAGTTCGGGCTCCGTTGCCTCCTACTGTGGTGGCTAGTCCTATTTATAGAGGCCCTGGTCCTCTTCCCAAATGTTGAGCGGGAAGGGAGCCAACAATGGCGGGCAAATTTGAAGGGGGACAGCTAGTACAAGCTATCCTGACAAAAGCGGTCTTCGCCTGCGAAAAGCTCTGGGGCGACGCCGTCTTGGGCTCCACGATGACCTCCGCCTTGTCGTCCTCCGGTCTTGGTCTCGTTGCACCAATATATCAACCTTTTCCTGATGCCTCGGTACTCTTCGCCTGCGCTGGCCTCCTTAGCACAAAAAGAAAATAGAGACGCTGCGCGTACTGGCGCCCGCCTGGCATCCGCCTGGTGCCGTTCGTCATGGCTCACGTTCATACGTCTCCAACGTATCTATAATTTTTGATTGCTCCATGCAATATTATCTACTGTTTTGGACAATATTGGGCTTTATTTTCCACTTTTATATTATTTTTGGGACTAACCTATTAACCGGAGGCCCAGCCCAGAATTGCTGTTTTTCGCCTATTTCAGAGTTTTGAAGAAACGGAATATCAAACGGAGTCCAAATGGAATGCAACCTTCGGGAACGTGATTTTCTTACTGAATATGTTCCAGGAGACTTGGACCCTACGTCAAGAAAGAAAGGAGGTGGGCACGAGGTAGGGGGCGCGCCCTCCCCCCAGGCACGCCCTCCACCCTCGTGGGCCCCATGTTGCTCCACCGACGTACTTCTTCCTCCTATATATACCTACGTACCCCCAAACGATCGGAATCTGAGCCAAAACCTAATTCCACCGCCACAACCTTTTGTACCCACGAGATCCCATCTTGGGGCCTGTTAGGAGCTCATGGGAGGGCATCCACCACCGAGGGCTTCTACATCATCACCATAGCTTCTCCGATGAAGTGTGAGTAGTTTACTTCAGACCTTGGTCCATAGTTCGTAGCTAGATGGCTTCTTCTCTCTTTTGGATCTCAATACAATGTTCTCCCCTCTCTCGTGGAGATCTATTCGATGTAATCTTCTTTTTGCGGTGTGTTTGTTGAGACCGATGAATTGTGGGTTTATGATCAAGATTATCTATGAACAATATTTGAATCTTCTCTGAATTCTTTTATGTATGATTGGTTATCTTTACAAGTCTCCTCGAATTATCAGTTTGGTTTGGCCTACTAGATTGGTTTTTCTTGCAATGGGAGAAGTGCTTAGCTTTGGGTTCAATCTTGCGGTGTCCTTTCCCGATGTGATGAGGGGCAGCAAGGCACGTATTGTATTGTTGCCACCGAGGATAACAAGATGGGGTTTTTATCATATTGCATGAATTTATCCCTCTACATCATGTCATCTTGCTTAAGGCGTTACTCTGTTTTCTTGAACTTAATACTCTAGGTGCATGCTGGATAGCGGTCGATGAGTGGAGTAATAGTAGTAGATGCAGGCAGGAGTCGGTCTACTTGTCTTGGACGATGCCTATATACATGATCATACCTAGATATTCTCATAACTATGCTCAATTCTATCAATTGCTCAACAGTAATTCGGTCACCCACCGTAAAATACTTATGCTCTTGAGAGAAGCCACTAGTGAAATATATGGCCCCCGGGTCTATCTCCATCATATTAATCTTCCATCACTTTATTTATTGCCTTTTCTTTTACTTTTCTTTTATTTTACTTTGCATCTTTATCATAAAAATACCAAAAATATTATCTATCATCTCTATCAGATCTCACTCTCGTAAGTGACCGTGAAGGGATTGACAACCCCTAATCGCGTTGGTTGCGAGGAGTTATTTGCTTTGTGTAGGTACGAGGGACTCGCGTAGCCTCCTACTGGATTGATACCTTGGTTCTCAAAAACTGAGGGAAATACTTACGCTACTTTGCTGCATCATCCTTTCCTCTTCAAGGAAATCCAACGCAGTGCTCAAGAGGTAGCAAGAAGAATTTCTTGCGCCGTTGCCGGAGAGTCTACACAAAAGTCAACATACCAAGTACCCATCACAATCCCTTATCTCCCGCATTACATTATTTGCCGTTTGCCTCTCGTTTTCCTCTCCCCCACTTCACCCTTGCCATTTTATTCGCCCTCTCTTTTCCGTTCGCCTTCTTCTTTTCGCCCCTTTTGCTTGCTTGTCGTCATGACTAGTTTTATATCTTCTCCGTTGTCTCCCGAGAATGAAGTTCTAAATTTTAAGCAAAGGGAGGGAGAAAATCTAAAATACGCTTGGTATAGAATTTGCAATGCTCAAAATAGATCTACCTGGAAGCAATCTACTTCAGTTCTTCTCCGCAATTTATGTAGGTGCTAATCCTTGGTATAGATATATCCTTGATACCATTACCGGAGGGAATTTCTTGGGTAGCCATACTTTTGATTCTTATAATGCTATGATAGATTTATTTGGCTCACCACCTCTTTTGGTTAATGGAACTATGTTAACTTTGGATCATGTAATGCAAAGACTTGAAATTATTGAAAATAAGGTTGCTACCGTAGAGTTGATTGAAAATTTGGATAAAAATATCCACAACCTAATTACACAATATGGATCTAAGGTAGGAGTAACTTGGAAAAATATTAAGGAGAAAGAACCCATAGTTAATGAGAAAATTAATCAAGATTCCACTAGAATCGATAAACTTGAGGGTATCATAACCAACTTGGGAACCGCTTTTTCTTCCATAAAGAATACTCCAAGTCCTCCTACTAAAGTTGCCAAGCTTATGTATGTTCCTAAAAATAAGTGTGAATCCTCTAGTAAGGAAACTGCAGATCTTAAATCTATAAGTATTCATCCCGATCTTTTTGCTATCATTAAGGAACCATTTGCTACGAATGAATTTTTTGATCTTGTGCCTAAAAGTTTGATAATAACTAAAAAGAAATAAATTCCTAAGGATAATAGATGTCTCATTGAAGAATTGCCTACCAAAGATGGCAATACCTAGATCTATCCTTGCTTTTATGCCTAGCTAGGGGCGTTAAACAATAGCGCTTGTTGGGAGGCAACCCAATTTTATTTTTCTTTTTTTTCTTTTTGCTTCTGTTTAGAAATAAATATTTGTTCTAGCCTCTGTTTATATGTTTTTTTATGTTTAATTAGTGTTTGTGCCAAGTTAAACCTATAGGATCTTCTTGGATGATAGTTATTTGATCTTGCTGTAATTTCCAGAAACTTTTTGTTCACGAAAACAATTGTTAAAAATCACTAGAACGTGATAACATACTGATTACAATTGCTGATGATCAATAAACAAATTGCCTAGGTCTTACTATTTTGGCTGAATTTTTGGAGTTCCAGAAGTTTGCGTTAGTTACAGATTACTAAAGACTGTTCTGTTTTTGACAGATTCTGTTTTTCACGTGTTATTTGCTTATTTTGATGAATCTATGGCTAGTAAAATAGTTTATAAACCATAGAGAAGTTGGAATACAGTAGGTTTAACACCAATATAAATAAATAATGAGTTCATTATAGTACCTTGAAGTGGTCTTTTGTTTTCTTTCGCTAACGGAGCTCACGAGATTTCTGTTGAGTTTTGTGTTGTGAAGTTTTCAAGTTTTGGGTGAAATCTTTTGATGGATTATGGAACAAGAGTGGCAAGAGCCAAAGCTTGGGGATGCCCATGGCACCCCCAAGATAATCTAAGGACACCAAAAAGTCAAAGCTTGGGGATGCCCCAGAAGGCATCCCCTCTTTCGTCTACTTCCATCGGTAACTTTACTTGGAGCTATATTTTTATTCACCACATGATATGTGTTTTGCTTGGAGCATCTTGTATGATTTGAGTATTTGCTTTTTAGTTTACCACAATCATATTTTCTGTACACACCTTTTGAGAAAACCATACATGATTTGGAATTTGTTAGAATACTCTTTGTGCTTCACTTATATCTTTTGAGCTATATAGTTTTGCTCTAGTACTTCACTTATATCTTTTAGAGCACGGTGGTGGATTTGTTTTATAGAAACTATTGATCTCTCATGCTTCACTTAGATTATTTTGAGAGTCTTAAATAGCATGGTAATTTGCTTAAATAATCCTAATATGCTTGTTATTCAAGATTTGTAGAACTTTCTTTTGAGTGTGTTGAATACTAAGAAAAGTTTGATGCTTGATAATTGTTTTGAGACATGAAGATGGTGATATTAGAGTCATGCTAGTTGAGTAGTTGTGAATTTGAGAAATACTTGCGTTAAAGTTTGTGATTCCCGTAGCATGCACATATGGTGAACCGTTATGTGATGAAGTCGGAGCATGATTTATTTATTGATTGTCTTCCTTATGAGTGGCGGTCGGGGACGAGCGATGGTCTTCTCCTACCAATCTATCCCCCTAGGAGCATGCACGTAATACTTTACTTTGATAACTTGTAGATTTTTGCAATAAGTATATGATTTCTTCATGACTAATGTTGAGTCCATGGATTATACGCACTTTTCTTTCTCCCACCGTTGCTAGCCTCTCTAATACCGCGCACTTTTCGCCGGTATCATACACCCACCATATACCTTCCTCAAAACAGCCACCATACCTACCTATCATGGCATTTCCATAGCCATTCTGAGATATATTGCCATGCAACTTTCCACCGTTCCGTTTATTATGACACGCTCCATCATTGCCATATTACTTAGCATGATCATGTAGTTGACATTGTATTTGTGGCAAATCCACCGTTCATAATTCTTTCATACATGTCACTCTTGATTCATTGCATATCCCGATGCACCGCCGGAGGCATTCATATAGAGTCATACTTTGTTCCAAGTATCGAGTTGTAATTGTTGAGTTGTAAGAAAATAAAAGTGTGATCATCATTATTAGAGCATTGTCCCAAGTGAGGAAAGGATGATGGAGACTATGATTCCCCCTCGAGTCGGGATGAGACTCCGGACAAAAAAAATAAAAAAAAGGAGGCCATAAAAAAGAGAAAAGGCCCAAAAAAAAACAATAAAAAATTAGAGAAGGGACAATGTTACTATCCTTTTACCACACTTGTGCTTCAAAGTAGCACCATGATCTTCATGATAGAGAGTCTCTCATTTTGTCATTTTCATATACTAGTGGGAATTTTTCATTATAGAACTTGGCTTGTATATTCCAATGATGGGCTTCCTCAGATGCCCTAGGTCTTCGTGAGCAAGCGAGTTGGATGCACACCCACTTAGTTTATTTTGTGAGCTTTCATATACTTATAGCTCTAGTGCATCCGTTGCATGGTAATCCCTACTCACTCACATTGATATCTATTCATGGGCATCTCCATAGCCCGTTGATACGCCTAGTTGATGTGAGACTATCTTCCCCTCTTTTTGTCTTCTCCACAACCACCATCCTATTCCACATATAGTGCTATATACATGGCTCATGCTCATGTATTGCGTGAAGATTGAAAAAGTTTTGAGAATGTCAAAAGTATGAAACAATTGCTTGACTTTTCATCGGGGTTGTGCATGATTTAAATACGTTGTGTGTTGAAGATAGAGCATATTCAGACTATATGATTTTGTAGGGATAACTTTCTTTGGCCATGTTATTTTGAGAAGACATGATTGCTTTGTTAGTATGCTTGAAGTATTATTATTTTTATGTCAATATTAAACTTTTTTCTCGAATCTTTCGGATCTGAATATTCATACCACAGTTAAGAAGAATTACATTGAAATTATGCCAAGTAGCACTCCGCATCAAAAATTCTTTTTTATCATTTACCTACTCGAGGACAAGCATGAATTAAGCTCGGGGATGCCTGATACGTCTCCAACGCATCTATAATTTTTCATTGCTCAATGCTATATTATCTACTGTTTTGGACAATATTGGGTTTTATTTTACATTTTTATATTATTTTTGAGACTAACCTATTAACCGGAGGCCCAGCCCAGAATTGATGTTTTTGCCTATTTTAGAGTTTCGAAGAAACGGAATATCAAACGGAGTCCAAACGGAATGAAACCTTCGGGAACGTGATTTTCTCACCGAATATGATCCAGGAGACTTGGACCCTACGTCAAGAAAGAAAGGAGGTGGGCACGAGGTAGGGGACGCCCCCCCCAGGCACGCCCTCCACCCTCGTGGGCCCCACGTTGCTCCACCGACGTACTTCTTCCTCATATATATACCTACGTACCCCCAAACGACCAGATACGGAGCCAAAAACCTAATTCCACCGCCGCAACCTTCTGTACCCACAAGATCCCATCTTGGGGCCTGTCCCGGTGCTCTGCCGGAGGGGGCATCCACCACGGAGGGCTTCTACATTATCACCATAGCCTCTCCGATGAAGTATGAGTAGTTTACTTCAGACCTTCGGGTCCATAGTTCGTAGATAGATGGCTTCTTCTCTCTTTTTGGATCTCAAGACAATGTTCTCCCCCTCTCTCGTGGAGATCTATTCGATGTAATCTTCTTTTTGCGGTGTGTTTGTTGAGATCGATGAATTGTGGGTTTATGATCAAGATTATCTATGAACAATATTTGAATCTTCTCTGAATTCTTTTATGTATGATTGGTTATCTTTGCAAGTCTCTTCGAGTTATCAGTTTGGTTTGGCCTACCAGATTGGTTTTTCTTGCAATGGGAGAAGTGCTTAGCTTTGGGTTCAATCTTGCGGTGTCCTTTCCCAGTGACAGTAGGGGCAGCAAGGCACGTATTGTATTGTTGCCATCGAGGATAACAAGATGGGGTTTTTACCATATTGCATGAAATTATCCCTCTACATCATGTCATCTTGCTTAAGGCGTTACTCTATTTTCTTGAACTTAATACTCTAGGTGCATGCTGGATAGCGGTCGATGAGTGGAGTAATAGTAGTAGATGCAGGCAGGAGTCGGTCTACTTGTCTCGGACGTGATGCCTATATACATGATCATACCTAGATATCTAGATATTGTCATAACTATGCTCAGTTCTGTCAATTGCTCAACAGTAATTCGCTCACCCACCGTAAAATACTTATGCTCTTGAGAGAAGCCACTAGTGAAATCTATGGCCCCCGGGTCTATCTCCATCATATTAATCTTCCATCACTTTATTTATTCTCTTTGCTTTTACTTTTCTTTTATTTTACTTTGCATCTTTATCATAAAAATACCAAAAATATTATCTATCATCTCTATCGGATCTCACTCTCGTAAGTGACCGTGAAGGGATTGACAACCCCTAATCGTGTTGGTTGCGAGGAGTTATTTGCTTTGTGTAGGTACGAGGGACTCGCGCGTAGCCTCCTACTGGATTGATACCTTGGTTCTCAAAAACTTAGGGAAATACTTACGCTACTTTGCTGCATCATCCTTTCCTCTTCAAGGAAATCCAACACAGTGCTCAAGAGGTAGCACGTCACGAGAGCCTCGTGAGGTTCGCCCCGCCTTGATATCTCTGCTACTCGTGAGCCTGCCTGGCTAGGCCACTCCAGACGAGGTCTTGCATCGTCCGCCTCGCGAGGCTTGGACCCTCGCGAGGGTCTTGGATGCCTTGTTGATGAAGATGGGCCGTACGGCCTACTGGCTTAGCCACGCGGTGGGCCGCAGTCAGGCAAGTCTGGGGACCCCCGTTCCCAGAACGCCGACATGCACAGGATTTCAACGCAGTTTCAGAGTTAGCCATTTTCGGTCACTAGACAATACAAACAACAACTTTTCAGCATTCATTCAACAACACAAACAACAACCATATATGTTGTATGAATTTTCATACATTAAAATTGACACTTAATACGCTATAGCTATCACCATTCATCTCCTTTAAAAAAAATAGCAGTCCTGGTATGCAGTACCAAATCATCGCTTCTTAAATTCAGACAACCCATTCATCAAAGAAATTCTGAAGCACTAAACCGAAATTCTGTCCCGCTTGCCACTGAAATTCAGAAGTACTTGAAAATTCTGCTGCAACAAGTGCTACTACTGAATAGTCATTCAAGTGCATAAATCTAGCCATGTCACTCGCGTAATAAAAAAAATCTATAACTACACTGAAGCACTAACAAATTACACATCACAAAGAGTTGGGCAACACTAACATATTCTGCCATTACAATGGATTTTCATAACACTGAAAACAAACTCTGAATTTACAAAGCAATTTACCCCTAGTGAGGATGCCCAAAGCATGTTTCGCTCCACCAGTTACTTCAGAAAGCCGACGCACTTGGTGAGGATGTGTGTGTGTTTTCCTCGAGGTTGTACATGGAATGAACGAATAATCTGAATGCTAACCTAACGAAAAGAATTTTGTTACAATCATCTGGAGGTCTGCACTTGCCGCTAGTCTCCTTGGTTCCTCGTCGTGACACGAGTGAGCTACAAAGTGAAAGCTCTGCGCTTTGGCACCTTCGGCGGCACCACCCACTGGTGCCACTTTCCTCTTGAGGACACCATCACGGTTCTCCTTCCCAGGCAAGGGCTCCAGGTTAAAACTGATGTCTGTTACCCTTCTAGGAGTGTTGTCGTGGAGCTCGGATGCCATGGTTTATGGCAGGCATTGTCTTCAGGCCTTCCTGTGTTTATGCCCGACAGCGTAGTCGTCTTGTTTTCTGCCTTTTCACGTTTTTATGCAATTCCTGTTGTCCGGTTATCACAAGATTTGCTTTATATATGAGGACTACGATGAGCATCCTTACAGTTACGGTACCTCTGCCTTTGTTGTTCACAACTTCTTTATATATATAGTAAATTCACAAATACACCCTTCTATTCAAAATTCAGTTCATAGAGTAAACTCATAAAGCATACAACCAGCTATAATAGAATTCACACACGCTAAATTTGACAACATCTAACGACCCTCAAGTGTTGTGATACTAATTGCATTCAACGATTTCTCCATGTTCTCCCTTGCTTCTTCACCTTCATAATTACTTGTAGTAAGATATACAGGTTGCTTTGGAGTTGGAAGTAGTGCACTCTCATTCTCTATCATAGACAGAACCGATGACATTAGTGGCCTATCACTGGGATGGTCTTGAACACACAAGAGTCCCACGTGAATGCACCTTAAAGCTTCATGAAATGGGCAACTCGCAACAACTGAAGAGTCCACTAGTTCAGTTGCTTTCCCCTCTTCCCATAATCTCCATGCCTGGCCAACAGAACGAAACCATGTTACTAAATATTTTTTTGTGAGCCTAGGATCTTATTGATAATTTCACATATTCCATAATAATTACATAGGTTATGAGGCTAGAAAAGTTTGTTCTGAGCTGAGGCGAGCTGATCTTCATGCCACTAACAATCTCCAAGATAAGAACACCGTAGCCGTAAGTGTCCGATTTCATAGAAAAGGCACCTCCCATCGCATATTCAGGCGACATGCAACCACTGTTTAAAACATGCAACAAGTCAGTAAGGAATGTATATAGTATTCTGTACATGATCATAAAAACTAGAGTTTTATGGATTTGTTTGTTCACTAGTTACTTACTATGTCCCAACGACCCTTGTAGTGTTTGCATGATTCTGGTTTGCACAAAAAATTCTTGCCATACCAAAATCTGAAATTTTGGGAGTCATTTCCGTGTCCAATAAGATGTTGCTTGCTTTAAGATCTCTGTGAATTATTGTTAATCTTGAATCTCGATGGAGATAAAGAAGGCCTCTTGCTACTCCTTTAATTATTTCGAACCGTGTTGCCCAATTGAGCACATGTTTTCTTGCGGAATCTTTCACGGCCAATTATGAAACAAAGCTATTTATTATGAGTATCAATTTGGTTAGTGTAAGAACTTTACAATATGTATGTGATAATTGAACAAGCACATACCAAAAAGAAAGGCATCCAAACTTTTGTTAGGTAAGTATTCGTATTTCAATAGCTTCTCATCTTCATGAATGCAACACCCAAGAAGTCTGACTAGGTTCTTGTGCTGCAATTTGGCGATTAGAACCACTTCATTTTCGAACTCCACTATACCTTGTCCAGAACTCTTACTAAGCCTTTTGATGGCAACCTCATTTCCACCTTCCAGTGTGCCCTGCATGAGCACATATTATTGAATTAGCAAAAATATGGAAACCAATCTTTTCTTTTGCTTCTGTAGTTAATTATCCTTTCACACCAAGAAGTGCATTTAACCCCTTTTAACTCCAGCCTAGGAGACATTTATTAACTCTAAAACTATCCCCCTTGTAACCTCGGATATCAAAACTAGCACAAATCCAACTCGTCCAAAGCCACATGGATTTTGGACAATGTGGTATCGACATGGACATGTTACACTAATTTGGCGTCGACCTGAATATGTGTTTATTGTTAGGTCAGCAAAGCCTTTGATTAGAAAACAAACAACAACGATGACGACGATGATGACAATGACAAGCGCCGCCATCATCTTTTTCCTGGTGATCTAAGTAATCTACTTATCCAAACAGATGCCACATTATCCATATTGGGGGTTGACTTGGGGAGAAACTGTAGAAACATATTGAGAGTCAAGGGAGCTTTCTTGAGTCAGATAACAGTTGAAAGGTAATTATGTTTGTTCCTATTCTATCATAAACATGTTCTATTGTAAGTACCACTTTCAACTACCTTGTAAACTTTGCCAAAACCTCCACGTCCAAGGAGGTTCGAATCGGCTAAAAAATTTGTTGCGGAAACGATGTCTTCATAGCTAACAAGTGGAATTTCTGTATTTTCATCTTCAAGTCTGTTGGATGTGCTAAAGTATCCTCGCATCATTTTCTTCTGATCTTTCTTGTTTCGCCATTTGCCTGCTGGTTATGACATCCATTGTTGTTCTTAACTCTTCCTATACTAATGTCATATGTCTAAAACAAGAGGAAATTTGTTACTGTACCTTTGCATTTGCAGATCCAGATGAGGGCTATGCATGTTAGTAACACACACGCCATAATTGGGAGTACAATCTTTACTAAACTGATCTTGTCAACTGTGGGAAGCAACTACTCAGAAATCTGGAATTCACTTGCATAAATACCGTGACAGATCTATGAAGCTACTTAAGTTCTTATTCTAACGTAATTTAAGTTCCCAAATTACAGAGGCTTGTGGTAAATCAAATATTTTACCTTTTGTAATTATTGATCTTGCAAATATGCTCGTATAGAAACTACCACTCCAAATGAAATACTTAATTTGTTAATGTCAATTTAAGAGCTTAGACATGAAATCTAAAAAGAATTATCAACGTATTCAAAAGTGAAGGCTAGAAGAAATTTAAAAACATATGTATTGTACTTGTAAAATGATGTTAAAAGGAGTGTTCCTTTTATATAATATAAATGATCTTCCATGTTACTCCAGTCCACCAAATCTTGACGTTCTGGAGATGAGAATTCTAACACTTTAATTGTTGATACTATTAGAAATATTTAGATTTGGTACTTGAAAACATCCTAGTCAATTCAGGCATGACGTTTTGGAGATGAGACTTCTAACACTTAAGTCATTCAGTCAGTAGCTAATTCAGGCATGCGTTATTTGCAGTTAAAAACATCCATTGTGCAGGAAAGCTAGTAGCACATATGCGCTTGAGTAAGTTCACACCAATTTTTAATATTGCATTCCTATATGCCTAGACGTTCCTTTATAAACTGCATCAACATTGGTGTTATTTCGTTCGGTGCCGCAGACTAGTTAAGGGAAAACTGTCCATGAAAAGCAGCTGGACAACCCACTATGGACAAAAAAGAAATAAGCTAAAATGGAACTGAAAGATGGGGGAAAATAGAAAAAGATGGCTAGAATAATAGGTTGGTGTATACCATGTGAAATGGCAAGGCGGAGGTACAAGTTTTCGCCAGAGTTAATGGATTTCCCTGGAGTAAAAAAAGAGTCGCCGGAATACTTCTCAGTGTCGATAAGCTCTCCTGTCCAAATCAAACACCTTGACGGGTCGACCTTACCAACATCATGGCTCAAAGTTGTGTAAGCATATGCCGTGCACGAGCAATTGCTGCTGCACTCGGCCTCACACTCTTCTGGGCTTCTATTCGGTATATGCAAGAACTTATCAGGGACCTTCATCATAGACAAGGGCACGAAATAAGATTGCTTTCCGCACG
This sequence comes from Aegilops bicornis, assembly GCA_021605145.1. NCBI lineage: Eukaryota > Viridiplantae > Streptophyta > Magnoliopsida > Poales > Poaceae > Aegilops > Aegilops bicornis. The sequence continues at coordinate 781,229,225 of CM038670.1, forward strand.
TTAGTGTTTCCTTTCTCCTACATCCCCTTGAAGTGTTTATACCATTAGGCTCGAATCCATCGAGGCACCGGCACATTGCCCCTCTCATGGTGAGGTCACAGTATCCAAACGGTCCACATGAAGAGTAGATGTCACATGCAGCAACAGGGTGGGAAGCAATGGGTACCCATGAGGATGACTGATTGTTCCAGCTTAGAGATGTCAACTTGCCAGTGTGCTCAAGCATGAAGAAGGTGAATGGTGATCCATCGGAGATGGTGAACATAAAGTAGAGTTCATCTTGCAGGTCGATGGTCGTTTGGACGGCGATGGAGCTGCTATTGATCAAGTACATGCCACCGGACACTGTTCGACCATTCCACACACCTCGGTAGTACGGTCTGGTCCCATTCCGAATGAGCATTTGAAGATCCGGGGAGACTGGGGCACCGCTGCAGGAGAAGTCCCCGGATGATGGGTCATTCGGGCCCTTCCAAGCAACGAGGCGCCCACCCACTTGTCCCTTGTGGCTCACAAGAAACTTCATGGTTGGTAGGATGGTATCGTTGGATGATCGAAGCTTTGCCAAATATATGTGCCATTTGCAAAGTGGAGGACAAAGTTACCCGTGTCCAGCAGCACTGCAACAACTCCAGCTCCCCCAGAGGTGATATTAATCTTCATCGTCCATGAAGTGATGCTTTGGGAGCCCGACAACCTCAAGTCAGAACTGTCTGTGATGGAGAGCATGGCAGAAGAAGGTGTAGTGATTGGGTCATCGCGGTTGGCGACCCACACATAGCGTCGATCAGGGATCTGGTTGTGTCATATACCAAGGTATAGGCTCGTGTTGGAGCTTTCTGGGGAGAAGAAGCCGAGAGCAAAGACTCCCATGCTGGAGACGAGCTTGTCGCTGGGAAAGAGTGGCTTTGCATGTGTAAGAGTATCATCAGATTTGCAGAATGAGCTCAGGAAGAAGAGGATGAAAATGGGGATGCAAGATGTGGCCATATTCATCGGAAAATGCTTTGTGCCGAAGTGAAGAAAACAGCACACAGCTATAGAAGATAACAATTGAGGTGATGGTTCTTCGGGACAGTTTTTTTCTTCTTCAGAACAGTTTACTGAGTGGATGTGTGGTTGGAGACTTCTTCCTCGTCCTTCCAAGTTCAAATCTAGACTGGACTTTTATTGCACTTCAATAAAACAATCTAGAAAGGACTGGTATTGATGAGACAGTAAGGTCGACCTAGACCATAACAAAGCAGAGCAGACCCCAAAGTCAGCACTGATGGTGCTGGTCATGCAAAGAAAAATCGTCACTACTGGGAAGTCCAGATTGGAGTTTAAAGTGAGAGGGCGACAGGGGAAAAACCTCATGGCCGGGAATACGTGGGTATGTTTGCTGCCGTACAGACGAGGATAATGGCACGCTGTTGGCCGCGTCGTGCGTGGCGAATTCTCTTCCGTCGGCATAAAATCGCGTCTGACCAAGATTAATCTCAGGATGATACAGAATAGTTAGTATAAATTCGCTGCAGAAATTAAATTTATATACAGTCAGGGAATCAGACTAGCTACCATCACCAACATTCATATGGGTAAAGACAAGTTCAAGTTCATAATACAGGACTAAAGGCATGTATCTGTCAGGCGGATAAAAGTGCAGCTAATAGAAGTGTTCCCAGTTTGATTGATTTGTGGAACTTTTAGGCTAACAATACATACTAAGAAGAGAGATAAGCAAATAGTCTACATCTACGATGATAGTCTTGAGTTAGATGTAGAAGAGACAAGTGCACCGGGTGTCCGGGTGATATGTTCATGAGCACGATATCTGCTGCAATTTAAACTGTTAGCATACTGATACAGTGCCTACATTCCTTGCTAGTAGTTCCCAATTCACAGCCTTTTCGCTCTCACCCAACAACCTACTGAAAATTTTTGCACTCCACATACTTGTACATCATAAAGTATCAGCCTCTGATAAAGTGTACGGCTTCCCATCTAACTACATTCATAGAAATTTTCCTTTTTTCCGTTATTTTTCCAGGTTGGAAGCTTCGTAGAGGAAAATATGCAGGCTGCTTTGGTGCTGGGGAGCAGTGCACTTTCGTTCTCCAACATAAATAAAAGTAACTGATGCAAGCAAGAGCAAGAGAAGTCCTCGACGATGCTACAGGTGCAGAGAAAAGTCGTTGCTACGAGTTCAGATTTCAGGTCTCCATGTGGGAGTTTTCGCTTTGGACCGAGAGTGCGACAGGGGAAACCTCATGGCTCGGAGGCGTGGGCCGGATGGAGGGTCACGCCACGGCAGCGAGCTCCCTCTGCCCCCTCAACCCTTGAGGGTAACCACGGCGACCTCCTTCCGCCGCTGCCGAGGCACCCACCCCGCGGGGTGCACCCTACCGTGCCGCCGTCGCCTCCTCCCGGTGCCGGGCCTGGACGAAATGGTCGATTGGGATCGGAGCGATGGTGTGGCTTCTCCATTCCGCCCGGATTGCTCTGCTGGAGAGGTATCGCGGCGACCGGCGTGGATTTGTCGAGGAGCCGACGACGTGGGTTTGGGGAAGAATGTGTTTATTTTTTGGCTTCTTTTTAGTTGGGGAGCAACGAGAGCTCGATATGGGCCTCCCAACCGTGGACCATCACGGACTTTCGGCCTAGTAAGCACTTCAGTCGACACGGAAGGGATGGGCCAAGGCCTGCCGAGTGGTACCACACTACAACTGCCATTCCTTCTTGTCTCAAAAAAAAAAAAACTGCCATTCCTTCTTTGAGAGGACGAGGATGAGGAAAGCTGCGTCGGCCACCGCCGGTGCGGCGCGCTGGTCGAGAAGCGTACAGGCCTCGGAGGAAGCAACCGGCTCAGCAGCCCGCAGTGGCAGCCGCTTGTCGCGGAGCCGATGCGACCAAGGGCGAGGCGGCGGTCCGGCTGTCCGTTGAATCCAAGGCGATCTAGCACAGCAGATGGAGCAGGACACAAGATGCCTTCCTAGTCCCGGCTTGAGCAAAGGTACTAACCTGCATTCAGATTCCTATTCTGAACTTATTTGTAGCATAGGTCATTTGATTGAGATGCAAAGGAGGGTATCTTGAGTTCAGTGTCCAATTTGATTGACGGATGGAGCAAATGGCGTTTGCCATAGTGACATGAAGTGTACAATTTGGTTAATTAATCAAATGGCGTGTGCTACAGTTACATGAACTAAATGGTGGTTCTAAGTAGGAGTATTTTCCAATGTTTTGGACACATAAAAAAAATCAAGTGATCAAACAGCAGAAGGTGAAAATCTTATTCATTAGGATATTATATCATGGATGGCTTCAGAAAAGTAGAAATCTGATTAAACTCTTTTATATCAACAAAAAAAGGTAGCAGTACTATACATTTAGGCCAACTCCACCGCGCGACCCCATCCTGTCCGGCCCCGTTCGTTTGGGATAAAAGGGACAAACCAGACGGCCCAGCGCGCGGGAGCAAACGGACTTTTGCCAGTTTTCTGTCCGCTTTCGACCCATCCCTGGCCCAAGTTTGCATTGATTTTGGGGTGAAACGGACAACGCGCGGACGGGCGGGACGCGCGCGCTTGTCCTTCCCTGGCCCGCCTGTCGGTGCCACAAAGCAAAACCCCCCCGCGCCCCATTTGGCGCCATTTCCCCGAACCCTCCCACGTCCCTCCCGTCGCCCCCTCCCTCCCCCGTCCATGGCTGACGCCTAGCCAAATTCCAGTGACCCGGCCATCGACTCTCCCCCAAAGGTGAAGAAGAAGGCGGCCAAGGTGCCAAGGAAGCCGCGGTCGGAGTGCACGCCGGAGAAGATCGCCAAGTTGGACGCGGAATCGACGAAGAGGAGGGGCCGGAGAGTGGTCGTCAAGGTCAATGCCGCCGCGGCCAAGTTCGCCGCCGAGCGCGATGCGATGGAGGCCGCGCGGCGCAAGGCCGCGGTCGACGAGAAGGAGGACATCGTCAACAAAGCGCACGCCCTCCTCATGCTTGGCATGTGCCGTCCGGCCGGTTTCCCTGCAGCGGCCGTCGGCCCGGCGAGCACAGGCTCGTCGGTCGCCCGGCCTCCGCACTGCCAGTCACCGACGTCGCAGACCATGCCCATGTCGCCCGGCTTTCCCCCGCCAAGGCACGACGGCTAGACCTGTTTCTCAGGGTCGCCGGACGTTGGCGTGATCGCGTCGTCCACACTGCGCCCCTCGGCCGCCATCGACCTCAACGTCAGGCCTGAGTCCAGCAGCGGCGGTCGTCCGTCCGTCAAGATGTAAAGAAAGCAAGCACGGGCACCGTTCACGGGCAACATGCCGTCCCCCCGCGTCTTGTTCGACGGAATGCCAACACCAACGCCACCGGTCGACGACCCCTTCTACAACCAGTTCATGGAGGATGTGATCTACGAGGGTGGGCAGGGCCGTGCCTACGACCCCGACGAGACCCAAAGTCAGGATGGCCGTGCCCAGTATGTTCTTGATGAAGAGGCCGACGACCGTGCTGACTACGACCATGGTGACTCGTGGCATGAAGACGATGACATCTATTGCGAAGGTGATGGTGATGAAGAACAAAGCAATGACATTGATATTGGTGGCGAGCCATTGTTCATCGACGAGCTCACCCAAAGAGCGGAAGCACAAAAGAGGAGGAAGAGCATTCGCACGGGTTCATATACACAAGATGGGGATAAGTTGATTTGTCAATGTTGGATGGAGATTAGCCAAGATCCGAAGACCGGCGCGCAACAAAAGGGCCTTGTTTTTTGAACAAGAGTCCACAAAACATTCCATGAAAGGAAGATGTTTGAGCCCTACCAAATGACAAGCAACCGTGGCATCACCTTGATTTAAAAGAGGTGGTTGTTCATCCAACAAGAGTGTAACAAGTATTGCGCCGCATTTGAGAGCGTTGAAGCACGACCCATGAGTGGTCTCGGTGTTGGGGACATTTGAGAGTGTTGAAGCACATCATATTGAGTTGCAGGGCAGGGGGAGGGGTGAGGAATGTTCCCCCTCTGATATTCACAACTTTTCTCATATAATAAACTCATACAGTACAAGTTATTATAAATAACCACACACAAAATCAGTTCACGGAGAGCAAGCCATAAAGTATACAAGTAAGATGTACTAAGATCTCCAAATCACTAAATTGAGGAGTACTCGTTACAAAGATCACTCCAATTTCCCTGGTTATGACAAATGGCGCACATGCAGCACGCCACTTGTCGCAACCTGGGAGTTTTCCCTTTTTTCGTAGATCCGTTTATTAAAACGTTTTATCTCTCAAATCGTGCGTCCAAATCTCGAACCGCTTTCATCGTTGGGTTCCTCGCGTCGAGATCTTCAAAACTAAATCCCATGTTAATAGGTTTTGACGAACTTTTTTTTCACGAAAAAACTGAACCGGGAGCATGGGTTTTTTCCCTTTTCGAAAGAGGCACACCCGTGCCTCTCACGAAATCACAACCGTGCCTCTCACGGAAGCAAACCGTGACTCTCGCGGAAGGAAAAAAAAGAAAACACGTTTTTTTCTTCTGTCTCCGAGGGGCACGGCCGTGACTCTCGTGAAAGCGCAACCATGCCTCTTGCAGAAGCAAAACCGTGACTCTCGTGAAAGGAAAAAACAGAAAACACGTTTTTTCCCCTTTCCGAGAGGCACGGCCATGACTCTCGCGAAAGCACAACCATGCCTCTCGCGGAAGCAAAACCGTGACTCTCGCGATAGAAAAAAAAAAGAAAACGCATTTTTTCCCTTTCCGAGAGGCATGGTCGTGACTCTCGCGAAAGCACACCCATGCATCTCGCGGAAGCAAAACCGTGACTCTCGCGAAAGCAAAAAAAAACAGAAAACACGTTTTTTTTTCGTTTTCGAGAGGCACGGCCGTGACTCTCGCGAAAGCAAAACCGTGACTCTCGCGAAAGGAAAAATGGGAAAACGTGTTTTTTCAGAAAAATTATTTGATTGAAAAGCTAAGGAAGACCGGTGGAAAATTAAAACATTGAAAAAACAAAAAATACCGTTTAAAAAGCCGAAAACGCGTGCGAAAAAATAAAAAAAACGAAATCCGGAGAGAGCGCCCAGAGCGCGATACGTGCCAAATGACTGGGAGCGCGCCAAGTGGTGCTGATCATTGCGAGGCTCCCGAAGGAGTGCTCGTTAACTAGTTGCTCTCCTAAGATCTCCAACGGCCATCATCTGTTGTGATACTCACTGCATTCACTGAGTTTGTTGTAATCTCCCTTCCTTGCTGGGCCGCGCCTCTCCCCCTCTCCCAATCCTTTATTTACTACTTTTAATAAACATAAACTTTTAAGAAAATAAAGAGAGTGATAGAGAGGGAATCTCACAAGGTGACATATTTTCTAGACTTAGAAAAAATATGCATGTTTTTATGGAATAGGTTTGAGGATTTTCTAGAAGATGAAAATTTGGACAAGTTTGAATAAAATTCAAAGAAGTTTGAATTTAGAAAACCCTTTAGATGGAACCAAAATGGGATGGAATTTTGGACAAGTTTGAATAAAATAAAAAAAATGAATTTAGAAATCCTTTAGATGGAATCCAAATGGGTTGGAATTTTGGACAAGTTTGAATAAAATTCAAACAAGTTTGAATTAAAAAAAACTTTGCATGGATTCCAAATGGGTTGGAATTTAAGGATGTGGACCAACATAATTAATACAGTATGATTTATGGGCACACATGTAACATTTATCTGACCAACTAAAATGTGACTCAAATTTCCTAAATTAGAAATAAAGCAAGTTGAAAGTTGCATTGAGGATTTAGAAGGCTCCATGGGAAGTAGAAATATGATCATGGGTTTGGATGAGTGGAAGTTGATCATGAAATAGTGGAAGTTAGGATAAAACTACGGAAGTTGCAAACCAAATAATGCATACATTTCTTATCCATTTTGTAAATATCATCCGGCTTAAAGTATAATTATTTTTCATATTGTGAATAACCGATGCGGGTCACAAATCAAATAATCACACTTGTATTTTAGGTCATTCCTATTCGGGAGGGGTATTATTGATCATTATTTTTCCTTCCGTTGCAACGCATGGGCCGTTTTGCTAGTATAATATAAACTCATACGAAGTACACGTTATTATAAATAACCAGAGAAAGCCATAAAGTATACAATTAAGTTGTACTAAGATCTCTAACGGCCATCAACTGTTGTGATACTCACTGCATTCGTAGAGTTTGTTGTAATCTCCCTTCCTTCTTCGTCTGCACAAGTACTTAGAGTAAAATATGCAGGTTGCTTTGGAGCTAGAAGCGGTGTGGTTTCGTTCTCTAACATGAACATAACCGATGACATAAGTGGCCTATCCCTAGCATGGTCCTGAACACACAAGAGTCCCACATGAATACAACGCAGAACTTCATGAACTCGGCAACTTGCAACAAAGGAAGAGTCCACAAGTTCAATTGCGTTTCCATCTTCCCACAATCTCCATGCCTGAGCAATAGAATGAAGTCAACATCAAGTTACTAACTTTTCTGCTGGGAAAGTGGGGAGGTGGAGATTGAAAATATCTTATAATCATACTTACATAAGTGATAAGGCTAGAAAAGTTTGTTACGAGCTGAGGTGAATTGATTTTCAAGCCACTGACAATCTCTAAGAGAAGAACACCGAAGCTATATGTGTCTGATTTTACAGAAAAAGCACCTCCCATCGCATATTCAGGTGACATGTAACCACTGTTTAAACATTAAACAAGTCAAGGAATCCGCAAAATGAATTATAACAAACCATAAAATAGCAATGTCGAGGGTTTGTTGGTTAACAATTACTTACTATGTGCCAACGATCCGGGTAGTGTTTGCTTGGCTTTGGTTTGTAGCGAAAATTCTTGCCATACCAAAATCTGAAATTTTGGGAGTCATTTCCGTGTCCAACAAGATGTTGCTTGGTTTGAGATCCCTGTGAATTATTGTTAATCTTGAATCTTGATGGAGATAAAGAAGACCTCTTGCTATCCCTTTAATTAATTTGAACCGTGTTGACCAATCAAGCACATGTTTCCGCGAAGCATCTTTCATGTTTAATATGAGATGAAGCTTGTCAACATGAATATCACTTTGGTTCATTTGAAGAACCTTTTGATGCGCATTCAATAAAAGAAAGAAGGGATATACCGAAAAGAAAAACATCCAAGCTTTTGTTAGGTAAGTATTCGTAGATCAGTAACTTCTCATCTTCATGAATGCACGATCCAAGAAGTCTGACTAGGTTCTTGTGCTGCAGCTTCGCAATTAGAATTACTTCATTTTTGAACTCCACTATACCTTGTCCGGAACTCTGACTAAGCCTCTTTACAGCAACCTCATTTCCACCTTCCAGTGTGCCCTACATGAGCTCATTTTTTTCACTTGAACAAGTTGAAAACCGACCTTTTTTTACTTCTAAAGTCACCCTTTCATGGGTTTTGTGCACGAGTAGGTAGATGGTATGACACCAAAGACCAATAAGGATACGCTCTCTAGGTTATCATTTCCATAACTGTTTTATTTAACAAAAAGAAGTATACTTTAGCCCCTTCTAATTCTGATCCCACGAGATATTATTCAAATCTGAAGAAAAAAAATCTGTTATGCCCTTGAAAACCACGGTGATTTTGGACTATGTGGCATCAACATGGACATATATGTCAGTAATTACATATTACTAATAGGCTATCTTCACTAGCCAATTTCTCTCAACATGTCAACTGAACATGCAACCATGCATAGGAAACAGCCGACCTCAACATGCAACCGTGCATGAAAAAATGCTCCATTCTATTATGCTACTTATTTTCAATAACCCAATCCTATATAGTATTACTAAATAGGTGATCCCCACTAACCTATTTCTCAATAATTTTATAGTTAGATAAAAATGATTCAAGAGTCAAGGGTGTTTTAGGAGTCAGACAACGATTGAAGTGTAAAATATGTTTGTTTGGTCTTCTGGCAAAATACATTCTAATCACCACTATCTATTACCTTGTAAACGTTGCCAAAACCTCCCCGTCCAAGTAAGTTGGAATCAGCGAAAAATTTTGTTGCTGAAAGGATGTCTTCATAGCTAACAAATGGAAATTCTGTATGTTTGCCTTCGAGATTGTTGGATGTGCTAAAGTATTCATGCGACAGTCTCTTCTGCTTTTCCTTCTTTCGCAATTTGCCTGCTTGTTAGGACATCAATTATTTTTCTTAACATTTACACTTGTGTCATATGTAAAATAAGAGGACATTTGTTACTCTACCTCTGTATTTGCACATCCAGACAAGGTCTAGGCATGTTAGTACCAACAGGCATGCTGTAATTAGGATTGTAATCTTTACTAAACTGATCTCCTTGTCAACTGCAGAAAGCAACAAACCAAAAATTTGGAATTTACTTGCATAAATACCATGGTGGGTCTGTGGAACTACACCAAGTGCGTAGACTAACACAATTTAGCTAACTGCGCTACCGCAACTTGTGGTAAATTAAGAATTTGATCTTGCAAACATGCTCCTGTAGAAACTACCGCTCCAAACTAAATAATTATTTGGCTAGTGTCAGTGAGTAACCGGCTATTTCCTTAATTGCAGTAACTGGCTATTTCCTTATGGACAAGCTAAGACATGAAATCTGAAAAGAAATGTAAACGCATTTGAAACTGAATGCTCGACGTAATTGAAAAGCATATCTATTGCATTTGTAAATAATGTTGAAAGGAATTGCCAGTTTGTTAAAAAGGATGTTCCATATTACTTTCTCATGTTATTGAAAAGGTGACGTTTTGGATATGGAATTTCTAAATTTTAGTTGTTGATACCATTCAAAAAATACTTCAAAATTATATGCCAAAATTTTCTCCAGACATTACTTCTATAGTAATGTAATCTTGTTGGGTTTAGTACATATGTTAAAGTAGGAAACAGTGTTCACATTTAGATTACCATGTCATCATTCAAAATATCATGTCAAGGTGATGGGAAAATTAGATGGACACACTTGAATAATTAGTCATAAGCAGTACTGTCATATAACTAATGCAACATTTTATAATCTGGGTATTTTCATGAGAAATCATATGTCTAGAGGCTCACTTTGTAAATATTGGTGTTAATTTGAAGAGTTCGCGCTATTTACATGGGAAGAAAGGAGGACATGGATCAATACCAGGAGAATCAGCAAGCCGTAAGTACAGGCTCTCACCGCCTGTGGTTGCCTTCCCAATGTCGACAAGCTCCCCTGACCAAACCAAGCACCTTGACGGGTCAGCCATGGCAATGGCCCCGTTGCTCAAGTTAGCATAAGCGTAAGCTGTGCATGAGCAGTTGCTCCTGCACTCAGACTCGCACTCATCTAAGCTTCTGTTGTGTAGATGCAAGAACTTGTCAGGAACATTCATCCCAGGCAAGGCCATGAAACGACTTTGATTGCCGCATTTCAACGCTTGCTTTCTCCGGCATCCATTAGAAAAGTTTGCATCATCGACAGTCTCAAACCCCTCAAGACATTGGCAAGCTGGGACCGTTTGAGTCAAGTCACAGAAACTAAATGGGCCACACGAGGCATAGAGCTCGCATGCGGCAGTGGGCCATCCACCGCTGAGTGCCCATGATGACGAGTGATTCTTCCATGCTAGAGATTTGTACTTACCAGTGTAGTCAAGCGTGATGCGTGTGTACACCGAGTTGTCGGAGATTGCATACGTGAAGTAGAACTCGTCTCCAGAGTTTACAATCGTCTGGTAAAGGATGGAGCTGGTGTTGGTTAGGTATGCGCCACCGGACACTGACACACCGTTCCAAACAGCGCGGCAGTATGGCCTAGTTTTGTTCCAAATGACAAGCTGAAGGTCTGGGGCGCTAGGGTCGCCGCTAAATGAGAAGTCCCCAGAAGATGGATCATCTGAGCCCTTCCAAGCAACTAGCCGCGTGACGACCTGTGCCTTGTGGCTCACCAAAAACCTCATGCCTGCAAGTATTGTGTCGCTTGGGTGATCAAAACTCTGCCATATGTCAGTGTTACTTGGCAACCGGAGAACAAAGTTCCCAGAGTTGCTTAGCTCTGCGTAAGCTCCTGGCGCTCCAGCAGTGTTATTGCTTGGTGTCATCCAAATATTGTGGCCTCTGGAGTCAACCAATACCATTTGAGCGTTGTTGGTGATGATGAGCTTCGCGGATAAAGGTGTGGCGATTGGGTTGTCTCGGTTGGCGACCCACACGATGGTGCGTGGTCCGGGAAGACTATGGTACCATATGCCAAGGTAAAAGCTCTTGTTGGAGATGATTGGGGAGAAGAAGCCAAGAGCGAAGTCCCCGCTCTTGGAGATGAGCTTGTCATCGTGGGTTAGTGGCTTTGCTTGTGTTAGCTGGTCATCCGATTTGCAGAAAGAACTCAAGAACAGGAGGAAGATGGGGATGTAGTGCATACCCATTAGGCTGCCTCCTTCATCTGGTTGTGCCGAGGACGAAAGTGTGTCACTGATATAAATGGAAGATGGCAGCATCTTGAAATGATGGGGTAAAAAAGACACGGCTGGGCAGACTAGTGATGATGATATAGATAAAGACATCAAGGTCGACTAGACCATACTAGCATAGATGACTGGCCAGACTGAAAAAGTCTCCAAACGGCATTCAACACGCAAGGAAAAATCATCACTACAGGTCCGGATCGACATCCGAAACCTCGTTGGCATCATCTTCGGCCATACCTGATGACTATCACCGTCTTCTCATCAGGGTCACAAAACGGCCGGTTGATGAGTCATGAGCTTCACCCGCACTGCAAGAGCGACGTGCGTGCTAAAGCCTTGTGTTGTTTCCGATTGAGTTGTGTATGGAGTTATGAACAGGCATGAGTGGGCAGAGGGCTTTGACATTGGCATCTCACTATGGACCCAAATGGGTAAGACCCAACCGAAGGATTTGAAAATGTATACTTCCTCCATATTGAAATATAAGATGTTTTTTAGGTTAGTTTGGCCTAAAAAACGTCTTATATTTTGATATAGAGGTAGTACCAGAGAATAAGAGAAATTGAACTGAAGATATTAAAGTGGCAAAGTCTTGATTTTGGGACTAATCTATAGAGACGGCAAGGAGAACAACCTTTCTTCAGGGACCTTGACTGGTACTGATGGCTGGACGACAGCAGGCCAGCAAGTCTCATAGACTTGAATAATGCCATACGCCCAAAGAAAAGTCGTTACTACGAACAATTCAAACTTGAGTAGAGTGACAGCTCATGATCACGCGCTCATCGCTTCCTAGGATAATGCAATGCTTGATATCGTCGGAGCCGGTGGACGCTGTGGTCGACATACGCACTATGTGCTTTTTCTTCCGAGTAACTCACAAGAGGCCTGCACGTTAAGAGAGAGTAGGATTGACCAGGGTTAATATGGTAAATTGGCTGAAAACCGATAATAATTTTTTCATGAAGAGAAACCAGAGCAAAAACCCATATAAGGGCATCTCCAACCCCATGCACCAAATTGCCCGTAAATGTCCAGACCGCGCTGTCCCGACACTTTAGGTCATCCAACGACGTGCACCTTCAAAAGAAAACGTCCGCGGCCTGGTCCGGACATCCAAAATCACACAAACCGGAAGCAATGTTGGGGAGGTTTACGGGCGTCCGGGCCTCCCCCACATAGGCATCGCATCGACACCCTCGGCTCACCCCAAACGCCCTCTCCCATTCTGCTCCAGTCGTCACTACGCTCTCCGTGTCACATTCAATGACGTGGCATTCATACCGGTGTCGTGGTCGAGAAAGCTGCTCCGGCGCGCCGCTTACAGCGCGTTAATGTTGTTTTAAATCAAACATGAACGGACAGGTGAGAGGACGATTTCCTCCCGCATTCAGGCGGAGCTCATCCGCCTTCCTGGCATTCACGCCAGCGCGGCAGAAGGTGGTGTAGTGATTGGGTTATCGCGGCTGGCGATCCACACGAAGCGTCGATAGGGGATCTTATTGTGCCATATACCAAGGTATAGGCTCGTGTTGGAGCTCGCCTGGGAGAAGAAGCCGAGAGCAAAGACTCCCTTACTGGAGACGAGCTTGTCGCCGGAAAAGAGTGGTTTTGCATGTGGAAAAGTATCATCAGATTTGCAATGTGAGCTCAGGAAGAAGAGGACGAAAATGGGGATGCAAGATGCGGCCATATTCATCGGAAAATGCTTTGTGCCGAAGTGAAGAAAATGACACGCACCTATAGAAGATAACAATTGAGGTGATGGTTCTTCGGGACAGTTTTCTTCTTCTTCGGAACAGTTTACTGAGTGGATGTGTGGTTGGAGACTTCTTCCTCGTCCTTCCAAGTTCAAATCTAGACTGGACTTTTATTGCACTTCAATAATACAATCTAGAAAGGACTGGTATTGATGAGACAGCAAGGTCGACCTAGACCATAGCAAATGAGAGCAGACCCCAAAGTCAGCACTGATGGTGCTGCTCATGCAAAGAAAAATCGTCACTACTGAGAGGTCCAGATTGGAGTTTAATTTGAGAGGGCGACAGGGGAAAAACCTCATGGCCGGGCACAAACGAGGATAATGGCACGCTGTTGGCCGCGTCGTGCGTGACGACTTCTCTTCTGTCCGCTCAAAATCGCATCTGACCAAGATTAATCTCAGGATTATACACACTAATTAGTATAAATTCGCTGCAGAAATTAATTTATATACTGTCAGAAAATCAGAAGTTCTATCGACATTCATGTCACACAATATATCAATATGTGAAAACAGTAACTTCTTTATACAGGAAAAAAGTGCTTCAGAAATACGTACTTGTGTCACCCGCAAAAAAAGAAAGAAAGAAATACGTACTTGTGAAAAACTCAAAATCAAGGCAACAATGAGCTTACGTAGCAGGTTAGTTTTAGTATCACCGACATTCATATGGGTAAAGACAACTTCAAGTACATAATACAAGACTAAAGGCATGTATGTATCTGTCAAGAGGATAAAAGTGCAGCTTTATAGAAGTGTTCCCAGTTTGATTGATTTGTGCAACTTTTTTGCTAACATTACATACTAAGAAGAGTGATAAGCAAATAGTCTACATCTACAATGATAGTCTTGAGTTAGATATAGAGGAGACAAGTGCACGGGGTGTCCGGGTGATATGTTCAAGAGCACGATATCTGCTGCAATTTAGACTGTTAGCATACTGATACAGTGCCTACATTCCTTGTTAGTTCCCAATTCACAGCCTTTTCACTATGACACAACAACCTACTGAAAAAATTTGCACTCCACATATTTGTACATCATAAAGTATCAGCTTCTTGTGAAGTGTACGGCTTCCCATCTAACGCCCCTCAAGTGTTGTGATACTCACTACATTCATAGAATTTCCCCTTATTTTTTCAGGTTCGAGGCTTCGTAGAGGAAAATATGCAGGCTGCTTTGGTGCTGGGAGCAGTGCACTTTCGTTCTCCAACATAAAAGTAACTGATGCCATGAGAGGCCTATCATTCGGACAGTCTTGAGCACAGGAGTCCGACATGGATACACCGTAGAACTTCATCAAGTGAACAACTCTCAATAACCGAAGGTGCACCAGTTCTGTTGCTTTTCCATCTTCCCACAGTCTCCATGCCTAAGCCAATAGAAACAACTTCTGATCAAGTTACTATGTTTGATGTATTGAGATTTCTACGTATTTATCCATACTTACATAAGCTGTAAGGCCGACAAAGTTCACTACGAGTTGCGGCGAGGTGATCTTCAAGCCACTTACAATCTCCAAGAGAAGAACACCGAAGCTATAGGTGTCCGATTTTACAGAAAAGGCACCTCCCATCACATATTCAGGCGACATGTAACCACTGTTTTAGACAATTCAACGAGGTGCATAATTTGGGATAAACTAGACAATAGAAATTAGAACCTTGAGACATAGCTAGTGCATTGAATTACTTACTATGTCCCAACAACCCGGGTAGTGTTTGCCTCTTGTTTGTTTCCACCAAAGATCCTCGCCATACCGAAGTCTGATATTTTGGGAGTCATTTCAGAATCCAACAATATGTTGCTTGGTTTGAGATCTCTGTGAATTATAGTTAATCTTGAATCTTGGTGGAGGTAAAGAAGCCCTCTCGCTACCCCTTTAATTATTTTGAAGCGTGTGTACCAATCAAGCACATATTGTCTTGTATCGTCTGCAAAGATGAATAATAAATGAAATATATCATCAGTGATGAGTGGTGTTCTTTTGGTTAATCAAAAACTTGTAATATGCATTAGAAGTCTGAACATACCAAAAAGGAATGTGTCCAAGCTTTTGTTAGGTAAGTATTCATAGATAAGTAACCTCTCATCTCCATAAATACAGCAACCAAGAAGTCTAACAAGATTTCTGTGTTGCAATTTCACAATCAGAATTATTTCATTTCTGAACTCCTCTATCCCTTGGGCAGAGCCCTTACTAAGCCTTTTGATAGCAACTTCTTTGTCACCTTGCAACATTCCCTACATGTTTTGCATCATCCTGAACTGTTAAACAATGAAAGCAATAGTTTCCACAAATAAAATTATCCTTCAAAAACAGAGAACGTGCTACTATAACTATGGAGGCAAGGCTTTCTGCTACCTTGTAAACTTTACCAAAACCTCCACTTCCAATTTGGTTAAATTCAGAGAAATTATCCGTTGCAGCAGCAATATCTTCGAAGCTAACAAATGGAAACTCCACATGTTCACCGTCCATTTCGCTGGACGAGCTAAGGTATCCTAGCATCAGCCCCTTGTGTATTTCCTTCTTCTGCCGTGTGCCTGCTAAAGATTAATACTTTTGTTACTAACACTCGTAAAAAGAAGTAGAATTTTGAAAATAAAGGTTGGTTTTCATTCTACCTTTGTATTTGCATATGCTGACAAGGGCTATACATGCAAGTATCAGCACACATGCCAAGGTTGGGAGTACAATCTTTACCAATTTGCTATTCTTTTGAACTGCAAAATGAATCATGTATAAGTTTAGCACATCGCTAATTTACAGCCATGAGTGAACCGTTGACCGAATAAAAGTGCTACACATAACGCTCTAGAATTACTGCTAGGCTTGTGCTAAAAAGAGGTCTAATGGTGCATTATGCTTGTATAGAATAGTCATAGATCTATCAATACGCTTACACCACAGTAGTTGGGCACAAAGGAAGTATTTGTCCGCTACTGATATACTGTTAACTTCATAAATTTAGTAGACGCCCCATGATTAAATGTTGGTGTTCATTTGATAACATCAAGTGCCATGCTATCATAAGGCTAGAAGCCTAGAATGCAGTTGGTGCATACCAGGAGAGTAGGCAAGCCGGAGGTGCAGGTTCTCGCCATAGCCGCTATACTTTCCTGTGTCGATTAGCTCCCCTGTCCAAACCAAGCAACTTGACTGGTCGGCCATAGCATCATTAGTGCTCAAGTTGGCATAAGCGTAGGCTGTACACGAGCAATTGTTGCTGCACTCAGTCATGCACTCGCCGAAGCTTCTGTTCTGGACACGAAAAATTTGTCGGGGACCATCATCCTAGGTAAGGTCACAAAATGACTTTGCTTGCTGCATTTCAGCTCTTCGATTCTTCGACATCCGTTTGAAAAGTTAGGACCAGAGGGCTCAAACCCATCGAGGCAACTACATGTTGGGACAGCCGCCATGTAGTCACAATAGCCGAACGGGCCACATGAAGCGTAGATGTTGCAGCTAGCGTTGAGCGCGGTGATGGTTGTCCATGACGAGCGGTTGTTCAAGCTCAGAGTCAACACACCCATGTAGTCGAGCGTAAGATGTGCATACTGTGAGCCACCAGAAACTCTAAAATCATAATAGAACCCATCCCCTGTTCTGACAATGGCTTCATACAAGACAGTATTCTGGTATATGCTGCCAACCGCCATCTCACCGTTGAAGATAGAGAGGCGGCGGTAGGGCCTAGTCCCGTTCCAAAGGAAAAACTGAAGGTCTGAGCTAGGATCAAGGCTCATAGAGAAGACTCCAGTTGACAGGTCATTGAGGCCCTTAGAAGCAATCAGGCGCCACACGACATGGCCCTTCTTGCTCAACACGATCCTACCTGGGAGGAGCATGTCCGTCGGGTGATCAAAACTCTGCCATATGGATGTGCCATTTGGAGACTGGAGGACAAAGTTCCCCGTGTCAAGCAGCACCGCGACAACTCCCATGCCCCTGATGTTGTTCTTCACGGCCCAAGGAGTGCGACCTTGGGAGTCCGACAACACCAGGTCAGAACTGTTGGTGATGGCGAGCGTCGGAGACGAAGCGGCGGCGATTGGATCATCGCGGTTGGCGGTCCATACAACGGTGCGGCCGGGCATGTTGTGGTACCATATGCCAAGGTACAAGCTCGTGTTGGAGCCATCCAGGGAGAAGAAGCCGAGCGCAAAGTCCCCGCCCTTGGAGACGATGGTGTCGCCGGGGGAGAGCGGCCTTGCAGGCGGCAGCCGGTCATCGGATCTGCAGAATGGACTCAAGAACAGGAGGATCAAAACTGGAATGCACGGCGTGCCGGCCTGCTTCATCTTCCTGCGAATAAGGAAACTACATAGTTCTTCAGAACAATTGGGGTAGTTGGGGATTCTTCTTCCGGCGAAATCGAAATTGGAGAATGCAAGCAAGAGTAGTAGTATCGTGTCGTGTCTGTGCGAAGACAAGTCGTCGACGATGCTACAGGCGAAAGGAAAAGTCGTTGGTAGGTGTTCAGGGTTCAAAGTCTGCTTCGGGGATATTTGACTTTGGACTGAGAGTGCGACAGGGGAAACCTGACGGCTCGGAGGCGTGGACTGAGCGTCACGCCACGGCAGCGAGCTCCTGCTGCCCCCTCAACCCATGACGGTAAGCACGGCGACCTCCTTCCGCCGCCGCCGCCAAGGCACCAACCACCGAGGGGAACGCCCTACCGTCGGCGGCCGCCAGCCGCGGACGACGCCGTCGCCCTACTGCTGGTGCCAGGCCTGGACCGCATGGCCGATTCGGATCGGAGCGACGGCGACGGCGTGGCTTCTCCATTCGCGCCCGGATTGCTCTACCGGAGAGGTAGAGGAGGTATAATCGCGGCGACCGGCGCGGATTTGGCCGAGGAACCGACGGGGGAGTTTGGGGAAGAACTTTGCTTCTTTGTTTTTTTTTTCAGAGCAAGGGAAATACGTAGCTTTTTTTTAAGGGATAGCAAGGGAAAGAGCTTTGCTGGAAACGTCACGAGCTCTCGATATGGGCCTCCCAACCTTGCACCATTACACGGGCTTTCGGCCCCGTAAGCACTTCCACAGCCGCCACACGGGCTTTCGGCCCCGTAAGCTCATTCATCACGGTAGATGCATTGGAGGCTTGTATCCCATCACATCCGGAGCACTTAGTCGAAAGCGTCGTCATCAAGTTTACTCCGTCATCAAGCCCTACTTGGCGAGATGGCATCAAAGATTAGGACATCCTTCTTCGGTCATAGTCAAGCAAGTAGTGAATAAAGGCAATCTTCCATTGTCATCTAGTCAAAATATTGAGTCTGTTTGTGATGCTTGTCAGTATGCAAAGAGTCGTCAACTCCCTTATCCTAAGTCAAATAGTGTGTCTCGTGCTCCATTGGAACTTATTTTTAGTGATGTATGGGGTCATGCAAGAGATTCTTTTGGAAGGAAAAAATATTATGTTAGCTTTATTGATGACTTTAGCAAGTTCACTTGGATATATTTGCTTAAGTTTAAATCTGAAGTTCTTTCCATCTTCCAAGAATTTCATAAACTGGTTGAGCGTCAATTTAATGTAAAGATTATTGCAGTCCAAAGTGACGGGGAGGAGAGTATGAGAAACTCAACTCTTTCTTTCGTGACATTGGTATTAGTCATCATGTCTCTTGCCCTCATGCTCATCGTGAGAATGGCTCCGTAAGCGTAAACATCGCCACATTGTCGAAGTAGGTCTATCCCTTCTAGCTCATGCATCCATGCTCTTAAAATATTGGGATGAAGCCTTTATTGCTGCCACTTATCTTATAAATCGTCTTCCCAAAGAAAGTGATTGGTCATATTACTCCTTTGGAAAAATTGTTTCATCAAAACCAGACTATAATTCCTTGAGAATTTTCGGTGTGCTTGTTACCCTAATCTTCGTCCATATAATCATCACAAACTTGAGTTTCGTTCTACTCAATGTGTGTTTCTCGGTTATAGTAACCTTCACAAAGGATACAAGTGTCTTGAAATTTCTCTTTGGGCGAATCTATATTTCTCGTGATGTTATATTTGATGAAACAATATTCCCTTTTGAAAAACTTCATCCAAATGCCGGAGCTCTACTTCGTGCAGAAATTGCACTTCTTCCGGAGTATATGACTAGTCCAGATCACGGGGGTGAGTTAAATAGTGCTGATCATGTGACTAATCCTATAGAAAATATGTTTTTTGATGATAAAAGTGCAGCTTCAGGGCGTGATTTTATGCAAAGGGATGCAGCCAAAGCTGTCACGGGATTCCAGGAAGATTTGGGCGGCAGCAGTACAGGATCCGAGGAAAATTCCTGTGTCAGACTGGGCGCACGATCCCAGGAGATTCCCTCCGTGTCGCATGCGCCAGCCGACAACAGCCCAGGCAGCGTGGGCCAGCCTAGCCGAGCCGGCGCGGGTCAGTGCCGCTTCCCAAAGCGCCACGCCACAGCTGGCTGGTGGGCTGGTGGCCGACCAGGCGACAGGCCCGGGGCCCAGCACCAACGTCTCGCCCCGCGCATCCGAGGAGACAGCCAGCGAGGGTGACACGCGGCACGGCTCCAGTGGAGCGCTGATCGCGAGGGTGATCTCTGTCGCCTCGGATCTGGAGCGATCCGGCGCAGCTGATCCAGATCGGTCTGGCGTAGCGGATCCGACCGGATCTTCTGTGGTTGCAAATTCTGCTGATGATTCTGATGCGCCAGGTATTTCACTTCGACACACGAGATCTCGGTCCGGTATTGTTAAGAATAAGGAATACACCATGGCACTATAAGGTATGATAAAATAAAACGTGCTTTTCTCACTAGTATGGGTGAACCAACTCATTTGCATGATGCACTTGCTAGTAAGGAATGGAAAAAGGCCATGGATGTTGAATATGAAGCACTTATGAAAAACAAAACTTGGCGTCTAGTACCACCAACAAAGGGCATAAATGTCATAGATTGCAAGTGGGTATACAAGATCAAGAGAAAATCTGATGGAAGCATAGACAGATATAAGGCGAGGTTAGTTGCAAAAGGTTTCAAGCAGAGATTTGGTATTGATTATGATGATACTTTCAGTCCTGTTGTTAAAGCGGCAACTATTCTACTTGTGCTATCTGTTGCGGTTTCCGAGGGTTGGAGTTTAATGCAGCTAGATGTTCAGAACGCGTTTCTTCATGGTGTTCTGGAAGAAGAGGTTTTTATGCGGCAACCACCAGGTTATGAGAACAAAAGCTCACCTCATTTTATTTGCAAGTTAGATAAGGCTTTATATGGTTTGAAACAGGCCCCAAGAGCACGGTACTCAAGGTTGAGCACTCGGTTACAACAACTTGGGTTTAGACAATCTAAGGAAGATACCTCATTGTTCTTCTATCAAAAAGGAAATGTCATTATCTATGTTTTAGTATATGTTGATGACATTATTGTTGCTAGTTCAAGTTCAGATGCTACCACTTGTTTGCTTAAGGATTTAAAGATGGAGTTTGCTCTTAAAGATCTAGGAGATCTTCATTATTTTCTTGGCATAGAGGTCAAACAGATAAAAGATGGTATACTTCTTTCACAGGAGAAATATGCTCATGACATACTCAGGAGAGTAGGGTTGGAAAACTGCAAACCTGTAAGTACACCAATCTCAACGTTAGAAAAACTCACAGTTGATAGTGGAGAAGCACTTGGACCTGAGGATGCAACAAACTATAGAAGTGTTGTGGGTGCATTACAATATTTGACTCTTACACGTCCTGATATTTCTTACTCTGTGAACAAAGTGTGTCAATATTTGCATGCACCTACTACCACTCATTGGACTGCAGTTAAAAGAATTGTAAGGTATCTGAAGTTCTCAGAAGGACTTGGACTGAGAATTGTCAAGTCTTCGTCTATGCTTGTGACTGCTTACTCAGATGCAGATTAGGCAGGATGCCTGATGATAGGAGGTCTCTGAGTGGATTTGCTGTTTTCTCGGGAACAAATCTTATATCATGGAGTGCAAGGAAACAAAGCTACGCTTTCAAGGTCAAAATCAAGCAGAATATAAGGCTCTAGCAAATGCCACAGCTGAAGTCATGTGGATTCAAACATTGCTTTATGAGCTTGGAATTAAGACTCCACAAGTTGCAAGATTATGGTGTGATAATATTGGTGCAACCTATCTTTCAGCTAATCCTGTTTTTCATGCACGCACTAAACATATTGAGGTTGATTTCCACTTCGTCAGAGAAAGAGTAGCTCGCAAACTGCTTGACATAAAGTTTATACCCACCGGTGATCAAGCTGGCTGATGGCTTTACAAAACCTCTCACTATGAGGAGGCTTGATGAGTTTAAGTTCAATCTCAACCTTGGAATTGCGTAGGTTTAGATTGAGTGGGAGTGTTGGAATATTTGTATAGAGATAGAGTTGTATAGAGAGAGGACTTCTTTTGTTTAAACTTGTATCTCCTCTCTATCTCTTCTTCTGTTCCAACTCAACTTCCTACCGATCGATCTATCGATCGTTTACTTCTTGTCAGCCACGGCATTGCCGATATAAATATAAGTGCGGCCCGAGCAAAGGGTTTAACGCTTCCCAACAATCTTACAGTGTGCAAACTATGTTATTAAACATCTAACGGCCTTCTACTGTTGTGGAACTCATTACATTTACAGAATAGTTCATGTTGTCCCTTGCTTCTCCATCGTCACACTTACTTGGAGAAAAATATACATGTTGTTTTGGAGTTGGAAGCAGTGCGCTTTCATTCTCTATCATAAAACATAACAGATGACATTAGTGGCCTATCATCGGGATGGTCTTGAACACACAAGAGTCCCACATGAATACACAGTAAAACTTCCTGAAGTGTGCAGCTTGGCAAAATTGAAGAGTCCACTAGCTCAGTTGCATTTCCATCTTCCCATACTCTCCATGCCTGGCCAATATGAGGAAATCATGTTACAAATATTTTTGTGTGTTATCCTGCAAGGTTGTTAACTTGTAACTTTGCGTATTCCATAAAAATTACATAAGTTATCAGACTACAAAAGTTTGTCTTGTGCTGAGGTGAGCTGATCTTCAACCCACTAACAATCTCCAACAGAAGAACGCCGAAGCCATAAGTGTCGGATTTCACTGAAAAGGCACCTCCGATCGCATACTCAGGTGACATGTAGCCACTGTTTAAAACAATCAACAGGTTAGTATGGAACGTATAAAGTCTCCTTAACCATAAAAAGTAGCCTTTTAGTGGTCTACTTACTATGTCCCAGCGACCCTGGTTGTGTTTGCATGATTTTGGTTTGCACCAAAGATTCTTGCCATACCAAAATCTGAAATTTTTGGAGTCATTTCGGTATCCAATAGAATGTTGCTTGCTTTTAGATCTCTATGAATTATTGTTAATCTTGAATCTTGGTGAAGATAAAGAAGCCCTCTTGCTACCCCTTTAATTATTTTGAACCGCGTCAGCCAATCAAGCACATGTTTTTGTGCAACATCTGTCATGATTAGCATGAAATGAAAATAGTCATAATGAATATCATTTTGGTTAATGTAAGAATTTTGCTATATGTGATCAACAAACTAGCACATACCAAAAAGAAAGGCATCCAAACTTTTGTTAGGTAAATATTCGTAGATCAGCAACTTCTCATCCTCCTGAATGCAAAATCCAAGAAGTCTGACTAGGTTCTTGTGATGCAGCTTGGCAATCAGAACTACTTCATTTTTGAACTCCACTATACCTTGTTTAGAACCCTTACTGAGCCTCTTAACAGCAACTTCATTTCCACCTTTCAGCGTGCCCTACATAAGCAGATATTTCTCAGTTGAGCAGCAATGCCTTGACTCATATAGTTGCCTTTTCACACGAAGTGCACTTTGTCACCCTTTTAACTTTGAGCCGAGGAGATATTATTTCAACTTTGTAAATTTGAACATCAAAACTAGTGGAAATCACCAACTCATCCCAAACAATGTCGATTTAGACAATATGGCATCAAGACAGACATGTTTCACTAATTTGGTACCCACTTCAAGTTATTTGGTCATCAATAATAATAATAAATAGAGGACCATAAGTCATCAACATATCCACACCACATCATCCAAGTCAGGGGCAATTTCTTGGTTACGACAACTAATGTGTGTGTGGTGGGCGATATTTTGGCAACAATTTTTTTAGATCACCAAAAAATAATCGAAGTTAAGGATTTTTCTAGAGTTAAAAAACAATTGAAGGGTAAATTAGGTTTGTTTACTTTTCTATCCAATACATGTTATGCTACAAGTATCACTTTCTGTTACCTTGTAAACTTTGCCAAAACCTCCGCGTCCAAGTAAGTTCGAATCAGCGAAAAAATTTGTTGCTGAAAGGATGTCTTCATAGCTAACAAATGGAAATTCTGTACTTTCGCCTCCGAGTCTGTTGGATGTACTGAAGTATCCTTGCATTAGTGTGTTCTGGTTTTCTCTCCTTCGCCGTTTGCCTGCTGGTTGAGACATCCATTATTTCTTTACTTGTGCTATAAGAATGTCATATTTCAGTAATAAGAGGACTTTTGTTACGCTACCTCTACATTTGTACATCCAGACGAGGGCTATGCATGTTAGTAGCAGCAAGAATGCCACAATCGGGAGTACAATCTTTACTGAACTTATCTTTTTGTCAACTGCATAAATGCAACCGGTAAGAAATTGAGAATCCACTTGCATAAATACCATGACAAATTTAGAAAGCTAGTTAAGTGCCTAGAAACACATGCTATTTCCATGGAAATAGAGGAAATGGGAGACCAAATACCAGGAGCATCGGCAAGTCGGAAGTAAAGGTTCTCGCCAGCGGTTCCTTTCCCAGCGTTAGTAAGTTCCCCTAACCAAACCAAGCACCTTGATGAGTCAGCCATAGCACCAGCCCTGCTCAAGTTGGCATAAGCGTAAGCCGTGCATGAGCAGTTGCGGTTGCACTCGGCAGTACACTCATCAAAGCTTTTATTCTGTATGTGCAAGAACTTGTCTGGAACCTTCATCCCAGGTAAGGACACAAAATGACTCGGTTCGCTGCATTTCAGCACTTTCTTTCTCTTACATCCTTTAGAAGAGCTAATATCATCAATGGGCTCAAACCCCTCAAGACATTGGCAGGCTGGGATAATCTGAGTGTAGTCACAATAACTGAACGGGCCACACAAGGCATAGAGGTCGCATGTGTTAGATGTGTATAGTCCCTTTTCGATATATCCCCATTGTATAAGGGGTTTTCTGCACTTTGACACACATGTATATGTAATGGCTTTTGGCCCTCAGGAAATGTTAGTTGCTGAATATCCAACATGGTATCAGATGCTAGGCTAGCCTCTCCCCCTCGCACGCTGCAACTCCGTGCTCCCTCCTCCTAGCCTCCCTCGCCTCCAGCTGTTTTCTGCTCGATTCCGGCCGCCCCGGCTGGATTCCGGCCCGCCCGAGCTTGCCTCTGCCGCCTCCGCACCCATCCCGTCCGGTTCCGCCACTTGCTGCTGCCCAGTTCGACCTCGGCTCGGCCCGATTCCACGACCGCGCGGCTCCTTCCCCGACTCGAGCGTCCTCCTGCTGGTCTCGGGTGCGGCCTCTCTGCCTGTTCGGGAGCTCCTCCTCTCGCGCCGGGCCGTGCGGCGCGACCGGCTAGGCCGCTTCTTCCTTCCCGTCGGCCCTGCTTCCCGCTGCTGCTGCCTGCCCCTGGCCTCTGCTCACCGTGTCGAGCGAGCGGACATGCGGGCGTACGCGCAGGGGCATCCAGCGAGCGAGCGGGCGCTCGATCTCTTGAGCGCTTGATTCCGTTTTGATCCAGAACGGGACTTCCTGTTCCCGTTGACTAAAAAAACAGAGAGAGAGAAAGGGATATCTCAGTATGTCATCTTCGGGCTATGTGGCTGTTCCTCGCTGCTCGGTGATCTTCGATGGCACCAACTATGCTGAGTTTGTGGGCTTCATGCGCATCCATATGCGTGGACTTCTTCTGTGGGGTGTTTTGTCTGGCGAGGTCCCTTGTCCGCCATGTCCTACTGCGCCTGTGGCCCCAATTCCACCCGTGCCGCCAATCCTTGCTGATGATGCTTCTCTGGCTGACCGGGACGCCGCCAAGGCCCTTGATGATGCTGCGGTTGATGCTTATGATCAGTAGGTATCTGCATATTCTGATGCTCTTTCTGTCTATCGGGATGATCTGTCTGCTTACACTCAGTGGTGCAATGATGATGCTCGGGCTGCTGCTGTTCTCTTTTTTTGCGGAAAAAGCTTCCAATCTATTCATCTTCAATCATGGCACTGTTGCAGCGATGTGGTCCTATCTTTGTCAGCGCTATCAGCCCTCTGGCGATGCTCTCTACCTCTCTGTGGTGCGTCACGAGCATGCTCTTCAGCAGGGTGACTCGTCTGTTGATGAATTCTATTCACAAGCAAGGCCGCCATCTGGCGTCGGCTTGACTCACCGAGGATGCTTGTTTGTGGAACTTGTCGCCATTGCCGACCACGCGGTCTGATTTGGAGTTTCAGAGGATTCTTGAGTTCTTATCTCGTCTCCGCTCCGAGTTTGAGCCTAGACGTGCTCACTTGCTTGCTCGTGGTCGTGTTCCTATCTCGGAGGTGCTTGCCGAGCTTCGTGCTGAGGAGACTCGCCTTCGCTCTGCTGGTTTGCTGGTGGTCCCGTCTGTGCTAGCTGCTCGGGCCTCGTGTGTCGCCCGCCGCCACCGCCTCCGCTTGCTCCCGCCTACTCCTCCAGGGGGGGGGGGGCGGTAAGTAAGCCCCTCCTTATCTTTGAGAAGGGCACGTCGCGCCGTGACACCGTCTGTGGTTACTGCTCCCGGCCAGGTCACCCAGAGCCTGATTGTCGCCAGAAGAAGCGAGACCAGAGGTGCTCCTCCTCCAACGGGCCTTCTGTGTCTTCCTTGACTCCATCACTCACTGACCAGGACATTGTTCGCCTCAAGCGTCTTCTTGCTTCCTCAGGCTCTTCGTTGACTGGCTCGGTTGCTGCTGCGACTGCATCCTCCTCCTCACCATCACAGGCATCTACACAGTCAGGTACATCTTCGTGGGTTCTGGATTCAGGAGCCTCTTTTCATATGTCTTCTGATTCTTCCGTGTTGTCTTCTCTCCGACCTCTTGATTCGCCTATTAATGTTCTTACTGCCGATGGCACATCTCTTTCTGTTGCTAGTCGTGGTATTCTTTCCACTCCATATTTTTCTGTTCCGAGTGTTTCACATGTTCCCCGCCTTACCATGAATCTTTTTTCCGCTGCCCAACTCACTGATTCTGGTTGTCGTGTTATTCTTGATACCGACTCTTGCTCCATTCAGGATCGTCGCACCAAGGCTTTGGTTGGTGCTGGCCCCCGGCGCCGTGAGTCAGAGGGCCTTTGGGAGGTTGACTGGCTTTGTGTTCCTTCCGCTGCCACCACTTCTGCCAGCTCTCATGCTCTTGCTGCCTCCTCATCTGCGTCATTCCAGCAGTGGCATCATCGACTTGGTCACATCTGTGGCTCTCGCTTGTCTTCCTTAGTTCGTCAGGGCCTCTTAGGGTCTGTATCTGGAGATGTCTCCTTACATTGTAACGGTTGCAGACTTGGTAAACATACTCAGTTACCTTATCCTACTAGTGAGTCTGTATCTCAGCGTCCTTTTGACTTAGTTCATTCTGATGTCTGGGGTCCTGCTCCCTTTGATTCGAAAGGTGGTCATCGCTACTATGTTTTGTTTATTGATGATTTCTCTCGCTACACTTGGCTCTACTTCATGAAATCTCATAGCGAGGTTCTCCCTATATACAAACGTTTTGCTGCCATGGTTCACACCCAGTTTGCCACGCCCATTCAGATTTTTTTCAGGCCGACTCACCGGAGAGTATATCTCTCAGCTGTTGCGTGGTTTTCTCGCGGAACAGGGTACTCTTGCCCAGTTCTCCTGTCCTGGTGCTCATGCTCAAAATGGTGTTGCCGAGCGCAAGCATCGTCACTTGCTTGAGACGGCTCGTGCGCTGATGATTGTTGCTTCCCTTCCACCCCATTTTTGGGCTGAGGCTGTCTCCGCATCAACCTATCTCATCAATATTCGCCATCGATCGCTTTCTGCAGGTGGCATTCCTATGGAGTATCTCACCGGTCGCTCTCCGACTACTCGCTCTTCAGATGTTTGGATGCGTCTGCTATGTTCTTCTTGCCCCCCGAGAACGCACCAAACTGACTGCTCAGTCGGTTGAGTGTATTTTCCTTGGCTACAGTGGTGAGCACAAGGGCTATCGATGTTGGGATCCTGTGGGTCGTCGCTTGCGCATCTCGCGTGATGTGACTTTTGATGAGTCTCGCTCTTACTACCCACGTTCTTCTTCCTCGAGTTTCTCTGTGGACGACCTTTCCTTCCTTCTCCTTCCCGATACACCCTGCTATGTGCCTCAGGTGTCACCTCTTCCTCCGGCATCTCTCATTCCTTCTCATTCACCCCCGACCCCGTCTTCTCCATCCTCCTCCTCCACCTCTCCCCCATCCTCTCCAGCCCGTCGCCCTCTCTCACTGTTTCCTCTCCACTATACTCGACGATCTCGTCCTGAGGATGTCTCCTCTGACGAGCCTTCCACTTCTGGTGCACCTCCTCTCACACCTCCTCCGGTTCATAACCTCCGTTCTCGGCCTCATCCTCCGCCTGATCGCTACTCCCCTGATCGGTACGGTCTCTGCTTTTGATCGAGCCCACTTCCTATCGTGACCGCCATGACTCAGCTGAATGGCAGCTTATGGCGGCCGAGGAGCTGGCTGCTCTTGAGCGCTCTGGCACCTGGGATCTGGTTCCCCTCCCTTCCGGTGTCCGTCCCATCACCTGTAAGTGGGTCTACAAGCTTAAGACTCGCTCTGATGGTTCTCTTGAGCGCTATAAAGCTCGTCTTGTGGCCCGTGGCTTTCAGCAGGAGCAGGGGCGCGATTATGATGAGACTTTCGCTCTTGTGGCCCACATGACCACTGTCCGCACTCTCCTTGTTGTGGCTTCTGTTCGTCAGTGGTCTATCTCTCAACTTGATGTTCAGAACGCTTTTTTCAATGGCGAGTTGCGTGAGGAGGTTTATATGCAGCCACCACAGGGGTACTATGCTCCTGATGGTATGGTCTCAGAGACTTCGCCGCTCCTCTATGGTCTCAAACAGTGCCCTCGCTACCGGGTTTGAGCGCTTTCAGATCTGTGGTGACCGCCGCTGGTTTCTTGCCCAGTGACCATGATCCCAAGACTTTGTTTGTTCACACGTCTCCTCGTGGTCGGACTCTTCTCCTTCTCTATGTTGATGACATGATCATCACTGGTGACGACACTGATTACATTGCCTTTGTTAAGGCTCGCCTTCGCGACCAGTTTCTTATGACTGATCTTGGTCCACTTCGCTACTTTCTTGGGATTGAGATCTCCTCGACCTCTGATGGCTTCTACATCTCCCAAGAAAAATATATTCAGGATCTTCTTGCTCGCGCTGCTCTCGGTGATGAGCGCACGGTTGTGACCCCTATGGAGCTCAACGTTCAGCTTCGTGCCACCGATGGTGACCCTCTTCCTAATCCCACTCGCTATCGTCATCTTGTTTGCAGTCTTGTCTATCTTGCTGTTACGCGTCCTGACATCACCTATCCTGTCCACATCCTGAGTCAGTTTGTTTCAGCCCCCACCTCTGTCCACTACAGTCATCTCTTTCGTGTTCTACGATATCTTCGTGGCACGATCTCTCAGCGCCTTTTCTTTCCCCGCTCCAGCTCTCTTGAGCTCCAGGCCTACTCTGATGCTACCTGGGCTAGTGATCTCTCTGATCGACGCTCGATGTCTGCTTATTGTGTCTTTCTTGGTGGCTCTCTTATTGCCTGGAAGACAAAGAAACAGATTGCTGTTTCTCGCTCGAGTACAGAGGCTGAGTTGCGAGCCATGGCCATGTTGACGGCTGAGGTGATCTGGTTACGGTGGTTACTTGAGGATTTTGGTTTGTCTGCTACTACCTCGACTCCCTTCTTTGTCGACAAGATCTGGCGCTTATCGGTATTCTGGCGTGACCGGTGAAGCATAAGCTCACCAAGCACATTGGTGTGGATGCCCACTTTGTGCGTCTTGTGCGAGATCAGACTCTCGCTCTTCACTATGTGCCCTCACGAGTTCTGATTGGCGGACTTCTTCACCAAGGCACAGACTCGAGCACAGCACGCCTTTTTCCTCTTCAAACTTAATGTTGTTGCTCCACCATGAGTTTGAGGGGGGGGGGGGGGTGTTAGATGTGTATAGTCCCTTTTTGATATATCCCCATTGTATAAGGGGTTTTCTGCACTTTGACATACATGTATATGTAATGGCTTTTGGCCCTCAGGAAATGTTAGTTGCTGAATATCCAACAGCATGCAGCAGTGGGGTGTTCACCAATTAGTGCCCATGAAGATGACTGATTGTTCCAGCTTAGAAATTGGGACTTGCCACTGTAGTCAAGTGTGATGCGTGTGAATGGCGAGTTCTCAGAGATTGTGAACATGATGTAGTACTCACCTCTAGAGTTGATATTCGCTTCATACAGTACAGATCCGGTGTTGCTCAGGTATGTCCCTCCGTAAATCACCGAAGCTTCATTCAACACAGTGGTGCGGCAGTATGGCTTGGTCCCATGCCAAATGATGAGCTGAGGGGTTGGCGAGCTGGGGTCACTACTTAAGGAGAAGTTCCCGGAGGACGGGTCATGCGGTCCCTTCCAAGCAATGAACCGCCCGACAACTTGTGCCTTGTAGCTTGCCAAAAATCTCATTGTTGGAAGCATTGTGTCGGTCGGGTGATCAAAGCTCTGCCATATGTCCGCACCATTCGGCGACCGGAGAACAAAGTTCCCCGAGTTGAGTAGCACTGCATGAGCTTTGGAAACTCTAGCGGGTATATTGCTTGCTGTCATCCATATATTGCGGCCACTGGAGTCAGATAATACCAATGATGAATTGTTGGTGACGGTAAGCGTCCCGGACGAAGGGTTGGTGATTGGGTTGTCTCGATTGGCGACCCACACAACAGTCCGTGGTCCGGGGAGGCTATGGTACCATATGCCAAGGTAAAAGCTCCTGTTGGAGGTCGTCGGGAAGAAGAAGCCAAGAGCGAAATCTCCGCTTTCGGAGATGAGAGTGTGGCCGTGGGTGAGTGGCTTTGCTTGTGTGAGTTGATCATCAGATTTGCAGAATGAACTCAAGAATAGGAGGAAGAAGATGGGGATGTAGCGCATAGCCATTAGGCTGCCTCCTTCATCTCTGCTTGTGCCGAGGGTGAAAATGTGTCATAGATATAGATGCAAGATGTCAAACTGTGGAGTTAATGGGACAGGTGATATGTATAAAGACATCAAGGTCGGCAACTTGGCATAGACCATAGCACAGATGGCCGGCCAGTAGACGACCGGCCGGAGAGCAGAATCAACGTCTCACACGACGGTGCTGCACGCGCAAAGAAAATTCGTCACTACGGGTCCAGATTGGAGTCTGGAGTGAGAGGGCGACAGGAGAAACCTCACATCATGTCATGTGGGTATCCTTGCTGCCGCATTTCTAGTGGAGGAAGGTAAGCTGGTGGTCGTGTACGCGGCGTGTGGTGTCTTCTTCTCTCTGCTCTCCGACGATCTATCTGGTCTCTCATCACGGCCTCGGCCACAAAAGAGTCATGAGCTTGACCCACACTGGAATAGCGACGTGTGTGGTAATGCCGTGTCTTGTTTGACATTGGCATCCCTTGGGCTGCTTCCCTGGGTTTTATTTTCTATTGTTAAACAAATGTTCTATTGTTGCATCCTGTTCACGAGAGCAACATCTTTTATTTCCTTCTCAACTACGCTTAACCAGGTTATCTTTAGTTAGAATTACGCCTTACGCACAAACCACATAAACACTTTTTTTTAATGGCACCTTAACTTTTCATATATGAACCGTCCTTGGGGTAGTCCTGGTGTTAGTCAAATCCGTGTACATGGATTTAACCGAGAAAACTCCTGACACGGATAGCTTCCAGTGCAAAGAGTCTTCTACATCAGAAAGGTTAACCTCCATTAACCTACGCACGAGATGTAGGAATCTATCCCACCGCTCACCCATAAGCGACCGCCGAAACTGCATGTTAAGAGGAATGGATCCCAACACTGTAGCAACAGAGACCTCTTTCCGTTGTGCAATGTTATAAAGAGATGGATACTGCAAGGCTAATGGGGTTTCTCCTAACCAGGTGTCCTCCCAAAACCTAATATCTTGTCCATTCCCTACAATGAATTTAATCGTGTTAAAGAAGGCGACCTTTGTCCTCATCAGCCCCTTCCAGAATGGAGAGTCAGATGGTTGTGCCGTAACCTGGGCGAGCGTTTTGAAACAATGATATTTATTATTCAGCAGCTGAATCCAGACCCCTGCTCTTTCTATCTATAGACGGTACAACCATTTGCTAAGCAGACACTTGTTTTTCACTTCTAGATTTTTAATACCCAAGCCTCCCTGGTCCTTCATTCTACAAATAATGTCCCCTTTTGCGAACCGATACTTAGCCTTGTTTTCAACAATTTGCCAAAAAAATCTAGATCGATAAAAAATCTAGTTCAAAGAATGAAAGGAGAAACATTGGCATACTTGTGAGTATCGAATTAATAAGAATCAATCTTCCTCCATAAGACAAGAGTTTGCGCTTCCAGCAACTTAGTTCTTTTCAAACCGATCTTCAATACATTTCCATTCTTTATTAGCGAGCTTGCAGTGATAGAATTGGAATCCCTAAATACATAAAGAATAACGGACCCAATTCACACCCGAACAAGTGCTTATAATTTTCTTGTTCTTTTTTGGCGCGTCCAAAGCAGAACAGTTCACTCTTATTAAAGTTAATCTTCAGCCCGGCCAAATATATGTGCCATTTGCAAAGTGGAGGACGAAGATATCTGTGTCCAGCAGCACTGCAACAACTCCAGCTCCCCCATAGGTGATATTAATCTTGGTCGTCCATGAAGTAATGCTTTGGGAGCCCGACAACAATTGAGGTGATGGTTCTTCGGGGCAGCTTAGCGAGTGGGTGTGTGGTTGGAGACTTCTTCCTCGTCCTTCCAACTTCAATAACACAATCTAGAAAGGACTGGTATTGATGAGACTAGTAACACGATAAAGAGAGCGAGGTCGACCTAGACCATAACAAAAGATGGCCAGACGACCGGCAGGAGAGCAGACTCCAAAGTCAGCACTGATGGTGCTGCTCATGCAAAGAAAAATCGTCACTACTGGGAGGTCCAGATTGGAGTTTATAGTAAGAGGGCGACAGGGGAAAACCCTCACGGCTTCATGCGGTACAGACGAGGATCATGGCACGCTGTTGGCCGTCGTGCGTGGCGACTTCTCTTCTGTCGGCTTAAAATCGCGTCTGACCAAGATTAATCTCAGGATGATACACACTAAATAGTATAAAATCGCTGCAAAAATTAATTTGTACTGTCAGGAATCAAAAGTTCAATCAACATTCATGTCACACAGTAAGTCAGTATGTAAAAACAGTGCCTTCTTTATACAGGAAAAAGGGCTTCAGGAATACATGTCAAAAAAAATTCAAAATCAAGGCAAAAAGGAGGTTATGTAGCAGGCTTGACCATCACCAACATTCATATGCGTAAAGACAACTTCAAGTTCATAATACAAGGCTAAAGGGATGTATCTGTCAAGAGCAGCTTTAGCATGCTCCCTCTTACCTCACATGAGAGGTAAGAGTACGTAGTAGATCTGAGCCGTTGATCACATTAATTAATGGTCGGATTAACTCTTACCTTCTTACCTCATATGTAAAAAGAGGGGGTAAGAGGGAGCATGTTAAAATTTGCCATCTGTCAAGCAGACAAAAGTGCAGCTTAATAATAGTGTTCCCAATTTGATTGATTTGTGGAACTTTTAGGCTAACATTACATACTAAGAAGAGAGATAAGCAAATAGTATACATCTACAATGATAGTCTGAGTTAGATGCAGAAGAGACAAGTGTACCGGGTGATATGTTCATGAGCACAATATCTACTGCAATTTAAGCTGCTAATACTGATACAGTGCCTACATTTCTTGTTAGTTCCCAATTCACAGCCTTTTCACTATGACACAACAACCTACTGACAAAAATTGCACTCCACATATTTGTACATCATAAAGTATCAACTTCTGATAAAGTGTACAGCTTCCCATCTAACGCCCTTCAAGTGTTGTGATACTCACTACATTCATAGAATTTTCCATGTTTTCCCTTATTTTTCCAGGTTCGAAGCTTCGTAGAGGAAAATATGCAGGCTTCTTTGGTGCTGGGAGCAGTGCACTTTCATTGTCCAACATAAAAGTAACTGATGCCATGAGTGGCCTATCATTCGGACAGTCTTGAACGCACAGGAGTCCGACATGGATACACCGTAGAACTTCATCAAGTGAACAACTCTCAATAACTGAAGAGTGCACCAGTTCTGTTGCTTTTCCATCTTCCCACAGTCTCCATGCCTAAGCCAATAGAAACAACTTATGATCAACTTACTATGTTGGATATATTGAGATTCTATGCATTTATCTATACTTACATAAGCTGTAAGGCCGACAAAGTTCATTACGAGTTGCGGCGAGGTGATCTTCAAGCCACTTACAATCTCCAAGAGAAGTACACCGAAGCTATAGGTGTCCGATTTTACAGAAAAGGCACCTCCCATCACATATTCAGGCGACATGTAACCACTGTTTTAAACAATTTAACAAGAGGTGCATAATTTGAGATAAACTAGACAATAGAAATTAGAACCTTGAGACATAGCTAGTGCATTGAATTACTTACTATGTCCCAACAACCCGGGTAGTGTTTGCCTCTTGTTTGTTTCCACCAAAGATTCTCGCCATACCGAAGTCTGATATTTTGGGAGTCATTTCAGAATCCAATAAGATGTTGCTTGGTTTGAGATCTCTGTGAATTATAGTTAATCTTGAATCTTGGTGGAGGTAAAGAAGTCCTCTCGCTACCCCTTTAATTATTTTGAAGCGTGTGGACCAATCAAGCACATATTGTCTTGTATCGTCTTCAAAGATGAATAATATATTAAATATATCATCGGTAATAAGTGATGTTCTTTTGGTTAATCAAAAACTTGTAATATGCAGCAGAAGTCTGAACATACCAAAAAGGAATGTGTCCAAGCTTTTGTTCTTTAAGTATTCATAGATAAGTAACCTCTCATCTCCATAAATACAGCAACCAAGAAGTCTAACAAGATTTTTGTGTTGCAATTTCGCAATCAGAATTATTTCATTTTTGAATTCCTCTATCCCTTGGGCAGAGCCCTTACTAAGCCTTTTGATAGCAACTTCTTTGTCACCTTGCAACATTCCCTACATGTTTTATCATCCTGAACTGTTAAACAATGAAAGCAATCGTTTCCACAAATAAAATTATTCTTCAAAAACAGAACGTGCTACTATAACTGTGGAGGCAAGGCTTTCTGCTACCTTGTAAACTTTACCAAAACCTCCGCTTCCAATTTGGTTAAATTCAGAGAAATTATCTGTTGCAGCGGCAATATCTTCGAAGCTAACAAATGGAAACTCCACATGTTCACCACCCATTTCACTGGACGAGCTAAGGTATCGTAGCATCGGTCCCTTGTGTATTTCCTTCTTCCGCCGTGTGCCTGCTAAAGATTAATACTTTTGTTATTAACACTCGTAAACAGAAGTAGAATGTTGAAAATAAGGGTCGTTTTTCATTCTACCTTTGTATTTGCATATGCTGACAAGGGCTATACATGCAAGTATCAGCACACATGCTAAGGTTGGGAGTACAATCTTTACCAATTTGCTATTCTTTCGAACTGCAAAACAAATCCTGTATAAGTTTAGCAAATCGCTAATTTACAGCCATGAGTGAACCATGGATCGAATAAAAGTGCTACACATAACCCTCTAGAATTACTGCTAGGCTTATGGTAAAAAGAGGTCTAATGTTGCAATATGGCTCAATGGAATAGTCATAGATCTACCAATTATGCTTACACCAAAGTAGTTAGATGCAAAAAAAGTATTTGTCCATTACTGCTATACACTTCATAAATTTAGTAGACTCCCCATGATTAAATGTTGGTGTTTATCTGATAACATTAAGTGCCATGCTAATATAAGGCTAGAAGCCTAGAATGCAGTTGGTGCATATACCAGGAGAGTTGGCAAGCCGGAGGTACAGGTTCTCGCCATAGTCACTAAACTTTCCTGTGTCGATAAGCTCCCCTGTCCAAACCAAGCACCTTGACTGGTCGGCCATAGCATCCTTAGTGCTAAAGTTGGCATAAGCATAGGCTGTACACAAGCAATTGTTGCTGCACTCAGTCATGCACTCGCCAAAGCTTCTGTTGTGGACACGTAAAAATTTGTCGGGGACCATCATCCTAGGTAAGGTCACGAAATGGCTTTGCTTGCTGCATTTCAGATCTTTGATTCTTCTACATCCGCTTGAAAAGTTAGGACCAGAGGGCTCAAACCCATCGAGGCAACGACAGACAGCCGCCGTGTAGTCACAATAGCTGAACGGGCCACATGAAGCGTAGATGTCACAGCTAGCAGGGGGTGCGGTGATGGTAGTCCAGGATGAGCTGTTGTTCAATCTCAGAATCAACACACCCATGTAGTCGAGTGTAAGATGTGCATACTGTGAGCTATCAGAGACTCTAAAATCATAATAGAACCCATCCCCTGTGCTGACAATGGCGTCATACAAGATGATGTTCTGGTATATGTTGCCAGACGCCGTCTCACCGTTGAACATACTGAGGCGATGGTAGGGCTTAGTCCCGTTCCAAATGACTAACTGAAGGTCTGAGCTAGGATCAAGGCTCATAGAGAAGACCCCAGTTGATAGGTCATTGAGGCCCTTAGAAGCAATAAGGCGCCAAACGACATGTCCCTTCTTGCTCAACACAATCCTACCTGGGAGGAGTGTGTCGGTCGGATGATCAAAACTCTCCCATATGGATGTGCCATTTGGAGACATGAGGACAAAGTTCCCCGTGTCAAGCAGCACCGCAGCAACTCCCAAGCCCGTCATGTCGCTCTTCACGGCCCATGGAGTGCGACCTTGGGAGTCCGACAACACCAGGTCAGAACTGTTGGTGATGGCGAGCGTTGGAGACGAAGCGGCGGCGATTGGATCGTCGCGGTTGGCGGTCCATACGACGGTGCGACCAGGCATGTTGTGGTACCATACCCCAAGGTACAGGCTCGCGTTGGAGCCGTCGGGGGAGAAGAAGCCGAGCGCGAAGTCCCCGCCCTTGGAGACGATCGTGTCGCCGGGGAAGAGCGGCCTTGCAGGCGACAGCCGGTCATCGGATCTGCAGAATGGACTCAAGAACAGGAGGATCAAGACTTGAATGCACGGCTTACCAGCCTGCTTCATCTTCCTCTGAAGAAGGAAACTACTAACATAGTTCTTCAGAACAATTGGACTGTTGCAGGGAGTGGACTTTGTAGTTTGGGGATTTTTCTTCCGGCAAAGTCAAAATTGGACAATGCGTGAACAAATCCTCGACGATGCTAGCTACAGGCGCAAGGAAAAATTCGTTGCTAGGTGTTGACTTTTGAAGTCTCCATCGGGGAGAGTTGACTTTGGAAATGAGAGTGCGACAGGGGAAACCTCACGGCTCGGACGCGCGCGTCGGATGGAGGGTCCCGCCACGGCAGCGAGCTCCTGCTGCTCCCTCAACCCATGAAGGCAACCACGGCGAACTCCTTCCGCCGCCGCCGCCTTCGTCCCGGTGCCGGGCCTGGACGCCATGGTCGGTTGGAATCTGAGCTACCGTGTGGCTTCTCAATTCGCGCCCGGATTGCTCTGCCGGAGAGGTATGTTTTTTGAGAAAAACCGGAAGAACTTTGCTTTTTTTTTTTGAGACAATTACTTTGCTTTTCTTTTCGTAACGACCGCTCTACATGGGCCTCCCACCCTTCGATCATCACGGGCTTTCGGCCCCGTAAGTACTTGGGCCAAGGCCCCCCATTCTTTCCACCCCTAAAAAAACAAAAACTGCCACCCGTCAAAAAAAAACTGCCATTCCTTCGTGGATGAGGATAAGGAAAGTTGTGTCGGCCACCGCCAGTGCAGCGCGCCGGTCGAGAGGCGTACAGGCCTCGGAGGAAGCAATTGCCTCAGCCCGTGGTGGCGCAGTGGCAGCCGCTCGTCGCGGAGCCGATGCGAATCCAAGGCGATTTAGCACGATAGGGTCTTCGTAGTCCCGGCTTGAGCAAAGGTACAAAGGGGGCATCTGAATTTGCAACCCGCATTTGGATTCTTGTTCTGAACTGAATTTGCAATATATGTTATTTGCTTGAGGTGCAAAGGGCCGCATCTTGAGTTCAGTGTGCAATTTGTTTGATGGATGGAACAAATGGTGTTGACCATTTGCCACAGTAACATGAAGTGTACAATTTGTCGCGACCTGGAAAAGTTGAAGTGATCTTCATAACGAGTACTCCTTAATTAGTGGTTTCGGGGTTTCGTCTGTTTCGCGTGAAGCGAGACGTAGGGGCGCCCGGGATTGCCGATGTAGGGGATGTACATGAGCCGGACCAACTCTGGCTTCTCTGGGTTTTTCCTTGTTTTCTGTGCAGTTTTCTTGTGTGTTTTTATTTTGTTTTGATGTTTTCCAAATTTTCCTTTTTTCCTTCTCTTCTTTCTTTTTTTATTTTTTTATTAATGAATGTTTGAAAATTTTGTTATTGCCTTTGAAACTACATAATACTTTTAACTTCATGAACATTTTTAAAAATTGTGAACATTTTTAAAAATTATGAACATTTTCTGAATTTGTTTTCCACTATTTTTAAAATATTTTTCAGAAAAAACTAGTTGACCTAGGAACAAAGAAAGCACTATACGTTGCCCTATAAATCTGTAGGCCGAAAAAATGACAAAGCCATTATGGCTAGCTTGTGCGGTACCTGACATAGTTTGCTCATTGCGTCAATGCTAGGGAGATCAATGAATGTGATACCAAGTTGTCACAGACTTGATGGCCAGGAGGGTCAGAGTTGGATATAAGGTTGTAGTCATGGTTAATTCGATGGAATAACCAGTACCTGCGCCAAACTATTGTTGGCAGAAGGGATGAGAAGGGGGTGCTGGGTGCAACAAAGAGGTGAGCAAGTAGACGTTTATCGACTGGAGGGTGCAGGGAGGCGCTTGACTTAGAAATTCAATAAAATTTGAAGGATAAGAGAGAAACTCTAACTAAATTTGGATACAACAGTGATGCCTTCTTCCGGTCAAAGAATTCTAAATCTAAACTCTAATTCAAAATTAGTTTTTTTTACCAAATGTGCAGTTTTTGGAATAAATTTTGTGTCCATGTCGTTTGCCTTGGGATCTCTATTAGTTATCATTAATCATGTCTCTTGATGGAGATAGAGAAGGGACCAAATATTTGGGTCGCAAAGATTAACCAAATGTTGGGTGGCAAAGATTAACCATATGCAGGTGAAACATTTTTTTTGCTGATATGGCACTAAACATAACCTTTGTAACATTGCTTCATCCGACCAATCTCCTTTTTCTTAAAGTACACGACTTACAAAAAGGTATTGTTTTACTTATTACATTGTGGAGTATTAATATATTTCTTACCGCCCTTCCAACACCGTGAGGCTCATGCTATTCATAGAGCTGGTAGTATTTTCTCCTGTTTCTTTTGCTTCAGAGTTCCTTTGTGCAAAATATACAGGTTGTCTTGGAGTTGAGAGTGTCGTGGTTCCATTCTCCAACATGAACACAACCGTTGACATGAGTGGCCTATTGTTTGGATTGTCTTGCACACATAAGAGTCCTATATGAATACACCGTAGAACTTCAGTTTGTGAACAATTATCAACAATGGAAGAGTCCACCATATCCATTGGCTTCCCATTATTCCATAAGTTCCATGCCTGAAAACATTGAATCAAACTCCCACAAACTTACTAATTTCATTTGAAGTGTGTGGGAAATTAGAATTTAATCATACTTACATAAGCTAAGAGGTTTGGAAAGTCTGAGAAGTGGTGTAAGCTAATCTTCAGACCACTTATGATCTCCAAGAGTAGGACACCAAAGCTATAGGTGTCAAACTTGACAGAGAAGGCGCCATCCATTGCATATTCAGGAGACATGTAACCACTGCATCACAAATGATCAATAATTCGAGTAACATATAATTTTAACTAAATAAATATATTTCATGCATTACTCACTAAGTCGCAACAACTCGATTAGTGTTTGCTTCTTGTTGGTTGCGACCAAAGATTCTTGCCATACCAAAATCAGATATCTTTGGCCTCATATCCACATCAAACAAGATGTTGCTTGATTTGAGATCTCTGTGAATTATAGTCAACCTTGAATCTTGGTGGAGATAGAGAAGTCCTCGTGCTACTCCTTTGATTATTTGAGACCTTGTTGGCCAATCCAGAACATACTTGCTTGCATCATCTAACAAAACAATATGCAACATTTTAATAATTGTGTATCCAAGCTCCTTTAAATAGTGTGCTAGCTTTTATCAAGATGTAAATATGAACGTACCAAAAATGAAGACACCCAAACTTTTGTTTGGTAAGTATTCATAAATCAGCAACCTCTCATCTCCATGAATGCAATAACCAAGAAGTCTGACAAGGTTCCTGTGCTGCAACTTAGCAATTAAAACAACTTCATTTCTGAATTCTTCAGCTCCTTGTCCAGAACTCTTACTGAGCCTTTTGATAGCAACTTCTATATCATCTTCTAGTATTCCCTGCAGAACTTTTTATCGTTCTTAAGCCGAACAAGACAGTGTTTGTCACTTTCATCCAATACACCTACTTGGTATGACTATTTTGTTACCTTATAAACCTTCTCGAAGCCTCCTTGTCCGAGCATGTTCTCGTTAGAGAAATCGTTTGTTGCGGTAACAATGTCTCTGAAGCTAACAAATGGAAGCTCTATATTTTCATCACCTAGAATGGTCCTTGCCTGGATATCCTTGTTTCGGGGCATACCTAATGCTACGTCTTGAGCTAGCGTTGGTTTTCCCCGAAGAGGAGAGGGTGATGCAGCAAGTGTAGCGTAAGTATTTCCCTCGGTTTTTTAAAACTAAGGTATCAA
Source organism: Aegilops bicornis (assembly GCA_021605145.1). Classification (NCBI taxonomy): domain Eukaryota; kingdom Viridiplantae; phylum Streptophyta; class Magnoliopsida; order Poales; family Poaceae; genus Aegilops; species Aegilops bicornis. Next base: position 781,269,556 of record CM038670.1, read on the forward strand.
TCCAGTAGGAGGCGCCTCAAAAGTCCCACGCACCTACACAAACAAACTGAGAACTCGCAACCAACGCAATAAAAGGGTTGTCAATCCCTTCACGGCCACTTGCGAAAGTGAGATCTAATAGAGATAGTATGATAAGATAGATATATTTTTGGTATTTTATGATATAGATGCAAGAAAAGTAAAGATGCAAATAAAAGTAGATTGAAAGCAAATATGATAAGAGATAGACCCGGGGGCCATATATTTCACTAGAGGCTTCTCTCGAGAGCATAAGTATTACGGTGGGTGAACAAATTACTGTCAAGCAATTGATAGAAAAGCGAATAATTATGACGTTATCTAGGCATGATCATGTATATAGGCATCACATCCAAAACAAGTAGACCGACTCCTGCCAGCATCTACTACTATTACTCCACACATCGACCGCTATCCAGCATGCATCTAGAGTATTAAGTTCATAAGAACGGAGTAACGCTTTAAACAAGATGATATGATGTAGAGGGATAAACTCATGCAATATGATATAAACTCCATCTTATTATCCTCGATGGCAACAATACAATACATGTCTTGCAACCCTTTCTGTCACTGGGTAAGAACACCGCAAGGTTGAACCCAAAGCTAAGCACTTCTCCCATGGCAAGAAAGATCAATCTAGTAGGCCAAACCAAACCGATAATTCCAAGAGACTTGCAAAGATAACTCAATCGTACATAAAAGAATTCAGAGAAGATTCAATTAATAACGATAGATAAATCTGAACATAAACTCACAATTCTTCGGATCTTGACAAACACACCACAAAAGAGATTACATCAATAGATCTCCACAAGAGAGGGGGAGATCATTGTATTGATATCCAAAAAGAGAGAAGAAGCCATCTAGCTAATAACTATGGACCCGTAGGTCTGAGGTAAACTACTCACAACTCATAGGAGGGGCAAGGATGTTGATGTAGAGGCCCTCCGTGGTCGATTCCCCTCCGGCAGAGTGCCGGCGAATGCTCCAAGATGGGATCTCGCGGATACAGAAGGTTACGGTGGTGGAAATTGTGTTTCGTGGTGCCCCTGGATGTTTTCGGGGTCCGTAGGTATATATAGGAGGAAGAAGTACGTCGGTGGGCGCTGAGGGGCCCACGAGACAGGGGCGCGCCCTCTGGGGGCGCCTCCTATCTCGTGGGACCCTCGGAGCTTTCTTGACTTGCACCCCAAGCTCTCCGGATCAGATTTGTTCCAAAAATATCGCTTCCGAAGGTTTCATTCCGTTTGGACTCCGTTTGATATTCCTTTTCTTCGAAATACTAAAATAGGCAAAAAACAGCAATATGGGTTGGGCCTCCGGTTAGTAGGTTAATCCCAAAAATGATATAAATATGTAGAATAAAGCCCAATAGCATCCAAAACAGGTAATATAATAGCATGGAACAGTCAAAAATTATAGATACGTTGGAGACGTATCAAGCATCCCCAAGCTTGATTCCTGCTCGTCCTCGAGTAGGTAAATGATAAAAAGAGAATTTTTGATGTGGAATGCTACCTAGCATAATTCATAATGTAATTTTCTTTCATTGTGGCATGAATGTTCAGATCCAAGTAATACAAAATAAAAGTTCATATTGACATAAGAAATAGGAATACTTCAAGCATACTAAGGAAGCAATCATGTCTTCTCAAAATAGCATGGCCAAAAGAAAGTTATCCCTACAAAATCATATAGTCTGGCTAAGCTCTATCTTCATCACATAAAGTATTTAATCATGCACAATCCCGATGACGAGCCAAGCAATTGTTTCATACTTTAATAATCTCAAACTTTTTCAACTTTCACGCAATACATGAGCGTGAGCCATGGACATAGCACTATATGTGGAATAGAACGGTGGTTGTGGAGAAGACAAAAAAGGAAGATAGTCTCACATCAACTAGGCGTATCAACGGGTTATGGAGATGCCCATTAATAGATACCAATGTGAGTGAGTAGGGATTGCCATGCAACGAATGCACTAGAGCTATAAATATATGAAAGCTCAACAAAAGAAAACTAGTGGGGTGCATCCAACTTGCTTGCTCACGAAGACCTAGGGCATTTTGAGGAAGCCCATCATTGGAATATACAAGCCAAGTTCTACAATGAAAAATTCCCACTAGTGAATGGAAGTGACAACATATGAGACTCTCTATCATGAAGATCATGGTGCTACTTTGAAGCACAAGTGTGGTAAAAAGGATAGTAGCATTGTCCCTTCTCTATTTTTCTCTCATATTTTTTATTGGGCCTTTTCTCTTTTTTTATGGCCACTCCTTTTTTTTCGTCCGGAGTCTCATCCCGACTTATGGGGGAATCATAGTCTCCATCATCCTTTCCTCACTGGGACAATGCTCTAATAATGATGATTGTCGGTGTCAAAACCGGCGGATCTCGGGTAGGGGGTCCCGAACTGTGCGTCTAGGCGGATGGTAACAGGAGACAAGGGACACAATGTTTTTACCCAGGTTCGGGCCCTCTCGATGGAGTTAATACCCTACTCCTGCTTGATTAATATTGATGATATGGGTAGTACAAGAGTAGATCTACCACGAGATCAGAGAGGCTAAACCCTAGAAGCTAGCCTATGGTATGATTGTTGTTCATCCTACGGACTAAAACCCTTCGGTTATATAGACACCGAATAGGGTTAGGGTTACACGTAGTCGGTTACAATGGTAGGAAATCTACATATCCAGATCACCAAGCTTGCCTTCCACGCCAAGGAAAGTCCCATCCGGACACGGGACGAAGTCTTCAATCTTGTATCTTCATAGTCCAGAGTCCGCCAACGGTGATAGTTCGGCTATCCGGACACACCTAATCCAGGACTCCCTCAGTAGCCCCTGAACCAGGCTTCAATGACGACGAGTCCGGCGTGCATATTGTCTTCGGCATTGCAAGGCGGGTTCCTCCTCCGAATACTTCATAGAAGATTTTGAACACAAGGATAGTGTCCGGCTCTGCAAAACAAGTTCCACATACTACCGTAGAGAGAATAATTTTTGCACAGATCTGCTGATGTATTCCGCTGCGTGACATCACACCAAGGCCAGGCCTTTATACGAATCGTTTTTACTGTTCCACCTCAGCGCGTTTAGCGAGGCGGTTTCCTTGGCACGTCTTATCAAAGCGGAGATCGTGCCCCCTTATTCCGGGATTCTCATCAATGCGTACGTGGGTAACCCAACCGCGCCATTGATTACGGCGCTTGGGAGATAAGCGAAGTTTTATCAGTGGTGGGGACGATAGCCTCGTCCGTCCATATAAGGGGATAAGGATCAACCCTTTTCACCCACGCCTTCCTCCTCCCTTGCTCATCCATTTCACAAGACTCTGAGCTCCAGCGCCCAAGTCCGCACATCCTTCCTCAACCATCTCCAGCCATGTCCGGAGCGGGAGGCAGGTGGATGGTCTCCTCCGTCACGGAGGGCCAAGTAAAAAAAATGCGGAAGGTCGGATACTTGTCCGGCGACATCGCACATCGGCTGCCCGACGAAGGGCAGCTCATCCCCACCCCCAGGCCCCATGAGAGGGCGGTGTTCCTCCCCCACTTCCTCCGCAGACTAGGGTTTCCACTTCACCCATTTGTCCGGGGGCTCATGTTCTATTACGGCCTAGATTTCCATGATCTGGCCCCGAATTTCAGCCTCAACATCTCGGCATTTATCGTCGTGTGCGAGGCCTTCCTCTGCATCCAGCCCCACTTCGGCTTATGGCTGAAGACCTTCAATGTCAAGCCGAAGGTAGTGGGCGGCCGCCAAGCGGAGTGCGGAGGCGCCATGGTTGGCAAGATGGCCAAAGTCATATGGCTCGAGGGCTCCTTTGTGGAGACCATAAAGGTGGCAATCGGGTGGTTCTACATCACCGAGCCGCGCGACTCTCAATGGGCGGCGGCCCCGAATTCGATCTGGCTTCCCCACACGGCTCACATCATGGAAAGAGACGGGCCGACGGGGGGATTCGGATGAGCTGTCCAGGACTCCAAACCTGCGTCAAAACACGGTGGACAAGAATCTCGTGCTTGTCAACATAATCCAGTGATGCTCATCCGCCGGATTCTCCCATGCCAACAACGGGCCTTCAAATTGTGGGAGTTCGATCCGCACAGCACCCAACTCTGAAAAAGGCTCTTCGACACTACGTGCGAAGATGCCCGGAAGGTGCTGTTCAAGGGCGCCGAGGCTCCCACATCCGCCATCAAGATCGCAGATTCAGCTTGCAGCGTCAAGCCAGCGAGGTAAGTTATTTTACCCTTTATGGGACTCTTTTTTATAGTTTGATTCTATGCGGATCTAAAACTCCCTAACTTTTGACAGATCGGCTGAAGACGCCCGAACAGATTAACTGTCCGACCCTTTGCACGAAGACCCAGTGGACGCCCGATTGTGGTTAGCTGGCTCCGGCACCTCACGTGGTGCCGGAGAAGAAGGCCAAGAAGGAGGCCACGGAACTCGAAGGAGCTCGGCGCCAGTCTTGTCGGACTCATCGCCCGACAACCACGAGGTGGAATCCTCCTCCGAGGAAGAGGAGGAGGAAGAAGCCTCTCCCAGTGGGAGAGAAGAAAAGGAAGGCCGCCCCAACTGGGGAGGTCGGAGGGTCCAAGAAGGGAAGGACCCTTCCTCCGGACTTCTCCACGAACGCCGACAACAACGAGGAGGAGTGGCCAACAAGGGCCAAGCCCCTGGCGAGATCGTAAGTGTCCGGATACCCATGGTTTTTTTTTCATTGCATAGTGTTCTCTAATGCCAAACAATCATGCAGCCCGCCCAAGGATTTGCAGGCTCGCCGCCGTCAGCGGGTCCTCGAATTCATCGGAAGTGGAGAGTACTTCACTTCGGCCGCCTCCTCCCTCACGCCGACGACACCGAGGTGGGGCCCCAAGGGGGGCCTGGTCAAGAGGAGGTGGCGCAGGAGGCGCCGCAAGGCAGCCTCCCGGACTCCAGGCGCGAGAGGAGCGAGACCCCTAGGGGCTCTAAGCCCGACACTTGTCCGGACTCCATACCGGAACCTTCAGCGGTTCCGAAGTTCGGCAAGCGGCCCCTTCGTAGGAAGGGTAAGACGCCGGTGTCCTCCGTCCAACCGGAGGCACCGGATAGCATCGGAGGCGCTTAACAGCGCCTCCATCGAGAAGGAGCACCGCCTTTATGAGTGTGGTGATCCAGAAGTTCACCCGCCAAGAGCGGGCTGATCAAGCTCGCAACGGCCTTCTAACAGGCTTTGAGGTAAGTTTTCAATATATGTAAGAAGATTACCGTGACAGACAGTAGCCCCTGATGCTTAGTTCGGTGTTCGGAAAGAAAAGCCGGACTGAGGATCTAAAAAGATATACGCAGGAGTCTAACATAATTATGTCAATATGGGAATGCAGGCTGCCCTGCTGACCTCTGCCAAGACCGATCATGGAGGTCAATGCATTGAAGGAGAGCCTCGAGCAGTCCGAGAACGAGCTCGACCAAGCCAAGAAGCAGCTCGAGGACAAGGAGGGTAAGTAATATCTTATGGAATTTAAAAAATGTGGTTGCAAAAGATAACAGGAATACCATGGGTACTGCAGGGGCCACGAGCGAGGTGGCGACCCTGAAGGAGACGGTGTCCATGACCGAACAAAGCGCGGAGCGCACCGAAGCGAGAGAAGGGGAGGCGGCTGGCGGAGGTACGGCAAGAGCTCCGTGCTCTCGTGAAAAACACGAGGGTTTGGAGCGTGACTCGAAGACCCGAGAGTCTGAGCTTGCCTCGGCTCTTGAGAGTGCCGAAGCTGCTAAGGCCGAGGCACAAAAAGCCCTCCAGGAGATTGAGGCAATAAAGAAGATCGCGGCGGGTAAGGCATTCTTTATGCAGAGCAAGAATGTAAAAGTCAATTATCTAGTACTTACCCGAATCCGGAGCTCTCCAGGAGCGTTCGCAGATCTGCCGTGGAGTGTCTCCGATGCCGCCGCATTCTACCGAGCCGAAGAAGGGAGCTCGACGGAAAAGGTGTTTTGGTCTCAGTATGCTGAGGCCGAACACCCGGTGCCCTTGAGAGACCAACTGAAGCAATTGGTCGAGCTCCACAAGGTCGCCGAACAGGCCATGAAGGTCCTTATAGCTCGGCTGTGGCCAAATGAGGCCATGCCTCGGAGCTACCGGGCTAGTGCGGCGGCCGGTGGATACCTGTCCATGGATCGAAGTCATCAAGCGCTCGTCTGTATTGAAGGTGCCCGTAGGGCCCTTGCCCGTGCCAAGGTGCACTGGGGCAAGCTGGACGCGGAGAAGCTGGTGACGGACAGGCCGCCACCGGGCAAGGAGCATCGCAAGCCCGAAATGTACTATGAGGGCGTCCTGAAGAGTGCCCGCCGTATAGTGGGTGAATGCTCCAAAGATGTAATTTTTGAATAGACTCGCATTTGTTATCCTGTACGCTGAAAACTTGTTCATATGCGCTAAGAAACGCTTGTGAATTTAAAATATTACCTTCATGCGGCCGCTTATCAAATTTGAGAGATGGCAAGTCGCTGGCTTCAGCCCCCATGCCACGAGTGCTGGGGTGTTCGGGATAAACTTGAGCGCTCTTGTTCCCATTCTTGGGTCCTTTGAGGGAGGCTCTCAACGCAACGAACAAGGCAACCGAACTTATAGTGCTTGAACACTCTCACTTAGCCATAGAATTCTATAATTTTAAATTTCGGCGAAGCCCCTAGTATTCGGAAGACCGAGTTCGGGCGCTATCCACGCCTTGGCGGACAATGCCGGTTCCTCGCTCTAAGCGGCATAAGTCTTTAGGGACTCAAGAAACCTCTCGAACAGCGATCGGCTCTCGCCTTATCATGACGGTCAGTTTTAGCTTTTCCACCGAGGTGCTCAACCCAGCTCAACCGGGGCACAATCGCAGTGGTTCTCCCCGCTACCTTAGCCGATATAACGGAACATAAGGTACCAAAACATGGGAGCCGAGCAAACCCAACTATTGACCCAAGACATGATTCGGAGCCGATGCATATAATGCTATAAGTTCGGGGTGCCGCACTTGTGAAAGTGTTCGGACTTGTCACACCATGTTTTTGGGGTACATAAGCCCCTGGTGTATTGGCCGTACCAAAGTGTACGGCTGCGCAATGTCATAAATGAACATATATAATGGGAAAGAATGCAATAATAGGCAAGAGCTATATATTGGTTATTCAAAAGAAACTGCAAATAAAAGCAGAACGATACAAATTGTGCGATAAGCAAGGTATGGGACTTTTGACATGTCCCCCTTCCAGGGGTAAGTTTGCGGTGTGGTATGTAAAACAGGTATACTGCTCGTAATAGAGACCACCTGGACACTCAACGCAGTTTTACGCTTCCTGGCTGTTGCATCGTGTATTCGGCGCGAATGCCGGACAGGGCTTCTGGAGAACGGAGTCCTGAAAGTAAAAGTAAGAAAAAGAAAAAAAAAGGAATGACACAAACGGGAGCCCCTAGTGCGGTCTAGCCGCATTATGGGCGTGCCGTGGTCGTGCCCCTCCCCTTATGCCAATGGTATCTCCAGAGCGTAGTTATGTACGCGTAGTACTGGCTTCGCAGTTTCGCGAGGGCTGGGGTTGGGGCCGGATTGCTACGCGTGCTCGGATCGTGCCAGACGGTCTTATTGTAGGTTACTCCGGGCGCGCTTGACGGTGGCCGGACGTTTAATACCCGGGCTCGAGAATTGCTGTGAGAGGCTGCTTTCCACCTCCGCCGCGAGGGCCGCAGTGTGCTCCTCCGTTCGGAGAGAGCGTTCGGTGTTTCCATTGACCGTGATTACTCCTCGAGGGCCTGGAATCTTGAGCTTGAGGTATGCGTAGTGCGGCACCGCATTGAACTTTGCAAATGTGGTTCGCCCAAGCAGTGCGTGATAGCCGCTGCGGAACGGGACTATGTCGAAGATTAACTCTTCGCTTCGGAAGTTATCCGGGATCCGAAGACCACTTCGAGTGTAACCGAGCCTGCATAATTGGCCTCTACACCTGGTATGACGCCTTTAAAGGTCGTCTTTGTGGGTTTAATCCTTGAGGGGTCTATGCCCATTTTGGCGATCAGATCCCGATAAAGGTGTTCAGGCTGCTACCGCCGTGCATCTGGAGTCTTGTGAGGTGAAATCAGTCGATGTTTGGGTCATTAGGCAATGCGGCGAATCCGCCGTGACGGTTGCTATTGGGTGGTCCTTCCGATCAAAGGTGATCGGGCAGGAGGACCATGGGTTGAACTTCGGACGACTGGCTCCATCGCATATACGCCCTTTAGTGCACGCTTCCGCTCCCTTTTGGGTATGTGGGTTGCGTATATCATGTTCACCGTCCGCACTTGTGTGGGAAAGCCCTTCTGTCCTCTATTGTTCGGCGGCCGGGGCTCTTCCTCGTCATCGCTATGCAGCCCCTTGTCGTTGTTTTCGGCTCTTAGCTTGCCTGCTTGCTTGAACACCCAACAATCCCTGTTGGTGTGGTTGGCTGGTTTTTCAGGGGTGCCATATATCTGGCACAAGTGATCGAGTATTCGGTCCAAGTTGGACGGGCCCTGGGTATTTCTTTTGAATGGCTTCTTCCGCTGACCGGGTTTAGAGCCTCTGAATCCGGCATTTATCGTCAGATCTTCACATTATCACCGCACGCGGCGTTTATGCTTGTTGCGACGCGACCTGCCATTGTTGTCCTTGGTATCCGAACTACCAGGGTGTTTGGCCAAGTTGTTGCTTCGAGCTAGCCAGCTGTCCTCTCCCACGCAAAAGCGGGTCATGAGTGTGGTGAGGGCTGCCATGGATTTCGGCTTTTCCTGTCCTAGGTGCCGGGCTAGCCACTCGTCGCGGATGTTGTGTTTGAAGGCTTCGAGCGCCTCTGCAACCGGACAGTCGACGATCTGATTTTTCTTTGTTAGGAACCACGTCCGGAATTGTCTGGCCGATTCTTCTGGCTACTGAATTATATGGCTAAGGTCATCGGCGTCTGGTGGTCGCACATATGTTCCCTGGAAGTTATCAAGGAATGCGGCTTCCAGGTCCTCCCAACGACCGATTGACTCTCTGGCAAGTTGTTGAGCCAATGCCGAGCTGGTCCTTTAAGCTTGAGTGGGAGGTATTTGATGGCATGTAGATCGTCACCGCGGGCCATGTGGATATGGAGGAGATAGTCCTCGATCCAGACCGCAGGGTCTGTGGTACCATCGTATGATTCGATGTTTACGGGTTTGAAGCCCTCAGGGATTTGGTGATCCATTACTTCATCTGTGAAGCCTAGTGGATGTGCGGCGCCTCTGTATTGGGCTATATCACTACGTAGCTCATATGAGCTTTGTCTACTATGTTCGGCCCGGCCGGGTTTGCTGTATCCGGTGTGACGGTAATCATCCCGAGTCGTTGGGCGCCCACGCGATCTGTAGATCGATCTTGTATGCTTTGCCTTATCCTCCAATATATCTCGCAAGTCCGGGCGCGTTTTCCGTGCCTTGGTACTTTTTGAGCGGCGCTGGGCGTGGCTTGAGCGGAGAACCGAGAGGCTTCTCCGTCGCCGCAGGGTGGCCGGTCTGCCATGTCGTCTTGCTGGTGACGTGGGTGCTTCCTCCTCTGATCAAGGCAACGGCCTGCGTTTGGGGTAGCTTTTGGAGGGGCGTCCGAGTTCATACTCTTCGGCTGCGAGGACTTCAGTCCATCCGCTGCCTAGCGTGTCTTGGTCAGCTCTAAGCTGTTGCTGCTTTTCTTGAGGCTGCTTGCCGTGGCCATGAGCCTGCGTTTAAAACGCTCTTGTTCGACGGGGTCCTTCCGGCACGGCGAATTAAATGCGTCGTCGAGGCTTGCCTCGTCTTCGGAGGGGGGCGCATAATTATCGTCCTCTACCTCTCTTTCTGCCGCACTGTCGTGCGGACTTGCTTCTCCCTCCTCCTGCGCTGAGCCCTGCTGGAGGGGGTCATCTTCGGCACTGTTCGGGGTATTATTGTCTCCCGTGCCGGAATCGTCGCTTTTAAAGTGGCGGGATTTAGAGCGGCGCCGCTGACGTTGGCGCTTGGGTTGTTTCTTGGAGGGGTCATCCTCCGCCGTTCCATCGCCATTCCCATCTTTTGGGATGTCCACCATGTATATGTCATATGACGAGGTGGCCTTCCAGTGCCACATGGGCGCTGGCTCTTGATCGTCTCCGACACCGTCGTCCATACCGTCGATGTCTTCGGAGTCGAAGTCGAGCATGTCGGTTAAATCATCGACAGTGGCTACAAAGTGGGTGGTGGGTGGGCGCTGAATTTCTTCGTCGTCCGAATCCCAACCTTCTTGACCATAGTTCGGCCAGGGCTCCCCTGACAAAGAGAGAGACTTTAATGAGTTCAGGATATCGCCAAAGGGCGTAGTCTTTGAAGATGTCCGCATGATGGTGAACTCCATAACCGGGCGCCAGAGGGATTCATCGGCAGGGGCGCGGGAGGTTCAGAGTACGGAAAGGAGTCCAGCACCTGGGAGTCACGAGCTTTGCAAAGGACCGGGATGGTGTTCGACTCAATCGCCGTAGAGATTTCAGCCCCCGAGGCGGTGTCCAACCAACCGTCCTCGATCGGCGAAACCTGCTCCGGATTGAGGGTCGGGCGGCAACTGCGGCCTCCGTGGCACTGCTCGGCGGCAGAGCTAGATTGTACCCATCGAGACAGGCGGCACGCCGCCGTGGCTCGAATCCGTCGAAGATCAAGTCTCCGTGGACATCGGCCGTATAGTTCAAACTGCCAAATCGGACTGATGGCTGGGGCGTAGCTTTCGATCTGCTCCGGATGGCCTAGCGAATTGGCCCGCAGTGCAAAGCCGCGAATATGAAGATCTGTCCGGGAGAAAAGTCTCACCTGGACTGCGTCGTTCTTGATGATTGAAGGAGCCATCGGGCCTATAGGTGACGGCTACAGAGGAACTCTCAATGAAAGCACCAATGTCGGTGTGTCAAAACCGGCGGATCTCGGTAGGGGTCCCGAGCAAGGCGTCTAGGCGGATGGTAACAGGAGGCAAGGGACACGATGTTTTTACCAGGTTCGGGCCTTCTCGATGGAGGTAATACCCTACTCCTGCTTGATTAATATTGATGATATGGGTAGTACAAGAGTAGATCTACCACGAGATCAGAGAGGCTAAACCCTAGAAGCTAGCCTACGGTATGATTGTTGTTTGTCCTACGGACTAAAACCCTTTGGTTTATATAGACACCCAATAGGGTTAGGGTTACACAGAGTCGGTTACAATGGTAGGAAATCTACATATCCGTATCGCCAAGCTTGCCTTCCACGCCAAGAAAAGTCCCATCCGGACACGGGACGAACTCTTCAATCTTGTATCTTCATAGTCCAGGAGTCCGGCCAACGGTGATAGTTCGGCTATCCGGACACCCCCTAATCCAGGACTCCCTCAATGATCATCACACTTTTATTTTTTTTACAACTCAACAATTACAACTCGATACTTAGAACAAAATATGACTCTATATGAATGCTTCCGGCGATATACCGGGATATGCAATGAATCAAGAGTGACATGTATGAAAGAATTATGATGGTGGCTTTGCCACAAATACAATGTCAACTACATGTTCATGCAAAAAGCAATATGACAAAAGTAATGTGTGTCATATGAACGGAACGATGGAAAGTTTCATGGCAATATATCTCGGAATGGCTATGGAAATGCCATAATAGGTAGGTACGGTGGCTGTTTTGAGGAAGGAGTATGGTGGGTGTATGGTACCGGCGAAAGTTGCACGATACAAGAGAGGCTAGCAATAATGGAGGGGTGAAAGGAGTGCATATAATCCATGGACTCAACATTAATCAAAAGAACTCATATACTTGTTGTAAAAATTTAGAAGTCATCAAAAACCAAAGCACTACACGCATGCTCCTAGGGGGATAGATTGGTAGGAAAAGACCATCGCTCGTCCCCGACTGCCACTCATAAGGAAGACAATCAATAAATAAAATTGTGCTCCAACTTCATCACAAACTTCATGCATTCTTTAAATCCATAATCACCCAACTAGCATGACTTTGATATTACTACCTCCATATCTCAAAACAATTATCAAGCATCAAATTGATCATAGCATCCAATTCACTTTCTATGATAGTTTTTATTATACCCAACTTGGATGCTCATCATTCTAGGACCAAATTAAAACCATAGCAAATACCATGCTGTTCTAAGAGACTCTCAAAATAATATAAGTGAAGCATGAGAGACTAGCAATTTCTATAAAATTAATCCACCACCATGCTCTAAAAGATATAAGTGGAGCACTAGAGCAAAAACTATCAAGCTCAAAAGATATAAGTGAAGCACATAGAGTATTCTAGCAAATTCTAATCAAATAGGCTTCTCCAAAAAGGTGTGTTACAGCAAGGATGATTATGGTAAACTAAGAAGCAAAGACCAATATAATACACACTAGTGCAGAACCGGGCAATAGCACCGGTTCATAAGGCCCTTTAGTGCCGGTTCCACAACCGGCACTAAAGTGTGGTCACTAAAGGCCCCCCTAGTACCGGTTCAGCACGAACCGGTGCTAAAGGCCAACCACGTGGCACGAGGCAGCTCCGGGGTCGGAGTTTTAGTACCGGTTGGTAACACCAACCGTACTAAATGTTTGTGGGTTTTTGTTTTATTTTTTATTTTTCAATTAAATTTGTGTTATCAATTTAATTCTTTTTCGTTTGCTGGTATTTTACGATACTACACATTGTACACGTTATGCATATATATATATATATCATCAATGTCTCACAAACCATCATATTAATTAATTCACACATACACACATGTATAGCTATATACAATTTCTCCTACATATGCATGTTGCCTATGGAGCCAGTGGCATTAGTCTAATTGGTGCCTTCTGAGCACGATGGGGCGGTAGCGGGTAATAGTATTCTCCTTCGGATTTATGACCTGGTCGAGCAAAAATCCCGCTTATTTCCTCTTGAAGTGCTTCTCTGGCCGCTTCGTTTCTAGGAGCTTCTCCCGCACCTCTGTGAACTGTTAAGAAGGAGATCAATATGCATGTGTATTAGTTGTGTGACTAGATATCGATAATGGTGTAAAAATTGTGAATAGTGTTTTGACAAGCGTATCCATTCCTGTCTTTGAGATCTGCTCCTTTCGGACGCCATCATGCGAATGTTCTCGCAAACGCAGAATGCACACAGATCAGTCCCCTGTGCCTGCTTCAGGGCCTTTACGAGAATGGAATTTGATCATATAATAATTAATCAAGCATGATAATTAAAGAGATGGCAGCTAGCTAGCTAGCTAGTACTACTTAATTACTTACCTTGGGTCAAAACCGTTTAAGCTTTTGTTTCCATTCTCCTGGGGTCACGCTGATGAACCTTGCCCAAGCCCTCCCGCCGACAAAGAAAATGAATAAAGGGGTTATTAAATAGTTCATATCATGAAAAATGATGAACTAAATAGGCCGAGATATATAGTTAATAATGATTGAAATTACCTGTTGACTATCCCAAACAAGATGTTATAGTCAGTTTTTTCTTTGAGTAGTGAGTCCAGTATTTCAACTGTTCCGGCGTCAACTTTAATGATACACAAGACCCAGTTGAAATCTGCATGCACACACGTTTGCATGTCTTAATTAAGCGGGCATATGTAAAGCAAAAACATGTAGCTAGCTAGTAGGCAAAAACAGAGAATTTGTAGTACAAGACGAGTGTGACTCTTGGAAGTTGTAAGGAAGTAGTATATCTTCATTGTATTTGAGGCGCTTCAAGAACTCTAGCATGTTGTCCTCACGTCCTTTTGATAACGTGGATTTAGTTTCCATGTGTATTCATTAACGGTGTTTGGGTCAATGAACCCAATGCCAAAGCGCCCACCTTTTCTCATTTCATATATCTTCATCCTGCATATAATACCACGAGAAAAGAATATAGTGAGGATAATTACATGTAATGATTGATCAAAAGGATCAAGACAGCTAGCTTGAGACTTAAATTACAGAAAGAAATCACTTTGAGACAATAGCAATGACGATAGATTTGTCGAGTGCGTCTTGATTGTATAACTGAAACAGTTCAGAATACTCAACGGACACAGCTTTCTCATGGAAGTAATGCTCCTCCTTGACATTCACCATGAGGGACAATCGATCGGAAATCTTGGTAATGTTCATGTACCATTGATGCAATTCATACATTCTCGTTGGGAGGTTCTTGACCTTGTCTGGCTCGACCAAAGGTTGGCGCCGGACATATTTCCGTTTTATTTCATCCTCTCTAAGCACAGGCATGGGCTCGATCTCGAGGAGTTGTCCAACAGTGATTTTGAGAACTTCAGCCGGCATTATATGGTCCTCCGTTATTACCACATTGCCCACCTCAGAACGTAAACTGTTTGCCCACAATAATATTGGGCAGCGTCTTTATCACGTGTTGTTGGCACAACAAGCGAGGGATCGATTACGCCGCCTGTTCTCCCAAATGGGGAATGGTTTTCCGCATTTTTGACAGCTGCTTCTTGTTTGCTCGATCCCGAGCTCGCCTCCTTACGTAGACGTGCTCGATTTAACTTCACGATGTGGCGCTCATAGTCTGTGTCAACAGGCTTGGGAGCTGGTGGTTGAGCCATCTGAATGAAGTGGTCAATCGTTTCCTCGTGCACTTTCTCCCTTGGCGGCGGTGGCGGTTTCGGTGCAAAATGGGCTTCCACCTCGGACTTCGATATGGCTGCGATTTCCTCCTCGGACCTGTCATAAGACCTCTGCGGAAGAGGCGTGAGGCTTGGACCATATTTATATCGCTTGCCTCTGCCTGTACTTCCTGTACTACCTCGACTCGTACCGCTACGCACCATAGCTGCGGGGTGTCTCTTCTGCGATTGCTGAGGCGGCGGAGACGACGGCTGACGGGGCTGAGTTGGACGAGGTGGAGTGGTCACCGCTGCTGTGCGGACTTGGAGGAGGAGTGGCCTGAGGTTGTGCGGACTTGGAGGAGGAGTGGACGTCTGACGCTGTGGCGGACTTGGAGGAGGAGGAGTGGCACGACACTTTGCGGACTTGGAGGAGGAGCGGCTGACACTTTGCGGACTTGGTAGACTTGCGGGAGCGGGAGTCTGCTGACTCGGTGGCGGACTTCGACGAGGAGTTGGATGACGCGGTGTCGGTGGCCTTCGAAAGATGATGCAATCCTTTTTCCGTAGGATGATACGATGGTTGGCGTCTCCGAGAAAGCGCTCGTCCTCACCTCCAGGAATTTCAAGCTCTAGCCCCGAATATGGCTGCACCACCTCGTCAGCCATGACACGAGCATAGCCCTCTGGAACCGGGATGCAATGGTAGGTTGCTTTGGGGGTAACTGGAAAAGCAACGCCGTCCGCCACCTTCATGGATATGTTCTTCATTTTTACGTGTAGCTCGCAGCTAGTGTTCTCCGTGATGTCATCCACGGGATATCTACCCAGCATTGCGTCGTCCGGGGCGGAACCCACGCTACTTCTCTGCATGGATGGGGCGGTGCTATCCAATGATGGATCATCCGCTAGCTGCTGCATTCTTTGAGACCCCTTCTTTGGCTAAGTGAGTCGATCTGCTCCTCTTGCCGCTGGAATTTGATCGCCAATTCCGCTTGACTTGCTTCTAGGCCTTGAAGGCGTTCATAGTCCCGCTTCCTCTGCTCCTCCTCCATCTTCCTCTTCTTCTCCTCCGCAATCTTCTTTCTCGCACGGGTTCTGTAGTCGGTGTTCCAGTCCGAAAACCCCTCATACCACGGAATAGCGCCCTTGCCTCGTGTTCTTCCCGGTGTTCAGGATTTCCAGTGGCACGCGTAAGCTCGTCGTTCTCTCTGTTGGGCTGGAACACCCCCGATCGTGCCTCTTCTATTGCAACAAGTATCGCATCGTCGGCTCCCTTCAGACTTGCCCTCATCGAAACATTGCCTGTCTCTTCGGGTCCAACTCCCCCCCCCCATGCGCATAGAACCAAGTCCTGACCCTGGGGGGCCAGCTCATAGTAACCGGAGTGGCACCTGCATCCTCCATCTCTTTCTCAGACTTATCCCACTTAGGCATTGCCACCGCATAGCCACCATGCACCAGATTAAGGAACATATCCTTTATTTCGACATTCTTCTTGTTTATTCTCGACCGTTCCTTAGCTAATTACGAATCCTTGAATTTCACGAAATCGTCCCAATGAGCACGTTGGTTCTCTAGTGTTCCCTCGAATCGGAGTCTTCCTTCCTCCCTTGACGTACTTGTCCCATTCACGATTCTTGTGGTTCTTGAATGCAACCGCCATCTTCCTAAGAGCAGCGTCCTTAACTTTCTCGCACATCCGCTTCTCGTGGAAATGATCCGGTAGGGTGAAATGTTCCATGAGAGTATCCCAAAGCAGATCTTTTTTATTCTTGTCGACAAAAGTAACATCTGGACGTGGAGCAACGTCCTCTTTGCCTTTTTGTCCTTTGTCTTTTGCTGGCTCTCTCCATTCTTGAAGGGAGATCGGGAGTTGGTCCTTCACAAGAACTCCGCACTGACGAATGAAGTTGTCCGCAATCTTCTTTGGCGCTAATGGTTCGCCATTAGGTCTGACTGCCTCGATATTGTACTTTACGCCCTCCTTCAAATTTTTGTTCGGGCCTCGTTTCGTCCCTTTTGCACGAAGATTTGCTCGATCCGGATGGCTGGAAGAACAAAGATCGATTCGTTAATATATCTTCAAGTCATTTAAAACATGTGATGATCACCGTAAACCTGCTTATATAAATATATATACCGCCGGTCTTTGTTGTTTCAGGATCAACATGTTCTTCGTCATCGTCATAATCGTAGTTCATGACTTCATCAATTGGTCGTCGCGATCGAATATCATATCACCCTCTCCGGTGTTGTTTAGAAATTGAAGCCGTCATAATCTTCTTCATTCTGATTATCATCGGCCCGGCGTATCATATCGAACATGGTCTGTTTCTCCTCTCTGTCGGTATTGTGCGCCATAGCTTTTATTTAACTAATTCAAAAGAAATATAAAACAATTTAGTATTCAAATTACATCGTCTCGAATAATAGATATAATCTAGAATACTTCGTCTAGAATAATAGATACAATCTCGAATACATCGTCTCGAATAATATATAATATTGAATAGTACATCACTAGCTAGCTAATTAAAGATCGAATACTACTGAGAAGAATCTAGGACACTCATGGTTCACGTGTCATGGGCGGTGGACACCCAAAGAGAAGGAACCCTCACAGGATCATAGCTGAAGTGAGATCCTCAAGATATCGCCAGTATTGGAGAACCTGCCGCCCTCTAACGCAACCATGTAGCGATGGACGTGCTCGTCCTCCTCCCTGATACCGTACCTCCTCCGGCGGGGCCGGGTCCCTCCGCACCGAAACTGGCCCACGCGAACGCCACCAAACGAGATCAGGGTCGACGACGGGACCCGGGGCCGGGTTCCTCATCAAGCGGCGCGCCCCTCCAGGCAGCACCTCCCAGTGCCAGCCCGGCGGAGCCCAGTCCCGGACATGGGCCGGCTGGACGTCGTCGCGGACGGGTCGACGGCGAGGATGCAGGCCGGGCATCGTCGAGAACAAATACTAGCTATATGCATAAAAATAATATTTTTTAATGATTGGATTTTGATAACTAAAATTTCTAACATTTCTACTATTTCAAAAATCTATATACTATTTCATACTAATTAAGCATCTAACACTAAAAACAGAAAAAACAATTTCTATACATCCATTAAAAAACAGAAAAACAACATTATATAAAAAAATTCCATACTAACTAAACACTAATTATATCCATCTAACATGCATTCATACATATATACTAGCGAAAAAACAATAATCAAAAAAATCTAAACTAATTAAACATACAAAATACGTATATACTAATATATACATGCATTCATACATATATACGTGTATGTGTGTGTGTGTTCATCATGCTTGTGTGTGTGTATGGGCTCGGGGAGGGCGGCGCCATGGTGGCCGCTGTAGGGAGAGGGGTTAGAGGGGAGAGCTCACAGCGGGCGACGGCGACGGCGTAGGCGACGGCCGGGGCAGCGACAGGCGGGGCGTGACACGCTGGGCGACGACGCAGGGACGGGCGCGATCGACGGGCCCGGGCGGCGACGGAGACGAGGGCGGCGACGGGACGGGGCGGCGATGGAGACAAGGGCGGCGACGGGACGGGGCGGCGAGGGGACGGGCGGCGACGGCGACGGGTGGACAGTGTCGATCGATCGGGTGGGCGGTTCAATGGGAAACAGAGGAAGAAACAGAGGAGAATGAAATTTTTCAAGTGTTGTATATATAGAAGGCACCTTTAGTACCGTTGGAGCCACCAACCGGTACTAAAGGTCTGTTTTGGCCAGCCCAAGCAGCGGAAGCGACCCCCTTTAGTACCGGGTGGTGGCACAAACCGGTACTAAAGGCCCTTTAGTACCGGTTGGTGCCACGACCGGTACTAAAGAAGTCTTGTAGCAGTCTTGATCTTGACAAGTTTAGTCCCACCTCGCTAGCCGAGGGGCGACCGCGACTGGTTTATAAGCCCCGTGCGGTCGCTCTCTCTAGCTCCTCTCCAAAGCAGGCCCACTGGGCCTCACGTGTTCTTCTTTGCCTGTGGGCCCACTTGGCCTTTGCGGGCTTGCATCCTGGCCCAACAACATGTTGGGTTTCTAGTCGTATGCAGGCCGCTCTGGCCTAGTAGGCGGGATTTTTTTTTGCTTTATTTATTTTTGTGTTGTTTTTTTTTGTGTATTTTGAGTTTCTTTGTGAATATTTTTGCTTTAGGTACAAAAAATTACAAACTTTCTGTTAGTGCCCGTAGTTTTCAAATTTGAATAGTTTAAATTTTGAATTATTTGAAATTAGTGTGAATCACTAGTTTGTGAATAATTTAACTTTAAAAATCAGTAAAGGCATGAAAGAATTTGTTTGCACATAAAATTTCTTCGCGTTTCAAATGCCAAAACACATAACTACCTAACTATTACAGAGATTCCTCCGGGTGTGAAACATGAAGAAAGTGATGATAGTGAAGCCGATCACATCCCAGATCTTTGGGTGTGAAACTTTTTCTGGCGTGTGTCCCTTTGCGCCGTAACCATGGAAAATCTTCATCATTTAACGGGATGCTCGGGTCAATATTCACTGTGAATGGAGAAATTTCATCAAACTTTTCATAATCTTCTGACTTGTCTGTCTTGTCATCCACTCCCACGATGTTTCTCTTCCCAGAAAGAACTACGTGTCGCTTTGGCTGATCGTACGATGCATTCGCTTCCTTATCTTTTCTTTTTCTTGGCTTGGTAGACATGTCCTTCACATAGAAAACCTGTGCCACATCATTGGCTAGGACGAATGGTTCGTCTGCATACGCAAGATTGTTGAGATCCACTGTTGTCATTCCGCATCATGCGGGTCTTCCGTTACCCGCCTCATGTCATATTGACCCATTTGCACGAAACAAAGGGACCTTTAAACCACGCCGATAGTCAAGTTCCCATATGTCCTGTATATAACCATAATATGTTTCCTTTCCGTCTTGGTTTACTGCATCAAAGCGGACACCACTGTTTTGGTTGGTGCTCTTCTTATCTTGGGCGATCGTAAAATGTATTACCATTTATCTCGTACCCTTTGAAAGTCATTATATTCAAGATGGTAATCGGGACAGCAAGTACAGGTCATCTTCAATAGAGGTGTCATGCATGGTAATGCGATATACGCAACCAGGGCGAAACTCCTGGTTTGTTCACGTGTAATCCAGTCATCGAGACCGCTCCGGGTGTTTGGAGCGTAGCAAATTCTTGTGTTCATCCATATACGGAGCCACCAAGGCAGAATTCTCTAGAACTGTGTAGTGTGCTTCAGTGAGAGAATGTCCGTCCATCCATATTAGTTGAGTCCCTCCTAGCGTGCCTTTTCCATCCAGTCTGCCCTTATGCCGCGATTCAGGAACACCAATCGGCTTAAGGTCAGGAATAAAGTCAATACAAAACTCAATAACCTCCTCATTGTGATGGCCCTTGGAGATGCTTCCTTCCGCCTAGCACGGTTATGAACATATTTATTTAAGACTCTCATGAACCTCTCAAAGGGGAACATATTGTGTAGAAATACAGGACCCAAAACGTTAATCTCTTCGCATAGGTGAACTAGGACGTGCGTCATGATGTTGAAGAAGGATGGTGGGAACACCAACTCGCCCGACAAGACATTGCACCAAATCATTCAGTAACCTTGGTATGATTTCTGGATCGATTACCTTACGAGAGATTGCATTGAGAAATGCACATAGCTTCACAATGGCTAATCGAACGCTTTTCCAAAGAGAAGCCCCTCAATGCAACCGGAAGCAGTTGCGTCATAATCACGTGGCAGTCATGAGACTTTAGGTTCTCGAACTTTTCTCCGCCATGTTTATTATTCCCTTTATATTCGACGAGAAGCCAGACGGTACCTTAATATTGAGCAGGCATTCAAAGAAGATTTCCTTCTCTTCTTTGGTAAGAGCGTAGCTTGCATGACCCTGATATATGTCGTCTTCTCCGTGCATACGTTGCTGGTCCTCCCGTGCCTCAGGTGTATCTTTTGTCTTCCCATACACGCCCAAGAAGCCAAGCAGGGTCACGCAAAGATTCTTCATCACGTGCATCACGTCGATTGCGGAGCGGACCTCTAGGTCTTTCCAATATGGCAGGTCCCAAAATATAGATTTCTTCTTCCACATGGGTGCGCGTCCGTCAGCGTCCTTTGGAACAGGTTGTCCGCCAGGACCCTTTCCAAATATCACCTTCAAATCCTTGACCATATCATGTACATCGTAACCGATGCGGTGGCGAGGCTTCGTCCGGTGATCCGCCTCACCTTTGAAATGCTTGCCTTTCTTTCTTACGGGATGCCTGCTCGGAATAAATCGACGATGTCCTGTACACATTCTTCATACAACTATTCAAATATATATCGGTATCATCCAAACAGTGTGCATCCGCGGTATCCCTTGTTTGTCTGTCACGAAGGTTACCGAGAGCAGGCCAATCATTGATGGTCAAGAACAGCAACGCCCTTAGGTTAAATTCTTCCCCATGTGCTCATCCCACGCACGTACACCTGTTCCATTCCACAGTTGTAAGAGTTCTTCAACTAATGGCCTTAGGTACACATCAATGTCGTTGCCGGGTTGCTCAGGGCCTTGGATGAGCACCGGCATCATAATGAACTTCCGCTTCATGCACAACCAAGGAGGAAGGTTATACAAACATAGAGTTACAGGCCAGGTGCTATGGTTGCTGCTCTGCTCCCCAAAAGGATTAATGCTATCTGCGCTTAGACCAAACCATACGCTCCTTGCGTCATCTGCAAACTCCTTCCCGTACTTTCTTTCGATTTTTCTCCACTGCGATCCGTCAGCTGGTACTCTCAACTTTCCGTCTTTCTTACGGTCTTCTTCGTGCCATCGCATCGCCTTTGGCATGCTCTTTGTTTTGGAACAAGCGTTTCAACCGTGGTATTATAGGAGAATACCACATCACCTTGGCAGGAATCTTCTTCTGGGCGCTCGCCCTCGACATCACCATGCTCATCGCGGCTGATCTTATAGCGCAATGCACCACATACCGGCAAGCGTTCAAATCCTCGTACTCACCGCGTAGAGGATGCAATCATTAGGGCATGCATGTATCTTACGCACCTCTACCCCTCGAGGGCAGACAACCTTCTTTGCTTCGTACGTACTCTCGGGCAATTAGTTGTCCTTTGGAAGCATATCCTTTATCATTACCAGCAACTTTCCAAATCCCTTGTCAGATACACCATTCTCTGCCTTCCATTGCAGCAATTCCAGTGTGGTGTCCAGCTTTTTCTTGTCACCTACGCAATTCGAATTTTACAACAATTTTTGTGATCCTCTAACATGCGCTGCAACTCCTTCTTCTCCAAATCACTTGCTAGCTTTCTCTTTGCATCGGCAATGGCCCGACCTAGATCATCAACGGGCTCATCCGATGCCTCTTCTTCAGCTTCTTCCCGCATTGCCGGCCCAGCTTCTTCCGCATTACACGGCTCAGCTTCTTCCCCCATTGTTGTATCGTCGTATTCAGGGAACCCATGGCGGGATAGCTGTCGTCATCCTCTTCTTCTTCATTGTCTTCCATCATAACCCCTCTTTCTCCGTGCTTGGTCCAAACATTATAGTGGGGCATGAAACCGGACTCAAACAGGTGTACGTGAATGGTTCTTGACGTAGAGTAATTGCGACCATTGTTACAGCCAGCACATGGACAAGGCATAAAACCATCCGCCCGCTTGTTTGCCTCAGCCGCAAGCAGAAAAGTATGCACGCCCTCAACGAACTGGGGAGAGCATCGGTCATCGTACATCCATTGCCAGCTCATCTTCATTACACAACACCGAATAGACCAAATTAATACAAGTTCATACAACACTTAAATGCAACAAACAAATAACTCTCTAGCTAAAGCATTTAAATGCAACAACAAATGCGATGAAGATCGCAACTAAGGTAACAATTGATCCAACAGCATAATGATACCAAGCCTCACTATCGATGGCATATTTTCTAATCTTTCTAATCTTCAAGCGCATTTTCTCCATCTTGATCTTGTGACCATCGACGACATCGGCAACATGCAACTCCAATTCCATCTTCTCCCCCTCAATTCTTTTCAATTTTTCTTTCAAGTACTCGTTTTCTCTTTCAACTAAATTTAACCTCTCGACAATAGGGTCGGTTGGAATTTCCGTTCACATACCTCCTAGATAAAAATATCTATGTCAGCTTGATGGGCATAATTTGTCATAAACACGAAATGCAACAAATAGTTTTAAAAGAGAATATACCACATTGAATCATAACAAGGACAAGGGCCGACGGGACGGATATCAAAACCATGGCACTATGCATAACAAACAACGACGGGTAAGATAATTATTATACGAGTAACTATATATCCAAATCACACAAACATCAATTTTTATATAAAATTTCATGAACAAGAGGCTCACCACAAGGTGGTGCCGGCTGACGGGATGCGGGCGATCGACGGTGGTTACGACAGAGATTTAGAAGGCACTAAGTAAACCACACCTACATATGCAAACTAAGTGTTGTTTTGACCTCAAATTGCATATAAATCAAATACTAGCACATATATATATATTCTCCCAAATTACTAAACTCACAAATTAATAACTATATAAAGCATTGCAAGAGCTAATCTAGCAATGAGAGATGAAAGGACAAAGTTGCTAACCTTTGTGATCACTTGAATGGATGGGGGCCTTCAAATCTTGACAAATTTTGGGCAAAATGTGTGATGAGCTCGAGGGGAGAAGAGGAAGAACAGAGAGGAGAGGAGAGGGGAAAGGGGGAGAACAGAGCGAGCTGGACGAAGGGTTTATATGCAGGAGGACCTATAGTACCGGTTCGTGGCACGAAGCGGTACTAAAGGTGCTGGAGGGGGCCCAGACTGACAACATCCTGCCACCACCCTCATTAGTACCGGTTCGTGGCACGACCGGTGCTAAAGGTTAGCCACGAACCGGTACTAATGAGAGCGGCCCGGCTAGCTGTTGGAACCGGCACTAATGTATACATTTGTGCCGGCTCTAATACAAACCGGCACTAATGTGCTTCACGTTTGACCCTTTTTCTACTAGTGACTGACGCTCCAAGCAAAACACATATCATGTAGCGAATAAAAATATAGCTCCAAGTAAAGTTACCAATGAACGAAGACGAAAGAGGGGATGCCTTCCCGGGGCATCCCCAAGCTTAGGCTTTTGGCTATTCTTGAATATCTTGGGGTGCCATAAGCATCCCCAAGCTTAGGCTCTTGCCACTCTTTATTCCATAGTCCATAAAAGCTTTACCCAAAACTTGAAAACTTCACAACACAAAACTCAACAGGAAATCTTATAAGCTCCGTTAGTGAAAGAAAACAAAACCACAACATAAAGTACTGCAATGAACTCATTCTTTATTTATTTTGGTATTAAACCTACTGTATTCCAACTGCCTTATGGTTTATAAACCAATTTATTAGCCATAGATGCATTGAAATAAGCAAACAACACACGAAAAACAGAATCTGTCAAAAACAGAACAGTCTGTAGCAATCTGTAACTGACACAAACTTCTGGAACTCTAAAATTCCTACCAAAATAGGACGTACTGGAAAATTTGTTTATTGATCAGCAGCAAAAAGAATCAACGCAAAATCTCTTTTCTGTGATTTATTGAATTTTTTATCGTGAGCGCAAAGTTTCTGTTTTTCAGCAGAATCAAATCAACCATCATCATAGTTTATCCTATAGGTTCTACTTGGCACAAACACTAAACAAAAGATAAAAACACATCTAAACAGAAAGTAGAAACTAAATTTAACACTAAACAGGAACAAAAACAAAGATCATAAAAAAATTGGGTTGCCTCCCAACTAGCGCTATCGTTTAACGCCCCTAGCTAGGCATAAAAGCAAGGATAGATCTAAGGGCCTGTTTGGTTCCAATAAGTCACCTGACTTATAAGTCAGGTGACTTAAAATCAGTGACTTATAAGTCACGCCTGTTTGGTTGTCATCTGACTTATAAGTCACCTGACCACACCTTCTCATCTTGTTTTTTAATGTAAAGGTGATGGGACCCACGTAAAAAGGGGTGACTTATAAGTTTTAAGTTGGGGTGGAGCAACTTATGACTTATAAGTTGGGGTGACTTATAAGTTGGGTCCGTTTGGCAAAATAAGTCACTTTTTGCACTTTTTGACTTATAAGTTGGTGACTTATTTGGAACCAAACAGGGCCTAACGAGTGCCAAAATAGTAAGATAGATCTTGAAAACTCATCTCATATTCTCTACGTTCGGCAGCAAGCTTTCTTTGAGGCAAGCTAAAGTAATCAAATGGGCTAAATTTGGTGGGACAAAGATCCCCAAGATCAATCAAAGGAGGAATAGGTTCCTCCTTCGGCCCTTCATAGTGCACAACTATTTCATCACTAAAAGCATTCTTTTGGCAAAATTTTGTGAGCCTATACTCAAGAGAATATCCTAGCTCATCGTTTCGAAGAGAAAAATCATTATTAAGTTCGTTAATGCAATCAATCAAGACTTTGGTAGGAACCTTTTTTCTAAGGTTTTCATTAAAAGCGACATAGTCGGAAGATTGAAAACGTCTAAATTCCTCTTGATCATAGAGGATTGCTTCTATGGGAGGACGACCGGCGTCCACCCTATAGTGCGCAAAGATTTATTTGGCCTCTCTTATGATAAATCTAAACTCATGAGGCAAAAAGATAGTAACAGCGTGCTTAACAGAAGAATGCTCAATATTAGAAAATTCTAGAAGAATTCTTTGTATGCAAGGATGCATATGCATAAATTGTCTTTCAAGTTTAACTACAAGCATAGAGATAGCATCAGCAAGACTACTAGTTCTATGAAGAATAGAACAACCCAAGGAAGGTAGAGCACCGGTACAAGTAAAGAAATCTTGAATAACACCTTTGCCAATAATGTTACCACTGCCAATTCGAAACTTTTTAGTATGCAAGATAAGGGGTTCATCGGCCGGAGCCTCGAGATTTTTCATGTTATCATTATTGTCCATATCGACGATAATCTCCCCAGTTTCAGACATAGCGGCAAGCAAGGCGGGAGAAAGCGAGTGAAAAAGAGGGGAGGATATTGGGAAAGAGAGGACGAATAAAACGGCAAGGGTGAAGCGGGGGAGAGGAAAACGAGAGGCAAATGGCAAATAATGCAAATGCGAGGGAGATGAGTTTGTGATGGGTACTTGGTATGTCTTGACTTGAGCGAAGACCTCCCCGGCAACGGCGCCAGAAATCCTTCTTGCTACGTCTTGAGCTAGCATTGGTTTTTCCCGAAGAGGAGAGGGTGATGCAGCAAGTGTAGCGTAAGTATTTCCCTCGGTTTTTAAGAACTAAGGTATCAATCCAGTAGGAGGCGCCTCAAAAGTCCCACGCACCTACACAAACAAACTGAGAACTTGCAACCAACGCAATAAAGGGGTTGTCAATCCCTTCATGGCCACTTGCGAAAGTGAGATCTAATAGAGATAGTATGATAAGATAGATATATTTTTTGTATTTTATGATATAGATGCAAGAAAAGTAAAGATGCAAATAAAAGTAGATTGAAAGCAAATATGATAAGAGATAGACCCGGGGGCCATATATTTCACTAGAGGCTTCTCTCGAGAGCATAAGTATTACGGTGGGTGAACAAATTACTGTCAAGCAATTGATAGAAAAGCGAATAATCATGACATTATCTAGGCATGATCATGTATATAGGCATCACATCCAAAACAAGTAGACCGACTCCTGCCTGCATCTACTACTATTACTCCACACATAGACCGCTATCCAGCATGCATTTAGAGTATTAAGTTCATAAGAACGGAGTAACGCTTTAAGCAAGATGATATGATGTAGAGGGATAAACTCATGCAATATGATATAAACCCCATCTTATTATCCTCGATGGCAACAATACAATACGTGTCTTGCAATCCTTTCTGTCACTGGGTAAGAACACCGCAAGATTGAACCCAAAGCTAAGCACTTCTCCCATGGCAAGAAAGATCAATCTAGTAGGCCAAACCAAACCGATAATTCAAAAAGACTTGCAAAGATAACTCAATCATACATAAAAGAATTCAGAGAAGATTCAATTAATAACGATAGATAAATCTGAACATAAACTCACAATTCATCGGATCTTGACAAACACACCGCAAAAAGAGATTACATCGAATAGATCTCCACAAGAGAGGGGGAGATCATTGTATTGAGATCCAAAAAGAGAGAAGAAGCCATCTAGCTAATAACTATGGACCCGTAGGTCTGAGGTAAACTACTCACAACTCATAGGAGGGGCAAGGATGTTGATGTAGAGGCCCTCCGTGGTCGATTCCCCCTCCGGCAGAGTGCCGGCGAAGGCTCCAAGATGGGATCTCGCGGATACAGAAGGTTACGGTGGTGGAAATTGTGTTTCGTGGTGCCCCTGGATGTTTTCGGGGTCCGCAGATATATATAGGAGGAAGAAGTACGTCGGTGGACGCCCAAGGGGCCCACGAGACAGGGGGGCGCGCCCTCCTATCTCGTGGGGCCCTCGGAGCTTTCTTGACTTACACCCCAAGCTCTCCGGATCAGATTTGTTTCAAAAATATCGCTTCCGAAGGTTTCATTCCGTTTGGTATTCCTTTTCTTCGAAATACTGAAATAGGAAAAAAAAACAGCAATATGGGCTGGGCCTCCGGTTAATAGGTTAGTCCCAAAAATGATATAAATATGTAGAATAAGGCCATAAGCATCCAAAACTGGTAATATAATAGCATGGAACAATCAAAAATTATATATACGTTGGAGACGTATCACCTAACAGAAGGAATTTATATATTATCTGTTAGTAGTTCTCAGAAGTGCTAGAATAATGTTGCATCGTTAGTTCTGAAGCGGCCGTGATTCTACCTCTGAACTTGCATATCCAAACAAGCAATATGCACATCAGTACAAGCAGACATATCGTAACTGGTAGTAAAATCTTTAGCATAGGCTCCCTCTTTTTATTACCTGCATAGATAAATTTTATGAGGAAAATGACTACATTAACAGGTACATATATGACGATATTTCACCAATTGCTAAAAAAATTCACCAATTGTTAATTAACCCATCAGCTGAGACGAACAAACTTCCTTAGAAACCTATGCAAATTTCTTTTGAAGGAGAAACCTACGCAAATTGGTACTCCCTCAGTTGACATATATAAGATGTTCTAATGTTTCCTCAAGAAAAGATGTTCTAACTTTTTCTGTTTCAGATGTATTATGTGTATAGTCTCATTTTAGTGTTTGTTCACTCATTCATCAATTACGTAGTCCATATTAAAATATACACGGAGAAAATATTTTTTAGAGGAATTCATACATTTTTATTAAACAAAGTGCATAAGTGTCCGATCTGCAAAATTGATTGTGAGGATATTAAACATGCTTGTTTTGGATCTCAGCGGGTTTGAGAGGTGTGGCAAAACCTGGGCATGCTGGAGGATATTATCAAGCTGTCACCAGTGGACAGATCGGGGTCGGTCGTGTTACAGGAACTTCTCAAAGGGCTGACGCGAAAGATTCCTATCATGTCTCAGCTAGGATCTCGTGAGCTGTTGGCTTCTACTCTTTGGTACACATGGTGGTAGAGGAGGGAGGTTAAGCATGGGAAGGCGATTCAGTCTCCGGCTCAGACGGCTTTGTCAATCGTTGCTTTCACTACAAACCACATGATGTACTGCTCAGGCGGCGTGGTGGCGGGTGTGGTGGCGGGTCTCGGCGGGGGTTTGTAGGTGGTGGCGGAGGGGTCGGTCGTTCCCGCTCGGTGATGTACTGCTGCCTGCGATGGCGCATGGCGACCTGCACGGCAGTATTCTGCGTTCCTTGGACGAGCGCGTCCTTGGGAGCAGGAGGGGGTCGGCCTGACGAGCTCCGGTGGGCGTGGCGTGCTCGTGGCAGCGGCAATCCGGCGCTCCGGGTGGTGTTTTCTTCGAGCGGCGCGAGGTGGACAGCCGGCATATGGTAGCGGTGCTGATCTGCAATGGATCTGGCAAGGCACCACGGCCCGGTGCTAGGCGATCCGTGCACGCAATGCTTGATGGAGGCTCTTTGAACAGATCTGGGTGAAAACCTGCCTTTGGCTAGCTGCCAAGGCCGGCGGTGACGGCGCTATTATGCGGCGTTCCCTTCTTGAAGGCATCACCGAGGAGAAGTTCAAGGCCACTATCTGCTATCTCCGGGGGAAACCCTAGATCAGTAGATCGGATGACGGTGACGCTATATTGTGTCGTTTCCTCCTGGGGGCGTCAGTCTTGGAGGTGTGCACGGAATCGACGGACCAGTGAGCGGCTTCTTTGGTGGAGCGGTGCTTCATCTTAAACATTGATGGCAGCAGGTTTCGACGGCGTGGTGCAGAGGAGACTCGGCGCCCGATGTGTGGAGATGGACTCGCGCAGGAGGAGGTAGTTGTCTGGCGTCATGGTGGCATCGATGGCAGAGTGGCCTGACAAGGTAGAAGCCTCAATATATGCTTTGAAGACGGACCTGTGGAAGATGGCGGCGACGACACTTGTGAGTGTGTCAGACCGCTCTGTGCCCCATACCCGGTATGTGGCTCGGCTGGGGCTTCCGGCTTTTGATGATAGGCTTAGGTGACTGGTCTGGGTATTTGGCCCAGCTAGCACCCCTTCATCATTTGGATAGGAGTAGTAGCATATGTTGCCAAGATAACGGATTCAGGCATATTGTTGTAATACTTTGTAAGGTTCTCGAGAATAATTAATAAAATGGCCGCATGCATCCCCAGATGCAGAGGCTGGGGGTCATCCTTCTTTTCTGAAAAAACCCTACAAACCACATGAAGGCCGTGGATAGGAAGAACGGCATCAAGAAACAAGGTTGGTCGATACCTCCCGGGGGCTATGTTAAAATGAATATAAATATTGCTTTCTGTCTTCAGGACGAGAAGGGGGCTACTAGAGCTGTGATTAGAGATGACCATGGACACTTTGTGACGGCGAGTAACAACATAATTGAACATGTAAACTCGGCTGCTACTGCTGTAGCTAAAGCGCAGAAAGACGGGTTCATCCTGGCAGGTCAAGTTGGATACGAGAAGATAATTATCAACTCGGATTGCCTGGAAGTTGTTCAAACTATGCATGATGAAGGTTTTTCAACGACGGAAGCTTCGGCAATATGCGAGGAGTGTGTGTTTTTAGCTAGGAATTTCTCTCGTGTAATCATAGAACACTGTCCGAGGAAGAGGAATATTGTAGCTCATTTGTTAGCTGCCCATGTAGAACGATCCCACACCTGTGTCTGGATGATCTCCCTTGTCTATTGTACTCCTTTCGATCCTTTTTACTCCGCGTATAAAATTTGTGTCAAGTCAAACTTTGAAATTTTTTGACCAAATATATATTAAAAAGTATTAACATCTACAATATCAAATATGTATACTATGAAACTACATTTGCAATTGTGAATGTTGACATTTTTCTATAAGTTTGGTCAAAATAGAGATGTTTTGGCTTCAGACAAAACTTATATGCCTACTGAATGATGTAACTATATTTGAAAATTAATAAAGTCAGTTTTTCCTATGAAAAAAGTAGATACGTGATCACTCCAGGAGACGAACAAAGGAAAGGTTGCACTGCACGTACCTACTAGTTCAGACTTTGCCAGCCTCACGTAGAGATGCTGCCCTTTGTCCACATACCGGACATCGACGATGTCACCGAACCAGATGACGCAGCCGCTGCCTCCACCGCCTCCTTTGATGTCCGCGGCGGCGAAGGCCACGCACGAGCAGTTGGCCAGGCACCTCGCCCTGCACTCCTCCAGCGTCGCGCCGGCGTCCACCGTTGCGTTGTCGGTGTCGGGGAGCTTCACGCCGGACACCACCGCAAACCCGTCCGTGGTGGCGCCCCCGTCGCGGCACTCCAGCGGCGCCTTCCTCCGGCAACCGGCCGACGCCTCCCTCATGGACCACTGCGCGGGGGACACTGGGACGAACCCCACCACGCAGCCGCAGAAGAGCGTGGACGCCGTGTTCACGTTGCACAGCCCGAAGGCCCCGCACTTGGCGTAGTTGTCGCACACGTCCATTGGCGCCTGCGCGAACACGTTCCACACTCGGCTATCGGCGTCCCACACCAGCCGCTGGATCACGCCGGCCTCGCTCAGCACGAGCCGCGAGAAGGGCGCGGCCGCCGTGGCGTTGAACACGTAGGCTACCTCGTCGGGCCGGACCACCATCTGGTTGGTGAACATGTCGGAGTAGGACGCCATCTCCGGGACGCCGCTGAACCACATCCCGTTCCACGGCCCCGTGCGGTACTTCTTGGCGCCGCCGCGCCACGACACGCAGTCCGGGAGCCCCCGGGTGTCCATGGCGCGACGGCAATCGCCCGTCGCCGGGTCGTCGGGGGATCGCCACGACGTGAGGGACCACTCGACGCCGGTCTGCGGGTTCCTGCCGAACCTCATGCCCGCGATCAGGGTGTTGGACGGGTGGTCGAACGACTGCCAGAGGACGGCGCCGCTGCTCTCGTCGCCCACCACCAGGTTGCCGGACTCAAGCAGCTGGGCCACCGCCGAGGAAGGAGTGTCGCCGTCCGTCGTGTTCGATGACCACGCGGCCCGACTGGATCCATCGAGAAGGTGAAGGATGCCCGCGCCGTCGATCACCAGCACGCCGGCGGTGTCGTTGAGCGGGTTGTCGCGGTTGGCCACCCAGACCACGGCTTCGCGCATGGACGCGGAGAACCATATCCCGAGGTACCTCCGGCTCGGCGCGCCCGGGGAGAAGAACCCCAGTGTGAAGGAGCCACCGGCCGAGACGAGCATCTGGCCGTCGGTGATGTTGCGGCGGCCATGGTTCAGAGCGTCCAGAGATGAAACGCCCGAGCCCACGCAGGTAGGCCTGGGCGTTCGGTAGAAACCGAAATTTCGGTTTCTGTTGTTCGGTTTTTTCATCAATTCGGTTTACAGATATGGTAACCGAATTTGGTACTAAAATTGTGCTAACCGAAA
This sequence comes from Aegilops bicornis, assembly GCA_021605145.1. Taxonomy (NCBI): domain Eukaryota; kingdom Viridiplantae; phylum Streptophyta; class Magnoliopsida; order Poales; family Poaceae; genus Aegilops; species Aegilops bicornis. The sequence goes on from CM038670.1 coordinate 781,301,197, forward strand.
TTTCGGTTAACGAAAAGTTCGGTTCGGTTTTCGGTGTTAGCCGAATTCTGTACCATGTTCAGAAATTCCAGTTTCAGTTTCAGAAGATTTTTTGATAGCATGCATATTGTAAAGAAAAAAATTGGCAACATATTAACACAACCAACGAAGTTCCAGCATATCTCATAAGTGCAAGAAAGGAATCAGCAAAATAGCATAACAGTAGGACAAGTTCATGCATAATAGCATAATAGTAGGACAAAGTAGTAAGTGCATAATAGCATATCTTACAAGTGCGTCTACTAAAATTCCAAGACAGGGCAAACTGATAAGTTCTCCACAATAATGAAGTGCAGCACACAACCAACCAAAATCAAAGTCTACTTATTACACTTTAAAACAAGGCAAACAACCAAATTTTAAAATGCCACCAAAAAATGCACCGCAGATGTGCTCCAGTTCCTAAGTTGGAGTCTTCAAGAGCAGCCAGCAACCAGCCCAGCACCCAACAGGCCAACAGTAGGACTCCCACTCTCAGCAAGCCACCAAGCAACATGTCGGTCCCTGTAGCCACAGTAGGAAAAATTACAAGTTATAATTAGAAATGAACAGCCAGGAAAACAAAATTTACAGGAGCATCTTTAACTTCTAACATACATAAATATTAACATGAACAGGATATGTATTTATAATACAAAAAATGAGTACAGAGCTAAGAACATGAACAGGAGCATCCTTCTTGTAAAATGAAGAGACATAGTGAAACATGTGCATGATGAAGAGGATTTCTACAAAGTGAAACATGTGCAAACCTAAGAGCATCTCTTGAAACTCACTCACCAACATTTAAGTAGAGGATGGAGGCGGGCAAGATGACCCAGCCCCAGATGGCTTGCAAACAGACTTGCTACTGCTTGCCTTCGACGCAGATGAATTTGTACTGCCGAACTCTTCAATTAATTCTAGAAAAGAATAAAATAAACATATAATAAGCATAGGAAGTCAGAAATAAAGAAAAATATATGGAAAACAATCACAACATGTTACCCTTTTCCAAGATTAACAATTCCTCTTCATCTTCTTCAATGTCGATAGTAATAGCACCCCTTAGCCAATCTTGGGTACAAACAAGAGCTTGGACCATGAATGGTGTAAGTGAGGTTCTAAACTCATTTAGGATGCGTCCACTTGTGCTAAATGCCGACTCGGATGCAACCGTTGATACCGGAACAGCTAACACATCACGGGCCATTCTTGACAATATTGGGAATCTAGCAGCATTGTTCTTCCACCATTTTAGAGTGTCAAAATCATCCCTATTGACTTCATTCTCTTCATGCAAGTATTTCTCCAATTCAGATTTGCTCATGCTAGTTTCACCACCATCACCAATTCTCAACTTTTTATTTATCCGAGACACCAATTTCCTTCCTTCCTTTTTTTGAGTTGGTTCAGATTGTGGAGCACCCACATGCTTACTTGCATCACTTGGTGCATACTTAGCTTTGTACTCCTCAAACAAAGCATGCACAAATGTTTTCGCCACTTCCCAAGCTTTGCCTCCATTTAACTCACCATACTTTCTTCAATTGCTAGTTTTGTGAAATTTGATAGCTTGAATCTAGGATCAAGAACAGCTGCAGCAAATACAAACATGTTCACATTCTCCTCTTCCTTCTTCTTTCCTTTCCCTTTCCCCTTTCCCTTGTCATTCTCCTTCTCCACCTCCTCATGCCAACATCCCCAATACTTATCATACTTTTCTTGCATTTTCTTGGCCATTATTTTGCAAAATATCATCACTATCAGCCCACTCTTCCAACACAACATTAACTTCAGCAATATCCATGACAAATTGATTCACGGTCACATGGAGTGGCGGAAACACTAAGAGTTAGCTCATAAAAATGTCCAAGAAATTCAGCCATTTTCCTAGCATTCTCCCAATCACTATCAACAGGAATACCAGGAGCTTTCTCACTCATTAAATCCAATCTATAGAGTGGATCTTCTTCCTCATACCTTGCAAACACTTTCTCAAAGTTGATTGCAGTTTTTAACATTAGGTATGTGGAATTCCATCTAGTGCATACATCCAAACACAAGAATGCCTCGCTGTCCAACTTTTCTAATGCAGCAAGCTCTTTAAATCTTGTAATTCTAGATGGCCCATGTCTTATATATCTAACCGCAGCTCGCACACGCTTAACTGATTCATCCAACTCCTTTAAACCGTCAGTGACAATCAGATTTATAATATGGGCAGCACATCTCATATGCAAATATTTACCTTCAGCTATGCTATTTCTAGTTTTGATCATTTTCTTCCTTATGTAACCTACACCACCATCATTCGCGCTAGCATTATCAACAGTTATTGTCATAACTTTGTTTATTCCCCACTCCATCAAGCATTGCTCTAAGGCCTTTCCAATATCATCTCCCTTATGACCTTTTACTAAGAAAAAACTAATGATCTTCTTGTGCAAATTCTATTCAGGGTCAATAAAATGTGCCGTGACTGTCATATAACAATCTTGTGTTTGAGAAGTCCAACCATCAGTAGTGAGACACACTCTTTGACATGATTTTTTGAAAAAAAGTTTTAGCTTTGCTCTCTCTTCAAAATAAAGCTTGACAACATCCCGAGTGCATGTTCTTCTAGAAGGCATATTGAATCGTGGACATGCAATTGACATCACTTCTCTAAAACCAGTTTTTTCAGTAAATGCAAAGGGAAGCTCATCTACTATAATCATCTTAGCAATAGCTCTCCTTAGTGCTTCAGGATCAAATTTATGCACTGCAGGACTTTCCCTTGGATTATTTGCAAAGTACCTTGATTCTTATTCCTATCACTATGAGGATTAAACTTGCAAGTACCAAAATGACTTTTTAAGGCAGATGTACCGTTAGTCCCTGGAACAGCCTTGATACGACGATTGCAATACTTGCACTTTCCAAACTTGAGAAGACCATCAACTAGTACCTCAGAAAAGTGATCCCACATTGGTGATCTTTTTTTCATCTGCCTTCTTGTAGGTCGTTCATCCATCTCCTTCTTTCTCTTTTCCCACTCCTCAATCTTTCTTTCTTCTTCCTCATAAACTTGCATCTCCTCTTCAGTAAACTCATCACCAAGCCCACCAGGTTCAACCATCTAAAACAATAACATAATTAGAATTCTTGTGATCAATCATCTATACTAATTACTTGCAAGAAGAATTAAACAAGATGTCCAAAATACAAGTTACCAAAATGCATCTACTAAAATCAGTATGTACAGTGTGAGTGCACTTTGAGTAGTGAGTACTACTAGATGGCTGAGAATTTCCAGTTGACAAATAGCAGGTTCAGCAACAATTTATACAAGTTCATTCCCACACTAAGATGGGAGGAATACTAATGGCAAAACAATGTCTTCGTTGCAAAAACTGCAGCAGTAAGAGACTACTAGTACACAATATTTATACAAGTTCATTTCCTGCTGAATATTACAAGCAGACAGTCAGACACTAGAATTAAGACTAAAAGACACATGAATATTTCCATTTACAGTCAGACACATGCTGAATATTTCCATGCTGAATATTAGAAGTTCATTTCCATGCTAAATATTTATACAAGTTCATTTACATGCTGAATATTAGTCGCATGAATCTAACAGACTAAAAGACACTGGACAACTATATGTAGCAGAATTAGGCATCTACTCACAAGATTGGAAAAACAACAATTGCATCCAAGTTTACCATCTACGCATCTACTCACAAAGAATGAAACAGAAATTGGAGACAAAAGATGGGACACTGGGCATATTACATTGACTGAATGTTCCATTTCTCCCGTGGAAGACGTGGTGACGAACTGGAGAAGACACCCCCGAGATGCTGTCGAGGTCGATGAGGTGGACCGGCGGTCGCCGTTGAGTTGGAGAGGTGAAACGACGGATGGGCGACGCCGCGACGGCCGATCCTTGTCTCCCTGCTCCTCTGATCCTCTCCTCTCCTTCCTTCGTGCAGATGCGGCGTAGTCCCCGGCGACGGCGTCGGGGGTGGCCGGGCGGGGGAGAAGATGTGGTGGCGCCGGCGACGTCTCAGCCGCTCAGATGAGTAGCGGCGGCGGCCGGCGGCTGAATAGGTAGGGGTGTAGGGCAGGGCCGCAGGGGATTAGGTTTTCAGTTTTTCGGGGGGGGGGGGGTGGGGAGACGTGGGGATGGTTGGCTTGGCCCCTTGGCAACTTGGGTTGGGTATGGGGAGACGTGGGGTTAGGGGGGGGGGGGGGGGGGGTGGGCTTGTATTGGGCGGCCGGCGAAGCGACAGTGGAGTGGACTGGGATTCAGCCATCTCAGTTAACCGAGAAATATACCGAACCGACCGAATTTAGTTCGGTTAGTAGCCCAGCTAACCGAATTTTCCTGTACATAATAAAAAAACCAAAAATTCGGTTTATTCGGTTTCGGTTTCGGTTTAGTTTTCGGTTGGTCGGTTTTTATGCCCAGCCCTACCCATCACCGTCCAGGAAGCCTATGATGGAATTACTCACGCACGATGGTGAGCATCATGAAATTGGTGATGGAGGATGGTTGATGATGACGACGATGACAATTTCCCCTCTCCGGAGCCCAAAACGGACTCCGGATCTGCCCTCCCTAGGAAGAACAGGAGGCGGCGGCTCCGTATCGTAAATGCGATGAATCCTTCTCTTTGATTTTTTTCTCCCCGAACGTGAATATACGGATTTGGAGTTGAGGTCAGTGGAGCTTCGTGTTGGGGATCGTTGCAGAAATTAAAAAATTTGTACGCATCACCAAGATCAATCTATGGACTAACTAGCAACGTGAGAGAGGGGAGTGCATCTTCGTACCCTTGAAGATCGTGAGACGGAAGCGTTACAAGAACGCGGTGGATTCCGATCTAAGCGCCGCAACGGCACCTCCGTGTTCAACACACGTGCAGCCCGGTGACGTCTCCCGCGCCTTGATCCAGCAAGGAGGAGGGAGAGGTTGAGGAAGAAGGCTCCAGCAGCAGCAACCCGTGTGGTGGTGATGGAGTCGCAGTTCTCCGGCAGGGCTTCGCCAAGCTCACGCGGAGGAGGAGAGGTGTGGGGAGGGAGGGGCTGCGCCTTGGATGTGTTGCTGCAGCCCTCCCTCCACCCCTCTATTTATAGGGAGAAGGGGGAAGGGGGCCGGCCCCTCTAGATGAGATCTATAGGGGGGGCGACGGCCAAGGGGAAGGGGGCTTGCCCCCCAAGCAAGGGGGGCGCCCCCTTTAGGGCTCCCCCAACCCTAGGCACCTGGGCCCTAGGGGGGTGGCGCCCAGCCCACTTAGGGGCTGGTTCCCTTCCACCTACAGCACATAAGGCCCTCCGTGGCAGGTGGACCATCCGGGTGGACCCCCGGAACCCCTCCGGTGGTCCCGGTACAATACCGGCATACCCCCGAATATTTCCGGTGACCATATGATGACTTCCCATATATAAATCTTTACCTCCGGACCATTCCGAAACTCCTCGTGACGTCCGGGACCTCATCCGGGACTCCGAACAACATTCGGTAATCACATACAAATCTTCCTTATAACCCTAACGTCATCGAACCTTAAGTGTGTAGACCCTACGGGTTCGGGAATTATGCAGACATGACCGAGTAAGCTCTCCGGCCAATAACCAACAGCGTATCTGGATACCCATGTAGGCTCCCACATGTTCCACGATGATCTCATCGAATGAACCATGATGTCGAGGATTCAAGTAATCCCGTATACAATTCTCTTTGTGAATCGGTACGTTACTTGCCCGAGATTCGATCGTCGGTATCCCAATACCTCGTTCAATCTCGTTACCGGCTAGTCACTTTACTCGTTCCATAATGCATGATCCCGTGACCAACTACTTAGTCACATTGAGCTCATTATGATGATGCATTACCGAGTGGGCCCAGAGATACCTCTTCGTCATACGGAGTGACAAATCCCAGTATCGATTGATGCCAACCCAACAGACACTTTAGGAGATACCTGTAGTGCACCTTTATAGCCACCCAGTTACGTTGTGACGTTTGGTACATCCAAAGCATTCCTACGATATCCGGGAGTTGCACAATATCATGGTCTAAGGAAATGATACTTGACATTCGAAAAGCTTTAGCAAACGAACTACACGATCTTGTGCTATGCTTAGGATTGGGTCTTGTACATCACATCATTCTTCTAATGATGTGATCCCGTTATCAATGACATCCAATGTCCATAGTCAGGAAACCATGACCATCTGTTGATCAACGAGCTAGTCAACTAGAGGCTCACTAGGGACTTGTTGTGGTCTATGTATTCACACATGCATTACAGTTTTCGGTCAATACAATTATAGCATGAATGATAGACAATCATCATGAACAAGGAAATATAATAATAACCATTTTATTATTGTCTCTAGGGAATATTTCCAACAGTCTCCCACTTGCACTAGAGTCAATAATCTAGTTACATTGTGATGAATCGAACACCCATAGAGTTCTGGTGTTGATCATGTTTCGCTCGTGGAAGAGGTTTAGTCAACGGATCTCCTACATTCAGATCTGTATGGACTTTACAAATATCTATGTCTCCATCTTGAACATTTTCACGAATGGAGTTGAAGCGACGCTTGATGTGCCTGGTCTTCTTATGAAACCTGAGCTCCTTGGCAAGGGCAATATCTCCAGTGTTGTCACAGAAGAGAGTCATCGGGCCCGACGCATTGGGAATAACTCCTAGGTTGGTAATGAACTCCTTCATCCAGATTGCTTCATGTGCCTCCGAGGCTGCCATGTACTCCGCTTCACATGTAGATCCCGCCACGACGCTTTGCTTGCAATCGCACTACCATCGCCCCACCATTCAAAATATACACGTATCCGGTTTGTGACTTGGAGTCATCCAGATCTGTGTCGAAGCTAGCATCGACATAACCCTTTACGACGAGATCTTTGTCACCTCCATAAACGAGAAACATATCGTTAGTCCTTTTCAGGTACTTCAGGATATTCTTGACCGCTGTCCAGTGTTCCATGCCGGGATTACTTTGGTACCTTCCTACCAAACTTATGGCAAGGTTTACATCAGGTCTGGTACATATCATGGCATACATAATAGACCCTATGGCTGAGGCATAGGGGATGACACTCATCTTTTCTCTATCTTACGCGTAGTGGGGCTTTGAGCCGAGCTCAATTTCACACATTGCAATACAGGCAAGAACCCCTTTTTGGACTGATCCATATTGAACTTCTTCAATATCTTATCAAGGTATGTGCTTTGCGAAAGACTTATGAGGCGTCTCGATCTATCTCTATAGATCTTGATGCCTAATATGTAAGCAGCTTCTCCAAGGTCCTTCATTGAAAAACACTTATTCAAGTAGGCCTTTATGCTTTCCAAAAGTTCTATATCATTTCCCATCAATAGTATGTCATCCACATATAATATGAGAAATGCTACAGAGCTCCCACTCACTTTCTTGTAAACGCAGACTTCTCCATAAGTCTGCATAAACCCAAACGCTTTGATCATTTCATCAAAGCGAATGTTCCAACTTTGAGATGCTTGCACAAGCCCATAGATTGAGCGCAGGAGCTTGCATACCTTGTTAGCATTCTTAGGATCAACAAAACCTTCCGGCTGCATCATATACCATTCTTCCTTAAGGTTGCCGTTAAGGAATGCCGTTTTTACGTCCATTTGCCATATTTCATAATCATAGAATGCAGCAATTACTAACATGATTCGGACGGACTTCAGCTTCGCTACGGGTGAGAAGGTCTCATCATAGTCAACCCCTTGAACTTGTCGATAACCCTTAGCGACAAGTCAAGCCTTATAGATGGTAACATTACCATCCGCGTCCGTCTTCTTCTTAAAGATCCATTTATTTTCTATCGCTCGCCGATCATAGGGCAAGTCTATCAAAGTCCATACTTTGTTTTCATACATGGATCCTATCTCGCATTGCATGGCTTCAAGCCATTTGTTGGAATCTGGGCCCGCCATCGCTTCTTCATAGTTCGAAGGTTCACCGTTGTCTAACAACATGATTTCCGTGACAGGTTGCCATACCATTACGGTGTGGAACGTGTCCTACGGACTCCACTGAAGTTCAAGAGCAACTTGATCCGAAGTAATTTGATCATCATCATTAACTTCCTCTCTAGTCGGTGCAGGCACCACGTAAACATCTTCCCGAGCTGCGCTACTTTCCGCTTCAAGAGGCAAGATTACTTCATCAAGTTCTACTTTCCTCCCACTTACTTCTTTCGAGAGAAACTCTTTCTCCAGAAAGGACCCGTTCTTGGCAACAAAGATCTTGCCTTCGGATCTGAGGTAGAAGGTATACCCAATGATTTCCTTAGGGTATCCTATGAAGACGCATTTTCCCGACTTGGGTTCACTACAAAAAAAAAAGACACATCCATGACATTTTGGGCCGAACGAATTTTTTTTTTGTCATACTTATGTTGACGATAATTGTGACAAAACCCAGTATCATCATAGATGTGGTGGGCTCCTACTTCTATGACAAAAATCATGACAGAAAATGGGTTTTTCATCCTGGACGGGCCGGAGACGCAGCTGCATGACATTCTTTAGGCCGTCCATGACGGAAAAAACCGTGGTAGAAGTGAGGGCGAGGAAAATTTCGTGGAGTTCCCGGATACGGTGGGTGGTAGGGAGCCGAGCGATGCGCGTTTCTCTCGTACACGTATGCGTGTGTGTGTGTGTGAGGCATGGGGCTCTAACTGAACCCGAGCAATTGCTGCGAACTCTGGCGTTCTTGAACCCGGCGATCGGCGATTCCTTCACTCTCTGCCGCTAATCAAGCGGATCGATGCTGCCTTTGGATGAGCAAAGGAGCGTTGCGGGGGGTGTGGATGAGCGGTGATCGGTGGCGTTACCTGCGGATGAACAGGACCCGTGGTGTGGAGGGTCGGATGAACAGGACGACTCGTGGAGGGCCGGATGAGCGATGAGACGGTGGAGGGGTGCCTGTGGAGGGGTGGTTGAACAGTAGCCGGTGGAGTAGCACGCGGTGGAGGCTGGATGAACAGGAGCCCGTGGAGGCTGGAGGAGGTAGACGGTGGATGAACAGTAGCCCGTGGAGGCTGGAGGATGTTGACGGTGGAGATGAACAGTATCCCGTGGAGTTCCGTTTTGCGGTACGCCACACCCTTCCCAATGAACAGGACCCGTTTCGACCGTAGCGCTCCAACACAAGTCTGTTTCATCCGTTTTGTGGTACGCCACACCCCTCCCGATGAACAGGACTCCGTTTCGACCGTAGCGCTCCAACACAAGTCCGTTTAAATCTGGTTTTGCAGACGCCATACCCTCACGATGAAACAGGACCCATGTTTCGACCATAGGAGGTCCGTTTCGTCCGTTTTGCGGTACGCCAGACCCCTTCGAATGAACAAGATCCTGTTTCAAACGTGGCCGGTCTAACACAAGGCCGTTTCCTCCGCTCTGCGATAGCCAGGCCTCATTTTCATTGGGGTCCGGTTTGACTGGGTCAGGCCTCGTTTCCATTGGGGTCGGGTTTGACCGGGCTCATTTTCATTGGGGTCGGGTTTGACCGGATCAGGCCTCGTTTTCATTGGGGTCGGGTTTGACCAGGTCAAGCACTGCCAAACCCATGCCCGGATAGCAAATGGGCACAGGAGGAGACCCACAACCCTACCCATGGGTCTTGAGTCAGACCCATGCCCGAACCCGATGGGCAACCCAAACCAATAAATACTTTTATTATACATATATATATATATATATACTTTAATTAAATCTTATTATACAAACAAGTTCTCTTTTTATTTAGCATACATCTACTGGACGCAGAAGTCACTTCAGGAAGGAAAAACTGCTGTTCTGGGGTCTCTTATATAGGCAAGCCGCACCACCCACCAGCGCGGCTAGGCGAGGTGGTACTAAATTTAACAAGCTGTCAACCGGCGTCGTTGTCTCGTTGCCATGTGCTACCGTGCATGCAAATCAGGATATAAGGTGGGCTCGATTTGGAGGCCCAGTTGGCTGGACCGCTGAGGCTTCTGCTTTAGAATCGAGTAGTGTTGGGCTGCTGCTCAACCAACGATCCAAGCAAAGCATACATACCCGTCAAAAAAAAAAAGCAAAGCATACATGCATCGCTAGTTCCGTGTTGGCAGCGTTGGGTTGTTCTACATCTCTCCTTAATCTCTCCCTAATAATAAAGCACGGATTGACTTTGTCGGGTTCATCGTCACAATACGCTTTCTTCTCATGTCATAATACGCTTTTATAATTTATATGGACAAAATCGTAATATAGACGAGGTGGTACTAATATATATTTTCGTCCGTCCACCTCCCTCTCTCCGAGTTTTGGTCCGGTTCGTACGTTTTTTGCAGCTTCAATGGGCCAGAAAATTTGCTATGGGCCGGTAAAAAAATTCAACCTCACGACCTGCTCTCCTCTCCTTACGGCTGCAGCAAACGAAAAAATTATTTTGCCTATGCTGCAATTTCAGATTAATTAGTCCCACCCTGCCGCTTTGCATCATATCCTAGCAGTTTATATACTTTTGGAGTTGGCAGAATCAACAAGGCAACAAAAGACACGAAGAAAGACGCCATGCATCACAAATCGCTAGCCCGGAAGGAAGCTCACGAGCAATGAAAGAGGAGAGGCACGGGAGGAGGTCAGGCGGCGGCGGAGGGACGCGTGGCGCGGCAAGGACCTGCTGCTGGTCCGGCAGGTCGCCGATGAGGGCTAGAGACGCGGCGGCGGGCGCACAGTTGCTGGGACGTCCGAGGTCCATGGCGGTTGGCGTGGTTCCTGTCGCAACGAGAGAGAGACGGGAGAGGAAAAGGGAAGGAGCGAGCGATGGAAAGAGGAAATGGAGGAGGCCGGCAGTGGTCTGGTGGCCTGCTCTGGCGAGGAGCTCGCCTCCTGGTGTGTTGCGCGTGTGGGAGCTCGTGCTCCTTCGGTCTCGCGGACGAAGGCAGGGAGAGGAGGTGCGCATGCGGAGCTGCGAGCGAGACCCCGGCTTGTGTGGGCGCTGGTGGCTGGTGGTTCCGCGCCATTGAGTCGTCGTGCCCACTTGGGGAGATAGGGCTGGTCAGAGCAGGATATGTGGCTGGTGAAGAGCTGGGCACCGCTCTGCAGCTGCAAATATAACAGCGAGCGACATCTGGCCCTGGAACCTTTTTGTGTGTACGTGTCCGGTCATCAGTAACAAAACTGGCCACGTACCCGTTCAATCGAAGACCCCAGAAGCACACATGTGCATGGCTGCATGCCAATTGAACAAGAGCTCCACATACACTAAAAAAAATGAACAAGAGCTCCACATACACTAAAAAAAATGAACAAGAGCTCCCAAGAAAGATGGAGTATAACAAAATAACCCCTTTGTCTTAAATTTATTTAAGAAATATATTGTGGTGGAGTCCTTTCATAGATCCTCACCTTTGGTGATTTTCATCTCTACGTTTCTAAAACTTGATACATAGTACTGCGGAACATGCCCTCCATCCATGCATGAAATAAGCACGTATACTTTTGTTTTTAAGAATCATAACAATACAATTCAAAAGTATGAATGCCGGTATATGAACTAGGTGCATGGCAAGCACTCTCTTGTCTTGGTACGGTTCAGTGACATGTGGGCCATGCGGTGACCGACATCATTGCTTTGAAATTCACCACATTCAAACATATCGTCATGTGATGAACATAGTCGTCATTGTTGATGAGGGAAGAAATGACAAATGAGTATAAACGGCAACATGAGTGTGGCGTCATGTTAAAATAGAAGACACAAGTTTGTATCGGGTCTTAAGCAATGCTTATAGGCTTAGTTACATACGATTTTTCCTCTCCCGTTGCAACGCACAGACATGTTTGCTAGTAATAATAAAGCATGGATTGGGTCTCCGGGTTCACCGTCGCGGCGTTTTACGAAAAGGTCCCTGTGATTTTTGAAATTCAACCCGCAGTATAGATTGAACCGGTATGAAAGGGAAAAAAGGCAGCCACGCTCTGCCTCGCGATGCTCCGCCCCACCCCACCCGCCTCCTGCCACGCCCTGCGCGCCGCCGGCCGCCTCCTGCCACGCCCTGCGCGCCGCCAGCCGCCTCCTGCCACGCCCCGCACAGCCTTACTGCGCGCAGTCGGCCGTCTTCTTCCTCCCAATCTCATCTCCTCCCAACCCGCGGCTTTCTTCGCCGCTCCCCTTCACCAACTGGTCGGGACCTCGCGGGAGGCAGAGGATGAGAGGGTGCGGAGCTGGCGTCCCGCTTCGGAGCTCGTGCGGGCCGATCTGCGTGTCGGCGACGGCAGAGGATGGGATGGTGGTGCTGCGCTCGAGACGAGGGGGATCGAGTAAGGGGATTGGAGGGTGGCGCCGGCGGGCTCGCGGACGTGGATGGAGAGGGCCGGTGCCGGCAAGATCGAGGCCGGGGTTGAGAGGGCGGGGGTCCGCGAGCTGGAGGTTGAGGATGGGAAGAGGCGGCGCTGCCGGCGGCCACGAGTGGAGGAGGGTACGCAGGTCCTCTCGCCCATGTGTAGATACAGAACTATTTTACAGGCGCAGACAGGCAGGCAGTACATTGTTCTTGCGGTACGCTGACACATTTGATTTGCCGATTGCCATCTGGGAAGGGTTGGTTCTACTGCTGGATGAGGACCCGTCGATGCGCTCGCTAACATATATAACCTCAAACATAAGAAAATTTGCCATGGGAACATAATTGTAATATATTTTTTTGACCGAAACTATAGTAAGTATTGTCAGCCTCAAGCTCAACAGAGAGCAGGAGTTAATCGTATGAAGAAAGTAGGTAGCAATCCACCCAGCAAACAAATTAACAATTCTGAACTTTTGACAAAACAAATAGTACTGAAGAACTGCCCTAGCTACTCGACAGCGACACGCCCTGTCGGATGTGGAGACCATTGAGTTGTATGTGCTGATCCAACTAAGAATGCTTCAGTATGTAACACACAACAATGCAAAGAAGATTGCTAGATTGCTAGAATGCTTCATATTGTCTTTTTTTTCGCGCGTGACTTCTGACCGCTATATTTTTGTATGAGGGTGATTCTTTAGCTAATTTGCACAATATGTTGTATCTACCTATTTTGTGAGTGATGTGCTAGCGCTTTTGTCGCTTTTCTAATATTCCTGGCAAACTTACTAGCACAACATTTCCTTGTTGTATTGGCAAATCTAGCCCTGATGTTAATTCCGCCTTATACTATATTGTGTAGCGTAGCCTTTCAACATTTGCATTTTATGAGAATATTGTGGACACTTGATTTTTATTTACATTATTTTAGTTTCTAATATGTTGACATAGAGAGAGAATAAGCCGTAACATGAGTGGGGTGTTGTGTTCAAATGGAGGATGTAGAAATAGAGGACGTGGACATGTGTGTGTGGTGGAGCAAATGGGCAGGGTTTTGGGTCGTTTTATTGTGTTTTCTCCCGTTACAACACATGGGCATATTTGAGAAGAACTATTGCTCCACGGAGAAGAATGTGTGGCGAATTTTCCTTTGCAAATATTTTTTTGATGATAAGGATTTCTTTTCTCCCGTTGCAACGCACGGGTCCTTTTGTTAGTAAATAAATAAATTAGCAAGTATATTTAGGAAAATGTTCACACATATTATCAAATAAAAATATATTTTAATCACTAATATTAATCGGGCGACCCATGGGTAGAACATTAAACCCATGCCCTACCCATGACTAATCGGGTTACCCATCGGGCTTACCCATGGGTGAATATGGTGACACATACCCTACCCATTCGGGTCGGGTGCCCATGGGCGCGGCCGCCCATGGGTCGAATTGCCGGGTTGACTCCCGATGAACACGAGACGCATTCCGTTCCGACCCAGCCGGTTGGTTCTCCATTAACACGACGACGACGCAGTTTCTTCGTTCCAATCCAGCCATGTACATGAGCTTTGGCCGTATGTATGTGCGAGTAGGCGTTCGAGACCCCGCCCGTATGTACACATACGTGGCCGTATTTTCTTTCTTGCACACTGGCCGCTGTACGTACGTGTACATGCTACGTGCGCCTCTACTACGACACGTGCGCGCCTCTACATCCACCAGTATATATGTACGTACACGTTCGCGACCAGAATGACAATGCTACGTACGCTTCGACCAGGTGGGTCCCGACTGTCAGGCACTTTCTTGCGTGCGAAGATGTATCTGGTGGGTCTGAGCGGTCAGGGGACGAATCATTTTTTGGCCCGGACGCACTTCCTTGCGTGCGAATGTGTGGCTGGTGGGTCCCACCAGTCAGGGGGGCGAATCGTTTTTTTCGGACGCATTTCCTTGCGTGCGAAGATGTAGCTGGTGGGTCCCAGCAGTCAGGGGGGCGAATCGTTTTTTTCCGGACGCACTCCTTGCATGCGAAGATGTAGCTGGTGGGTCCCAGCAGTCAGGGGGCGAATCAATATTTTCGCGAAATACGGTGGTGCGTCCGGTGGGTCCCCGCTGTCAGGTGGAGGAATAGTTCTTTTGCGCGTAATATGGAGGCACTTCCTTGCGGCTGCCGTGGACCCACCTGTCAGCTTCTCCACGTACAGTCCACGTCCGATGGAAGTCGTTCCTTGACCATGTTGACCACGCCGCGCCGAGAGCACCACGGTGGGCGGCAATGAACCTAGGAAGGGACGGCCTTGAGCCGGGAAGACGCGGCAGTGGATGCACACACGGAGAGGAGTACGCGGGTTCATTGGTTTGACTGCGCTGCCGTCGCCACCGAATAATAGGGGGTGTGGGTGAGTTGAGGGATGGCCGGGCCAGCGGTGGGAGTAGTAGGGGGCGGTGAGGCCTCCACGGCAACCTGACCCGACCACGGGAGGCGAGGCGAGCGACACGATCGACGCTGCTTTGGGCGGCTGGAGGAAGAAGACCAGAGGTTGAAGAAGCACGACGGCCGTTTTGGATGGACATCGTACGGTCACTGCAGCTAGAATCATTTATATTGACTAAGTTGACAAAGCCCTTGGTACGTCAACTTAGTAGGCCCACAGGTCAGCTTCCGAAACGGTGCACCCAGATGTCAGGGGGAGGAATCATTTTTTGAGCGGGTGAAGCTAGAATATCCGAGATTGAAGAAGAAGCACGGCATCCGTTGGATGGACATCCAACGGCCACTGCTGCTAGAACCGTGTGTTGACTATAAGTTGACAAAGCGTTGCATACACGTCAACTCTGTTTTTTTAGGGGACGCGTCAACTTAATAAGGCCAGAAGTGTGTGGCAGAGAACTTATAGCCCATTTGAGATTTGTAAGAATGTGCAGCCCATTTTTGAATTCTAATGGAATTTACTACAGCCCATTTACAGTTTGTTAAAAGTACAGCCCATTTCAACCAACCATTCAAAACAGAATTCAATAAAATTTCCCACATTTTGATGGGATCCGAAATATTTTTCTCCCAAAATTTCTAGCCTGATTAAATACAATTTCAATATAAATTTATATTACGTAAAAATCCAACGAAACATTGCGCTCGCAACAATTAATGAAATTAAAAATTTCAAAATCCAGAAATATTATTTTATAAATTAATTACGTGTTTGGTGCATTTTTTTATAGTTACTGCCCAGTTTTTATAATTACATCCCATTTATTATTTCTTAAAGCCCATTTTCTTGTTAAGCCTAATGCATCCCTCCTAGGAAAGATTTGCAGCCCAGCGGGGCGGAGAATAACAACTTGACCTTGCCTGGGTATTCCTAAAAAAAGTATAGCTGGGTTAGCCATTTTCAGCTTGAAAAAAATTAATATCTGGGTTGTATATCTGGTCTGGGCTAGACGGGCCACAGCCCGCCCAGTTAATACCTGCAGCGATGTTTTCATTGTTTTTCAGAGGAGAAAATATAATATCTAGACTAAACATCAAAAAACTCTGCAGTGCTCATATCTTAAAAACACAAATACTGCTCGAGCTGCTTGGTCCCAGCTGTCGGCCGCTTCTTGTACAATTCTCTCGTTTATTGACTAGTACATAGGTAAAAATGGTGTGGGACCGTGATGTCAGGAAACCAGGAGGAAGCAAAATAAATTATAGTTATATATATATATATATATATATATATATATATATATATATATATATATATATATATATATATATATATATACTACTATATAGTGTATCAGTTTTGAGATGGATCCAGAGCTTCAATCATAACCGTTGGTCTCCAAAATCCAAGGGCTAAGATCAGCCGGATTCGCCATGAACAGTAGACTGGTGTTGCCTCTGCTGTGTTCTAGAATATTCACGTGGCCCTTCCAGGAAAAAAAGGCCCATATGCGATGGCTCATGGGCTATATTGTACTGCTTGAGCGCATGATGACTTGAGCCCAGATAACAAGGTTTGGGAGGAGAATGGGAAAAAAAATAATAGAGTAACATACAGTTGTTTAATGAACCTATAGTATTTTAGATGTGAATGTACAATTTTTTGTATGAATATTAAAAACAATTGTGGGTGGAATTCCATTTATCAAAATCACTCCATTATATTTTTTTTGAGTCACACTCCAAAATCACTCTATTCTTTTAAGACGTGCATTGCACGTGCATACATACTAGTATATAATAAGGAGACACTTGCGTACGTTAGGCTATGGCCCTGGTGGGTCCCCATTGTCATCCTCTCCAAGTAAAGTCATCTCCTCGCCCAAGGCTTCCGCCACTGAACAGTCAGCCGCCCGCTTGACTTCGGTGCAGGCGATTGCTCCGCCTTCAAACGACGCAAGTGCCGTCCGTACGTCCATATGCCGCCCACATTAATGATTCGCGGTTGCTGAGGCGGCTACTCTGGAGCCACACGTCCGTCCCTTCGCCGCCCACCATTGCTATATAAACTGCTGCGCCGGCCATAGCCACAGTCATCCGCATCCGTTCCCTTTCTTCTGTCCACACCACTACTGCCCACCAAGGCTTCCTCGCGCTCCAGCGCTCTTCGGGACGGGTGGACGACGAAACACAAGGAGATGGCAGCCATTGCTGCCGACCGGCTGGCCGAAAGGCAGCCGGAGGACGACGATGTCCCAATGGAGAACATGGTAGTCGACGGTCCGGCGCCAACCCCCTCCTCCGCGCCATCCTCGCTGGTGCATTGCACCATGACCATCAGCGAGGCCCATGCCCAATATATGGACACGGTGAGGCAGATGCGTGAGGAGCAGTTCCGGGAGGTGCAGGCCGACGCCGCCTACAACCACCATCTCCTCCAGGAGCACCTATAGGCGGAGGAGCAGATCGCCATGGAGCGGGCGGAGCAGGAGGCGCTGCTCGACTCATACCGCTCCGCCCGCAAGGGCCGCCTCGAGCGCTGGCGGTACCGCATGTGGGTGGCGGAGGCTGCGACAGCCTACAAAGAGGGCGATGAAGCGGGCGAGGCGCTGTTTGGCGAGACCGAGGACGAGGCAGAGGACAATGCCAGCTCCGACGAGTCATCACTCCGCTGGCGTCGACGAGGCACTGCTTCGCCAAGGCCCCGCGGCGCCAACAACGAGGCAGAGGACACCGTCGGCTCCGCCCCGCCAACAACGAGGCAGAGGACATCACCGGCTCAGCCGAGGCCCCACCCTGCCAGCAACGTGGGGGAGGATTTCCACCGCTCCGCCGAGGTGCCACCCGTCGGCAATGAGACAGAGGACATCGCCGGCTCCGCCGACGCCCCGCTGCCAACGAGGCCGCGCCACACAGAAAACGTGGAAGAGTAGAACACGGTAGGTCGCCGCCGCTCGGGTCCAGGTAAGGCCACCGCTGCTACCCTCCAGTTGAAGCCAAGCTAGGCGGGTTGACCATTGACAGCCGGTTAGCTTCTTGGCGGCGACATGGAGTCGGAGAGCTGCGCTGGAGAAGAACGTTGCTTCTACTTAACTGCTGGTGCAGTTGGCTGACTGACATGTTGGCCCAACAGGCCACATGTCAGTTACGCAATCGCACTCGCAGTTAAGTCATCAAGCTTCGCTCGCTCAGCGGACACCGTGGTTAGCTTCGGTTAATTAATTATACCTCCATCGCACCCCTTTTTAGTTGAAGAATGTATGAAATGTAATGAAATCCGACATGTTTATATGAAATACGAGAGTGTATGAATGAATTTATTTCGATTAGTTCGAATTCTTGTATCACTGGCATTGGATGAACATGCAAAACAATACGTACTAGCATTATTCCCAGGGTGATCACCTCGTTTGCAGCAGTTTCACATGTACTCCCTCCGGTCCTTTCTATACAAGTTCTGTCTGCAGTCAAAGTATCTCTACTTTGACCAATCTTATACAAAAAAGTATCCACTTTCACAATGTGCAAAGTAAAAAGGAACAAAAGGAGTACAAAGAGCTTGAGCAGCTTTTTAGTGTTTCTGTACATTGCAATCAAACACACAGGGCTGGCAATTCATAGAGAACATTCAAAACAATCGATGATTATGCATCTCAACGACTCACATGTCAGAGGCAATATTTACTTCAACTAAAGAATAAAGAAAAAATTGATCGACGCTGCTTACAGCAATGGGCGTCCCATTCAAAAATATCAAACGCATGTCTTGCTAAAATCAATGAGCAAAATTTGACAAGGTTGTCCCGTTCCAAAATATCAAATGCCTACGATTGTGGAATGGGCAGGGTTTGCCATCAGTTCGGACATTGACATGGCACCTCGTGCTAAATAAACCAGCTGTTCTTTTTGTGCAGTTCCACCAAAATCAACCAAAATTCGCGCGTAGCTTGTATGATTTCGCCCTTATATGTTGCAACGCCTTGAACTTATCGGCACCTCCTTTCTTGTGGTGGAAATGAATGATTTGATGTATTCATGAACATTTTGTGCAGTTCCCATTGAAATCAAGCTGAGCACCCCTGTTTGCACAAATACAAAAAAGTGATTAGTATAAAGCAAACTGTACTATGAATTGACAGTTTAAACAGGCACCTACATGGTCCATGTAGAGCACACTTTTAGAAAAAATGGAACTCACCAGAAAGAATCCTAGAACAACATTTTACTCGCGCATCACAGCAAAAAATGGAGATTTGTCAGTCCTTCTGAGCTGAAGTTAGTTTGGTCTTGTGGGGAGTAATGTAACCATCCTTCAACTGCTCCTTCTAATGAGAATCCTAGAACAACATTGTACTCGCGCATCACAGCAAAAAAATGGAGATTTGTCAGTCCTTCTGAGCTGAAGGTAGTTTGGTCTTGTGGGGAGTAATGTAACCATCCTTCAACTTCTCCTTCTGATGAGAAGATAGACAGGGCTTCTTCATCCTGGCATAATCGGAACTAGTCACTTCACGTACTCCATATTCTTCTTCAGAGGAAGATGATCCCGTTGTGCAAAGACAATAGGACAACTAAATGCTAGCATCCCTATTTGCTCGAAAAAAAGGAAAGGAAATATTTAAAACAACACAGATGAAGCACTTCCCAAGGACAATACCACTTTTTCATGACAGTATCTAAACAATAGCACAACACCAATACAGATGACAAAGCTCAATTATATGGATGAATTAGTGGGCGAGTACCAACCTTTGTCAGGAGGCTTATTGTGTAGAGCATACAGATCAAGCACTTCTCCGGAACCATCTGTTGCTATCTACTGTGGTGGCCATGCTTACTATATACTCCTCGATTAGTTTAATGTTTCCAACATCTTTTTGTGTAGTTCCACTAAAATATATGGTATCTTCAAAGAAGATCCCTGTTTGCACAAGTAGAGATAATTACGTATTACATTAAGAGTGTCATCAAATCAGTGGCAAAACAATTGCTCGTTCCAGCCATAGCAATAAATTAAGATGCAAAACTATATCATTACTTGTGTCATCATAGTTCCAGTGGTTCATTACAGCACTGGGAGTTGATTTTTGTTTTTCCGCTTGTTCTTCCCCTTCATCACTTGGTTCAATAACAGACAAGCTTCGCCTTCAATGTAAGATTTGGCATGTCAATTAGGGAGCACAAGTATTGTTGGGGAACGCAGTAATTTCAAAAATTTTCCTACGATCACGCAGGACCATGGTGATGGCATAGCAACGAGAGGGGAGAGTGTTGTCTACGTACCCTCGTAGACCGTAAGCGGAAGCGATCACAACGTAGAGGAAGTAGTCGTACTTTCTCCTCGCGATCCTGCTGATCCCAGCGCCGTTACATTCGGCACCTCCGATTCGATGATGACGTAGAGGAAGTAGTCAGACGTTCTCCTCACGACCTGACCAATCACAGCGCCAGCATTACTCGGCGCCTCCGAAGTTCTTGGCACACGCTCAGCTCGATGACGCTCCACGGGCTTCGATCCGGCAAAGCTCCGGGAGGGAGTTCCACAAGACGACGTGGCAGTGACGATCTTGATGTTTCACCGTCGCAGGGCTTCGCCTAAGCACCGCTACAATATGACCGAGGTGGAATATGGTGGAGGGGGCACCACACGGCTAAGGAACGATCTCAAGGATCAACTTGTGTGTCTATGGGGTGCCCCTGCCCCGTGATATAAAGGAGCAAGGGAGGGAGGAGGCCGGCCCTATGTTTGGCGCCAAAGGGAGTCCTACTCCCACCGGGAGTAGGATTCCCTTTCCTAGTCCAACTAGGAATCCTTCCATGTAGGGGAGGAAGGGAGAAGGAAGTGGAGGAGTAGGAAAGGTGGCGGCCCCCTTTTCCTAGTCCAATTCGGACTAGAGGGGAGGGGCGCAGCAGCCTTTTCCTCTTCCCACTAAAGCCCATCAAGGCCCATTACTTCTCCCGTAACTACCGGTACTCTGAAAAATACCGAATCACTCGGAACCTTTCCGAACTCCGAATATAGTCGTTCAATATATCGATCTTTACGTCTCGACCATTTCGAGACTCCTCGTCATGTCCCCGATCTCATCCGGGACTCGAACTCCTTCGGTACATCAAAATACATAAACTCATAATAACCGTCATTGAAACCTTAAGCGCGTGCGGACCCTACGGTTCGAGAACTATGTAGACATGACCTAGAACTATTCTCGGTCAATAACCAATAGCGGGACCTGGATGCCCATATTGGTTCCTACATATTCTACGAAGATCTTTATCGGTCGACCGCATAACAACATACGTTGTTCCTTTTGTCATCGGTATGTTACTTGCCCGAGATTCGATCGTCGGTATCCAATACCTAGTTCAATCTCGCTACCGCAAGTCTCTTTACTCGTTCCGTAATACATCATCTCACAACTAACTCATTAGTTGTGATGCTTGCAAGGCTTATGTGATGTGTATTACCGAGAAGGCCCAGAGATACCTCTCCAACAATCGGAGTGACAAAACCTAATCTCAAATACGCCAACCCAACAAGTACCTTTGGAGACACTTGTAGTACTCCTTTATAATCACTGATTACGTTGTGACGCTTTGGTAGTACCAAAGTGTTCCTCCGTAAACGGAGTTGCATAATCTCATAGTTATAGGAACATGTATAAGTCATGAAGAAAGCAATAGCAACATACTAAGCGATCAAGTGCTAGGCTAACGGAATGGGTCATGTCAATCAGATCATTCTCCTAATGATGTGATCCCGTTAATCAAATGACAACTCATGTCTATGGTTAGGAAACATAACCATCTTTGATTAACGAGCTAGTCAAGTAGAGGCATACTAGTGACACTCTGTTTGTCTATGTATTCACACATGTATTATGTTTCCGGTTAATACAATTCTAGCATGAATAATAAACATTTATCATGAAATAAGGAAATAAATAATAACTTTATTATTGCCTCTAGGGCATATTTCCTTCAGTCTCCCACTTGCACTAGAGTCAATAATCTAGTTCACATCATCATGTGATTCAACACTAATATTCACATCGTATGCGATTAACACCCATAGTTCACATCGTCATGTGACCAACACCCAAAAGGTTTACTAGAGTCAATAATCTAGTTCACATCGTTATGTGATTAACACCCAAAGAGTACTAAGGGATGATCATGTTTTGCTCGTGAGAGAAGCTTAGTCAACGGGTCCATCACATTCAGAGCCGTATGTATTTTGCAAATATTCTATGTCTACAATGCTCGCACGGGCTACTCTAGCTAATTGCTCCCACTTATAATATGTATCCAGATTGAGACTTAGAGTCATCCGGATCAGTGTAAAAAGCTTGCATCGATGTAACTCTTTACGACGGGCTCTTTTATCACCTCCATAATCGAGAAATATTTCCTTAGTCCTCACTAAGGATGTTCTTGACCAATGTCCATGATCTACTCCTAGATCACTTATTGTACTCCTTGCAAAATCCAGAGCAAGGTATACAATAGGTCTGGTACATAGCATAGCATACTTTATAGAACCTATGATCGAGGCATAGGGAATGACTTTCATTCTCTTTTCTATTTTCTCGCCGTGGTCGGGATTTGAGTCTTACTCAATTTCATACGCTTTGCAACACAGCAAGAACTTTTCTTTGACTGTTCCATTTTGAACTACTTCAAAATCTTGACAAGGTATGTACTTATTGAAAAACTTATCAAGCATCTTGATCTATCTCTATAGATCTTGCTGCTCAATATGTAAGCAGCTTCTTCGAGGTCCTTCTTTGAGAAACTCCTTTCAAATACTCCTTTATGCTTTGCAGAATAATTCTACATTATTTACGATCAACAATATGTCATTCACATATACTTATCGAAATGCTGTAGTGCTCCCACTCACTTTCTTGTAAATACAGGCTTCTCCAAAAGTCTGTATAAAACCATATGCTTTGATCACACTATCAAAGCGTTTTATTCCAACTCCGAGATGCTTGCACCAGTCCATAGATGGATCGCTTGGAGCTTGCACATTTTGTTAGCTCCTTTAGGATTGACAAAACCTTCTGGTTGCATCATATACAACTCTTCTTTAATAAATCCATTAAAGAATGTAGTTTTGACATCCATTTGCCAGATTTTATAAAATGTGACAATTGCTAACATGATTCGGACAGACTTTAAGAATCGCTACAGTTTGAGAAAATCTCATTGTAGTCAACACTTTGAATTTGTCGAAAACCATTTATGCATAAGTCGAGCTTTGTAGATAGTAACACTACTATCATCATCTGTCTTCCTCTTGAAGATCCATTTATTTAACTTGACTTGGCGATCATCGAGCAAGTCAACCAAAGTCCACACTTTGTTCTCATATATGGATCCTATCTCAGATTTTATGGCCTCAAGCCATTTCGCGGAATCTGGGCTCATCATCGCTTCCTCATAGTTCGTAGGTTCATCATGGTCTAGTAACATGACTTCTAGAACATGATTACCGTACCACTGGGTGCGGATCTTACTCGAAGACCTACGAGGTTTGGTAGCAACTTGATCTGAAGTTTCATGATCATCATCATTAACTTCTTCACTAATTGGTGTAGGAATCACTAGAACTGATTTCTGTGATGAACTACTTTCCAATAAGGGAGAAGGTACAATTACCTCATCAAGTTTCTACTTTCCTCCCACTCACTTCTTTCGAGAGAAACTCCTTCTCTAGAAAGGATCCGAATTTAGCAACGAAAATCTTGCCTTCAGATCTGTGATAGAAGGTGTACCCAACAGTTTCCTTTGGGTATCCTATGAAGACACATTTTTCCGATTTGGGTTTGAGCTTATCAGGGTGAAACTTTTTCACATAAGCATCGCAGCCCCAAACTTTAAGAAACGTCAACTTGGGTTTCTTGCTAAACCACAGATTCAGATGTTGTCGCCTCAACGGATTTAGATGGTGCCCTATTAAACGTGAATGCAAATGTCTCTAATGCATAACCCCAAAACGATAGTGGTAAACCGATAAGAGACATCATAGATCGCAGCATATCCTATATAGTTCGGTTACGACTTTCGGACTCTCCATTATGCTGTGGTGTTCCATATGGCATGAGTTGCGTAAACTATTTCACATTGTTTCAAATGAAGACCAAACTTCGTAACTCAAATATTTATCTCCACGATCAGATCGCAGAAACTTTATTTTCTTGTTACGATGATTTTCCACTTCACTCTGAAATTCTTTGAACTTTTCAATTATTTCAGAATTATGTTTCATCAAGTAGATATACCCATATCTGCTCAAATCATCTTGTGAAGGTCAGAAAATAACGATACTTGCCACGAGCATCAACACTCATTGAATCGCATACATCGGTATGTATTATTTCCAATAAGTCAAGAGCTTGTTCCATTGTTCCGAGAACGGAGTTTTAGTCATCTTGCCCAAAAGGCACGGTTCGCAAGCATCAAATGATTCATAATCAAGTGATTCCAAAAACCCATCAGCATGGAGTTTCTTCATGCGCTTTACACCGATATGACCCAAACGGCAAGCCACAAATAAGTTGCACTATCATTATTAACTTTGCATCTTTTGGTTTCAATATTATGAATATGTGTATCACTATGATCGAGATCCAATGAACCATTTTCATTGGGTGTATAACCATATAAGGTTTTATTCATGTAAACAGAACAACAATTTATTCTCTTACTTAAATGAATAACCGTATTGCAACAAAACATGATCAAATCATATTTATGCTCAACACCAAATAACACTTATTTAGGTTCCACACTAATCCCGAAAGTATAGGGAGTGTGCGATGATGATCATATCAATTTTGGAACTACTTCCAACACTCATCGTCACTTCCCTTCAACTAGTCTCTGCTTATTCTGTAACTCCTGTTTTGAGTTACTTATCTTAGCAACCTAACAAGTATCAAATACTCAGGGGCTACTATAAAAAATAGTAATGAACATATCAATAACATGTATATCAAATATAACATTGTTCACATTGCCATACTTCTTTTCCACCAAATATTCAGGGTAGCTCCGCTCAAAGGACCAGTTCCATTGCAGCAAAAGTACTTAGTCTCGTGCTTAGGTCCAGACTTGGGCTTCTTCACCGAGTAGCAACTTGCTTGCCGCTCTTTTGAAGTTCCCTTCTTCCCTTTGCCCTTTTCCTTGAGACTAGTGGTCTTGTCAATCATCAACACTTGATGCTCTTTTCTTGATTTCTACCTTCGTCGATTTCCACATCACGAAGAGCTTGGGAATTACTTTTGTCATCCCTTGCATATTATAGTTCATCACGAAGTTCTACTAACTTGGTGATGGTGACTAGAGAATTCTGTCAATCACTATCTTATCCGGAAGATTAACTCCCACTTGATTCAAGCGATTGAAGTACCTGCACAATCTGAGAACATGCTCACTAGTTGAGCGATTCTCCTCCATCTTTTAGCTATAGAACTTGTTGGAGACTTCATATCTCTCAACTCGGGTATTTGCTTGAAATATTAACTTCAACTCCTGGAACATCTCATATGGTCCATGACGTTCAAAACGCCTTTGAAGTCCCGATTCTAAGCCATTTAAGCATGGTGCACTAAACTATCAAGTAGTCATCATATTGAGCTAGCTAAACGCTCATAACGTGCAGACCGCTTCCTGCAATAGGTCCGTCACCTAGCGGTGCATCAAGGACATAATTCTTACAGGCAGCAATGAGGATAAACCTCAGATCACGGATCCAATCCGCAATATTGCTACTAACATTTTTCAATACAATTTTCTCTAGGAACACATATAAAAACATAGGGAAGCAATCACGCGAGCTATTGATCTACAACATAATTTGCAAAATACTACCAGGACTAAGTTCATGATAAATTAAAGTTCAATTAATCATATTACTTAAGAACTCCCACTTAGACAGACATCTCTCTAGTCATCTAAGTGATCACGTGATCCAAATCAACTAAACCATAACCGATCATCACGTGAGATGGAGTAGTTTTCAATGGTGAACATCTTATGTTGATCATATCTACTATATGATTCACGCTCGACCTTTCGGTCTCCGTGTTCCGAGGCCATATCTGTTATATGCTAGGCTCGTCAAGTTTAACTCGAGTATTCTGCGGCGCAACTGCTTTTGCACCCGTTGTATTTGAACGTAGAGCCTATCACACCCGATCATCACGTGGTGTCTCAAAGACGAAGAACTTTCGGAACGGTGCATACTCAGGGAGAACACTTCTTGATAATTTTAGTGAGAGATCATCTTATAATGCTACCGTCAATCAAAGCAAGATAAGATGCATAAAGGATAAACATCACATGCAATCAATATAAGTGATATGATATGGTCATCATCATCTTGTGCTTGTGATCTCCATCGCCAAAGCACCGTCATGATCACCATCGCCACCGACGCGACACCTTGATCTCCATCGTAGCATCGTTGTCGCCTCGCCAATCTTATGCTTCCACGACTATCACTACCGCTTAGTAATAAAGTAAAGCATTACATCGCGATTGCATTGCATACAATAAAGCGACAACCATATGGCTCTCGCCATTGCCGATAACTCGGTTACAAAACATGATCATCTCATACAATAAAATTTAGCATCATGTCTTGACCATATCACATCACAACATGCCCTGCAAAAACAAGTTAGACGTCCTCTACTTTGTTGTTGCAAGTTTTACGTGGCTGCTACGGGCTGAGCAAGAACCGTTCTTACCTACGCATCAAAACCACAACGATACTTCGTCAAATAGACTCGCTTTTAACCTTCTCAAGGACCGGGCGTAGCTACACTCGGTTCAACTAAAGTTGGAGAGACAGTCTTCCGCAGAAGCCATCTATGTGCAAAGCACGCCGAGGGAACCGGTCTCGCCAGAAGAGTACGCGTAAGGTTGGTCCGGATCGTCTCGTCCCAACAATACCGCTGAACCAAAGTATGACATGCTGGTAGGCAGTATGACTTGTATCGTCCACAACTCACTTGTGTTCTACTCGTGCATATGACATCAACGCATAAAACCAGGCTCTGATACCACTGTTGGGGAACGCAGTAATTTCAAAAAATTTCCTACGATCACGCAGGACCATGGTGATGGCATAGCAACGAGAGGGGAGAGTGTTGTCTACGCATCGTGAGACCGTGAAGCGAAGCGATCACAACGTAGAGGAAGTAGTCAGATTTTCTCCTCGCGATCCTGCTGATCCCAGCGCCGTTACTCCGGCACCTCCGATTCGATGATGACGTAGAGGAAGTAGTCAGATGCGTTCTCCTCACGACCTGACCAATCACAGCGCCGTTACTCCGGGCGCCTCGAAGTTCTTGGCACACGCTCAGCTCGATGACGCTCCACGGGCTTCGATCCAGCAAAGCTCCGGGAGGGGAGTTCCACAAGACGACGGGCGTGGTGACGATCTTGATGTTTCACCGTCGCAGGCTTCGCCTAAGCACCGCTACAATATGACCGAGGTGGAATATGGTGGAGGGGGCACCACACGGCTAAGGAACGATCTCAAGGATCAACTTGTGTGTCTATGGGGTGCCCCCTGCCCCGTATATAAAGGAGCAAGGGAGGGAGGAGGCCGGCCCTATGTTTGGCGCCAAGGGGAGTCCTACTCCCACCGGGAGTAGGATTCCCCTTTCCTAGTCCAACTAGGAATCCTTCCATGTAGGGGAGGAAGGGAGAAGGAAGTGGAGGAGTAGGAAAGGTGGCGGCCCCTTTTCCTAGTCCAAGTCGGACTAGAGGGGAGGGGTGGCGCAGCAGCCTTTTTCCTCTTCCCACTAAAGCCCATCAAGGCCCATTACTTCTCCCGTAACTACCCTGTACTCCGAAAAATACCCGAATCACTCGGAACCTTTCCGAACTCCGAATATAGTCGTCCAATATATCGATCTTTACGTCTCGATCATTTCGAGACTCCTCGTCATGTCCCCGATCTCATCCGGGACTCCGAACTCCTTCGGTACATCAAAATACATAAACTCATAATAACCGGCCATTGAAACCTTAAGCGTGCGGACCCTACGGTTCGAGAACTATGTAGACATGACCTAGAACTATTCTCGGTCAATAACCAATAGCGGGACCTGGATGCCCATATTGGTTCCTACATATTCTACGAAGATCTTTATCGGTCGACCGCATAACAACATACGTTGTTCCTTTTTGTCATCGGTATGTTACTTGCCCGAGATTCGATCGTCGGTATCCAATACCTAGTTCAATCTCGCATCGCAAGTTTCTTTACTCGTTCCGTAATACATCATCTCACAACTAACTCATTAGTTGTGATGCTTGCAAGGCTTATGTGATGTGTATTACCGAGAAGGCCCAGAGATACCTCTCCGACAATCGGAGTGACAAAACCTAATCTCGAAATACGCCAACCCAACAAGTACCTTTGGAGACACTTGTAGTACTCCTTTATAATCACCCGATTACGTTGTGGACGTTTGGTAGTACCCAAAGTGTTCCTCCGTAAACGGAGTTGCATAATCTCATAGTTATAGGAACATGTATAAGTCATGAAGAAAGCAATAGCAACATACTAAACGATCAAGTGCTAGGCTAACGGAATGGGTCATGTCAATCAGATCATTCTCCTAATGATGTGATCCCGTTAATCAAATGACAACTCATGTCTATGGTTAGGAAACATAACCATCTTTGATTAACGAGCTAGTCAAGTAGAGGCATACTAGTGACACTGTTTGTCTATGTATTCACACATGTATTATGTTTCCGGTTAATACAATTCTAGCATGAATAATAAACATTTATCATGAAATAAGGAAATAAATAATAACTTTATTATTGCCTCTAGGGCATATTTCCTTCAAGTATAGCACTAAACAATGACATTAATTTTCTGATGAAAGTGGCAAAATACAGGCCAACAGTTGTGAAATATCCTTATCTTACCTCAATGGGATATTACGGTGCACATACATATTGGAAGTCTTGTCTCCATTTGTGCAGTTCACTAAAATCAAGCAACATTATCATACAAGTAGCACAACATATGAAAGCACACTGCATAATCATGTGAAAGAAGGCTAGTACTAACCTCTCATGATGCGGAATTCAAACAACTCACAAGAAGAAGATCTGAACCAAATTTGCAACATGGATGGGAAGTAAGATCTCCTCTTGTGCAGTTCCACTAAGATCAAGCAATCAAGCAACGTTGTCGGTGTGACATTTTGGTTGAACTACACAAAACACTCTTAAAACAAAAGTGTTTTGTGCAGTGCAACAAAAGGTCACAATGGCAACGAGGTGAAGTAGATAACCCTGTTTACACGGATGTGCAAAGGAAACAATTAGTGGTCAATAACGGTGGATGACACAGAAGCCGACAAAAAGAAGCATCTGCCTTATCTAATGGGAAAGAAAGCGACAGTAGCATTTCTCAAACGGTGGCATTGATTAATATTAACATAGAGATTATATTATCAATAAAATTTGTTGAACATGTAATTTGCTTTTAACTGTGGCATTGCATCAATTTTCTAGCGGCATTATTAGAGGGTGTTTGTTTACAGGGACATTTTGGTGTAGGGACTAAAAAAACTCCGTGTCAGTCCCATCTAAACCAAACATGAGGGACTTTTAGGGACTAAAAGTGGGCATTTGGGACTAAAAAAAGAAGACCCCGAGGAGTCTTTTGGGACTTTTTCCAACAGTTGCCCCTGCCACGCATCGCACCTTGTCTCTATTTGTTCATTACTAGGGGTAACATGGTCTTTTAGCATGTCATTTAATAACCTATAGTCCATGTTTAGTCCCTGGAACCAAGCAGATAGGGACTAGGGAGTTTTTAACCAAACAAGGCCTTAGATTAACAACAGCTAATGAGTTGCACGGGACAGTGGACGCACCAGCACCATGTGCATCTACCGATGTACTGTGGTCATGCACAGTCTGTTGCAAAAAAGAACAAACAACCAAGGAGCATATTTGTGTTGGTCCCAGTTTTTTTATCTTTAGACACCTTTCCCTATGTGAGCGCAACAAATCTAGTTCTACTCAAACTCTACAGCCTTGTCCCCCAAAACAAAATATCAGTTCGTTATAGATGTGCGTACTGCGTTTGTCATTGTTTTCCCTTTTCGACCAACGTAGGTGCTGGATAGCCAGTCTGTACTAGTACTTTCGCCCCTTCCTTTCCTCTTTGAACCACGTCCTAGATTTATGCGATACAACTTTCCCCCTTCATTTCCTCTTTGAACCACGTCCTAGATTCATGCTATATACAACTTTTCCCACTATTTCCCCCCACTCCTTTCCTCTTTGAACCACGTCCTAATACATGGTATACATGCAGCTAGAGCAATGCATGTGGAGTAAGTAAATTATACCTTAAGGTTCTTGGGGCGTTGTTCGGTGGGCAACGGGATGGCGGCAAAGAAGAAGGGGTCGGCGGCCCTCCCGCGCCGCCGCTGGGTGAAAGTGAACAGCAGCGCCGGTAGTGGATTCCCTCCCTCACCGACGGTGACATCGTTAAGCCTCCTTCCCTTCCCGGCGGATGGATCCTGCCGGATCTTTGAGCAGCAGTGAGGGGAGAGAGAGGCCAACGAAGTCTTGTTTAGATCTGGAGAGGGCGAGAGAGTTTGAAGAGAGCAACTACAAGCGCTGAGGCTCCAGCGTGTATATCGAGAAATAAGAATGCCAGTGAACCTCCAGCCTCCTCAGCCGCTTGGCGTTCCTGGCCGTTGGATCGGGCCGCTTGATGTATTTTCGGCCGTTGGATCCAGAGGTGGGAGGAGCTGGGCCGTCGGATCGGAGAGGGGTAACTGTAGGAATGAATAGTTACCTCCCGCTGTAAAAATCCCCGTGCCACCGCGTGTAATTCCAGCGGCCCCCCGAGGGCATTTTAGTCATTTCACTCTTGGGTATAAGATGTCGCCGGCTCCTCCCGTAGAACCCTAGCCGCCTCTTCTCTCCCATTCCCAGCCGCTCGCCCCGCCGCATCGCTCTCCCTGCCGCATCGCTCGCCCCGTCTCGTCCGCCCCGCCCGTCCCGCTTGCCATGGCCGTGGCCGATGACCGCTGCCCCGTCGTCCCTCCCTTCCCGCTCGCCGTGGCCGATGCCCCGCCACCTCCCCCCCCCACGCCCGTCCTGCTCGCCGTGATCTACATGCCTGGACCTTGGCGCAGAGCCGTGCCCGTCGCGGCGCGGCGGCGGCAGATCCCTCATCGCGGAGCCAGCCCTCCCGCCGGTGCCACGCTGCGCCGCGATGCCGCTGGCTTGGAGGCCCGTGTTCAGGCAGCCACCGCGGCATCGTCGTCGCCAGATGCGGTGGCAGGCTCTCAGGGGACCCCTTGGCAGGGGGACCGTCGCGGCTTCCGGCGGCGCCAAGCCGTAGATCTGAGCCGCCGTTTACACTTCAGTTTCGATTTGGTGCCTCCACTCCTCACCGCCTCTCCCTCTCTGATCTTGTTTGTTTGTAGGCCTGGGCTTGTAGGTTATTTGTCTTCTCTGTCTGTAGATGTTGTTGGATTCAGACCATAGTCAAAAGATGGGGGCCTTTTGTGCTCTCAGGTTTGGCTATATTCCAAGTATTTGGATTTCTCTCAGGTCTGGCTAGGTTCCAAAGATGGCCACAGAGCCTTTTGTGCTCTCAGGTTTGGCTAGATTCCAAGTATTTGGATTTTTTGGGTCAATGGTCTGGCTAGGTTCCAAACATGGCCATCTCTCTATGGCCTTTTGTGCTGCCTTGCTTGGACTCGATGGGAGGGAGATAAGGGTTGGGCTAGGTTCCAAAGATGGCCACTTTTCTGTGGCCTTTTGTGCTGCCTTGCTTGGACTTGATGGGAGAAAGAGAAGGGTTTGGCTAGGTTCCAAATATTGGGATCTTTTGGAAGTTAAGGTACTTTTGGGCAGTGTTGTTTTGTTTACTAAATTCTCAAGTTATTTTCAGTTTCAATTAGCCTTTGTGTAGTGATTATCTCGACTCTATGTACGTTTGTTCTAGCTTGCTATTGATTGGGTCCATGTGCTTAAAGCAGTTGTAGTTTACATATGAAGATGCAATCTTGATTTTCATGTACGAGAAAGAACACTAGCTAGAACTGGCATGTCTCTTTCATGAGATGTTTATATGTAATATTCCATTCCACTAACATGAATTTAACTGTCTTGCCCTTCTAATTATTGTGTACCAGAAATTGCATCTTGGATATATAAGTCAATCAACCTTGAGGAAAAAATTGTGCGTGTTGCAACTGGATAATATGTGCCGGATGTATCATCAAGTGACCAACTTGAATTGTTTTTACTGCTGTTGCATATGTGATGAAATTTCTTCTTCTACTATGTGCTAGCCTGCAATACATAATATGCACAAGTATCAGCATTGGTCCGTGTTGTACTATGTGATCTATATGCTTTCCCTTTTGTAGTCATGTAACCGATAAATTTTTGTCTTCCACTCCCTTATCTCCTTCTGATTCTTGGTTTTATGTACCCTACTATCATGCTTCTTGGGTCAATTTACTTATATTTTGGAGCTCTTGCTTTGTTTACCTCTTTGTTACGTTCTACGTCTTCCAGATATATTGGTTTAAACCCTTCTGATTATTGCTCTTACTCTACATCTACAGGTGCCGCTGTTGCTGTGGGTTGCTGCTATTGTTAGTAGTGTCTCCAAGCAAACAGGATGTTGTGTAACTCCCAAATTGTGAGCTTAATATTTTAATGTCAAGATGTTCTGCTACATGCCATTTTTAGACTATTGTGTACGTACAAATATTTCATCTGTTCTATGGTGCATACCTTAGTTATCTACATTCCTCGATTTTTAGTGTTAGGAGACAAAATATGTATCCTCAGTTACCTCTTCCTATATTTTTGGTTTGCCTTTTTTTGACCCAAATAAACCACAACTTTACCATATTTTACACTGATGCCATATTTAATCGTTGGCATAGCTTTGGAAGTTCAGTTCAGTTCAAAAGATCATCTCATATGACCAGAAACTATTTATGTTCAGATTATAAATCATATGCAATTTAATGTTTTTTAATGGATAGGGTGATTGGCAATAGATAAATGATATTAGCTTTGCATTGCGGACTATTTCCTTTTTTGGCTATAGGTTGGTGTGTGGGAGTGCACCGTGGGTCTGATCTGGATTGTTTTAGCTCGGATTTTGTCGTCTTTTCTACCTCTTATTTCGCTTTGGGTGCGGTGTTAGGCGTTCCTTCCTTGGATTGTAGCTATCTCCTTTTCTTTCTCTTCTTCTTCCTCTTTCATTTTTCTTTTCTTTGTCTTTGCCTTAGCATTGAAATGCATATCTACTGTTTTTGCATGTAATCTTGGTGTGAGCTCAAGGTAAAAGGCAAAGCCTGAAGATAGGCAATCATCATTAGCTAGGTAGTCAATTATACAGTATGTAGCAAACACTTTTGTCTTCGTTGAATGTTTGACTTATTCTCATTCAATCTCACCTTTTCATTTGCATGACATCAGAACTGGAAACATCAAAATTGGTGCCCCGGTCATGTCTGCCCCTGGTGGTGCTCCTGGATGTACATCACTTCCTCGCCTCCTTGGCTGCTTTGGTGCTCGTGGCGTTCGTCCTTGTCGGTGGGACGGTGCAAGGCACAACTCTGATGCGGCGGCGTGGATGTGCGGTGTAGGAAGTGGTTCCTCGCCGGCTGGACGGTGTTCAGGCGCAACCCAGTACCATCGAGTATCGCCTCGGCTACAACCTCCTCGGTGAGCTCCATCTTCTTCCTGCTCCTCTGCTTTGGCTACTGTATGGGACATGGCCAGGGCTATGATGATCAGTTATGGCTGATATAGGCATGCTCTCGAGCAATCAAGGCACATGTGGGTATTAAGTTGGACCCCCCCTTGTTTCTTTGACCCGTTTTGATCACGTTCTATTTTAGTGGCTCTGTCCTTGCACGGTCATTTTTGATGAGTGATACTAATAACCATCCAGAAACAAGAAACGCGGGGATAACCGAGCTATCACAGCGATTAGGAAGATCTGGCCGTCCATTGCCGTTTCCTTGATGTGTTTCCGGCCGTTGGATCGAGGCGCTAGAGGACGTTGGCCGTCAGATCGAACCCGAGCTCCTGTATCAATGAATAGTTACTCAGCGGTGAAATGTCTCGTGCCACCGCATGTAATTCACGTGCCCCATCGGTCAGAAACCATTCTTGCTAGGGCGATGATGATTGGCCGTGGCTGAAATAAGTGTGCCTTTGAGCAATCGAGGCACGTGTGGGTATCAAGTTGGATCCTCCCTCTTGTCTCTAGAATCCTTTTTCATCCTGTGATACTTATTGTTCTGCCCTTGGATGGTCATTCTTGTTGAGTGATAACCAGGGCAGCTCAACTGTATAAACAGATTGATCACGGTGATAAGAGATGACGGGGGTAGGTTATATGACCGAGGAAAGGCGAATCTGAGCCCACTATGCATTGAACCCTGAACTCTTTTTATTTGTATTTAAAGGTGTTGCTTATTTATGCTCCAGTGTTTATAGCCGTCTCATCCAGAAATAAGAATAGAAGCTCTCCTTCCGGCTCCTTAGCGATTTGGGCTTCCTGGCCGTTGGATCGGGCCGCTTGATGTATTTTCGGCCGTTGGATCCAGAGGTGGGAGGAGCTGGCCCGCCGGATCGGAGAGGGGTAACTGTAGGAATGAATAGTTACCTCCCGCTGTAAAAATCTCATGCCTCGCCTGTAATTCACGTGCCCCGTCGGTCGGAAGCCATTCTTGCTAGGGCAATGATGATTGCCGCGGCTGAAATAAGTGTGCCTTTGAGCAATCGAGGCACCTGTGGGTATGAAGTTGGATCCTCCCTCTTGTCTCTAGAATCCTTTTTCATCCTGTGATACTTATTGTTCTGCCCTTGGATGGTCATTCTTGTTGAGTGATAACAGGGCAGCTCAACTCAGATAAACAGATTGATCTGGCGATAAGAGATGATGGGGGTAGGTTGAATGATCAAGGAAAGGCGAATCTGAGACCACTATGCATTGAACCCTGAACCCTTTTTATTTGTATTTAAAGGTGTTGCTTATTTAAGCTCCAAAGGTTTATAGCCGCCTTTATTTAAAGATTTCTTCTCTCTCATACCTTTATTGCATATAAGTTGTTCTTGATCTTTTATTGTTTGTTGTTGGTTTTCGAGCTGTGGAATGTATTCCTAATCCTGATCTATAGAACTGCCTTTCTGAACTTCATGTCTAAGTTCTACTGGACAATGCTTATTTAGCCAGATGCTCATAGGTTAAGTTATTTGATGCATTGCTTTCACTATCAAATTGTTCGCTGCTTTGAGCATCCGTCTCACAGCATTGTATTGTTTTATATTTGGTGCCTTTGGACCAAGAGCTCATAGAGGAGATCTTCTGCCGCCGCTTAGCGCAAAGAACAGGAAAATCCAGTCCACGGTGCCACCAATGAGAAAGGTAAAGACGAGTCGTTTGGTCGCTTATTAATTCCGTGCCCCTAGCTATAGTGTTGATCAACAAATGGCTCGACCTGTCCTCAAGGTAAATAGATGTCAGAGGATCTCTTATTAATTCTGTGCCCCTAGAATGAAGGGAAATGAAAGTGGTTGAACAAGAGTTTGAATTTTTAGGAGAACACCTCATGTTCAACCACTTTCATTTCCCTTCATTCTTAGTTTCTTACTAATGGTCGCTCGATGGTGCTAATTGGCTTATGTGGTTATAGATGGTGAGTATCACTGGATGCTACAAATTTATATGAATTACACATGGTAGACAAGGTTAATGTCCAGATATTGTGTAGTCTTTGCCCCTTCTCTAGAAGGGGTATATGCTCGATAATTGTATTATCTTTTGTCCAGACTCAAATTTTATATGGCTTCTTGATCCGTGGTTAGAATTTATTCCCGGTGTCCGTGTCTCACTAAGTTACCTCTGTTGAAACTGAAAAATGTATGAATGCAAAAATGGTTTATCAAATCCATGCTGATTGCAAGACATGCTTGTATTGAAAAAGCAATCATATTTTCACATATACAAAACTTTGTAAGCTTTGAGGTGCTGGTTTTGGAACCACTTTTGTTTTTGTTTTACTGTACTCCTCTCAATACATATGCTCCTTTGAACTCTCAAGTTTATATTTTTGTTGCATAGTTCACCGTTTGCAGACCAGTTGTTTGGCTGTCCTTTTAATCAAAACTTCTGCTGCTCCATATAGTGAACCAACAAAACTATTGGGGTCATCAACCGTTGTGTTTGCGTTGCGCCTGCGCTCAGGTACTACATCCCAGGTTCATGTCTCACACACGTCCATACACAAAGTTCTAACCCCCTTTTCTCTGCTGCTCCATATAGTGAACCAACAGAGTCGTGGATGCAGTGAGCGTTGGGTGATGTGTCCGTCGGCTGAGCGACAAGTCGGAGCTGCAAGTCGTTGACCATGGGGTGCTACTGTGAGGATCTCATGTCTCTCACTCTATGTGTGTATCTCTCTGTCCTGTTCCCCTTTTGCTATTCATTCATGCCTGTTAGGATCACTAGGTTTTTTCTTGGTTTTGTAGTTGTGGGTTGCTGTTAAGAATGATTACCCTGATTAGTTAGGATTTAAATGCCAGAAATTGATTGCTGTTAAGAATCATTGGATGGACTATTTAAGTTTCACTCGTAAGTGTTTGCCATTTATGAAATTGGTTTCTCCTTTCAGACATTATAAACTTTGGTGCATATTAATGCAGGTATTAGTAGTCCATTTCCTTTATGAATATGAGCTTTGCTATGGATCTTGAGAGCAGGTCATCCTTAGTTTACTTCCAGTGTAGCAGGTCATCCTTAGATGGTCTCTTGCTTTGGCTAAATCAGATAGAGGCTTTAAACACATTCAGTTTAAATAATCAAAGTATTTTGTATTTACTATTGTCATTAATTAATTACATTGGTTAGTGTAGCCCATGTGTGTAGGTTTTGCTAGCATTAGCCAGGTGCCATCAAACACTGTTTCCTGAAGTTTGCGCTTTCAAATGCTACCTCATTTTGGGCCGTCTCTCTAACTGGTCCTCCCATTATCTTGGTTTGCAGGACGCTGTCGTGTCTCTCGCCGGCTCTATCCTTGCCATCGCCGGGAGGGTTGTGCAGGCCACTACTTGCGCAACTACTCTGCATGTGGACCATGCCATTGAGATAGACAAAAAGGGAAACATCATCGACCACAATGCTGATGGGCCCTCCATGGTTGCCACCACCGCTGCTGCTGTCATTGCCCTCCCCGCTGCCCCACTACACACTGCCAGATAGGTCTGTATGCTTCACCCTCGCACCCTGCTTATTGCACTCAGGATGTGTTGGTGCCATGCTTTGCCTATTTGTAATCTCCTTCTATTCTGTTGTACAATTCTTTTTGCTTATGATTCCTTACTGTAGTGTGAAATTTAATTGCTTGGGTCGTCACTGCTACGAAAATATATTTCTATATTTTAGGTCTGTTACTTTAGTCTCTCTTTCTCTCTACTTATAATGATATGAACTTCTATGTTGCTGCAAGATTGAAAAGATTCTTTTCGAACACAGTCTATGTCATGAGGGCTGAGTTACGTGTGGCTATGATATCTTTTAATTTTGGTGATCTGTGTTTTACAAAAGTTCCAATATATATTTATTTTTCATCCTTATCAGAATAAGGATGCACCTTAAATTATATGCAATTTTCAAGACCATCATTTGGAATTTTATGCAGTTTATTTTGATGAAAATATTTAGTTTTTTGTATAATAAGGATGCTTTTAGTTAATAACCCTTCAATACATTGGATTTTATAAAAGGTTTCCTCATAAGAACTTGACAGCTCCATGGCAGTGCCTCAACTACGTGTGATACCTGGTAAATAAGCTATTCTCCAAAATAAGATTGTTGCTTAATCCGCTTACCACCTTATTTTAGATCATCTTGCTGTGGTCGCGTGAAAGGATGGTGTTCGTGATCTATATCATGGAAAATATTTCCTGGAATGCCTCTAGGTACCTCCATCTCTGCTCCCTCCCTACCCTCTCCATTCTATCCCCATATATATATAAAGGTTCCAAGTGTAGTAATCTGGCATGACACGTACATAATCAGAGGATGGGTCTAGGTTTAATGCTCTATTTTCTACTCACAACCAGTAGATGAGAAACCATGTAGAAGATGTGGCATTGATGAAGTAGATTTAAAGATCAAGTTCTTTTCTGGAATTTTAATTTGAGGATTAACGCAGTTGAGTTGGTTAATTATCGCATTTGCATCTCGCCTCCATGCACGTAATTTTAATGGGGTTAGTATGCTTTGTATGCACCCAAGAACAATTCCTTATAACGCTCACCATTTGTGCACTTCTTTTGGTCTTGGATAAAGGGTATGTGGAAGACTGGATTTGATATTATCCTGGAATGGCAACTATTGGTGTGCAACTGAAGAATATATTTCATGACCGAGAGATGGTATTTGGAGAATCTTAGTTTTGATATGTACATGAATCTTCTTTTATTTTGTCGAGCAACTGAAGATGTGGGACTATTTGCTCTGTGTATCTCTTATAAATAAGGAAATGGACTATAGGTAAAAAAAATCTATTTTAATTATATTATGTTGTAGATGATGCATGGTTCCTGAATCTTTTTGCTTTGTACTGAACTTGATGCAAACTAGTTGTCTTATCTGGCACTGCCAATCTGACTTTTTGAAACAAATTTTGTGATCTGCTTGCAAAATTAATTACCCTATTGACTTAGTATCCTCAGCTTACCATGTTTTTAGCATATATCTCTACTATTTGTGATTAGTCCTAAAAGAGTGTTGTAATTTTCTTTGAATGTACAAGATTTACACATGAGTGTTGTAATTTTCTCTGGATGTACAAGATTTATACACACTGGGTCACGACGCTTGGATGGGCAACACGCGCCAAGGCGCGCTTCCGTGGTCGTATGAACGCACTGAGCTTGATTCTGTTTAAGTGCAAATGCTATACCTGGTTTCCTACTGACATAGTATTACGTGCTTCGGCAAAACGCTTTGACTGGCACCCTCGCGCCAGGGCACGATCCTGTTCTATTATATACCGGAGAGAGAGTGTGAAGCGTGCAAACCCTAGAAAACAAGTGCTGAGGCTGCAGCTTATACGTGATGAGGTGATTATACGGTCACTACGGTCACTATGAGATCGTATAGCTCCGTATCTATCCATTTTGACCAGTCAAAGAATCATCCTGGCACAAATTATGCTCAAGTGTAGTTATCGAACCCGAGACCTCAAGTTTGATGAGCGAACAGGCTAACCAGCTACACAACCCTCCTGTTATATTCAACGAGAGGAAAATAATCTTTTATACATTCTTGCATTCGTGTGACAAGCATGCCATGTTTTTTTGTGTGTGTGTGTGAGTCATTGGGATTTCAATCATAATCATGTCATGTGGCTTTGGTGGTAAGACTATCCACAGTGGTGCAGAAATAATGCAACCTTAGTCACCTTACCTCTCTTCACGTAGTACATTGGGTCCCACCAGTCAGAGGGTGACACAAACAAATTAATAAGAAAAATTAAAAGCGCCAGCGGTGTATCTTACCTCACACATCTCGCTACTGCTCGGGAACACTGTCCAATTGATCCCTCTGTTCGCTCTCGTACTATTTTAAGTGAATCCTTATTATAACATGCACACAATTTTGGGCACTTGTAATCGACTTAAGTCAGTGTGCCACCGTATCTCGTATACTTACTACTCCCTCCGTCTAGGTGTAATAAGTCATGTTAGAAGGTGCAACGGGACCAATGTGCGTGCGTGTGCGTGCACGCATGTGTGTGTGTGTGTGTGTGTGTGTTTAACAACATGTGTGTGTTAGAGAGAGCGACATATCAACCTACTCCTACAAAGAGATGGTGTGTAGTGTACGATTTTAGCCGTGATAGTCGGTGCATCCTTTGGTTTCCGGGCGTGTCCGGTAGGGACATGCGGACAGCTGCCACGCCCGCTCCTGACTAGCCTGGCCCACCCAAAGCCCCTCCATCGCCCGCGCGCGCTTCCCGCCCGAAACGGTCAGCGCTGCTCCAAAGAATCGGTGCCGCATTCATGCCCGGGCAGAGCAGACGCGACCTCTCACTGGCGCAAGAGTGATGGTTGCTTCGTCCGTCCAACTTACTACTGGGTCTATGTGATTTGATGGCTCATTGGTCTTTATTACTGAGGTGGTAGGACTACTGGATGTCCCACGCTTTTGGTGAAAGGAGGTACTACTAGATTACAATTTTCTCCATTCTTACAGCAGAGGAGTGCAAGAGCAGTGAAAACAGGCAGGCTCAGTGATTACATGGCCCACCTCACACTATCACCGTGCGATACCTAACTCTTTACATAGTACTCCCTCCGTTCCTAAATATTACTAGATGAGTCCCCGCACGTTGCTGCGGAATAGCCGTATATCTCTCTGCGCAAAATTATCGATTTCATAGAACTAAAAAAAACTCTATAACCACATGAAAAATGTGGTAGCCAAACTAAATAAACTCCCATCATCATTTAGATCATCCCACGTAAGGAAAAAAGATCTGCCAACTCCTACTGCATAATGGGATTATATTTTTCTTTTTGACATGTTAATGGGATTAAAAGCTCACTTACATGCATGCT
Organism: Aegilops bicornis; assembly: GCA_021605145.1. Taxonomy (NCBI): domain Eukaryota; kingdom Viridiplantae; phylum Streptophyta; class Magnoliopsida; order Poales; family Poaceae; genus Aegilops; species Aegilops bicornis. The sequence continues at coordinate 781,341,695 of CM038670.1, forward strand.
ACCGGTGCATGCTTTCATGTAGACATGTTGATGTGATTTAAAACCCACTCACATGCATGCCATGGTATTTCTGCATGCTTGCATGTGGCTTAGTGTGGAGTCTCTCAACGTCTAGATCAGACGACTATTATGGACTGATTTAGTTCATCTAACGGCTACATTAATTTTGATGATGTGGCTCAAGGAGAGGATAGAGAATTCCTAGTAGTGGGGGCTAGCTATTACTAGTAGATAAGTCTTTGTAGAGATTCCACTAGGTGAACTACATACGGAACAAAATGAATGAATCTACACTTAAAATGCATCTATATACATCCGCATGTGGTTCATGGTGAAATCTCTACAAAGACTTATATTTAGGAACGGAGGAAGTACTAGTATAGTACGAACCGTAATTTATCAGCGAGAGAAATTTGTACAATGCTATGAAGCTTCAAGCTTCTGTTACAGCGTCCAAGGTTGCCCGTTGCAACATTTCATCAAATACAAAGGAGACTAACATGCATGCTATTGCATCTCAATGATTGACAGATCATAGCAAATATGTACTCCCTCTGTTCCAAAATAAGTGTGTCAACTTTGTGCAAACTTTAGTACAAAGTTGTACTACTACTAAAGTTGACACTTATTTTGGAACAGAAGCAGCTAAAGAAAAAAAGCGATCCATGCAGTCCCTAGCCCTTGAACCGTGAACCCTAACCAGACTTCAGTTTGCTGGCAACGTTCGAGCTTCCTAATAAATGAAGTTTGCAACCTTTTGACCATCGGATCATTTTGTGCAGTTTCAACAAAACCGAGAAGAGCATCCCTGTGGCAAAGAAATTGAAGAAGCGTGATTAGAATAAGATTACTGGGACTAGCTGATTCACAAATACAGTAAGTAGAAGCCAGTAGAGGTATGTGCGGGGCAAAGAAGTAGAGAAATATCCACAGGGAGTGATGTGGGCAGCTAGAGCAGTGGTGCAAGCCAGCTGTAAAGGGAGTTGTACCTGAGGGACGTAGCTCAACCTTGAGGAGGGCGGCGGAAGGCGGCAACTGCCCACGTCGCGTCAGTGAGCAAGGGACGAAGGCAACCTCACCGGCTTTGTGAGAGAGAACGGTGGGGACCCCCGATCGGACGTGCCGATAGTGGGTTTTCACCGTCGGCGACGGCGCATCAAGATCTACACTAAGCATCCACCTTCCCCAGCGGACGTGATCCGCCGGGATGTTAGAGATGTGGCCACAGTCGTATTGTGCGAGAGAGTGTGAAGAGAGCAACCCCAGCAAGCAACCGTGTAGGCTGGCCCGTCCTGATTATGTATATAGTGGAGCGGTTTCCTTTTCTCTCCATATGAACCTATCATATTGAGTACGTACATCAAGAAAAAACTTTATTTATAAATGACGTGGCACCTACTACTCGTTCTCCTATAACCTTGCACTTGGCATCTCCAAAATATTAACCTTGCGATTGGCTCTTCGCCTCTTCGTGAAGTCGAGCAATAATGGTAGTGCAGTATATATCGTTCTGGCTATATGAGACCGAATGAATTGCTGCACGTCCAGCACGTGGGCAACGGTCGAGGGGCGAGGGAGAGTGCTACATACGTAGCAAAATGAGTGAATCTACACTCTAAAATACGTCTATATACATCAGTGTTTGGAGTATGTACTAGTAGTTCATATTGTAATCTACTAAAGGACATATATATTCCAAACAATATGATATAGTCTCTATAACCAAGGTATTAGTAGGGAAGATGAGTAAACGGAGGGAGTAGTAAATTTTTCTCCTCGTCCTGCGAGCCACCGCGCGCATGGGCGAGGGAGCGGCCGTAAGGCGGAGCAAGCTTCACCTCATCCCGCGAGAAACCGCGCCCGTGGGCGGGGGAGACAGCGTACTAAGCAAGCTTCTCCTCATTCTGTGAGTTGATGGGGCACATCAAAAGTACTCCAGTGTATAGAGCCTTGCCTCTAAGGTAGGCCCCACATGGTTTGCCTCTTTTTTTTAATTTAATATAACGCGTCAAGTCGCAGTTTGTTTGTTCACCCGTGGTAGATGATCCTCCCTCCACCAAGTGGACAACCAGTACACGTGCAAATTACCACGTGGGCTGCCTTTTTCAGATGTAAATGAGCTCCACCGTGTACCCTTGGGGTGTGGTTGGGAAAGAGACGGAGTACGTGTGCCGTGCATGCACCTCTTCTCTTCGTGCACGCCCCACCTACGTGGGTGTGTGTGAGAGATACAAACCGCGTTCGTGAGTGTTTTTTGTTTTGGGGTGGGGGTGGGGTGGGGGTTGACTTCGTGAATTATTTGTGGGAATATGTGTCGATGACATCTCAAACAAAATTTTATGTGCAATGTGTGTGAAATGGAGGCCTATCCATATCATATATAGAGGACCGGCAATCCACAAGAAGAGAGGAGGGGTCATAGCTATCGATAGAGTCATAGAGAGGATCTAGTGGGTGGGTGCGAGATCGATGAAGAGAGCCATCGAAATTGTGTGTGTGTGCAAGTCAAAGATATAGGGCGATTGGCCTACCGGAACGTTAGATGGCACATGTCAAGTTTGTGTGTGGCAGGGAGACATGACTAGAGCGCTCGATGTATCGGTGTGTGTGTGGGGGAGGGGTGGGGAGGGGTAGGCAGAGGCCTAACTATAGAGGTAGAAACGACTCAGATATGTGTTGAGAAGGAGAGACCCAGCTATGTCTTGAGGGAGATCACGACATCCATACATAATCAAGGACGGAAATATGATGGGACAAAGAGAGAGAGAGAGAGAGAGAGAGAGGAGATAGAGAGGGAGGGAGAGGGGTAGAGTGCTGGATGGGTGATGGAGTTGCTTCTCGAAGATGATGGGAGAGGCCTACTAGACAAACTGAGGGTGGAACTGCAATGTTATCAATAAGAGTGGGGATGTGTTCCTATGTGTGCATGTGCGTTATAGATCTATCGGGACGCATCCATGGATGATGAAGGGGAACCATGTGTTTGGTAAGCAAATCTAACTAGATCGGTAGATCAATTGTTGTTTGTCGGAGGAAGGGAGAGACACAACTAATGAGGTAGATCGATCGACCCGTGGGTAAAACGAGTTATAAGGACCTAGCTAGCTATACGTATAGCGAGAGATCGGTTCGTGTACGCCCATTTGTTAGAGGCAAATAAGGCCCAGCGAGACGGATAGAGAGAGAGAATGGAGCTAGGAGGTGGTGCGAGAGGCCCGGCTACTAGCTAGATAGGGGGAGGAGTGTGCGGTTGTGAGATCGATGAAAAGAGGGATGAGAGTTTACACGTGTGTGTGTGACCGTATGAGAGACACGAGGCAAGGACACATAAAGGAGGAGATTGAAGGTGTGTGTGTATGTTGTAGGCAGGCATCGCTGGAGAGGTTTATCGATCGGTGTGTGTCGGAAAGGAGTTGTGGAGACTCTGGGAGAACGACCTAAAGAAAAAAAATATGCCCGGTGGATAGAATGCCGAGGGAGGGGGAGGGCGAGGAGGGCGTGTGCATGCACGAGAGAAAGTTAGTGGTAGCTATAAAGGTTAGAGGATTGTGTGGGTGTAAAAGACTAACAAAGATCATAATTTGATATGAAAGCGGATTCATATATTTGAATAGGAGATCATAGCGTTTTAAACATTGCATGCATGAATATAGCGGTGATACACGTGATGTGCGCATGTTCTACCATAATGTGATAATCCATGGCGTTCGCAACTCACAGCTAAATGCCAAACAATCTAAACCATACTATGCATCAAACAATCTCACATTTTATTTGAATTTGTTATAATGTGTGGCGTTTGCAGCTTACAACTAAATATAAAACAATCTAAACAATACTATATATCGAACATTCTCACATTTTTTTGAATTTGTGGTAATGTTTGGTGTTTGCAACTCACATCTAAATACTTGTAGGCGTAGGGGGCGGGGCACATAATGTGATAAACACATTATACATATGAAACATGGTTTAGATTATGAAGATCTAGCTAGAGCTAGAAATGTAGTGTGATTTGAAATCAAAATAAAGTGGATTCAAAAAATCGAGTTCGAGTTCATATAGTACACATAGTTCATATGTAACTCGAGACTAATCATGTGGTGTACTGTGAAGATAATACACAAACGATGGTTTAACTTGACAATAATGATGATTGTAGATCTTATTAAAACAGAGAAACAAATTCAAATGCTTTGACTTCACAACAATCATTACTGTAGATCTTATTCAAATAGAGAAACAAATTCAAATTTAGTTTATATTGAAGCGGTAGTATATACATTTGGAATGCACTAAAACGTTCATTTGAGTAGTATGTTGCATGCATTATACACATAGCGAAATATTTTAATTGAACATAACATGAATTCAAAGTTTTTGAATGACATTTGTAGTGCGCATTGATTTGGTACAGTAGACGTTAGGCTTGTCTGGAAATTTCAACTCGCACCTTATTAGCCCGAAATATTTAAGATATATATTTGTCTCGTCGTGCTCCGACAACTCCCTCCATCTCAACCCGCGCCTTGCTATTCCGAAATTAGAACGCGCGCAAAAACTCCCACCTCCTGTGAAATCCCGACACGCGAAATGCCCGTGGTACCCCTGAACCGAAAGAACCGCCTCAAATCGGTGGGGGTACTTTCGTGACTTACCCCACATTTCGGACAAGCGCGTCCCTAAACCATGGTTCCCCACTGCCATCCCATCCGCCCACCCATTCATACACCGAGGCCGCGAAAACCCACGATGAAGCCCCACACCCTGCTCCGTCCGCCACCCAGCCGGAGCCTCTTCCCCGACGACGTCGTCCACAGCAACACCTCGACGTCCCTCATCCACCGTACCGGATGAGGATCCGTCGTCGATCTCGTCGTCCCGCCGGTTCAGCCACCCCGTCCTCCACCTCCAAGGAGCTGCCCCGACGTTCCCCTCGTCTTTTGCGCCACCTCCATTCCCACACCACCGTCTTCACCTGCACCATCGGAAGAGCATCATCATCGCCGTTTCCTCGGATGAAGCTACGGCCTAATCGGCGCCACCAAAGAGGTTGTACACTAATCGCCACATTTTCTTCTTGATTCGATCTCAAGGTGCTGCCGGCGCTCGGTCCCGAGCCGACACGGCGCGGCTCCATCCACGGCGGTGTCACCGGCCACTTCCTCCACGGCATCGCTCCCTCGGCGGAGACGTCAACATCAGTAGGAGTTGTTGCTGCTTTAGCTCTCGCTCGCGCTGCTGCTCTGCTCTTGCTCTCGGTCCCCTGCCTGGTTTGCTCTTGCTATTGATATTGCTCTTGCTCGTGCTGCTGCTCTCGCTCTTGCTCTTGCTTGCGATGCTGCTCCAATTTAGCTACACTTTAGTCGACTGAATCGACTTTTGGGTCACCAATTTTCAGGGGGGCTCGCGGGTGAAGGAAGAACCAGCCAGCGGGAGGGGGGGCTCATGGGAGAGGTACCCCACTATCTATCTTAGGGTTCAGGGGTGGGGGCGGTCGCCGACGGTGGCGGGCGGTGGCGTGGGGATCGCCGGAGAAAAAGCTCCGCACGTGGGGGCCTAGAGGGATGGCCGGGGCGGTGGCGGACCGGCGGTGGGGAGTGTTTTCGGGGCGGGCGGGGCGGGGGCTGCTGTTTGGCCGGTGGTGGCTGGCGGCTGAGGGGGTGGACGTTGAAGATGAACCGCAGGCCCTTGATTTCGTATCCAACGGCTGCAAAATCGACTGACCAGAGATGAAAAAGTCAGTCGACCGACGTGTAGCCTCACCTTGCCAGTGCGTTCAGTTTCGATAGCAAAATTCAGTTTCGACAACAAAATTCAGTTTCAACAGTTAAGTTCAGTTTCGACAGTTAAGTTCAGTTTCGAGAGTTAAATTCAGTTTTGACAGTTAAGTTCAGAGATTAGCGGCTGATGTATTTTACATCTAGCACTTTGTGGTTATGTATTTTACGTCATGTATTGGAGATGCTATTAGAATTCCACTCAGGTTAACGTTGTTCGTTGTCTCTCTTGTCTGCTTCAGCCTCAAGGCGTCGTACAACTCAACGGAGCTGCTCCAACGCATTTAAACCCTCCATCGGGCTCCATCTCCAGACGCCTAAGATCTTCTTCCCCTCCTCCAACAGCAAAGTCAGCCGGAGCATCCTCACCGGACAACCCAATCACGTTGAAATCGACATGGCTTCACCAAAGAGAGGTTGTACACTTGTTTCATCTCTTTTTTACTCTACATGTTATATATATTGTCCACTGGGCACACGGATTTGTTCCTTTAGCGTCTCCTTGAAAGAAAAAACGTAGGAATTTTAATTTTCACTTGTCCCTCCTTTTCAAATTCCTATTCATGAAGCACAAGACAAAGATATAGTAGCATAATAGCATTATAACCGTACATTTTCTTGTGGTTTGACTTAATCTCACCATGCTTCTTTGCATCCTGTGATCTTCCAATTGTTGTGAATCAAACACCCAGATTGGCAGAAATCCTGTGTTTTTGAATTCTCTGTTTTGCACGTGCATTCCTATCCTATTCCTGTCTATTTCCTATCCCTGCATTGTTGGAATCCTCCAATTCAAACGAGCCCTTATAGAATTACTTCTCTTACAGATAGTTGTCAAAGAAAACCTTACGTGGTTTGTCCCGCTCCTGCTGCGCCGTCGTCCACCCCAGCTCAACTGCTCCAACGATGAAGGGTCCAAAGACAGCAGGATCCGCCTCCAGACTGTCTTTCGCCGCCTTAGATCTTCTTCCCCGCCGCCGGCAGCCATGAAAACTGCATTACCATCATCAACCGATCAGATGACCTCGGGGACTACACGGGTCCGCAAGAGAGGTCGCACTCTTTCGTGGTTCCGCCACGTTATGCATCGCTTAATATTACATGCTACTTTATCGTCCTGTTCACCGATTAGACTCTGAGTCAGCTCCAAACTAATGGTCAAACTTCAGTTTTTAAATGGTTGTGGGGTACATATCGAGTAGTATCTATTTACTACCTGGTTAATCTCCGATGTCTACTATGAGTTTCATGTTGGGTGGGAAACAAACAGTAAAGAAGCCATTATCTGTATTTTTTAACTGAAGCCATTATCTGCCTGCTATTATTGGTTTTTGGTCTATCCACAGGTTGCTACCATCACTCTGGATTTCTGCATGCACTCCTTACATAATCTCACTATGTTTTATTCCTATGCATGACAATTATTGTAAACAATGGAACTGAACATGTAGAGCAAAAGAGACGAGCCTTGCGTGGCAATAAAATTTCATGCAGACGTCGCTCCATGGTAGGCGCAAAGGCAGCCTCCCCTCCACGCATTTCGGATTGTAATCGAGAGGAAGATATCTGTTCTGAGGGGGTTTCAGTAGGAGAAGACAACTCCTATTTACCCCCTGAGGTCTTCGCTCTAACTTGCATGCTGGTGTTGGTTATATCATGTATATGGTGTCTTGCATTGCTTACTTTATACATCAAATATGTCATCTTCTTAGTTTAGACATCCTTTGTGCCAATGCCATCTGTTTAGTTTATTCATCGTTTATGTGAATTATGCAACGCCATCTTGTTTAGCCAGGCATCATATATGTGAATTTTGCAATGCCATCCTGCTTAGCCAGTCATCTTATATGTAAATTATATTAGGCCATCCTTTTTTTTGTTACATATTACATTTGTCAACAATGTTAGTACATTCAACTACTCTTCATGTGCATCAGCCATTTGACACGATGATGGCAAATTCTGGAGTGAAAACAAGGTCTTCAGAGAAGACTATGCTATCTGACGAAGCGCATATCTCGCTGGTTATGGATAGCTCCTCAGAGGAGGATTTAGAGACAGATGACCGGTCCTATTCCCCCCCGAGGTGTATGCTCTAACTTGGCAGGGTTATGTTGCTCATATCGTGCGTATGTTATCTCGGATTGCTATGTCATTTGATTAGTTTAGACATGCTTTGTGCGAATGCCAACTGTTCAGTGTCTAATTACCATATATGTGAATTATGCATTGCCATCTTGTTGCAAGACATTATATATGTGAATTATACAATGCTATCTTGTTTCAAAGGCATTATATATGTGAATTATGCAATGCCATGTTGTTTAGCCAATCATCATGTATGTGAATTATATCATGCTATCATTTTTTTTGTATTACATGTTCCATTTGTCGACAACGTTTGTATATTCAACTACTCTTCCTGTGCATCAGCCATTTGAAGCGGTGATGGAATTATATGGAGTGAAAAGAAGGTATTGAAGAGCATAATGCTACCTGCTGAAGCAGACATCTTGCTGGTTACAGAGAGATCCTCAGAGGAGGATTCAGAGACCGATGACTAGTCCTATTTTCCCCCCTGAGGTCTATGCTCAAACTTGGCAGGGTTATATTACCCATGTCATGCATGTTGTCTTGCATTGCTTAGTTTTTACATCATATATGGATTGCCATCTGCTTACTTGCTTACTATATAAATCATATATTTGAATTATATCATGCCATCATGTTTACATAGTACATACACATCATCTATCTGAATTATGGCATGGCAACCCATTTAATAAAGACATCATATAGTTATATCATCTCATCCTGTTTAGTGTTTACAGTCATCATATTTTGAATTATGACATTCTATCCATGAATGTATATGAATTAAAGCATGCCAACCTATTTAATAAACACATTATATAGTTATATCATGTCATCCTGTTTACATAGTCTCATATTTTGAACTATGTCTTTCCATCTTTTTTAGTTAGCCATCATAATGTGAAATTGTGTCATGCTATCCTGTTTAGTTAGCCATCATATATGTGAAGTTGTGTCATGCTATCCTGTTTGGTTAGACACCATAAATATGAATTATTTCATGCCCTCTTTTATTCCCCACTATCCATTGCACCTGTCTATCATACAATGTCTATACTTTCAATTATTTTTCTTGTTTATCAGCCATTTGAATTGGAGAGGGTGACGGCAGTATCTAAGGGAGTAACAACACGGTCTTCAGAAAAGATAGTGCTACCAGTTGATGCAGATAGAACCACGGTTGTACTTTCCCAAGGACCAGATCCACCACACATAACCCAGACTCTCGCAGATTGTACCCCTACCCAGTTGGACAGAGAACCAGCTACAACCCTTCTAACCCCAACCCCGGCAGATAGTAACCCAGTTCTAGTTGACACAACACCATCTCCACCACAGAGCACCCAAACACGAGCAGTTAGTAAGGGAACTGCAGTGCCCAAAGCATGAGGACCATCACTCCGAATCCCAACATAACGCTTAAAGGAGAAGAAGATTTGTTCTCAGGTCAGGTTCTGTAGCTATGGTTCATACTCCTTTGCTCTTGCATTACTGTATTTACTCATACCAATTATTTTCAAATTTGAAGGATGGAACTGAAACTCCAATGGCGCAACAGGTATGTTTAAAACCCGTTTCTTTAACTAGTTTGTTGTTGTAACGTGCTCTATGTTGATTTCAGTTTCAATTGAATACACACTTATGTTCTCATGTCATGCACATTACAAGTGTTGTTATTGCTCTATAGTTTCCCACACTTATATTCTGTCTATTCTGCTTTGTCTTGAACAAATATTATTTGAACTTTGTCTCTATCTTGATTTGGCAACAAAAACTAGAATGATATAGACCATAAAGTGACCATGGTACATAGATATATGTTTGTTTCATGCTGTTATCCTGTCCACTTTACTACCGAACTCATTTACCAAAATGAGTTTCATATACAACATGGTAAACATGTGATGTGTCTGCTTGTTTCTCTTTTAGAATGCGGACAAAATATTGGGGAACAGTACCGCATTATCCAATGGTAAAGGAAGTAATGCAGATAATGTTCAAGATAGTGAGACATCCATGTTGGTCTCCAAGAAAGCTGATAAAAACTATCTTGACGACAGTGAGAGAACCCAAAAGTCCTGTCTTGATGTAGTGTTCGAGTTATCGGCCACTACTGGCACAAGCTCTTGAACTCGCTGCCTAAATCAGTTCGTCTTCTTGAGTCTCAACTTCAAGTTGAAAGACATCGATCAGATGTGCTGGCTGGGAAGCCGAAGGACCGAGGAATTCCTCGCAGAATTCAGATGCATATTTCTGGTGCAACAAAGAAACGCTGGAGGATTTAAGCGCCAAACAAGAGAAAGTTAATAAGCTTGCTAAGCATCTTGCCAGCATTTTGGGTACCCAGGATATTGTTTCTTGAGATCTTCTGAAGTGGTTTCAGTTCTAGATTTGTTTTGATGCGGTGTTTATTTGCGCTGGTCGCCAACTTTGACAACCAGTGTATATGATATGCTGCTTTGTTCCCTATATTTGCACTGGTGGCGAACTTTGATGCCCAGTGGATGTAATATGTGTAATAGCCATTATAGCCTAGCGTTAGTTGCTTGCTTATATATTTCCTTGTTGTCTTGTTTATTTGTTTTCTTGTAGTCATTGCAGTTCTTTTTCCGCGGTTTGCTAGTGGCTGCAATAACCTATTTTTTAAAACTAGGCCACAATAACCATGGGCTTATATTTACTGTAGTGACACTGGGCCTCCTAAGGGTCAGAGAAGCGATGGGCCTTCTACGGGTCGTAGAAACAATGGGCCTTCTACGGGCCATAGAAACAATGGGCCTTCTGCGGGCCATATCATCAATGGGCCTTATACGGGCCGTATGATCGATTGGCCAAGCATGGGACAAACAGACCGCATTATGGCCGTAAACGGGCTAGAGTTGGAATCGTCCGTTCATGGGCCGACCATAACGGGCCATCGTTAATAGGCCAAATTTGATGACGCTATGGAAACGACCCAACGTATTAACGGACCACAAACGGGCCGACTGTAACCACGGGCTGAATTTGGCCCACAAGCAGAAAATGACGGCAATGGGCCGTAAGTAAACGAATGCTGGAAATGAGCCCAAGAATAAATGGGCTCTGAGAAGGCCGAAAGATAAATGGGCTAGAAATGGCCCAACGGAATAACGGGCCATCAATGGGTATAAGGTGATACATTGTTCATTACGGGCCAGTTTCACCACGGGCCGTTAATGGGTGTAAAGTGATACACTGTTCATTACTGAAAGTGCTAGTGATCGACTAGAGGGGGGGTGAATAGGCGATTTTTAAGAAAGTCTTCAAAACACGGATGTTTCAAAGACAAACAATAGAAATGACCTAATTGATATGCATCGGAGGGTAAAATACAACAAGCAAACCATAGTCAAGTATGCAATAACGTGAAAGTACAAGACTAATACCAGCTTGGTAGTAAGGATCAAGATGGAAGATAGTGAGAAGCCAATCAACAAAAGTAGTTAAGCAATGAAGTCAAACAGGTATGACAAATAGGCAATGACTTCACGAAGACAAACTCTAAGTAAGGTGAGGGAGAAGATAGAACCGATCACTTGTTGAAGACACAGATTTGTTGGACCAGTTCGATTCTTTGTGACAACTGTACATCTGGTTAGGGAGACTGAGATTCAACTCAGAAGACCGCGTCTTCACCTTATTCCCCTTGAGCTAAGGACACACAGTCCTCGCCCAATCACTGGTAAGTCTTCAAGGTAGACTTCCGAACCTTCACAGACTGCGTTCACCGGCAATCCACAATGACTCTTGGATGCTCAACGCGACGCCTAACCAATTTGGAGGATTCACAGTCCTCAAGTGTAATAAGTCTTCAGGTCACACAGATAGAAAGACTTCAGTGATGCCTAACACTCTTTGGCTATGGGTGTTTGGGCTTTGTCCTCGCAAGGATTTCTCTCTCTCAAAGGCTTCGAGGTGGGTTGGTCTCAAACGACAAAAGCCGTGCACTAACTCTGAGCAGCCACCCATTTATGGTGTAGGGGGTGGGCTATTTATAGCCACTAGGCAACCCGACCTGTTATGTCCAAAATGACCACTGGTCACTAAGGAACCGACACGTGTTCCAACGGTCGATTTCAAACACACACGGCAACTTTACTTGGGCTACAAGCAAAGCTGACTCATCCAGCTCTGGATAAGTTTTGCTCTCATTGTCTTCGCTCGAAGACATAGTATTTGGGTTGAGCATCACTTCAGTCATTCTGACTATGATCACTTGGACCCCACTTAACAGTACGGTGGTTCTTATGACTCAACAAAGAAGAAAAGGAAACAACGAAGCGACTACGATCTTCAAGGCTCCATAGTCTTCACTCAATGTCTTCTCATGTCATAGTCTTCAATGTGAATATCTTCACATACCACCATTGTCGCCAATGTCTTCATACATTTTAGGGGTCATCTCCGGTAGGTAAACCCGAATCAATGAGGGACATTACTGCGTTATCCTGCAATTCTCACAAACGCATTAGTCCCTCAACCACATTTGTTGTCAATACTCCAAAACCAACTAGGGGTGGCACTAGATGCACTTACAATCTCCCCCTTTTTGGTGATTGATGAAAAACTGGTTGAAGTTTTCAACGGGGATAAAGTACGTGGAATTGTAAAGGATAGGGAATTGTCTTCATAAGTGGCAAAGGCTCCCCCTGAAGATGTGCATATAAGTAGTTTGCTTTTGGAATGCAAACACACATGGCAGGTTGTACTTGTGGAGACCCTCTTCAACTTATGAAGATAATTCATCATGCATGAAATGATATAACTAAGAGAATGACATGCATAATGAAAAATGGACGTCTGCAGAATGATCTAAGTGCGGAAGTTATCGTCGCACGTGCGGAATTTATCATCGCACCAGAGTAAAGCAAATAAGTAGCAAACGACCATCGAGTTTAAGTGTTACAACTCAAAGAGCCAAATGTATCAAAAGCGAGAGTTGTAAACACTAGGCAAAATATTATGCAACCGCCCTTATGAACCCGTTTGAAGACTATCAAACTCATATGCTTCTCCCCCTTTTGTCAGTAAGGACCAAAAAGGTTTGAAGACATAGAGCGTCTACTCGTCCTCTTGAAGTAGATGATGCAGCAGGATGTCGTTGTTGGTTGGCGGTGCGATTTAACTTGGTGCAGTGTCGATGCGTGCAGAAGTAGGGGGCGGTGAAGTAGCATCGGCTTCATCATCGATCACTCTGGCATTGACAGTTGCCGTGGAGGAAGAATAGTCAGAATCTTCAAGTGATGGAGTTTGTCGTAGGACTGCATTCCGTGGAGGAGTGGAGTCAAACTTGAAGCGTTCAGTGAAGCCATCGTCTTGAAGATCTGCTTCAGCACTGAGCAGGGTCAAACTTTTCCATGATCGCCGACAGGTCTTAGGAGTGACAAAAGCATTCTTGGTGGCAAGGTTTGAATGCGATTGGCGTCCACCAAGAGGCTTTGCATTTGTCGCTGAGCCAGGAGTGATGCTTATCTTGTTTCTGATGCAGTGCGACAAGAAGTTCTCGATCATTGAGGACTCGAGAGCGCTTCCGAGGCCTTTGGCCAATTGTGCTCTCAGTGGCTTCAGTCCGCGCACGGTGAGGCATACGTGTGTTCCCAGCCAGAGGATAGATACGAGATACCGCTTGGACGCCTTCCATGGGTTGAGATAAGCTATGGTGATCTGCATTCTGAAGACAAAATGGCGTTTTGGCAGGCTCAGGGTATATGGCTTCAACTGACATATCAACCTATGGTAGAAATATCAGATGATTGCGAGCAGAGGGCTGATAGTTGATAGCAGAGTGCATCTTGATGAGGCGCATGACCCATGGAGCATAAAATTTCAGACCAAACAGATCAGATCCAGACGCAGCCAATTGTCGAATGAAGAATTCTTGCGTGTTGAAGGCGATGCCATTGAGGATGTAAAAGACCAATGTCTTCATTGCTCCTTCAAGTTTTGCAGATGATGAATGCCCTTTGATAGGCCATGGAGTTCGCCTGATGATGTGATATATTGTACGAGGCAGATACTCAAGGTCATCAACAAAGAAGTTCTGAGGGTATTCAGCGTCATGTGGCAGTGGCTTCATCATGGTCAACATCTGACTCATGTCGGGTTCTGGCTTATGAAATATGCTCTCCAGTGCATCGCGGTGGAGTTGACAACCAGGTTCAACTAGCTCTCCGGGAGTGGGTAGGCCTGTGAGCTCAATGACGTCAAGAGCTTTGGCTTCATGATGAACATTTCCTGTCATCCACTCGAGAACCCATGTCTTCGTATCTCTGTAGTAGCCGCGGATGTGGAGGGTAGCATAGAATTGAAGCACAAGTTCTTCATTGCAGTGTTCTTTATGCAGAACGGCCGAGCAGACTGCATCACTAAATCAATCAAGTGCTTCTTCTAAGCACGGCAGTCCAGCAATGGCTTCAATGTCGATGCGCATATGAGGGAAAATGCGACCTTGATCATACGTAACGCATGAGTAATAACCGTTCTCGATAGCTCCAGAAACGGTCAGATGATATCCTTGGCCTTGTGTAGGGGTTCTTTGCTCTTTCAAAGAAAGTGTTGTGGGCTTTGAAGCCATTTGCATTGAAAGAACATGTAGAGGTGGCAGTGCCGGGAAACCTTGGCAGTCTTGGCTTCGGCTTCTGGACCTGAGGCCTATGCGCAATATGATATTCAAACTAAGGACTAGAGGCATGAGGCGGAGGGACCAGAACAGGCCATCTTACTGTGATTAGTTGACCATAGTTGTATGCTTGCTCAATTGTGTAGGGCCTTGGCATGAACTGGAGCAGTGGCAACAATCGAGGCTTTCGTGCTGCTCCAGATGCTTCGGGAGCAGCTTGCCTCATTGGCTTCGTGCACATTTCCTTCATTGGCTTCGGGAGCTGTCTGCGGGCTCCACATTTGCTTCAGCCATGACCACGTCATTGGCTTCATTGGTGTTGGAGGTGGCAGCCTCAATGTTTTCAACCTCCACTTGAGGAGCCGGAGGGTCGGGCACCGCACGCGTTGATATCGAGAATAACTTCTTGATTCTGAGGGGTGTAGGGACACGTTCTTCTTCTTCTTGGGTGTCTTGGCCGATGCAGCCGGATTGTCTTCAGCAGCTTTGGCTTCGGACTCGGAGACATTCACAGTTGGAGTGGCTTCTGAAAACACTTGACGTGCAACAGGTTGGTGGTGCACTTCTCCTTCTGGAACGCTCGAAAGAGGTACTTGAGGCCTTTGACCTCGGCGAAGCCTGCGAAATGCTGGCGACGCCTTTGGAGATGGGGTTGTCTGGGCCTCTTGTTGTTGGGGAGTACTAGGGGAGTCTTCTTGTTGCGGGCGATCAGCCCATGAAGCATCCTGAGCAATTGGCGTCAGAGGACGACCAATGCTGCTGAGTTCGCTGTTCGATTTAACAGCGATGATACCACATTGTATTCAATTTGAGGAAGAACTTCATCATCTTCAACATTGTCATGGTGACCAATGTCTTCAGCAGTGATGGGATCAACTACTGGAATCTCTTGACCAGGAGCCTCTGTGGAAGCAGGCTCATGAACAGTCATCTAAGTTCTTGGGTTGTAGACGCGGGACGAACCACTGAAATGGGTTCAACAACCAAGGGCTCTGTGGGAGCAGCCCGATTCTTCTTGGTCTTAAGCTTCTTCTTGGAGGGAGCAGCATCAGAGGCTTTAGGAAGTTTCCTTTTTCTGGCTTCAGCCTCGGCAGCCCTCGTCTTCTTCTGTTCAGAAGCGGTTGACCGGACCTTTGGCTTCGAGCCACCATGCTGCTTGGGAAGACTATGCGGGGTTCTTCCTGCCTTGAAGGTGCAGCTTGGTCGATTGAAGACTTATTCCTCTTTGCAGCCATTCTGGGTCAATGCCAGACGGCCAAGAGCCTTGGCGCTTCTCAAATTTCATTGTAGGCAAGCACACACTTGTCAGCCAGACTCTTCATGCGCTCACGAGAGCCTCTGGCTTCTTCTCGCTTCTTGAGGAAGGCTTCTTTGAGCTCGTGCAGCATGACCTTGAAGTTTTTGACATCTTGCACGCTGAGTGCAGCCATATGCTTCTTGAACTGAGCTTTTTCATAGTCGATTTTGTTCTTCAGTTCAACAATGTGCTGAGCAAGAGCTAGCTCAGAAGCTATGGCGCCATTGAAAGAGACGCTGAGGCCAATAGGAAGTTGCAGATCTTCAGAGCTGATGTTTGGGGTGTCGAACCATTCATCAATGAAGTGATGGATGATTGCCACATCAAAGAGAGGCAAATTGTTGAAAATTTTTGCTTCTTCTTTGCTCTTGATAAGTTGCTCAAGGGCATCATCTGCAAGATCTTCATCACTGGACAGATCAATGTGCTCATCATGCAGAATGGCAGCAGGAGTCGGTCGCTCAGTATTCTTGACAATTTTCTTTCTCTTCTCCGTCTTCTTGGAGATACGGGATTGATCTTCAGATCGCACTGCGGCTTCGTGGAGGTGCAAGAGCTGGCTTCACACGTGAAGCTTTTGGAGGAGCAATGACTTTGAAGCCTTGACTTTCTTTAGCTTCGCAGCTTTGGAGCAAGCAGGAGTCGGAGCTGGGGCTTCATCGGACTCAAAGATCGCCATCGAAATATCCACTTTGGCACCTTGGACCAAGATGTAAGTGATGAGGCCATGAAGGTTTGAGAACGGACCGATGACATTGGGTTCAAAGATCACGTGAGCCGTCAAGACGGGGAGCAGAGGGACCGAGGTTGAAGTCTAATCCCAATGACTTCTTGTTTTCCTTGGCGAAGCCTTTGCGTCTTTGGAAGTTGCGCTTGAAGAGATTATCGCCACGACACGAGCAATGACGTTGGGTCGGCATTTTCAGCCGAGGTCCACGGACCATACAAGGATAGAAACCTTGTGCAATAGCTTCACCATGTTCTTGGGTGGAAGGCCTCAAAGAGAATATCACCCCAAGGGCTTCGATAGCATTCTTCTCGGCATATTCCTGGGTCAAGAAATTGTACTTGAACCATTGTTCAGCCTAATATCGATTTAATCCATTGGATTCTCTTCTTATACCGATTGTAATTCTCTTCAGGATCTGTCTTGTAAAGCTCATGAGGTCATCAGGCAGATCTTTTGAGGTTCCCCACGACGCCGCCCCGCCGCCCTTCGACTAATTTATCTACAACCATGAACTTCAAACTGAATGGCTTCAATCGTTCAAAGGCTTCAAAAGCTTGCGCTTGCTGGATAAACAGAACGGCTTCGGAGAGTTAGTTTGATCTTTGTAAGAATTACGCAAACGAATGCGGACTATGAGAACCAAGGATTCTCCCACGGACATGTACTGTGACAGCATTAGAGATGCGAGGGAAGGGAAGAGGTCATATGCATTCTCGTAAGATTTTGAAGATAAATCAATTTGAAGACATTGACCTCATGATGCGAAGACATTCACTTATACGCTGGGAGTTGGTTCCAGATTTGTACGAATCCGTGAATAAGTACAAGTGAGGAATCTAACTAGTTGTGAAGCTTAAGTGAATATACTAGGCAGTATGAGATGCAGACAGAATAGATCTAACATAGTATGGGCAGAAACCAATTTTGGTAAGTAGGATGAATCTTGAAGATAAAAAAGATGGTAAAAATAGAGTTATATTTACCACTCGAAGAACTGCCAGACGGGATGAAAAGGAAGCCGAGCAGTTCAATCCACCCTGCCCTAACTTGGCGACGGAGGACACCTACGGCGGCGGCGGAGACGACGATGTTCGCGGCCGGCGAGAGGACGGCGTCGGAGAAGTCGCGGCACTGAAGCGCTTCGTCACCGGCGTCGTCGAGAGCTAGCGATGGCGCTAGGGTTTTGACGAGGTGGAGAGGTGGAAGAAGATTTTCTTTACCGCAGGGGACATGTATTTATAAGGAGGTGTGCGGCACAACGCAATTACGCAGGTGCCCCTGGCGGTTCACATCTGAGGGGCACGTGGCAAGCATGCAACATACTTTGAGTTGTCCCACGTTCCCATGCCCGTGAGTTTGTCGGATGGTCGTTCCGGCTTCTCCGGATTTCAACAGAAGGATGAATCATTTAAAACAGACTTAAAGTTTGTCCCTGTGTCTTCTGCTAACAAGGACGCAGAGAAGACATTCGACAGTTTCAATAGAATGCATATGACTTGGACAGATAGAGTTTGAGATAGAAAGCATAGAGATATTGGGGTCCGATCACATTCACTTAGTTCAAAAGATTCAACTTGGAAGACATAGCTATAAGTGAATCTTTGTAGAGGAGAGGGAACAATATATATATATATATATATATATATATATATATATATATATATATATATATATATATATATATATATATATATATATATATAAAAGACAACCAAATCAACATAGTGAATCATGAAGATAGGTTGAAGTTGAAGACAAATCAAATGCGAAGATATTACGAAATAACGCCATGAGTGAAACACTTCAAACAAAGAAATTTGGTGGTGGCGTTACCCAATCGTATAGGAAGTATTAGACCAGACACGGCGCACAATTATCGTGGGCGCTCGAAGTCAAATTCCACGTTAATGTATTCACACTCAGAATGTAAGTCTTCATTGATTGAAGATATACGTTACTTCGTGTGTTGCACATCTAAGTCATCATCGTGCATAAGTGTTAGGATGTGTGCTTCATCACAGGACATTTGAGGATTCCAAGATATTTAGCTCACACCGTAACTTGCAAAACCTTTTCTCATCCAAGGGCTTGGTGAAGATATCTGCCAGTTGCTCTTCAGTGTTGACGTGAATGATGTCAATATCTTTCTTCATGACATGATCCAAGAGAAAATGATGACGAATTTCAATGTGCTTTGTCTTCGAGTGCTGGACTGGATTGTTGGCAATCTTGATGGCGCTTTCGTTGTCGCAGAAGAGAGGTACTTGTGTCGATTGATGCCATAGTCCTTGAGAGTTTGCTTCATCCATAAAAGTCCGAGCACGGCAAGATCCAAAGAAGCAATGTATTCAGATTCAGCGGTTGAGAGTGATACAGTTACGCTTCTTTGAAGACCAACAGACAAGTGATCGTCCCGTAAAGTGACATGTGCCTGATGTAGACTTGTGATCCACCTTGTCACCAAAGCATAATCAGCATCCGAAAATCCAACCAAATCAAATTTTGAGCCCTTTGGATACCATAATCCGAGTGTTGGGGTGTGAGCCAAATATCGAAGAATTCGCTTCACGCCTAAGTGATGCGATTCCTTTGGTGCCGCTTGGAATCGAGCACACATGCAAATACTAAGCATAATATCTGGCCTAGATGCACATAGGTAAAGTAAGGAACCAATCATGGAGCGGTATACCTTTTGATCGAACTCTTACCATTGTCGTCGGGACCCAAATGGTGTTTGGTGGCATTGGCGTCGTGTATCCTTTGCACTCTTGCATTCCAAACTTCTTGAGACAATCTTGGAGGTATTTTTCTTGAGATATAAAGATGCCATTCCTTTGTCGATTTAATTTGAAGACCAAGGAAGAACTTGAGCTCTCCCATCATGGACATCTGATATTGTTCTTGCATCATTTATCCAAATTCATCACTATACTTCTGGTTGGTGCAGCCGAAGATAATGTCATCCACATATATTTGTCATACAAATAGTTCACCATCATATGTCTTCGTGAAGAGTGTGGGATCAAGGGATCCAAGTTTGAAGCCTTTGCTCTTCAGGAAGTCTTTGATCGTATCATACCAGGCGCGAGGAGCTTGTTTGGGGCCATACAGTGCTTTATTTAGCTTGTACACCATATCAGGATGTTTTGGATCTTCAAATCCAGGTGGTTGAGCGACATATACTTCTTCTTCCATCTTGCCGTTGAGAAATGCACTCTTCACATCCATTTGATAGAGTAAGATGTTGTGGTGGTTAGCATAGGCTAGTAGTATGCGAATAGCTTCAAGCCTAGCTACAGGAGCAAATGTTTCATCAAAGTCAATTCTTTCAACTTGAGTCTATCCTTGAGCCACAAGCCGTGCTTTGTTTCTGACGACTTGACCATGCTCATCTTGCTTGTTTCGATATATCCATTTGGTGCCAATAATGTTATGCTTGCGAGGGTCGTGACGCTTGACAAGTTCCCAAACATTGTTTAGCTTGAACTGTTGAAGTTCTTCTTGCATAGCTTGAATCCATTCTGGTTCCATAAAGGCTTCAACAACTTTCTTGGGTTCTGATATTGACACAAAAGAAAAGTGCCCACATAAATTTGTTAGTTGTGTTGCTCTTGAGCGAGTAAGCGCACCAGGTGCATTGATGCTATCGATTATCTTCTCAATCTGTACTTCATTTGCAACTCGAGGATGAACTGGACGAAGACTTTGCTCATGCTGATCATTGTCATTATTGGGAGGATTGTCTTCAGTTGAGCATTGTCTTCTGCACGTTAGGTGCGTAAACGATAAGTTCCTCTTCAGGTTGTGCTTCAGAAGGCATGATTTCACCAGTTCCCATTAGCTTGATAGATTCGCTGGGTGGAGCTTCGTCTAGTGTACTTGGCAGGAACTCTCTTTGTGAACCATTGGTTTCATCAAATCGCACGTCTACAGTTTCGACGATTTTGTAGAGATAAAGGTTGAAGACTCTGTAGGAGTGCGAGTCCTTTCCATAACCGAGCAGGAATCCTTCGTGAGCTTTGGGTTCAAATTTTGACTTGTGATGGGGATCCTTGATCCAAAGACTTAGCCCCAAATACTCAAGTAGGCGACATTTGGCTTCTTGCCAAGAAGGAGCTCATAGGATGTTTTGTTAGAAGCTTATGGATGTAAACACGGTTGATGACGTGACATGCTATATCAATAACTTCGTGCCGTAACTTTCTTGGTGTCTTGTACTCACGAGCATTGTTCGAGCCATCTCAATGAGGGTTCTGTTCTTGCACTCCGCGATGCCATTTTGCTGAGGTGTGTATGGAGCAGAGAACTCATGAGTGATTCCATGGTATCCAGATAAAGATCAAGTCCGGTGTTCTTGAATTCAGTGCCGTTATCACTTCTGATATGCTTGATCTTGACGCCATAATTGTTCATTGCTCGATTGGCGAAGCGTCTGAAGACATCTTGCACTTCAATCTTGTAGAGAATTATGTGCACCCATGTGTATCTTGAGTAGTCATCAACAATGACGAAGCCATAGAGACAAGCAGTTGTTGTGAGGGTAGAGTAATGAGTAGGGCCAAACAAATCCATGTGTAACAGCTCGAAGGGTTGAGATGTCGTCATGATTGTCTTCGAGGGTGCTTTGCCCTAGTCATCTTTCCAGCTTGCAGCACCACACAAATGATCCTTCTTGAACTTGACACCTTCGATGCCTATGACATGCTTCTTCTTGGCGAGTGTGTGTAAGTTCCTCATGCCAACATGTCCCAGCCTCCGATGCGAGCCAAAGATTCGAAGCTTTTGCAAGAAGACATACTGACAAGTCGTGGACCTGCCGAGAAATCTACCATGTATAGATCATCTTTCCTATACCCTTCAAAGACTAGAGACTTGTCGATTCCATTAGTACAAGGCAACGATATTTTCCGAATATCACAATCATGTTCAAGTCACAAAGCATTGAGACAGACATCAAGTTGAAACCAAGGGATTCAACAAGCATCACTTTATCCATGTGTTGATCCTTTGAGATTGCAACTCTACCTAGACCCAATACCTTGCTTTTACCGGTGTCAAGAATGTGATGTGACTCTTGTCACGATGGACGTAAGGTTGAGTCCATGAGAAGACTTCGATCACCGATCATATGATTAGTGCATCCACTGTCCATAATACATTCTGAAGCATGAGGTGTCATACCCTACAGTACATTTAGGGGGATAGGCTTCACCAAGAGCATTGTGAAGCATAAACATTTGACGGGCAAGTGGATTATTAAAGCTTAAATCAAGATTAGGACTGATAGGATGGATGGCAAACAATTCAGGAACAAAATACATAGTGAGACCATTTTGGCATTTGATCTTGTGCCCTACAAGATGTTTTAGGTCTCCAGCAATATCATCAGACGCCTTTGATTTTCGGCTGGAGACCCTTTCCTGCAAAATAAAGTTAATTCTTCTTAACCACCCACATCTTCAGGGGTGGCTTAGAAGCAATGAGTCTAAGTGCAGCATCTGAGAACTTCGGCTTTGGAGCCCTAGCAAATAGCCTTGCAGGAGATGAATGATACTCATATGAATAAGCAGAAAAGTTCTTAGTTCTATGAACATAGCGGTTTGAAGACACACGCTCATATTCATAAATTTGAGTACGGTTTCCCTACAAAACATTGGCGTTAGGGTGACTCAGGTGAGTCCTCTGTCTGTATGAAGCCTTTGGACCATATGACGCCTTAGGTCTGGGGGTTGTCTTCTTCCCGGTGGTGTCATGATGACATTCAACTGGAAGATTCTCAAGACAGCTTTTGGGAACCCAGATCTTCTTCATAGGTGGTCCATTCCTGCAGTTAGTACCAATATACACGGCAAACCCGCACCATTCTCGATTCTTGAACAACTTATAGTTTGCATCAAAGGATTCATCAATGATAATAGGGTTAGCTGTTAAAGCCGGATAAGGTGGAAGGATCCACTGAAGGTCCCTTTGGCAAAGAACCCATGTGGTTCTCGGGATACCGCTCGGGCTTCCAATAGGAACCATCAACATTCATTTTCCTCTCGAACCCAACACCCTCTTTCCTAGGGTTTCGGTTCAGAATCTGCTTTTTGAGGACATCGCAGAGTGTCTGATGCCCTTTCAGACTTTTATACATCCCTGTTTCAAGCAATGTCTTCAACCTAGCATTCTCATCAGCAATAGCAGTGGTATCCTCCGCAGAGGGGTTAGTTACCACATTAGTAGTTGAAGACAATGCAACAGTAGTGGCAGTTGAACATTCAGCAACTGAGGTAGCGATATCACGCTCAAGACATTTTAGACAAGGTGGTTCAAATCCATCCTGAGCGGAACTGATCTGTTGAGTGCGAAGTGACTCATTCTCTTTTTGAAGATCTTCATGAGCCACTCTCAATTTCTCAAGCTCTTGCTTCCTTTGAAGATAATCACAGGAGAGCTTTTCATGAGTAGTTGAGAGCGTTTCATGACGACTTTCAAGTTCTTGGTACTTAGCATGAAGATTTTTAATGTCTTCAACTAAGGATCGTGAACGTGTCATTTCCACGTCCAACAGGTCATCGCTTTTGTCTAACAGTTTTTGAGTATGTTCCATAGCTCTTTGTTGTTCGGTTGCAATTTTAGCAAGTGTTTTGTAGCTGGGTTTGGATTCACAATCAGAGTCATCTTCACTTGATGTTTCAAAGTAAGCATCACGTGATTTTACCTTGGCCCCACGTGCCATGAAGCAGTAGGTGGGAGCAGGGCCGTCCTTGTCATCAGCTTCAGCGTTGGTGTGGAAGTCATTGTCTTCAATGTTGAAGATGGACTTGGCAACATAGGCTGTGGCTAAAGCCATACTTGCAACGCCAGGGTTGGACTCCTCTTCAGACTCCACCTCCACCTCCTCAGAAGCAGACTCCTCCTCTGAATCCATTTCCTTGCCAACAAAAGCACGAGCCTTGCCAGATGCGCTCTTCTTATGCGATGAAGACTTAGATGGGGACTTGGAAGAAGACTTTGAAGATTTCTTCTTCTTCTTGTCATCAGAATCATATTCCTTGCTCTTCTTCTTCTTCTTCTTCTCATTGTCCCACTGTGGACACTCAGAGATATAGTGTCCAGCTTTTCTTGCACTTGTGACGGGTTCTCTTCTTGTAGTCATGAGTGGAAGCTTCATCACTTCTTGAGCTGGATCGTGAAGACTTTCCGAAGCCTTTCTTCCTAGTGAACTTCTGGAACTTCTTCACAAGCATAGCAAGTTCCTTTCCAATGTCTTCAGGATCATCAGAACCGCAGTCAGATTCTTCTTCAGATGAGGAAACAACTTTTGCCTTCAAAGCGAGTTCGGCCATAGTTGGGACCATAGATATCTCTTTTCTCAGAAAGTTGGAACTCATGTGTGTTGAGCCTCTCAAGTATATCAGAGGGATCGAGTGTCTTGAAGTCGGGATGTTCTTGTATCATGAGGGCAAGGGTGTCAAAAGAGCTGTCAAGTGATCTCGGTAGTGTCTTGACGATTTCATGCTTGGTGATCTCGATGGCGCCCGAGAGCATGAAGCTCATTTGTGATGTCGGTGAGGCGATCAAACGTGACTGGACATTTTCATTGTCGTTTCTCTTGAAGCGCTTGAAGAGGTTCTGAAGAACACCGATTCTTTGATCTCTCCGGGTTGAGACGCCGTTGACCTTGGATAGCCAGTCCCAGACTAGCTTCGACGTTTCCAGAGCACTCACACGGCCATACTGTCCTTTGGTCAGATGACCACAGATGATGTTCTTTGTAGTAGAGTCCAGTTGAATGAACTTCTTGACATCAGCAAGGTGACACCTTCACCAGATTTGGGAACGCCGTTCTTGACGACATATCAGAGGTCGACATCAATGGCTTCAAGATGCATGCACATCTTATTCTTCCAGTAGGGATAGTCAGTTCCATCGAACACGGGGCAAGCAGCGGAGACTTTGATTATCCTGCAATCGACAGAGCTTAAACTCCAGGTGGTTAAACCGAATCACACAGAACAAGGGAGTACCTTGCTCTGATACCAATTGAAAGTGCTAGTGATCGACTAGAGGGGAGGTGAATAGGCGATTTTTAAGAAAGTCTTCAAAACACGGATGTTTCGAAGACAAACAATAGGAATGACCTAATTGATATGCAGCGGAAGGTAAACTACAACAAGCAAACCATAGTCAAGTATGCAATAACGTGAAAGTACAAGACTAATAGCAGCTTGGTAGTAAGGATCAAGATGGAAGATAGTGAGAAGCCAATCAACAAAAGTAGTCAAGCAATGAAGTCAAACAGGTATGACAAATAGGCAATGACTTCACGAAGACAAACTCTAAGTAAGTTGAGGGAGAAGATATACCCACTCACTAGTTGAAGACACAGATTTGTTGGACCAGTTCGATTCTTTGTGACAAGCTGTACATCTGGGTTAGGGAGGCTGAGATTCAACTCAAGACCGTGTCTTCACCTTATTCCCCTTGAGCTAAGGACACGGTCCTCGCCCAATCACTCTGGTAAGTCTTCAAGGTAGACTTAGAACCTTCCTGAGCTGCGTTCACCGGCAATCCACAATGACTCTTGGATGCTCGAGCGCGACGCCCTAACGGGCTGGAGGATTCACAGTCCTCAAGTGTAATAAGTCTTCAGGTCACACAGATAGAAAGACTTCAGTGATGCCTAACACTCTTTGGCTATGGGTGTTTGGGCTTTGTCCTTGCAAGGATTTCTCTCTCTTAAAGGCTTCGAGGTGGGTTGCTCTCAAACGACAAAAGCCGTGCACTAACTCTGAGCAGCCGCCAATTTATGGTGTAGGGGGTGGGCTATTTATAGCCACTAGGCAACCCGACCTGTTATGCCCGAAATGACCCCAGGTCACTAAGGAACTGACACGTGTTCCAAATGGGTCGATTTCAAACACACACGGCAACTTTACTTGGGCTACAAGCAAAGCTGACTCATCCAGCTCCGGATAAGTTTTGCTCTCATTGTCTTCGAACGAAGACATAGGATTTGGGTTGAGCATCACTTCAGTCATTCTGACTATGATCACTTGGATCCCACTTAACAATACGGTGGTTCCTATGACTCAACAAAGAAGAAAAGGAAACAACGAAACGACCACGATCTTCAAGGCTCCATAGTCTTCACTCAATGTCTTCTCATGTCATAGTCTTCAATGTGAATATCTTCACATACCACCATTGTCGCCAATGTCTTCATACATTTTTAGTGTCGTCTCATTTAGGTAAACCTAATCAATGAGGGACACTACCTGCGTTATCCTGCAATTCTCACAAACGCATTAGTCCCTCAACCACATTTGTCGTCATTACTCCAAAACCAACTAGGGGTGGCACTAGATGAACTTACAATTACGGGCCAGTTTCACCACGTGCCATTAATAGGCCAAGAGTTACAAAGGGCCTCATATGGGCCGAAAGACGTCATGGGCCATACATGGGCCAAAAGTGAAAACAGACTGGAATCATATTGGATGGCCCAGATGACGCTGCTGGGCCTAATTCGGATAGGGCGTAATAGGCCTTGGGTTAGCGGGCTGTAAATGGGCTATATGCAAACAGGCCGTTAACAAGCTTTCCATGGGACGGCCCGCCACCTTTTGACCAAGTCAAATGGGCCGGCCTTTTCACAGGAATGGGCCTCTGTTGGGCCATGCCACGTGTCGAAGTATCATAGGCGCCTTCTGTCCAATGAGTGGATGACATCTGCCCCAACGATGAGCCGACACGTGTTTCCTCTAGCCAATGATGATTTTACACGTGGAAAATCCCCATTGGTCAGGGCTGTTAACGGGTTATCGGATCCAAAACCCGACCCGATAGCTTAACGGCGCTCCGTTACGGTGGATGCCACGTGTCGGTCACCCTTGATGAAAGCACTTCTGTGACGCGCGATTTATGTCATGGAAGTGGACACTTCTGTGATGATGATTTTGGTAATGTCATGGAACACTTCTACGGCAGCACAGGTATGACTATCTTGATTCTGTCATAAAATCGTCATGGATGTACATGCATGACAAAAAACGCGACCTACTGTGACAAACACGTATCATCACGGAAGTGTATTTTTTTGTAGTGGTTCGAGCTTTTCAGGTTGAAGTTTCTTGACATAAGCATCGCATCCCCAAACTTCTAGAAACGACAACTTAGGTTTCTTCCAAAACCATAATTCATACGGTGTCATCTCAACGAATTTAGACGGAGCCCTATTTAAAGTGAATGTAGTTGTATCTAGAGCGTATCCCCAAAATGATAGTGGTAAATCGGTAAGAGACATCATAGATCGCACCATATCCAATAGAGTGCGATTCTGACGTTCGGACACACCGTTATGCCGAGGTGTTCCAGCGGCGTGAGTTGTGAAACAATTCCACATTTCCTTAAGCGTACCAAATTCGCGACTCAAATATTCTCCCCATGATCTGATCGTAAGAACTTTATTTTTACATCACGTTGATTCTCTACCTCACTCTGAAATTCCTTGAACTTTTCAAAGGTCTCAGACTTGTGTTTCATCAAGTAGACATACCCATATCTACTTAAGTCATCAGTGAGGGTGAGAACATAACGATAGCCTCCGCGAGCCTCAATGCTCATTGGACCTTTTACATCAGTATGTATAATTTCCAATAAGTTGGTTGCTCGCTCCATTGTTCCGGAGAATGGAGTCTTGGTCATTTTGCCCATGAGGCATGGTTCGCATGTGTCAAATGTTTCATAATCAAGAGACTCCAAAAGTCCATCTGCATGGAGCTTCTTCATGCGCTTGACACCAATGTGACCAATGCGGCAGTGCCACAAGTATGTGGGACTATCATTATCAACCTTACATCTTTTGGTATTCACACTATGAATATGTGTAACATCACGTTCGAGATTCATTAAGAATAAATCATTGACCAGTGAGGGCATGACCATAAAACATATCTCTCATATAAATAGAACAACCATTATTCTCGGATTTAAATGAGTAGCCATCTCGTATTAAACGAGATCCAGATACAATGTTCATGCTCAAAGCTGGCACTAAATAACAATTAATGAGGTTTAAAACTAATCCAGTAGGTAAATGTATAGGTAGCATGCCGACGGCAATCACATCAACCTTGGAACCATTCCCAACGCACATCGTCACCTCGTCCTTCGCCAGTCTCCACTTATTCCGCAGCTCCTGCTTTGATTTACAAATATGAGCAACCGCACCGGTATCAAATACCCAGGAGCTACTACGAGTACTGGTAAGGTACACATCAATAACATGTATATCAAATATACCTTTGGTGTTGCCGGCCTTTTTGTCCGCTAAGTACTTGGGGCAGTTCCGCTTCCTGTGTCCATTTCCCTTGCAATAAAAGCACTCAGTCTCAAGTTTGGGTCCATGCTTTGGCTTCTTCCCGGCAACTGGCTTACCGAGCGCGGCAACTCCCTTGCCGTCCTTCTTGAAGTTCTTCTAACCCTTGCCTTTCTTGAAACTAGTGGTTTTATTGACCGTCAACACTTGATGTTCCTTTTTGATCTCCACCTCCGCTGATTTCAGCATTGAATATACCTCAGGAATGGTTTTCACCATCCCCTGCATATTGAAATTCATCACAAAGCTCTTGTAGGTAGGTGGGAGCGACTGGAGGATTCTGTCGACGATCGTGTCATCCGGGAGATTAACTCCCAGCTGAGATAAGCGGTTGTGGAACCCAGACATTTTGAGTATGTGCTCGTTGACAGAACCATTCTCCTCCATCTTACAACTGTAGAACTTGTCGGAGACTTCATATCTCTCGACCCGGGCATGAGCTTGGAAAACCATTTTCAGCTTTTGGAACATCTCATATGCTCCGTGCTGTTCAAAACGCTTTTGGAGCCCCGGTTCTAAGTAAAGCATGCCGCCTTGAACCGGGAGTAATCATCACTACGCTTGTTGCCAGCGTTCATAACGTCTTGAGTTGCTTTGGGAAAACGGGTGCTTCACCTAGCGGTCCATCTAGGACATATGCTTTCTTGGCAGCTATGAGGATGATCCTCAAGTTAGGACCCGATCCGTATAGTTCCTGCCATCGTCTTTCAGCTTGGTTTTCTCTAGGAACGCGTTGAAGTTGAGGGCAACATTAGCGTGGGCCATTTGATCTACAAGACATATTGCAAAGATTTTAGACTAAGTTCATGCTAATTAAGTTCATCTAATCAAATTATTTAATGAACTCCCACTCAGATAGACATCCCTCTAGTCATCTAAGTGATACATGATCCGAGTCAACTAGGCCGTGTTCGATCATCACGTGAGACGGACTAGTCATCATCGGTGAACATCTTCATGTTGATCGTATCTTCTATACGACTCGTGTTTGACCTTTCGGTCTCTTGTGTTACGAGGCCATGTCTGTACATGCTAGGCTCGTCAAGTCTACCTAAGTGTTTTGCATGTGTAAATTTGGCTTACACCCGTTGTATGCGAACGTTAGAATCTATCACACCCGATCATCACGTGGTGCTTCGAAACAACGAACCTTTGCAACGGTGCACAATTAGGGGGAACACTTTCTTGAAATTTTATGAGGGATCATCTTATTTATGCTACCGTCGTTCTAAGCAAATAAGATGTAAAACATGATAAACATCATATGCAATCAAATAGTGACATGATATGGCCAATATCATTTTGCTC
The DNA here is from genome assembly GCA_021605145.1 of Aegilops bicornis. NCBI lineage: Eukaryota > Viridiplantae > Streptophyta > Magnoliopsida > Poales > Poaceae > Aegilops > Aegilops bicornis. Next base: position 781,370,909 of record CM038670.1, read on the forward strand.
CTTTTGATCTCCATCTTTGGGGCGCCATGATCATCATCGTCACCGGCATGACACCATGCTCTCCATCATCGTGTATTCATGAAATTGTCTCGCCAACTATTACTTCTACTACTATGGCTAACGATTTAGCAATAAAGTAAATTAATAACATGGCGTTATTCAATGACACGCAGGTCATACAATAATTAAGACAACTCCTATGGCTCCTGCCGGTTGTCATACTCATCGACATGCAAGTTGTGATTCCTATTACAAGAACATGATCAGTCTCATACATCACATATATATATATATATATATATATATATATATATATATATATATATATATATATATATATATATATATCATTCATCACATCCTTTTGGCCATATCACATCACACAGCATATGCTGCAAGAACAAGTTAGACGTCCTCTAATTGTTGTTACATGTTTTTACGTGGCTGCTATAGGTTTCTAGCAAGAACGTTTCTTACCTATGACAAAAACCACAACGTGATATGCCAATTGCTATTTACCTTTCATAAGGACCCTTTTCATCAAATCCGATCCGACTAGAGTGGGAGAGACAGACACCCGCTAGCCACCTTATGCAACTAGTGCATGTCAGTCGGTGGAACCTGCTCACGTAAGCGTACGTGTAAGGTCGGTCCGGGCCGCTTCATCCCATGATGCCGCCGAATCAAGATAAGACTAGTAGTGGCAAGTAAATTGACAAAATCGACGCCCACAACAACTTGTGTTCTACTCATGCATAGAAACTACGCATAGACCTAGCTCATGATGCCACTGTTTGGGATCGTTGCAGAAATTAAAAAATTTCTACGCATCACCAAGATCAATGTATGGAGTAACTAGGAACGAGAGAGAGGGGAGTGCATCTTCATACCCTTGAAGATCGTGAGACGGAAGCGTTACAAGAACGCGAATGAACAAGTCGTACTCGTAGCGATTCAGATCGCGGTGGATTCCGATCTAAGCGCCGAACGACGGCACCTCTGCATTCAACACACGTGCAGCCCGGTGATGTCTCCCGCGCCTTGATCCAGCAAGGAGGAGGGAGAGGTTGAGGAAGAAGGCTCCAGCAGCAGCACGACGGCGTGCTAGTGATGGAGTGGCAGTTCTCCGGCCGGGCTTCGCCAAGCTCACGTGGAGGAGGAGAGGTGTTGGGGAGGGGAGGGGCTGCGCCTTGGATGTGTTGCTGCAGCCCTCCCTCCACCCCTCTATTTATAGGGAGAAGGGGGAAGGGGGCCGACCCCTCTAGATGAGATCTATAGGGGGGGCGACGGCCAAGGGGAAGGGGGCTTGCCCCCCAAGCAAGGGGGGCGCCCCCTTTAGGCCCCCCCAACCCTAGGCGCATGGGACCTAGGGGGGATGGCGCCCAGCCCACTTAGGGGCTGGTTCCCTTCCACCTACAGCCCATAAGGCCCTCCGGGGCAGGTGGACCCTCCCGGTGGACCCCCGGAACCCCTCGATGGTCCCGGTACAGTACCGGCATACCCCCGAATATTTCCCGTGACCGTGTGATGACTTCCCATATATAAATCTTCACCTCCGGACCATTCCGGAACTCCTCGTGACGTCCGGGATCTCATCCGGGACTCCAAACAACATTCGGTAATCACATACAAATCTTCCTTATAACCCTAGCGTCATTGAACCTTAAGTGTGTAGACCCTACGGGTTCGGGAATTATGCAGACATGACCGAGACAGCTCTCCGGCCAATAACCAACAGGGGGAGCTGGATACCCATGTTGGCTCCCACATGTCCCACGATGATCTCATCGGATGAACCATGATGTTGAGGATTCAAGTAATCCCGTATACAATTCTCTTTGTCAATCGGTACGTTACTTGCCCGAGATTTGATCATCGGTATCCCAATACCTCGTTCAATCTCGTTACCGGCAAGTCACTTTATTCGTTCCGTAATGCATGATCCCGTGACCAACTACTTAGTCACATTGAGCTCATTATGATGATGCATTACCGAGTGGGCCCACAGATACCTCTCCGTCATATGGAGTGACAAATCCCAGTCTCGATTCATGCCAACCCAACAGACACTTTCGGAGATACCTGTAGTGCACCCTTATAGCCACCCAGTTACATTGTGACATTTGGTACACCCAAAGCATTCCTACGATATCCGGGAGTTGCACAATCTCATTGTCTAAGGAAATGATACTTGGCATTAGAAAAGCTTTAGCAAACGAACTACACGATCTTGGGCTATGCTTAGGATTGGGTCTTGTCCATCACATCATTCTTCTAATGATGTGATCCCGTTATCAATGACATCCAATGTCCATAGTCAGTAAACCATGACCATCTGTTGATGAACGAGCTAGTCAACTAGAGGCTCAATAGGGACTTGTTGTGGTCTATGTATTCACACATGCATTACGGTTTCCGGTCAATACAATTATAGCATGAATGATAGACAATCATCATGAACAAGGAAATATAATAATAACCATTTTATTATTGCCTCTAGGGCATATTTCCAACACTTCGTGGGACCCACAAGCCAGGGGCACGTCCCCACCCTTGTGGGCAGGTGGTGGGTCCCCTCTAGTTGATTCTTTCGCCAATATTTTTTATTTATTCCAAAAGTATTCTCCATGAAGTTTCAGGTCATTCCGAGAACTTTTATTTCTGCACAAAAATAACACCATGGCAATTCTGCTAAAAAAACATCAGGCCTGGTTTGTCCATTCAAATCATGCAAATTAGAGTCCAAAATAAAGGCAAAAGAGTTTGGAAAAGTAGATACGATGGAGATGTATCATCATCTAAATGATACATGATCCAAATCAACTAACTCATGTCCGATCATCACGTGAGATGGGGTAGTCATCAATGGTGAACATCTCTATGTTGATCATATCTACTATATGATTGTCGTTCGACCTTTTGGTCTCCAGTGTTCCGAGGCCATGTCTGTACATGCTAGGCTCGTCAAGTTTAACCCGAGTATTCCGCATGTGCAAAACTGTCTTGCACCCGTTGTATGTGAACGTAGAGTCTATCACACTCGATCATCACGTGGTGTCTCAACATGACGAACTGTCGCAATGGTGCATACTCAGGGAGAACACTTATACCTTGAAATTTTAGTTAAGGGGTCATCTTATAATGGTACCGCCGTACTAAGCAAAATAAGATGCATAAAAGATAAACATCACATGCAATCAAAATATGTGACATGATATGACCATCATCATCTTGTGCTTTTTATCTCTATCTCCAAAGCATCGTCATGATCTCTATCGTCACTGGCTCGACACCTTGATCTCCATTGTTGCGTCATTGTCGTCTCGCCAACTATTTTTTCTACAACTATCGATAACGCATAGTGACAAAGTAAAGCAATTACATGGCGTTTGCATTTCATACAATAAAGAGACAACCATAAGGCTCCTGCCGGTTGCCGATAACTTTTAACAAACATGATCATCTCATACAATAACGTATATCACATCATGTGTTGACCATATCACATCACTACATGCCCTGCAAAAACAAGTTAGACGTCCTCTACTTTGTTGTTGCAAGTTTTACGTGGCTGCTATGGACTTCTAGCAAGAACCGTTCTTACCTACGGCACAAAAACCACAACGTTGATTTATCAAGTTTGTTGTTTTAACCTTCAACAAGCACCGGCCGCAGTCAAATTCGATTCAACTAAAGATTCCCTACGGCACAAAAAATTTCGTTGAAACATATCAACATGGGATCTAGTTTTGAAGATCTCGTCGAGACGGATTTAATGGTGAAAATGGATTTTTAATTAGGAGATAAAATATTTTTTAGCAGAAAATCAAAAAGATTCCCGCTGATGTCATTTGTTTTGACATGGCAAAATGAATGGTAATAGGAGGCGTTTGAGCCATGTTGCTTCGTGCCACACGTGTGGGCGTTAACATTTGGATAATTTACTTCATGTTCGCCCCGACTTTCAAATATACCCAGCTACCATCAGTGAGTAAAAAAGGATCACCCCCCTCGTCCGCACCCTTCTCACCCTGTGTCGCATCGTCGTTGGCGTTACATCCGGCGACTACCCTTTTCGTCCACCGATACCCTGCCTCCTCTGCCGCCCGCCTGCCCCATGCAAGACGCTCGCTGGTTGATGCACCCGCCGGAATCAAGCTCTATTGCCGTTGCTACCATGTCGATCCTGTCACCAGAAGCATGCACTGCCCCTTCTTCCTTCGAGCCACTCCATCGATTGCCGGCCATCTCGAAACCCCGCCAACAACAAGCAGCTTGGGCATCGGTGGATCGTTGGATTTGGCATTCATTCTTTCCAATGGTCGGCTCTCATAATGACATGAATGTGCTGTCAAGATCACCACTGTTCGCAAGGCTTGTCGTCGGAGATGCTCCTCCTTGCAACTATGTTACCAATGGTTGTCAGTACACAATGGGTTACTACCTTGCAGATGGCATCTATCCTCCATGGGTCACATTTGTCTGGACAATCCAACGTCCTCAAGAGAACAAGAGATCTCACTTTGCAAATGCGTCAAGAGTCAACAAGGAACGATGTGGAGAGAGTTTTCAGTGTGTTTTATAAGTGCTTTGCCATTATTCGCGGCCATGCCAAGTATTAAAACCCCAAGGTCCTATGGAAAATAGTGAAATGTTGCATCATTTTGTATAACATGACATTGAAGATGAGAGAGGCGTACCTGAGAATCATGTTGAGCTAGAGCATGACGCAAACATGATACATATATTTCTCGTAGCGCATCGAAGCATCGAGAATCGAGAAGTTCATACTTGACTCCAAGGTGATGTTGTTGAGTACTAGTGGCTACTCCATAGCACTTCATTGTTGGATGATGATTAACTGAACTTGAGCTCATATAGTTCGGTGAATAGAAAAATCCAAAAATGTAAAAAATATATCATAGAATTATATGCTTTTCGTGGCAAACTTTGACAAATGTTTTCAAGGCTTGTAAAGTTTCATCATATAATGACATTCGTGGAAATCGTGACAAAAAAATTGATGCTCCAAAAATAGTCATTTTCAAATGCATTTTGGAGTGCTGATTTTTTTTTGCCATGAGCTCCACAAGTGTCATTCCATGATGAAACTGCATTAGATTTTTTTTGTCAATTTTTGCCACAAAAAATTTCAGAATTGTATGAATTTTATTTCTTTCTTTTTGGATTTTACTGTTCAGCCGAGCTGATTTGAGCTCAAGTTGAGAATGACACTTTCGTTCATTGTTATGCTTTTGTCATGCTCTTCACTTCATTTGATTAGTCACCCGTTATAATTTATTTTGAACTTAACATTTAAAACAAATCCAAAAACCAGTAAATCATACATATATCTAGTACTAATTTGATAACTATTGAGCTTACTTTCATGTGTTTTAGAGATATTGGGAGTTTGCTGACACAATTGATTTTTGTTCGATATTCAATGTTTTTCAAGAAAACGGAAAAGCCAGCAACTAATATATGAACCAAGTTTGGATTTGGTGGTTCATTTTCACCATAGTTTTGGGAGATATTAGACTTTTTTTCAGTCCATGCCGACTAACTTTGCATGTGCTTGTTGCCGCATGTACACTTACAAGCAGGATCCATCTGTTAGAGACCATGTGGACAGAATCAAATTATGTATTAGACCTAGCTACAACAGATTACTACACCAGTAGATGGTGTTTTCTGCAACAAACTTAAAAAGTAGACGTTCTGTGCAAATTAGACCAAAATATTTGATGGTTTGTGCAATTTGCTCGACGACGGCTTGATGAGATGAGAAGGCAACCCGCAGGCTGTCTATGTCTGATTTGTTTACTCTGCTTCTCTGGTCCTCCTCCCATGCAGTCTAGCAGTGGAACAGAGCAACCGCTTGACCTTTCCGTTCCAGGTCCGGACGAACCTCCGTTCTGTCGCCGGTTGGCAGGCAGGCCGCGTTGCCGTTTGCTGAAGGCACGCTACCTGCTCGACGGTTGGCACTGTCCACTAGTATTGGCATACGATCTCTCCTCTGATTCTTGCACGACACAGCTTCAGTTGGGCTGACATTAGTTGTTGTGCACTTGTGCTAGTGGCGCCAGGCTGCATAGCTCCGGAGTAAGCGGTGCAAGGTAAGCAGTACTAAAAAGATGCGAAAATCTGGACACGATTCCTTGTGGTCAAGCCGTTAAGGGCAAAGCTTCTTTTATATGTAGAAGTGGCACTAGAGTTCATAAACTTGACAAACCTTTTTCAGGCAAAACGAGATAGTAGATACAGTATAAAACAAGGTTGCGCTTATTTTATTCCATGAGTCGATCATAAACGATCGAGTACAATACAGAGGAAGCTGGGGGCATTCTATTGCTCTCGGCACTTGGAGCTCCAGCTGCACTTGACTTTGACCGTCCCCGGCCTTGAGGTCAACAGGCTCTTCCCTTGCACGGTAGGACGAGGTGGGGAGGGGGCGGAACAGGGATGCTGGGCTTGGCCGCATCGAGCAGCACCTTCTCTTCCCTGATGCCATGACTGGGTTGAGGATTGACTCCGCCTGGCCAAGACAAAAATTTAACTATCTCAGCTTCTTGTAGTACCTCTCATCAGTAGCTAACTAATCAACCAAGCTAATTACCAGTGCTCTAGTATGAACTTGAGGAGATGACTAACCGCTAGAAGGGCCGGAAACCCTCGTGACCAGTAGAGACGATGATGCAGTAGTCACTGGATCCGCCACTGACGTCGCCATGTGGACGAGCTGGCTCATGGCCAGGAGGACGACCGCCAACTTCATCACTGCTGCTCTTGTGGCCGCCATTTTCTTTCTCGTTTGCTTCTTGCAGTTGCAGGAGACTGAAGCTGCTACTTATATAGTGGAGGGTGTGCCTTCCAATAGATACCAAACGACCCACGATAGAGGATTGGGATCCTCTGTGCGGCAAGGTACGCGGGAGGGTGTGCCCCTGGCGGGGGAAATTCCTCTCCAAGGCGGCTAGACTTATTCTCACGAATTCCAGTTTATCCTCCTTGCCGATGTTCGCCATGGGTTTGTTTCTGCTCGCAGAAGGGGTTCATGCAAAGTTCGACACGCCCCGTGCCAAGTTCTTTTGGAAAGGAACCGACCCGAACCGTAAATATCATATGGTTAAATGGGCTTGGGTGTGCCGGTCCAAGGCCTTGGGAGGCCTCGGGATCATCAATTCCAGACTTTTCAACATCGCTTGCCCAAGGGGCCTCCGGCCTTTGGGTTGATCTCCTAAGGGCCAAGTATTTTCCAGATGGAAATTTTTTTGAAGGGCGGGCAAGGTGCTCCCCCTTCTGGAACGACCTACAGTCGGTCAAACCGGCGTTTGCCATGGGGGCGAAATTTGCTATTGGGAACGGACGTTCGACCCGCTTCTGGACGGATGTGTGGCTTGGAGCCCAACCTCTCTGGACGGAATTCCGGGACCTTTATGAGCTGACCGTGGACCCATCCATCACGGTCGCGGCTGCGCTTGCGTCGAGCCCCCTCGTGATCTATTTCAAACCCGAACTTAACGGGTCAGAGATGCCCATTTTTTCGGCTTTATTGCGTCTCATTAACCCGATTTCCCTTTCGAACGAACCGGACACGGTGAGCTAGGCGCTCACCAGTTCCGGCAAGTTTTCGGTGAACTCCTTATACCGCAAGTTGTGCCGAGGGACGGCACAGCAGGCGACCGCGGGGCTTTGGAAAGCGCGGTTGCCCTTGAAGATCAAACTCTTCATGTGGCAACTTTTTCGGGATAAGCTGCCGACCTCATTGAATGTGGCCAAACGTAACAGGCCGGCCACTAGCCCCTGTGCGCTGTGTGGGGAGCCAGAGGACGCCAACCACGTGTTTTTCAACTGTCCCCTTGCTAGATTTGCATGGAGTGCGGTCCGGACCGCTGCTGGAGTTCAGTGGGACCCCAGATCGACCGCGGAGCTGTCTCATCTTTTAGACTCGATTCACGGGAGTGCTAAACGGGTGATGTGGAGTTGTGCAGGGACACTACTCTGGGCTATGTGGCTAACTAGGAACAAATTCACTATTGAGGGTTGCTTTCCTTCGCATCCGGCTAATATCCTCTTCAAATGTAACCTTCTTCTGCAGCAGTGGAGTCCGTTGGGGAGGCGCAGGGATACTGAGCTGATCAACAACGCCCAACAACGTGTGCTGCAAGTGTATGTGATGGCTAGAGAGTCTTTACTATGGTGTGTGTCCATGGTCCCTTTTGATGCTTGACGAGCCTGCGCGCTCTGTACGGGCTGTGCCCTGTAATCTCGTCTATGTTTCGTTTTGCGTCGTCCCGGAGACTTTCGATGATCCTTTTGCGCTGGCCGGGTAGGTCTTGTGTTGTTGTAATATGACTTGATGTGTTGGTACGCTGCCGGTTGTGGCTTTATTAATTTAAAGCCGAACGCTTTCGTGCGTTTTCGTTCTAAAAAAATATAGTGAAGGGATCGACAGTTCTACCTTTTTTTTCAGAGCAATCATAGCTACTTCTCAAGGCTTGCCCGAGTGCATAACCTGCAAGTCAAGAGTCTCTTTCTATTTCTATAGGTGGAATCAAAATCTAGTAGCCTGACACGAGTGCTAAAGCAGCATGTGCAGATGCTCCTTGCTGGAGTAGTTGTTTTGCCCCTGTCCAGTAAGTGCTCACGCTTTTTTCAAAAACATTAATTTGATTAAAAAGTGTTTACTTATTTTTTTAAATGTTCATACTATCTATATCTATACCTACTAATAAAAGAAATACGTATTCTTAGTCCGTCATGCTATTTTGTAGAAAACCCCCTTATATTTTTGACATTAAACTCGCAGTACATATCAAATGTGTCCTCCTTTTTACCCTTTTCATGCATGTCCTCTTTTTCTTCTTCTTATATATAGGAGAATAGCGCTACATCTCATCTTTATCGGATCTCCTCTGCATTTTCTTTTTTATTTATTTTATAGCGGACATCCCATCTTTATTTGGTTCTTTTATTTCTTGTCATGCATGTCCTTATTTATTGGTGTCTCTAACAAATTTATCTTTTATTTGATGTCCAATTCTGATTTTGCTGAGGTGTTCATCCCCAATCAGAATCAGTACCGGTATGAAAAAAAGATGGATAATGCATTATTGACTAACATTGCAGCCTAGATATTATTTTTCTAAATTGCTAACAGTTAAAATAACATCATATTTAGATTCTACATATTTTTCTAATCAAATTTCATATATAATATGTCAAATTTGGAGTTACGGTTTAAAAGATATGAGTATTTTAAAAAACATTAATGTCAGAAACATTAGGGGTTTTCTATAAAATAGCATGACACACTAAGAATACCTATTTCACATTTTATATGTAATGCGGGTTTAATGTCAGAAACATCAGAGGGTTTTCTACAAAATAGCATGACGGACTAAGAATACCTATTTCTTTTATTAGTAGGTATAGAAGAGCGTGTGGTATTTTTTTTCTCCCGTTGCAACGCACGGGCCTTTTTGCTAGTAAAATAAAAAATATTCGTTGCAGCTGGATTTTTTTGGCTGAAAAGCCCTCGAGTAAAAAAAGTGAGCAGCTAGAAAGAAAGATCAAAAGCAGGTTATAGAGCCTGATTTAGATAAATGTTAAAGTTGTTCTACATTAAAATTGGAATACAATGTTAACCGGTTTAAAATTTGTGTGTTTTTGTCAAACTTGTGAAACGATAATAAACACTTGATTTGAACGCAAAAAGGCTAGTTTGTGTATCATGGCCAAATGCGAGTCGATGGAGGATAAAAAAACCTTAATTGTGAGTCGATGGAGACTTGCAACTGCGACAACTATAACAAGAAAAACAGTACAACAAAAACTGCCAGTAGAGACGTTGAATTCCATACCTAGGGACGTGTTATTTCACCTCTAGGCAACTGTATTGAGAAACAGTATTACACAGCTAGCTAGTAGCCTCCACAGCGATTTGACTGTCTCAGCCGTCGGATCCTTGAATCTACGTCCAGATCAGCTCAAGGCGTCGTAGGTCGCTCGCGCGACGCACATACCGTTTCGCGGGCCGCTTCTCCGCGGAACGACCTGGGTTTTCCCTCTTTAATCGGGTCATGGAAGGCCCACTTCTTTGCGGTTGGCTCCTAATAGCCCACGTCATACAGGTTCTACCCCTATCTCTCCTATCGAGGTGAGCGGTTTCTCTTTCCCTCATGACGCCGCCGCAGTTCTCTGTACGCCCTCGATGCGCCGACGTTCAGCCGTGGGCGAGCTGTTGCATGACTGCCTCCGAGCGTCCGGTCCACCCGCCATCTACTCTTCCTCAGTATCCCCTTACTTGTTGTATTTTTATTCCAATGGTGTTAGGCTTGATAACAGATCCATTGACACTCCGCCTGGACCAGCGACTGGAGCGCCGGCTCACCCTGCTCCCAGGAACGCCAGCAACTGTGATGGGGTCTAGTGAAGGCGAATGTGTGGTGCAAACCCTTGGTCCTATGCGATGGGTAGGCAGGTGCAACGCCGCATGGCTGTGTTTTCTTATAGAGAACGCATAATAGTTTTGCCCTCTTCCAACTTGGTTTCACACTCTTTCGTTTCAATCAAACATAATTGTCACTAGCAATGCCTTGTGTAAAATATTCTTTTTTCAATCTCGTGCATGCACTGTCTTGCTGTTGATTCCCTACTGTCATGGGTGTTATTTTTAAGGGTTTACCGCTGGTGCTGAACTGGGGAAGAAAAACGCTACTCCATGCCATTGTTCCAGTCTTTAAAGCTGGTAAATCAGACTGTTGTTTTATAGAGAACGCATAATAGTTTTGCCCTCTTCCAACTTGGTTTCACACTCTTTCGTTTCAATCAAACATAATTGTCACTAGCAATGCCTTGTGTAAAATCTTCTTTTTTCAATCTCGTGCATGCACTGTCTTGCTGTTGATTCCCTACTGTCATGGGTGTTATTTTTAAGGGTTTACCGCTGGTGCTGAACTGGGGAAGAAAAACGCTACTCCATGCCATTGTTCCAGTCTTTAAAGCTGGTAAATCAGACTGTTGTTTTCTTCTCATCTTCCAAAATATCCATTTATTGTCAACTTGTTCCATGTTCGGCCACAAATGCCCTATTGGTTTTGAGATATGGATGCCTCCTCCCGGATCGCAGTTTGCAAACCTAACTAATTTAAGTATAAATGTAAATGTTAGGATTGCTAACTTACGGTCCATCATCTTTTTATTGCTTGCTATTTCTTCCATACTCAGCAGCAGGTCTGTCCTATGGACACCATGGCAGTATGGCACCAATGAAAGTTCTCTGAAGTGCATTCTCACTGCATGGACATGTTACTGAAGGTAATCTATATGTTTTGACCCTATTTGGATCCATGGTTTGTGTTTATTAGAGGTTGTTCTCTAACTGATGAATCTGTGGTACGGTGAAAGTAATATGCCATCATCTTCTCTCATCGCCGATCGTTAATTTTTTTTCCTTCCCTGTCTTCTATCATATGGACCTGCAAATAATTTATAAAATATCTCATGCTGCCTGACTATATGAACCGGCTTTTTTATATTTTGTCAAACATATATTGTAATTCATGCTACAATCTGAGACATTGGAACTCGAATCTTCAATTATAATATAATATACTCCCATTTTTGTTTCATAAATATTCATATTATCTTATTATTTTTCCCTCATCATAGGCGGGCGCGGCAAAGCGCGCCTTGATGTTCTAGTAGTTTCAGTAAAGCATATTTGGAGCGTCTTTCCACGAACCGTCTCAAACCATGCATATAGACACGCTCACTGAGCGTATTTAGGAAGGTTCAACATCGTGTCTACACAGATAGAGACGTTATGTTAGACATGCTCATATCACGTCTCTACTCACATAGACACGTTTCATTTGTGTCTCAAGACCATTGAGGGGCTTTTGTAAAGACATTCATCATGGGCCCAATACTTTATAGTACGCATACCATCATCATCAGTGCACTTGGACCCACCATCCTCTCTACATAAAGCCTTAACAATATTTTTACGTTTCATGTTTGAGGCTCTGTTATGAAAATACTGAGTATTCTGATCCCCATACTGTAGTCAGTCTACCCTTGACCGCTCCCTGTAATATATTTCTTCACATTCATATAGCTCATGCAAGAAGAAAACCTTGGAAAGGCTTAGAACTTCTTCTGTTGGTAGAGGCCCGACAGAAGAAGAACTCTCCGTGGCTTCTCAGCTCCGAGAAGCGCTGCGGCAAGAAGAAATCTAGATCAAACAAAGATCCAGGGTCCAAACTATCCGGGCTGGCAACAGGAATACAAAAGTTTTTCATGCCCGAGCATCACAGAGGAGAAGGATAAATCGGATCACCACTTTGGAAAGAAAAGATGGTCATATATTTTCAGATCATGAAGAGGCGGCCGACGAGATCCAAAGGTTCTACACGAATTTGTACACCTTTCAAGGTTACAGAGACATGGCTGATTTACTTCAATTTGTCACACCCCGAGTAACAATGGCAATGAACGAAGTGTTAGAGAAGGACTTTACTCCTGACGAGGTGCGGACAGCTCTATTCCAGATGGCCCCATCCAAGGCGCCGGGTGTTGATGGATTCACTGTCTGATTCTTCCAAAGGCACTGGGACATCCTTGGTGATGACATAACAATGGCCATACTAGAATTTTTGAATGGAGGTGAACTTCCTAGGGGACTAAATGACACTGCCATAACTCTAATCCCCAAGGTACGTAACCCCGTAAAATATCTCTGTTCCGCCCTATAGCTCTCTGTCCAGTTCTTTACAAAATTCCTGCAAAAGCAAATACCAAACGAATGAGAAGCTTGATGGATGAGGTTATAGGCGATGAGCAAAGCGCCTTTGTCCTGTGATCGCCTCATCACTGATATGGTTCTGGTGGCATACGAAAGTATCCATGCAATGAAGAAGAAAAGAAAAGCCAAGAATTCTTCGTGTGCAATTAAGTTGGACATGCTCAAAGCATTTGACAGGGTGGAGTGGCACTACCTAGAAGCGATGATGACCAAGCTAGGCTTTTGTGAGAAATTCGTCAGACTAGTTATGAAATGTGTATCATCAGTTCGCTTCTCTGTAAAGGTTGACGGAGCACTCCTACCATTCTTTCAGCCGACAAAAGGATTACGGCAAGGGTGTCCCATGTCCCCCTTCCTATTCCTAATTTGTGCGGAAGGTTTTAATTCGCTGATGAACAATCATGGTGGCCCCCATATTGATCGTGGGATTCGCGAGAGTGTACGCTCTCCATGGGTTAACCACCTACTGTTCATGGACAACGGCCTCATATTTCTTGGCGCAAATCTTCAGAGTGCGCGAAGATTGAACGTGATCGTGCGGATTTACGCAGTATGCTCCGGACACGCAGTGAACAAAGCCAAAAGTTCAGTTTACTTCAGTCCAAATGCAAGTCAGCCTGTTCGTGATATAGTAAAGCAAGAACTGGGAATTCTTTCTGAAGCTTTCACGGAACGATACCTCGGTCTACCAACAACGGTAGGACGCATAACCAGCGGCTCCTTTGACCACATCGGTGAGAGAAGCCGCGCAAATATGCAAGGCTGGTCAGAGCGCTTCCTTGCATGCGCAGGAAGAGAGGTACTACTGAAATAAGTAATTCAAGCCATCCCCACCTTCAGTATGACATGTTTTCTATTGACGAAAAAAGTTTGCAAACAACTTACATCTTCAATGGGAAAATATTGGTGGAGCAGCTCCATCGATAGGCGATCCTTCCATTGGCTATCATGTGAGAAACTGTCAGTACCAAAGATTCAGGGAGGCATGGGTTTTAGAGAGCTCGAGAAATTCAATCTGGCGCTTCTCGGGAAGCATGGCTGGCGGCTAATAACCCACCCCAACTCCCTTTGCTCTTGTGTCCTCAAGGGGAAATATTTCCCAGACCGTGACTTCATGCAGGCCAATGCCCCATCCTCCTCATCAGCGGCATGGAAAGCTATTATTGCAGGGAGAATGGCACTGCAAGCGGGATTGATCACGCGTGTTGGAAACGGTGAATCAATCTCTATCTGGAACGATCCCTGGATCCCCACTTCCAGTTCCCTCAAGCCCATGGGGCGGCTAGGGTATGATCCGCTCGAGCGTGTCTCGGAGCTTATCGGTTCTAATATAGGGACATGGGATTGTGAAAAAGTACGACAGAACTTTCTTGCACCTGATGCGGAGGCCATATTAAACATCCCTATTCGGCGCAACGGTGGAGAAGATTTCTGGGCATGGGCCTTTTGAAAGATCCTAAGAGTACACTGTAAAATCAGCCTACCGTGCTCTTGTGACTCAGAACGAGCGTCGAGCTCTAGAGGAAAGGATGGCAGAGGGAACTTCAACTTCTCAAAAACAGTTGTGGGCTGCTCTATGGAGACTCAAAGTGATCCCAAGAGTTCATGTTTTCATGTGGAGAGTTCTCAGAGGGATACTTCCTGATTACGCCAACATGAAATATCGTCATATCCGCACTAAATCTCTGTGTGTATTGTGCAAAGCAATGGATGAAGACCTCTTCCATGCATTGGTTCATTGCTCACACACGCAAGCTTTCTGGTCTGCAGCAAAGGAAGTCATTGGTCACAAACTTCCATGGCTGCATCCTGACACATGGGCGCGAGACTTAGTGGTTGACACTAGATTCTCAAACTCGGACAGATGCAAGATCATTACAATCATGCATTCGATTTGGACCTCTAGGAACCGCTGGAAACATGATGAGGAAGGTTATGACCCCGCACATGCAATCAAATGGGCTCGAGATGACCTAGCTATACTCGACATGCCTCTGATCCAACGACAAAGCACGTGGATTCGGAAGTGGAACCCACCCCAGCCCGGGTGGATCAAAATCAACACGGATGGTGCACTTGACACTCAACTCCGGGTGGGAGGCGCGGGAGGAGTTGCCCGCTCGCATCTCTCCTTCATGGGTGCAGGGTGCAAGCCAATCCCAGGTGTTACTAACCCTTTCATTGCCGAAGTCCTAGCATTGCGAGAAGGAGTGATATTCACCCAGCTGAGGGGCTTCTTGCACGTGGCAATGGAAGTGGACTACTTGGAGGTAGCGAACCTCTGGAATTCGCATCACAATCCCATATCGATTGTGAAGCCTATCTTCGATGAAATCAAGGAAAGAGATGCGAGCTTCATTTCCTTTTCGATTCAGCATGCCGCAAGAGAAGCCAATTGTTCGGCTAATCTTTGCGTGAAGCATGCGACTACGCTTTCAGTTTGAGATATTTGGTTGGACTCCTGTCCATCCTTCTTAGTTAGCAGCTTCTTAGCTGATTGTAACCGGATTTCTATCATGCAATAAAGCTCCTTAATTTTGCGTCAAAAAAATATAGCTCATGCAATTGGTCTTCTATGTCCTTAATCTCCTGGCGGTATCCCATATCCCGTATGAGCAGCCCTCTCCTTTGCATCCCCTAATTGCCCTTTAAGATGGCTAATCTGTTGCTTAATAGACCCAAAGACATCTCTGCTCCAGACCTACATGGCTCGGGACAAGTGCTCCAACATACTGCATGTGGCACCCATCCCTGCCTCCTCCTGATTGGCCTCATGGGTTGCACCCCATGAGGGCTTGTTTGGTTGTCAGTGATGTTAAAACCTGGGCAATAAACCCCCAACGGGGGATTTCCCTGCTCAGGTCGGATCCCTGGGAAAAACTTTGTTGCTGTTTGGAGACCAAGGGAAAAGGGAGGAGAAATACTATAGGGAAGAGAAAGCCATCGCTGTGGAACAGTTGGCGGAGGAAGTGGGATCGCTAGCGAAGGAGATCTAGGAGCGCAGCGCCGTTGCCTCGAGGGTTTTCTGCCCGAACCCTACAGGCGTGGATTGTCTCCCCGTGGAAACGACGCGGATGGGGGAGGGAAACCCGTGGCGGGCCAGCGACCAAATGCGTCGTGGGCTTTCCCCGGGCTGACTTGCCCTGTGGATTGCACGCCCTGGTTTTTGACGGGGTTCCCAGGGGGGTCCTGTTTAACCAAATGAGGCCTGAGAGTGGATTAACTACCGTGCATGGGAGGTTCCGTACATGGTCCAGCCGTTGGTAGCTGCGACTGGGATTCATACCAAACAGTACAACTCACCCGTACTAATATGATTTAAATGATTAAAAAACATGCGTAGGGGCACCAGCTTTTATACAAAAAGATTAATGTAAAAATGGTTGAAAAATCATATCACTATTTTGATAACAAACTTGCTCAAGTGTTACACTCATGTATTTTTTTTTTGCAAAGAAATAACTTTCGAGGTATTGTTGGCAAAAAAAAAACAAAATCAGCACTACACTAGACTTATTGCGCTGGGTAAATTGTTTTTTTGCTCAAAATTTTTTACAGGAGTTTTTCTTGGTCAAAATTGTTATACGAGTAAGGCAGTAGGTTAAGCTTGTTTGAAAAAAAAAATCCAAGATTTTTGACTTCTTCGTGAATTGCAATTTTTTCCCGGAAACCATTTATCAGGTTCATCTACAACTATGTGTATCAGGGTATTTTCTTGTCAAAATGTATTCAAGAGCGGTCTTATTTCAAAGTATTAATTGCAAGGAACACACATGTGCCAACGGATCATAAATTAAACTTTTGATTCAATGAATCAATTAGATTCAAGCTTTAAAATCTTGTAAAAATGGCATGGGTAGTAGAGAATTAAATGTGAAGTGTAAGAGGGAATGGAGGAGAGAGATTGAACAATGCATGGGAGAATGTCTTTTCTCCTCCACCCCATGCACTGACCAGCATCTCGTACTCTGCTTCATAGACAAAAGGCCGTTGCGCTCGCCTAGTGCTTGTGCCAGTGCCGACAACACTTGACTATAAGTGTTTGGTGGTCTGATTCCTCAATCATGAGATAATGTGCTGCACTTTCTCGGTCGTGCGGCAAAGCACCGGTGCGCTACGGAACCGCATCTATCAATCAATTATTATTATCTGTGGGCCTCTCGTGAAGCAGGAAGCTGGTTTGCATGAATCTCACTGTTGGCATTGTTGCATGCGTTGCAGTGCACTGCCACAGGCGACAATGGTTGTGCCGGCAATCAGGGCCAGCCCTAACATTATGGAGGCCCTAGTACGATTAAGGCACAATAAACATTTACATTAGTAACATATATAGTTTCAATAATATATATATATCGTATATCATGAAAATAAAAAGGTATTAACATAAAATAATAATTTTAGTTGGCAAATAATGTCTCAGTATATCATCTATATGTGATTATATGATGCAAATAATGTACTCAACTATAAGTATCTATTGAACAAATACAACATGGTGGTGAAGTACGTCGAGGAAGGGGGGCATATGCCCCCTGTCGAGGTTCTTTTTTGTTATGGAAATCCATTTTTTTAATTTATTTAAGTTGTAGATATATTGGGCCCTTATTTAAGATCGGCCCTTTCAGCAACCCCCATGCCCCAGCTCAAGATTCTTGGTGAATGGATGATACAGGAGAGGGCGAACATATATACGAACGAACTGACTGGTGTGTCAAATGTGATCCTTGTTGCGCATCGTCCATTGAGCAGACAAAACATCATGGCTCCTATGGTTATCAAACCCCTGCATATACACAATTTTTATGTGGAACGAAAAGATTTGTAGAGTTTATTCTTCTGTGACCGACAATGTGGGGAGTAATTAACTATAAGTAACTAATACGTACCAAGATGGGATCATTTGGAGCGGCCTACACTTTACAGAGGTGCTTTATCTTGTACACTTTTGCTGGCTGGTATTAGATGGGGGTAATATGTGATTCTCATATGAACTGATTAAAGTAGAGAGATCACCTTAGGATTCCACAACTGGAGTACATGAGAACTTGCACAAACGCCTTGGTCCTCGGCCCTTTCGCCTGGTTGCCATAGGGAAACAAGATGCATCTATCACAGATGGATAAAAAAATATTAGAGGTGGGAGATAAAGGTCGCCGACAGCAATGGATGGGCGGAGGCGATGTTTCCCGTGCCCGTGCTCTAGTGTCACCAGATCGAAGAACCCCCGAACAAAACGCCGCTGCCGTGTCCCGCCTCCCGCCCTCACCTGCTCCCGTAGCTCACCGGCCCTCCGTGCCAGACTCTGCTCATTGGCTTGGTCGCCCATCACCAAGGCATGGAGGTAGATAACTTCAGTGGTGATTCTGCCCTGGTCGTACAGGCGGTACTCCAGAGTCTGTCAGGCTGCAGGTGGGAGTGGAACTAAATGGGACTAGCCAGCCCATCCCACTTAAAATGCTTTGGTGGATTCCCATTGGGCAAGGAAAAAATTAAGTGGGATAGACCTATTAATCCATTGGGACCCCATCTTACCCACTAGCCACTTCCCTCGATAGATTTCTCTGCTGAAAAGGGCAGCCGCCGCGGTGCAGGCACTTGTGGCTGAACGAGTTCGTGCTGAACGAGTCCACGGCCGCAACGCCCGCGGCGATGTGGCTGAACTCCGGGCAAATGCATGCCGCGCCGGCGTAGGCTGCGTCCACGTGCACCGACACGCCGTGGACCGCCACCACGGCGCACAGCTCGCGGAGAGGGTCGACCACCGCAGTCGGCGCGGTCCCCACCGTTACGCGACAGAACAGTGGGACCCTCCCGCCGCCTCGTCGGCGCGACGGCGGCTGCGGTGCGGTGGCGGCGGCGTGAAGCCGCTCTCGCTGACGCGTCGGTATCAACCCGGCGAATGCCGCGGCGGCGTCGTGGCCTTCTTGAACGAGAAGTGGGTCTGGTCGGAGCGATGACGACGAGGTTGCCCATCCTCTCCTCGCCTCCTACTTGGCGAAGCTTCCGGTCCCTCGCGGCGACGATGGTGCGAGCATGGCCTGCGACGAAGTCCCAAACAGCGTCTTGCCGTCGCCGCAGAAGAGCAGCTGCTCCGAGAGGTGTAGCGCCTTACCCAGCCAATCTGTAACAACGGTCTCAAGCTCGGTGGCCGCCGGCGAGGCAGCCCAGGTGAAAGGGGAGCCGCCCCGGTGCAGGCACTCTCACCGGCGCGGCTGCTCGACGCGCGCGGCCGCACCTTGACGGTGTCAACACGGCGCGAGCTGCAGGAGCCCTCGGCCATGCTTGCACTCGAGTCCTTGACGGTGTCGGGCACGCCGGGCCAGGACACCGTGCCGGTCGGCCATGCTTGCACTCGAGTCCACGGTTCAAAATGTAAATGCCACGGCGAACCAACCTGTCATTGGATATTGGATGGTTAGAGGGACTGTGGTATCCCCAATCCACCAGGGTTCAAATTCTGCTGCTCGCATTTATTCTTGGATTTATTTCAAGATTTCCGGTGACGCGCATTTAGTGAGAGGAGACGTTCCCGTCGAAGACGAGGCGCCTATGGTGACTTCGTAAATCTCAAGATGATATGCCGTTCAGTCTTTCGGAGGTGCTTATAGGGATAGGGTGTAAGTGTGTGCGTTCAAAAGGATGAGTGTATGCGCGTGTATATAAGCGTTTGTGTCTGTACTGATGTTCTAAAAAAATGTGAATGACACGCGCGAGGATGACAAGGTCCAAGCTCCGCGTCGTCCTCTTGTGTGCGCCATCTAACTCTGTTCTGTTTTATACATGATCGATTTATCAGGTAGGATGCTACTTCTACAGCCTATCCACTTAACCCCATTTAATCCGTCTAAGCTTTAGCGGGCTGCCCGCTCATGCCCACCAAGCTGTAACGGAATGAAGTGGGCTGAGGTGGGACACCCACGAGCAGTCCCACCTGCAGCCTGAAGAGTCTGGATCAGGTTGTGGGCCATGAATCTGCCATCGGCCGCGAGACAAAGGGGGCAGGGGTTGTGCACATGATGCGGTTGTAGCTGGCCTATGCAGGGCATTGCTTCTAAGGGCATCTCCAGCCGCGCCCTCAGGAAGGCCTCCCCAGGCGATTTTTTCGCGCACCAAAAACGGCCTACCACACCCCAGTGAGCTCGATTTTCGTCGGCTTGGGCGAAAACAGCGCGGCAGACCAACCCGAACCCGGCGCGAAGCGGGGGCGAGCTGTTTTGGCGCGAAAAAGACGCGGGCCAGCCGCGTCAGCGACTCGGTGCCTCGTCTTCCCCCAACGGCCTCGGTTCCCGCGGGGAATCAATGGCAAGGCTGCCGCCGGTCAGCCTTGCCATTGATTCCTCACGGGCGGCGCTTCATGGTACGGCGCGCCGATGCCTCCTCCTCGCGACCAGCGTACACGCAGGCGCGGGCGGCTATAAAGCCGGCGGCCTCCACTCGCCTGTGCCCACCAGCCCGCCCTCGCCGCCTTCGGCCCCTCCCTCTCTGCCTCTCCCGGCGCCGCCTTGACCTCTCGCTCTACCTCTCTGAGCCCGCCCAGCCCGCCGTCGTCATGGCGAACGCTTCCCGGAGGCGAGGCGGCGTAACGCAACCGGCCGCCGTTCGCTCATGCAGAGTCTGGCTGTTGCGGCGAACATCCGCGCCGCCGAACATATGCGCCGGTGGCCAACGGGTGGAGGCTCAGCCGGGAGTGCCCATTCCCCGCTGTTCGACGCTGCGGCAAAGCCGAGGTATTTCGCCGAGGAGGTCGAGATCGCGGCGTCCCTCACCGACGCCCAACGCTCCCTCCCCCAGTACGCCGCCGACAACCACGCGGCCTGGGCGGCGTATTTCCAGCGCCGCCAACAGCAGCGCTTGGCATCCACCAACGGCGCTCCGGTGGTCGGCGGGCGGCAGAACAGCGAGGGGCGCCACCTCTGGTGGGGCGTCCCCGGCCGCACACTCGAGGGCGTGCTCACGTACCTCGAGGGCGGCAACGACCCGCCGTTGGCGTACCTTCGGCGAGGGTGGCCGCCCCGGCGCAGCACCGACGCGTCGGGCCATGGGCGCCAAGGAGGTTCGGCGCTTCCTCTTCTTCCTCCTCATCGCGCTCTTCTTCCCATTCCTCCGGCTCTCCGGCGCTGCTCGGCGTCAAGGCCGAGCCCGCGGCGGAGACGCCTTCGGCTGGCGACTTTTCGCAGCGCCGGCATCGTCATCAACGAGGGCGGCCGGCGCGCCTCGTCCTCGTCGGCTCCTCCGCGCTTCGTCAAGCCAAAGACGGAGCCGGGGCTGGCGCCGGTGAACGCGGAGTTCGACGACGACGACGCGGCCCTCGAATGGGCGCGCCAGGACTCCATTGCGTTGGAGAAGGCGCGCCGGGAGAAGGAGAAGGAGCGCCAGTGCGCCGCCCTACGCCGCTTCGAGGAGCGCCGACGCGACCGCAAGGAAGGCGGGGTCGTCGTCTTATGCGACAACGACGACGACGACGACGCGCCGCCGCCTATTCGCCAAGGCGACGCCGGGCAGGGGTCCAGCAGGGGCATCCGCGTCAAGGATGAGAAGGCCGACGACGACGATGGCGGCGACGACTTCAGCCACTTTCTTTTACTTTAGATTAGGTTCATGTAATGTTTGGACGAATTTCGCCGAAACTTGCCATGGTTGGCCGAAATATAAACTAGTTTTTATCATAACTTCGAACGGTTTTTTTAAATCTGGCGCTTGGGCGGCCCCTGACGGTCACGACCGACTCGCCTCAGGACCATTTTTTTTGGCTCACCCCCAGGCGGCGCTTTTAGACGCCCCCTGAGGGCCAACGGCTGGAGATGCCCTAAGGGATCTTCATGGCGGCGTTGGGCTGCCTCTCCTTAGCGGCGGCTGCAGCGCTGAATCGAAGGGAGAGGAATTCTGATTACTATGCTCCACCCTGAACAGATATTTAACGAACAAGCATCAGTAACAAAAAATCAGCGATGGGCAGACCTATCGTCGTCATTAGGTGTTGTCGCGGGGCTACGTTAGACGTGTGTTTGACTTATCACACCAATAACAACCATGGGCTGATAATTGCACTTATGCTAACTACACGTTTTTTATTTCAGAAATGTTTGTGGCTTATTGACCTAACACATTTATCTTCACGTGTTCTCGTTAGTCAACTCATTTCGTATATGTTGAAGACGGACACAAACGTCATCTCTAATTCTTGCTTACACTAAGCCTTATTACCATAAATATTGCCTTGTTCTGATCCTACTTCTCATTTGTTTCAAATAGTTCGCAGTTGCCACGACGGTAGTAGTGACAAGACTCAATTGCTTCTTTGGGGACCGCACTTCATTTCTCCCCCACTCCCTCTCATTTGTTGAAGGAACCAACCAAAGCCGGCAAATTAAGCCTCACGAATCCCTCCGCCTCTCCAGTGCTCCACACCGAGACACCACAGATCCATCAAATCCAGGAGCCCTCCCTCCTCACCACTAACGCTCAACCAAAAGCAGCAATCAGCTAAGACATGATGGCCGGTCGCTCCACATTCCCCAAATCGCCTCCCCTCATTCCCCAAGACACACGGGCGGTGAATCTATTGTCCGCCGACCAACCCGAGCTATGCGGCGTCGAACCAACACGACAGTCGATCGGTTGCTAGGGATGACGTACGGGTCTATGGCGTGACATCATAGTGACATCATTGTGAGGGCTCTGTACCAGTTTTACTCTTTATTCCTGACGTGTGTGAATCCCAATACCAGACTGTTGTCCATTTCTAACTAGTAGAAAAAGGGCCTAATGTGAAGTACATTAGTCCCGGTTTGTAGATGAACCGGCATAAATTAATACCGGTTCATGGTGAACCTTCAAGATCTTGGTTCGGTACTTAACCCAGATTAAAGAGGCGGGCTGTTGGTAGGCTGGGGCCCCACCAGCACATTTAGTGCCGATTAATGCCACAAACCGGTACTAAAGTTTTTTAGTTGCAACAGTTTTTTAGTCCTACCTCGCTCCGCTAACAGGGTTTTTACCATCTTAAATACGATACTTCTCAAACTATCACAACCACTTGGTCTTCAGTGAACTCTATGTGTAGGATCTGTGGCCGCAATAAACCGGTGAAGATTCCTATTGACAATTCAGATTTTACACAAAAAGATCATTCATGATCAATGTATTTTTTATGTATATTTTTACATGTTTACACAGACGAAAACTCATCTGTTACACCGGCACTTCATTTTTTTAAACTTATTACAACTCTAGAGTTGTTTGTGTTCAGTATGCACCATTCAAAGCCACGTCAACTTTCAACCCTTTCTGACATCATTCGCTATTTTTCATGCATTTACAGATTTGTTTTGAGCTAAAT
This sequence comes from Aegilops bicornis, assembly GCA_021605145.1. Classification (NCBI taxonomy): domain Eukaryota; kingdom Viridiplantae; phylum Streptophyta; class Magnoliopsida; order Poales; family Poaceae; genus Aegilops; species Aegilops bicornis. The sequence continues at coordinate 781,394,059 of CM038670.1, forward strand.
GGCCCTGAAATTGAAAAGCACTACAAATGAACTCTGTAAATGTTGAAACTTGGCATAGTATCATCATTTCACCCACATAACATGTGCGAGAAAGTAGGGAGGGTTACGGCAAAAATTGGATGCATTTCGTGTACAAACTGGACAATCTCCTCAATATTTTAACATTTATAAAAATAAAAAAAAATCAATTTGGATAAATAAATTTAACCCCTATCTATATTCACCAGGAGCTATCAAGTACAAATGTAAATATGTGGTTTTCCAAATATTATGAAAATTGATATGTGGCTTGTTAATATTACTAGTAATTTATGCAAAAAGTTTCAACACAAACAAGATTCGTTTGATAGCAAGAATAAATAGAAAACAACAACTAAAACGAAAAACAGAAAAAGAAAAATGGCCACATGCACCTAGTCGGCCCACCAAAGGCCGATTGGCTTCCAGTCGGCCCGCACCAAGCTGACTGGGACTAATTGGTTTGCAGCAAGCAAATTAGTCCCAATGGACTTGCTGCTGAGCCGACTAAGCCAATCGACTCTTGATCAAACCGACTAGGCTCAGTCGACCTGCAGCGGGCCGATGGTGTATTATTTTTGAAAATAAAAATATCGGCGTAATATTTATGCAGATTAATTAAAAAATGTATTATTTAAAAAAATAGCATTTTTAAACTGATTACAACTCCAGACTTTTTTTTGCATTCAGTATGCACCATTCAAAGCCACGTCATCAACTTTCAACCCTTTCTGACATCATTTCCTATTTTTCATGCATTTACAGATTTGTTTTGAGTTAAATGACCCTGAAATTGAAAAGCACTACAAATGAACTCTGAAAAGGTTAAAATTTGGCATGGTATCATCATTTCACCCACATAGCATGTGCGAAAAAGTAGAGAGGGTTACGGCAAAAACTAGATGCACTTCGTGTACAAACTGGCCAATCTCTTTCGAAGTATCAGGGTTTCGGACGAATACTCATCTATTACACCGGCACTTTATTTTTTAAACTTATTACAACTCTAGACTTTTTTGCATTAAGTATGCACCATCCAAAGCCACGTCATCAACTTTCAACCCTTTCTGACATCCTTTGCTATTTTTCATGCATTTAAAGATTCTTTTGAGCTAAATGACCCTAAAATTGAAAAACTCTACAAATGAACTCTGAAAAGGTTGAAACTTGGCATGGTATCATCATTTCACCCACATAACATGTGCGAAAAAGTAGAGAGGGTTATAGCAAAAACTGGATGTACTTCGTGTACAAACTGGACAATCTCTTTCGAAGTATCAGGGTTTCAGACGAAAACTCATCTGTTACACCGTCACTTCATTTTTTTAAACATATTACAACTCTAGACTTTTTTGCGTTCAGTATGCACCATTCAAAGCCACGTGATCAACTTTCAACCCTTTCTGACAGTGTTTGCTATTTTTCATGCATTTACAGATTTCTGTTGAGTTAAATGACCCTGAAATTGAAAAGCATTACAAATGAACTCTGAAAAGGTTGAAACTTGGCATGGTAACATCATTTCATCCACATAGCATGTGCGAAAATGTAGAGAGGGTTACGGCAAAACTGGATGCACTTCGTGTACAAACTGGACAATCTCTTTTGAAGTATCAGGGTTTCGGACGAAGACTCAGCTGTTACACTAGCACTTCATTTTTTTAAACTGATTACAACTCCAGACTTTTTTTGCATTCAATATGCACCATTCAAAGCCACGTCATCAACTTCTAAACCTTTCTGACATCGTTTGCTATTTTTTATGCATTTACAAATTTGTTTTGAGCTAAATAACCCTGAAATCGAAAAGCACTACAAATGAACTCTGAAAAGGTTGAAACTTGGCATGGTATCATAATTTCACCCACATAGCATGTGCAAAAAAGTAGAGAGGTTTACGGCAAAAACTGGACGCACTTCGTGTACAAACTAGACAATCTCTTTCGAAGTATCAGGGTTTCGGACGAATACTCATCTGTTACACCGGCACTTCATTTTTTAAACTTATTACAACTCCAGACTTTTTTGCGTTCAGTATGCACCATTCAAAGCCATGTCATCAACTATCAACCCTTTCTCAAATCGTTTGGTATTGTTCATGCATTTACAGATTCTCTTGAGCTAAATGACCCTGAAATTGAAAAGCGCTACAAATGAACTCTATAAAGGTTGAAACTTGGCATGGTATCATCATTTCAACCACATAGCATGTGCAAAAAAGTAGAGAGGGTTACGGAAAAAACTGGATGCACTTCTTGTACAAACTGCACAATCTTTTTGGAAGTATCAGGGTTTCGGACGAAAACTCAACTGTTACACAGGCACTTTATTTTTTAAATTGATTACATCTCCAGACATTTTTGCATTCAGTATGCACCATTCAAAGCCACGTCATCAACTTTCAACTCTGACGTTGATTGCTATTTTTCATGCATTTACAGATTTGTTTTGCGCTAAATGACTCTGAAATTGAAAAGCACTACAAATGAACTCTGAAAAAGTTCAAACTTCGCATGGTATCATCATTTCACCCACATATCATGTGCAAAAAAGTAGAGAGGGTTATGGAAAAAACTGGATAGACTTCGTGTACAAACTCGACAATCTCTTTCGAAGTATCAAGGTTTCGAACGAATACTCATCTATTACACCGACACTTCATTTTTTAAATATATTACAACTCTAGACTTTTTCCATTCAGTATGCACCATTCAAAGCCACGTCATCAACTTTCAACCCTTTCTGACATCGTTTCCTATTTTTCATGCATTTACAGATTCTTTTGTGCTAAATGACCCTAAAGTTGAAAAGCACTACAAATGAACTCTGTAAAGGTTGAAACTTGGCATGCTACCTTCATTTCACCCACATAGCATGTGCGAAAAAGTAGATATGGTTACGACAAAAACTGGCTGAACTTCGTGTACAAACTGGACAATCCCTTTCGAAGTATCAGGGTTTCGGACGAAAACTCATCTGTTACACCGGCACTTCATTTTTTTAAACTTATTACAACTGCCGACTTTTTGTGTGTTCAGTATGCACCATGCAAAGCCACGTCATCAACTTTCAACCCATTCTGACATCATTTGCTATTTTTCATGCATTAGCAGATTTGTTTTGAGCTAAATGACCCTGAAATTGAAAAGCACTATAAATGAACTCTGAAAAAGTTGAAACTTGTCATGGTATCATAATTTCATCCAGATAGCATGTGCGAGAAAGTAGAGAGGGTTCGGCAAAAACTGGATGCACTTCGTGTACAAACTAGACAATCTCTTTCGATGTATCAGGGTTTCGGACGAAAACTCATCTGTTACACCAGCAATTCATTTCTTAAAGTTATTACAACTCCAGACTTTTCTGTGTTCAGTATGCACCATTCAAAGCCACATGATCAACTTTCAACCCTTTCTGACATTGTTTACTATTTTTCATGCATTTACAGATTTGTGTTGAGCTAAATGACCCTGAAATTGAAAAGCACTACAAATGAATTCTGAAAAGGCTGAAACTTGGCATGGTATCATCATTTCACCCACATAGCATGTGCAAAAAAGTAGAGAGGTTTACGTTAAAAACAGGATGCACTTCGTGTACAAACTGGACGATCTCTTTCGAAGTATCAGGGTTTCGGACGAAAGTTAGTTGTTACACTAGCACTTCATTTTTTAAACTGATTACAACTCCAGACTTTTTTTGCATTCAGTATGCACCATTCAAAGCAACGTCATCAACTTTCAACCCTTTCTGACATCGTTTGCTATTTTTCATGCATTTACAAATTTGTTTTGAGCTAAATGACCATGAAATTGAAAAGCACTACAAATGAACTCTGAAAAGGTTGAAAATTGGCATGGTATCATAATTTACCCCACATAGCATGTGTGAAAAAGTAGATAGGCTTATGGCAGAAACTGGATGCACTTCGTGTACAAACTGGAAAATCTCTTTCAAAGTGTCGTGGTTTTGCATTTAATACTCATTTGTTACACCGGCACTTCATTTTTAAACTTATTACAACTCCAAAATTTTTTGCGTTCAGTATGCACCATTCAAAGCCACGTCATCAACATTCAACTCTTTCTCACATCGTTTGCTATTTTTCATGCATTTACAGATTTATTTTCAGCTAAATGACCCTGAAATTGAAAAGCAGTACAAATGAACTCTGTAAAGGTTGAAACTTGGCATGGTATCATCATTCACCCACATAGCATGTGCGAGAAAGTAAAGAGGGTTACTGCAAAAACTGGATGCACTTCGTGTACAAACTGGACAATCTCTTTTGAAGTATCAGGGTTTCGGACGAAAATCAGATGTTACACTAGCACTTCATTTTTTAAACTGATTACAACTCCAGATTTTTTTGCATTCAGTATGCACCATTCAAAGCCACGTCATCAACTTTCAACCCTTTCTGACATCGTTTGCTATTTTTCATGCATTTACAAATTTGTTTTGAGCTAAATGACCCTGAAATTGAAAAGCACTACAAATGAACTCTGAAAAGGTTGAAACTTGGCATGGTATCATAATTTCACCCACATAACTTGTGCGAAAAAGTAGATAGGCTTATGGCAGAAACTGGATGCACTTCGTGTACAAACTGGACAATCTCTTTCGAAGTGTCAGGGTTTCAGACGAATACTCATTTGTTACACTGGCACTTCATTTTTTAAACTTATTACAACTCCAATTTTTTTTGCGTTCAGTATGCACCATTCAAAGCCACGTCATCAACATTCAACCCTTTCTCACATCGTTTGCTATTTTTCATGCATTTACAGATTTATTTTGAGCTAAATGACCCTGAAATTGAAAAGCAGTACAAATGAACTCTGTAAAGGTTGAAACTTGGCATGGTATCATCATTCACCCACATAGCATGTGCGAGAAAGTAGAGAGGGTTACGGCAAAAACTGGATGCACTTCGTGTACAAACTGGACAATCTCTTTCGAAGTATCAGGGTTTCAGACGAATACTAAACTGTTACACCGGCACTTCATTTTTAAACTTATTACAACTCTAGACTTTTTTGCGTTCAATATGCACCATTCAAAGCCACGTCATCAACTTTCAACTCTTTCTGACATCGTTTGCTATTTTTCATGCATTTACAGATTTGTTTTGAGCAAAATGACCCTGAAATTGAAAAGCAATATAAATGAACTCTGAAAAGGTTGAAACTTGGCATGGTGTCATCATTTCACCCACATAGCTTGTGCGAAGAAGTACAGAGGGTTACGGCAAAAACTAGATGCACTTCATGTACAAACTGGACAATCTCTTTCGAAGTATCCGGGTTTCGGACGAAAACTCATCTGTTCTTCATTTTTTTAAACTTATTACAACTATAGACTTTTTTTGCGTTCAGTATGCACCATTTAAAGCCACGTCATCAACTTTCAACTCTTTCTGACATCATTTGCTATTTTTCATGCATTTACAAATTTTTTTGAACTAAATGACCCTAAAATTGAAAAGCACTACAAAAATATTCACAAAGAAACTCTAAATAGAGCATAAAACAACTCCGAAATATATAAAAGAATATTAAATTTTTTGTACCTAAAGCAAAAATATTCACAAAGAAGCTGTAAATACAGTATAAAACTACTCAGAAATAAATAAAATAATATTATTTTTTGTACCTAAAGCAAAAATATTGACAAAGAGACTCTAAATACATCATAAAACAACTCAAAAATAAATAAAAGAAAATTAATAAAAGAAAACAAATAAAGCAGAAAAGAAAAAAAAGAAAAACTACGCGCTGCCCAGTGGATGTGCCTTGACTGGGGCCAGGAAACATGCCCATAAGGCCGAGCAGGCCCACAGGGCAGCGCGGCAAAGTTTGGCCCGAAAGCCTGCTAAAGAGAAGAGCTCGAGAGAGCTACTGCACGGGGGCTTATAAACCAGTGCGGATGCCTCTCGGCTAGTGAGGTGAGACTAAACTTGCCGCACAGGACCTGCGCCAGCGCATGCCTTTAGTACCGGTTCGTGGCTCCAACCGGTACTAAAGGCCAACCTTTAGTACAGGTTGGAGCCACGACCCGGTACTAAAGGTGGTTGCTTCTCGCCGTTTGGCCTGGCAAATTTTGACCTTTAGTACCGGTTGGTGGCACCAACTGGTATTAAAGGCATCTCCTATATATATAGCACTTACGAAAAATTCAGTTAGTTTTCTTTTCATCTGCTTATTCGTTGTCGCGCCCGTCCCCGTCGTCGCCGCGCCCGTCGCCCATCGCCGCCCCCACCATGCCCGTCCCCGTCGCCCCTGTCGCCGGCCCGTTGCCATTCACGTTGCCCCGTCGCCGCCCCGTCGCGCACGCCCGTCGCCGTATGTCCCCGTCCCCGTCGACGTCGCCGTATGTCCCCGTTCCCCGTCGCCGCCTACGACCGTCGCGCGCGCCCGACCCGTCCTCGTACGTCGCTGCCCCCCGTCGCCTCGCATCGCCGGCCGTCGCCCCGTTGTAAATATTTTCTTTTTTCTATTTTTTTATACTTTTAGTTTATATAAATGTTAGATTAATGTCAATTGTTAGATGATTATATAGAAATGTTAGATATTAATGTCATAGATGAATTATATAGAAAATAATGTAGATATATTAATGTCAAATGTTAGATGAATTAGATGAATTAGCTAGATAAATTTACGTATATATATGAGATTTGATGATCTAATAATTAATTAAAAGTTTACTATAGAACTAGTTGATTTAATAATTAACTAAAAGATTAAAAAGTTTACTATATATGAGATTTTAGTAAGAATCTTAATAGAACTATTTTATCTTTAGTAAGTGCTTAGTTGAATTAATAGAACTAGCTAGTTGAATTAATAGAACTGTTAGTAAGTGTTTATATCAATTATTGTTTCAACTATATATGAACATAGGAAATGTCTGACAACGAGAATGATTTCGTTATGTGCGAATACTGCGAAGACAAGCGCGACACGTGCGGCAGAAATTTCCTAGTTGATGATAGGCGCTTCAGCATCAAGCTAGATGAGATCTTCGAAGTGAATGCAGTAAGTCACAACGACAAGTCTTTTTTGTAATTAAGAATATGCTTCATTTGCTTCAACTTATAATTTTAATTTTTTTACTATTCTACTATCGTATCCCCTGCCATGCAAGAATTTTTGTCTTGGATAAGATATGTTTCAGTACTATGAAAACTATGGAGGTAAAGAGAGTTAACTTGAAGACCAAGCATGGTTATACTTTCCATGCAAAATTATACAATGCAGACACCTACACCTATTTTGAATGCAAAACTTGGCCAGCACTATGCAAGACTTATGCATTTGAGCCTGATATGGTTATCACCATTGATATTCGTCCGGAAGATGATATTGAAGGTAATACCGATATCTGGGTCGATATGCAGACGCCTCCAATTCTACCATTATGTGAGTTCATCAACCATATTCATGTCTTCGATATTGTTTATTTCAAAAATAGTTGACAACTAATTTCTATTGACAGCTTATTTCCATCCAAGCAAACATGTCCGACGCTTGGTAGACAGGACCGTCCACTGTCCCGGGGCTAAACTAAACTGCGAGGAGATAATTCAATATGTTTCATGGCTTGAGGATCTTGATGCTGTCAAGAGAAATTATTTTCCTAGACTTGCAAATCTAGGTACTCAAAACGTGCGACCAATAGTGTTCGTATTGAACTACAACCACATCTATTAAGGAAAGATGGTAAGATTTTTACTATTTGTCCTCAGTGCATCTTTTGCATACATTATTTTTTAAGCCAAACTTGATGCTAAGTATGTTACTATACGATGTTCTTCAACAGGGACTCCCGATGATAGTTGTGCCTCAGTGGATCTTGACTAACGGTCGCATGCCAATGGTTAGCTTACGGCCAAGACATCCTACATTGCACATGAGTGCATTCTGGATTTCTAAAACCACTACTACAAAAAGGGCTATAGATGGAATGGCTACTAATGGCACACCTGTGATGTGGTGCGCCATTACTATATTCTAATGGCACACCATGTCTCGGTGCGCCATTAGTAATATATTACTAATGGCGCACCTGGTGTGTGGTGCGCCATTAGTAGTTTGGAAAAAAAACATAAAAAAAATTTTGTTACTAATGGCGCACCGGTGCATAGTGCGCCATTACTAATTGACATAGTAATGGCGCACCACATCCGTCGTGCGCCATTAGTAGTTTTGAAAAAAATGTAAAAAATAAATAAAAAATTTTTTGTTACTAATGGCGCACCTTGGAGTGGTGCGCCATTACTAGTTTTAACTAGTAATGGCGCACTTTCCACTGGTGCGCCATTACTAAGTTTTTTTTTAAAAAAGAATCAAAAAAATATCATTTTTTTTTCAAAAGTACTAATGGCGCACCGTGGGAGTGGTGCGCCATTAGTAGTTGAACTAGTAATGGCGCACCACCCCACGGTGCGCCATTAGTAACTCTGGCCACCTTCCACCGACGTGCAGTGGAAGGTGGAAGGTGGTTGTTACTAATGGCGCACCGTGGTGCGCCATTACTAGTTCAACTACTAATGGCGCACCACTCCCACTTGCGCCATTAGTAACTTGGCCACCTTCCACCGAATGCCCCCCTTGGATCGCCTTTTCAGGTTTTAAAAAAATAAAAGAAAATGATGAAAATGTCAAAAAATAAAAGAAAATAAGTTTCCCATGTGATATGTGGTCTAGTTGTTGGGAAAATTTGCAAATATGAATTTCGACTTCATTTGCAAAATCTCTCGAGAATTTGTAAAAATGGGCATAACTTTTGCATACTAACTCGGATGAAAAAGTTTTTTATATGAAAAATCATCTACTTGAAAAGTTACATCCGAATTTAATCGGGGAAACCCCGTTAAACATTTTCAAAATCCCCAAAAACCTAACAAAAAAAAGTTACGGTGCTTTCAGGATCTAGCGGCAAAAAAATTCAAAAAATTTCAAACTTACTAGTGGCGCACCGTGGATGAGGTGCGCCACTAGTAACAGAAAAAAATTACTAATTTCAAAAAAAAAAATTAATTTTTTTTCAAAAAATGATACGTAATATGATCGAGAAGTTTGAAATATTTTTCAAAATTTCATCATAGTCATTAACATGAACAAAGTCTTAGACATCAATAAGGTATAACAGGATTGATATGCTAGATATATCAACAAGTGCCTGTGAAGTGAGCTGTTCTTTGGGGTTGGATAGAACTCTGAAGTTAAGCGTGCTTGGGCTGGAGTAGTGTGAGGATGGGTGACCTTTCGGAAGTTTGACCACGGAGTGCGATTTGACCTGAGATTAAGCCATAGTGAACTGAGATTAAGAAAAATTGAAAAAAATTTTGAAAAAATTAAAAAAATTGGAAAAATTTTAAAAAATGTTACTAATGGCGCACTTCTGTAGTGCGCCATTAGTATACCAGTTACTAATGGCGCACCTCTATGTAGTGCGCCATTAGTATACTAGATACTAATGGCGCACTGTGGGCTATACTAATGGCGCACTACATGGTGCGCCATTAGTAAAAATTACTAATGGCGTACTATTAATGGCGCACCACAGATGCGCCATTAATAGCCATACTAGGTGCGCCATTAGTAGGGGTTTTTCTAGTAGTGAACCAAGGAATCCTTAATAGTGAAAGACTAGAGCAAAATTGTGAAGGATCACAGAGAAGTACTAGGGGGCAACAATCAGAAACGCAACCCACGATTAGGAGACAGGTTCATCTGCATGCTCCAATATGATGAATCAGGAGAGCTACACATGTTCAATGCCATTTTACCTGAGATAGAGCAGCAGGAGTGATTAGCTAGTTCCTCCTCTTAGTACTTGTCGTCTCATGTCCTTTGTCCTGAACTTAATTATTAGTGATTTGCTTTTGTGGTCTTAGTTATGAACGCTTATAATAATCTCATGACCATGTTGAATGCGATGCTATCTTTGCTTTTTGTACAAATGAATGTTTCTTCTTTAAGCTACTGTTGGTGGTGATTACATAATGATGATAGAAATAGTGGTAATGACTATATATATATATATATATATATATATATATATATGATGATTATTAGCTAGTGTTGTTGTTGGTGATGATATGAGATGCAAGGGTTTTTATATTAATATGATGATGATGATGAGTGTTATATAATTTATGAAAGGGAAAATAAATGGAAAACAATCTCTAAATTAAATGGAAAACACAAAATTAAAGGGAAAATAAATAATAAAACCAAAACCCCTAAACCTTTTAGTACTGGTTGGTGGTACAAACCGGTACTAAAGGTCTCCCCGCCCCCGACCCTGGCTCCTGCCACGTGGTGGCCCTTTAGTGTCGGTTCATGCAGAATCGGGACTAAAGGGGGGGAGGGGGACCTTTAGTCCCCACACTTTAGTGCCGGTTGCCAAACCGGCACTAAAGGCCCCTACGAACCGGCAATATAGCTATGTTTTCTACTAGTGCGCCTATTGCTACATGCGCACTTAGGTCATGTCCAATGCCTACGCGCTTAGGTAGACTCTTAGGAGTTAATTAAGAAAAAAGTAGGAAGAGTCCATGTCTCCAACACTGAGGCACTTTATCTGTCACATCGAACCAAATAATTCACGGGTGGACAAATGTTGTCAAATATCAGCCATGCCAAGTTTGAGCCAGCAGACCATCCATTTATATGTGATTATATGTAATTAGATGATGCAAATAATGTACTCAAATATAAGTATCTATTGAACCAATAAAACATGGTTGTGAAGTGCGCCGAGGAGGGGGACATATGCCCCCTGTCCATGTTTTTTTGTTATGCAAATCCATTTTTAATTTATTGAAGTTGTAGATATATTGGGCCCTTACTTAAGATGGGCCCTAGGCCACTGCACCTTTTGCCATGGCCTAGGGCCGGCCCTGCCGGCAATCCCTAGGCCCCAGCTCAAGATTCTTGGTGAATGGATGGTACAGGAGAGGGTCAACATATATACGAACGAACTGACTGATGTGTCATGTGTGGTCCTTGTTGCGCATCGTCCACTAAGCAGACAAAACATCATGGCTCCTAAGGTTATCAAACCCCTGCATATACACAATTTTTGTGTGGAATGAAAAGATTTTAGAGTTTATTCTTCTGTGACCGACAATGTGGGGAGTAATTAACTATAAGTAATTAATACGTACTAAGATGGGATCATTTGGGGCGGCCTACACTTTACAGAGGTGCTTTATCTTGTACACTTTTGCTGGCAGGTACTAGATGGGGGTAATATGTGATTTTCATATGAACTGATCAAAGTGGAGAGATCACGTCATGATTCCACCACTGGAGTACTTGAGAACTTGCAAAAACGCCTTGATCCTTGGCCCTTTCGCCTGGTTGCCATAGGGAAACAAGATGCATCTATCACAGATGGATAAAAGTGGGATATAAAGGTACCGCTGCTTAGCTGATAGAGAGTCTGCAGGCGGCTTGTCAGCCGCAATGGATGGGAGGAGGCGATGTTCCCCGTGCCTATGCTCTAGTGTCACCAGATCGAAGAACCCCGAACAGAACGCCGTTGTCGTGTCCTGCCTCCCGCCCTCACCTGCTCCCGTAGCTCATCGACCCTCCCCGCCAGACTTTTCTCATTGGCTTGGTCGCCCATCACCAAGGCATGGAGGAAGATAACTTTGGTGGTGATTTTGTCCTGGTTGTATAGGCGGTGCTCTGGAGTTTGGATCTAGCTATGGGCCATGAATCTCCCATCGGCCGCAAGACAAAGGGGGCAGGGGTTGTGCACTTGATGCAGATGTAGCCGGCCTCTGGAGGGCACCGCTCCTTCGGGATCTTCGTGGCGGCGTTCGGTTGCCTCTCCTTAGCGGCATCTGCGTCGCTGAATCAAGGGGAGAGGAATTCTATTTACTATGTTCCACCCCGAACATATATTTAACGAACAAGCATCAGTAACAAAAATTCAGCAATGGGCGGACCTATCATCGTCGTTAGGTGTTGTCGCGGGCTACGTTAGACGTGTGTTTGGCTTATCACACCAATAACAACCAGGGGTTGTTAATTGCACTTATGCTAACTACACGATATTTTTTCATAAATGTCAGTGGCTTATTGCCCTAACACGTTTATCTTCACGTATTCTCGTTATCGACTCATTTCGTATATGTTGTAGAAGGACACAAACATCATCTTTAATTCTTGCTTACCCTAAGCCTTCTTACCATAAATATTGCCTTGTTCTGATCCTTCTTCTCATTTGTTTCAAATAGTTCGCAGTTTCCACGAGGGTAGTAGTGACAAGACTCAATTGCTCCTTTGGGAGACCGCACTTCATTTCTCCCCCTCTCCCTCTCGTTTGTCAAAGGAACCAACCAAAGCCGGCGAATTAAGCCTCACGAATACCTCCCCCTCTCCATGCCCCACACCGAGATACCACAGATCCATCAAATCCGGGAGCCCTCCCTCCTCACCCTAACCCTCAATCAAAAGAAGCAATCAGTGAAGACGCGAACGGTCGGTGGCTCCACATTCCCCAAATCTCCTCCCCTCTTTTTACAAGACACGCGGGCGGTGAATCTATTCTCAACTAACCAACCCGAGCTACGCGGCGTCGGACCAACACGGCAGACGATCGGTTTCTAGGGATGACCTACGAGTCCATGGCGTTACATCACCCTAACATCGCGGTGAGCGCTCTGTTTATTCCTCACGTGTGTGAATCCCAATACCAGACTGTCGTCCATTCCTATTGCTACATGCGCACTTAGGTCATGTCCAATGCATAGGCGTTTAGGTAGACTCTTAGAAGTTAATTAAGAAAAAAAAGTAGGAAGAGTTTGTGTCTCCAATACTGAGGCACTTTATCTGTTACATCGAACCAAATAATTCACGGGTGGACAAATGTTGTCAAATATCAGCCATGCCAAGTTTGAGCCACCAAACCATCCATTTATATGTGATTATATGTGATGGTATGATGCAAATGATGTACTCAACTATAAATATCTATTGAACAAATACAACATGGTGGTGAAGTGCGTCAAGGAGGGGGGAAGGCATCTGCCCCTGTCCGTGTTTTTTTGTTGTTATGCAAATACATTTTTTAATTTTTTTAAAGTTGTAGATATATTGGGCCCTAGGCCACTACACCTTTTGCCATGGCCTAGGGCCGGCCCTGCCGGCAATCCCCTAGGATCGAGTTCAAGATTCTTGGTGAATAGATGGTATAGGAGAGGGTGAACATATATATGGATGAACTGACTTATGTGTCACATGTGGTCCTTGTTGCGCATCATCCACTGAGAAGACAAAACATCATGGCTCCTAAGGTTATAAAACCCCTGCATATACACATTTTTTGTGTGGAATGAAAAGATTTGTAGAGTTTATTCTTCTATGACCGACAATGTGGGGAGTAATTAACTTTAAGTAAGTAATGTGTGGCAAGATGGGATAATTTGGAGGGGCCTACACTTTACAGAGGTGCTTTATCTTGTACACTTTTGCTGGTGATACGTCCATTTTGCATCATGCTTTTATATCAATATTTATTGCATTATGAGCTATTATTACACAATATATCTCAGTACTTATGGCTATTCTCTCTTATTTTACAAGGTTTACCATGAAGAGGGGGAATACCGGCAGCTGGAATTCTGGCTGGAAAAGGAGCAAACGTTGGAAACCTATTCCGCACAACTCCAGAAGTCCTGAAACTCCATGAAACAAATACACCAGGGGGCCCACACCCTGTCCAGGAGACAGGGGGCGCGCCCCCACCCCTATAGGGCGCGCCCCTATCTCCTGGGCCCCCTGTTGGGCCTCCGGTGTCCATCTTCTGCTATATCATCGCTTTTACCCTGGAAAATATCGTGGGCAAGCTTACGGGACGAAACTCCGCCGCCACGAGGCGGAACCTTGGCGGAACCAATCTAGGGCTCTGGCAGAGCTGTTCTGCCGGTGACACTTCCCTCCGGGAGGGGGAAATCATCACCAACGATCCTCTCATCAGGACGGGGTCAATCTCCATCAACATATTCACCAGCACCATCTCCTCTCAAACTCTAGTTCATCCCTTGTATCCAATCTTGTATCCAAAACCACAAATTGGTACATGTGGGTTGCTAGCAGTGTTGATTTCTCCTTGTAGTTGATACTTATTGGTTTACTTGATGGAAGATCATATGTTCAGATCCTTAATGCATATTATTACACCTATGATTATGAACATGAATATGCTTTGTGAGTAGTTACCTTTGTTCCTGAGGACATGGGTGACGCCTTGCTATTAGTAGTCATGTGAATTTGGTATTCCTTCGATATTTTGATGAGATGTATGTTGTCTTCTCCTCTAGTGGTGTCATGTAAACGTCGAATACATGAGACATCACCATTATTGGGCCTAGAGGAGGACATAGGGAAGTAATAAGTAGATGATGGGTTGCTAGAGTGACAAAAGCTTAAACCCTAGTTTATGCGTTGCTTCATTAGGGGCTGATTTGGATCCACATGTTTCATGCTATGGTTAGGTTTACCTTAATACTTTTGTTGTAGTTGCGGATGCTTGCAATAGGGGTTAATCATAAGTGGGATGCTTGTCCAAGTAAGGGCAGTACCCAAGCACCGGTCCACCCACATATCAAATTATCATAGTACCGAACGTGAATCATATGAGCATGATGAAAACTAGCTTGACGATAATTCCCATGTGTCCTCGGTTGCTCCTTTATCATTATTAGAAGTTGTCCAGGCTTATCCTTTGCTACATAAAGGATTGGGACACCTTGCTGCACCTTATTTACTTTGTTTACTTGTTACTCGTTACTATTTATCTTATCACAAAACTATCTATTACCTACAATTTCAGTGCTTGCAGAGAAAAACCTTCTTGAAAACCGCTTATCGGGCCTTACGCTCCTCGTTGGGTTCGACACTCTTACTTATCGAAAGGACTACGATAGATCCCCTACACTTGTGGGTCATCAAGACTCTTTTCTGGCGCCGTTGCCGGGGAGTGTAACGCTTTTGGTGAGTGGAACTTGGTAAGGAAACATTTATATAGTGTGCTGAAATCTTCTGTTACTTGTCACTATGGAAACTAATCCTTTGAGGGGCTTGTTTGGGGTATTTTCACCCCAACCAGAAGAGCAAAGAGTTGCTCCTCGACCTACTGAATTTTATGAAAATATTTACTTTGAGATTCCTTCGAGTATGATAGAGAAACTGCTAGCTAATCCATTTGCAGGAGATGGAACATTGCATCCCGATTTACACCTTATCTTTGTGGATGAAGTTTGTGGATTATTTAAGCTTGCAGGTATTCCCAATGATGTTGTCAAAAGGAAGGTATTCCCTTTATCTTTGAAGGGAGATGCATTGACATGGTTTATGGTATGTGATGATACTGGATCTTGGAATTATAAGCGATTGAAGTTGGAATTTCACCAGAAGTTCTATCCTATGCATCTTGTTCATCGTGATCATAATTACATATACAATTTCTGGCCTCGCGAAGGAGAAAGCATCGCTCAAGCTTGGGGGAGGCTTAAGTCAATGTTATATTCATGCCCCAATCATGAGCTCTCTCGGGAAATGATTATTCAAAAAAATTATGCTCGGCTTTCTCTTGATAATCGCAACCTGCTCGATACTTCCTGTGCTGGTTCTTACATGCTGAAGACTATTGATTTCAAATGGGACTTATTGGAAATAATTAAACGCAACTCTGAAGATTGGGGTTCCGAAGATGGTAAGGAGTCAGGTATGACACCAAAGTTCAATTGTGTTAAATCTTTAATGGATACCGATGTTTTTCGTGGATTTAGCGCTAAGTATGGACTTGACTCTGAGATAGTAGCTTCCTTTTGTTAATCTTTTGCTACTCACGTTGATCTCCCGAAAGAGAAGTGGTTTAAATATAATCCTCCTGTTGAAGTTAAAGTAGTTGCACCTATTACAGTCGAAGAAAAGACTATTACCTATAGTGATCCTATTGTTCCTACCTCTTATGTTGAAAAACCTCCTTTTCCTGTTAGGATAAAGGATCATGCTAAAGCTTCGACTGTTGTTCGTAAGAGTAATACTAGGACTTATACACCTCCTGAGAAAATTAATGTTGAACTTAGTATTGCTATGGTTAAAGATCTCTTGGATGAAGACTTAGATGGGCATGTTATTTCTTTCTTGGGCGAGACTGCTAATATTGCTAGACCTAATACTAAGACACGTAGACCTGTCGTAGGCATGCCTGTTATTTCTGTTAAAATAGGAGATCATTGTTACCATGGCTTATGTGATATGGGTGCTAGTGCTAGTGCGATACCTTATGATCTTTATAAAGAAAATATGCATGACATTGCACCTGTTGAATTAGAAGATATTGATGTCACAATTAAGCTTGCTAATAGAGATACTATCTCACCAATTGGGATTGTTAGAGATGTTGAAGTCTTGTGTGGGAAGGTTAAATACCCTGCTGATTTTCTTGTTCTTACTTCCCCTCAAGGTGACTTTTGTCCCATTATATTTGGTAGACCCTTCCTGAACACTGTTAAATCTAGGATTGATTGTGAAAAGGATGTTGTTACGATTGGCTTAGACGATATGACTCATGAATTTAATTTTGCTAAATTTCGTAGACAAACCCGTGATAGAGAATTACCTAAAGATGAAATAATTGGTCTTGCTTCTATTGCCGTGCCTCCTACTGATCCGTTAGAACAATATTTGCTAGACCATGAAAATGATATGTTTATGAAAGAAAGAAGGGAAATAGATGAATTATTTCTTAAACAGGAACCTATCTTGAAACATAACCTTCCCGTTGAAATTCTTGGGGATCCTCCTCCACCCAAGGGTGATCCCGTGTTTGAACTCAAACCATTACCTGATAATCTTAAGTGTTCTTATCTTGATGAAAAAGAAATATATCCTGTTATTATTAGTGCTAACCTTTCAGAGAAAGAAGAAGAAAGATTATTGAAAACTCTGAAGAAGCACCGAGTAGCTATTGGATATACTCTGGATGATCTTAAGGGCATTAGTCCCACATTATGTCAACACAAGATTTCAGTGGAGAAAAATGCCAAACCAGTTAGAGATCCTCAAAGACGATTAAATCCCAAGATGAAGGAAGTGGTAAGAAAAGAGATACTAAAGCTCCTTGAGGTAGGTATTATCTATCCCATTGCTGATAGTGAATGGGTAAGCCCTGTCCATTGTGTCCCTAAAAAGGGAGGTATTACCGTTGTTCCTAATGATAAAGATGAATTGATCCCGCAAAGAATTATTACATGTTATAGGATGGTAATTGATTTCCGTAAGTTAAATAAAGCTACCAAGAAAGATCATTACCCTTTACCTTTTATAGATCAAATGCTAGAAAGGCTATCAAAACACACACATTTTTGCTTTCTAGATGGTTATTCTGGTTTCTCTCAGATACCTGTGTCAGCGAAGGATCAATCTAAAACTACTTTTACTTGCCCTTTTGGTACTTTTTCTTATAGACGTATGCCTGTTGGTTTATGTAATGCACCTGCTACCTTTCAAAGATGCATGATGGCTATATTCTTTGATTTTTGTGAAAAGATTTGGGAGGTATTCATGGATGACTTCTCCGTCTATGGATCCTCTTTTGATGATTGTTTGAGCAACCTTGATCGAGTTTTGCAGAGATGCGAAGACACTAGTCTCGTCCTGAATTGGGAAAAGTGTCACTTTATGGTTAATGAAGGCATTGTCTTGGGGCACAAGATCTCCAAGAGAGGTATTGAAGTTGATAAAGCCAAAGTTGATGCTATTGAAAAGATGCCATGTCCCAAGGACATAAAAGGTCTAAGAAGTTTCCTTGGTCCTGCCGGTTTTTATAGGAGGTTCATTAAGGACGTTTCTAAGATCTCTAGGCCTCTGACTAATTTATTACAAAAATATATTCCTTTTGTCTTTGATGATGATTGCATAGAAGCATTTGAAATACTTAAGAAAGCTTTGATCACTGCACCTATTGTCCAGCCACCTGATTGGAATTTACCTTTTGAAATTATGTGCGATGCTAGTGATTATGCTGTAGGTGTTGTTCTAGGGCAAAGAGTCGATAAGAAATTGAATGTTATCCGGTATGCTAGTAAGACTCTTGATACTGCCCAGAGAAATTATGCTACTACTGAAAAAGAGTTCTTAGCAGTTGTGTTTGCATGTGATAAGTTTAGACCTTATATTGTTGATTCCAAAGTTACTATTCACACTGATCATGCTTTGCTATTAAATATCTTATGGAAAAGAAAGATGCTAAGCCTAGACTCATCGGATGGGTTATCTTGCTCCAAGAATTTGACTTGCATATTATTGATAGAAAGGGAGCCGAGAACCCGTTGTAGATAACTTGTCTAGGTTAGAGAATGTTCTTGATGACCCACTGCCTATTAATGATAGCTTTCCTGATGAACAATTAGCGGTCGTCAATGCTTCTCGTACTGCTCCTTGGTATGCTGATTATGCTAATTACATTGTTGCTAAATTTTTACCGCCTAGTTTCACATACCAGCAAAAGAAAAAGTTCTTTTATGATTTAAGACATTACTTCTGGGATGATCCACACCTTTATAAAGAAGGAGTAGATGGTGTTATTAGTGCCTGAGCATGAACAGGAACAGATTCTACGTAAGTGTCACTCTGAATCTTATGGAGGACACCACGCTGGAGATAGAACTGCACACAAGGTACTACAATCTGGTGTTTATTGGCCTACTCTCTTCAAAGATGCTCGTAAGTTTGTCTTATCTTGTGATGAATGTCAAAGAATATGTAACATTAGTAGATGTCAAGAAATGCCAATGAATTACTCTCTTGTTATTGAACCATTTGATCTTTGGGGCTTCGATTATATGGGACCTTTTCCTGCCTCTAATGGTTATACACATATTTTAGTTGTTGTTGATTATGTTACTAAGTGGGTAGAAGCTATTCCAACTAGTAGTGCTGATCATACCACTTCTATTAAAATGCTTAAAGAAGTTATTTTTCCGAGGTTTGGAGTCCCTGGATATCTTATGACTGATGGTGGTTCACATTTCATTCATGGTGCTTTCTGTAAGATGCTTGCTAAGTATGATGTCAATCATAGAATAGCATCTCCTTATCATCCATGATCTAGTGGTCAAGTAGAGTTGAGCAATAGAGAGCTCAAATTAATTTTGCAAAAGACTGTGAACGGATCTAGAAAGAATTGGTCCAAAAAACTTGATGATGCATTATGGGCCAATAGAACTGCATACAAAAATCCTATGGGTATGTCTCCCTATAAGATGGTTTATGGAAAAGCGTGTCATTTGCCTCTTGAACTTGAACAAAAAGCATATTGGGCTATTAAAGAGCTCAATTATGACTTCAAACTTGCCGGTGAGAAGAGGTTGTTTGATATTAGCTCGCTTGATGAATGGAGAACCCAAGCTTATGAGAATGCCAAGCTATTCAAAGAAAAAGTCAAACGCTGGCATGATAAGAGGATACAAAAGCGTGAGTTTAACGTAGGAGACTATGTATTATTATTCAACTCTCGTCTAAGATTGTTTGCAGGAAAGCTTCTCTCTAAATGGGAATGCCCCTACGTTATCGAGGAGGTCTATCGCTCTGGTGCCATAAAAATCAACAACTTCGAAGGCACAAGTCCGAGGGTGGTAAACGGTCAAAGAATCAAACATTATATTTCAGGTAATCCTATTAATGTTGAAACTAATATTATTGAAACCGTAACCCCGGAGGAATACATAAGGGACACTTTCCAGAACATTCTAGACTCCGAAAAGGTATAGGTATGTGGTACGGTAAGTAAACCGACTCCAAAACAACTCCAATGGCAATTTTTAGGAAGAAAGAAGTAGTCCGAAAGGGACACGAGGCTCCCACGAGAGTGGAGGGCACCCCCCCCCTTACTGGGCGCGCTCCCTATCTCGTGGGCACCTCGTGTGCCTCCCGGACTCTGTATTCTTGCATATTACATATTTTGGTCGGTAAAAATTCATTATATATACTCCCGAAGGTTTTGACCACCGTATCACGCAAATATACTCCGTTTTCATTTCAAGCTGTTTCCTGTTGCAGTTCAAGAGCTAGATGTCTTCTCAGGAGTCAGTCGGAGAGAGTCGGGTGTCTCATCCAGCACCGGTACCAGGAGCAAATAGCCATGTTCATCACTTTGGACCATCAACGGAGGAGGAGATGGAGGCCGATTTGAAAAGGATAGATGCCATGGAGGAAGATCAAGAAGTTACCTCTCGTCCTCGAGAAGAATTCATGATAGGGGAACTACCTCGCTTGGCTATTCCAACTTCGGTCACCTCTTCCAACTTTAGATTTCTCTCTTATGAAAATATGAAAAAGAGTTTCACTTGTTCTCCAGAAGCTATGCATCATCCTTGGGTAAAAGGAGCTTTGGCCATAACGGGCAAGCTCCGTAAAGAAATTATGGACCTCAAACGACAAGTCAATACGCTCGAGGAGGAGAACCGTATCCTTAAAGGCATCATCGCCAAGAAGATCATGACATCAACCGTGAAGAAAGAGACATAATCACATGGGTATGGGCACTCCCCTTGGCAACTGCCAAGCTTGGGGGAGGTGCCCCGATATCGTATCACCATCACACTCCTATCTTTACCGCTTTATTTAGTTCGATCCTTTTAGTAGTTTCTTGATCTAGTAGACTGAAGTTTTGATATCAAGTAGTTTTGAGTTTTTCTTAGTGATCTCTTTCTGTAATCGAGTCCGTGAGTTATCTATAATAAAGATTAGCGTTGAGTCAAGGGCTTTTGCTTTGCTGCTATGATCTTGAGAAAAATAAAATGAATAAAAGAGTTCATGTTGATCTTGTGGATAGTAATAACTTCACACATAGAAAGTATGAGGCATAAAGGTTGTTGAGAGTTGATAAACGTAGTTTTGTTCATCGTTGCAATTAATAGGAAGAAATAAGGGAAGAGAGGTTCACATATAAATACACTATCACTAGTAGAAAACATGGCTTTCGTCCAGGCCAGTTTAGCCCATTAGTCCCGGTTCAATCCAGAACCGGGACCAATGGAGCTATTTGCCCCGGTTCGTGAGCCCAGGGGGCCAGCCGGGCCACGTGGGCCATTGGTCCTGTTCGTCCGGACCTTTTGGTCCCGGTTGGTGGGACGAACCGGGACCAATGGTCCTGGCTCCTGGCCCACCACTATTGGTCCCGGTTGGTGGCATGAACCGGGACCAAAGGCTTCCCTTTAGTCTCGGTTCAAGCCACCAACCGGGCTAATGGTGCTGCCTATATATAGCCCCTCGCGCAAGAGCAGAGCACACTGCTCTATTTTTTCTGGCCGAGGGGGAGAGGGCTTGGTGGTGCTCTAGCTCACCTCCTATGCACACAAGGTGTTCGATGGAATGCCCGAGCCACACTACTTAAGGTTTCTCCTCTCCAAGCTCGACCGCCAAGCTCCATTTTCCTCAATATTTATCTAGGTTTAGCGTTCCGTCACGCCCCGTCCCGCCTTTCATCGCCGTTGATCACCCGCGCCGATCTCATCGCCCGGCACCACCGTGGTGAGCCTCTTGTTCTTATCTTCTTTACGAAAGGAAAAATATTATTACTTGTTTGTTTAGATAGATACTTGTATTATTTTCTTACTTTTATTATTGCATCTTATATAGTGCGATGGTTTTGGTATCCGCCCCCGTCGGCCCTCGTCCTGTCTATGATTCGGATGTGGTATATATTATCTTTTCATAACTATTGGTTCATTTATTGTTTATGAAAATTATGCCGACCAAGTGACATATATTTTATTTATCTAGGAGGTTGTTGAACCGGAAATTCCAACCGACCCTATTGTCGAGAGGTTAAATTTAGTTGAGGAAGAAAACAATTTCATGAAGGAAAAAATAAAAAAACTTGAGGAGGAGAAGATGATATTGGAGTTGCATGTTGCGGATGTCGTCGATGATCACAAGATCAAGATGGATGCAATGCGCTTGAAGATGAGAAAGATTAGAAAATATGCCATTCATACCGAGACTTGGTATCATTATGCCGTTGGATCAGTTGTTACCTTGGTTGCGATTATGATCGTATTTGTTTTCGCATTGAAATGTTTTACATAGTTTCAATGTATGGTTTAATTAATTTAGATGCTCTGCAGAGCTTTATGTTGTTAGATGAGAACTATGTATGTACTTTGGTTTTATGTGATGATGAACTTCTATTAATTTGGTCACTTAATTATCTATTCATGATGTTACTGTAACGATTTTTGACACACTTAATTGTATATAATGCACGCAGATGAACCGCAATGGATGTACGGTGATGCACACACCTCCGAGTACATTAAGGGCGTGCATGATTTTCTCGAAGTGGCTGAGGCAAACAAGCAGAATGGTTTTATGTGTTGTCCATGCCCTATATATGGGAATATGAAGTCTTACTCTGACCGGAAAATCCTTCACACCCACCTGCTTTACAAGGGTTTCATGCCACACTATAATGTTTGGACAAGGCACGGAGAAATAGGGGTTATGATGGAAGACGGCGAGGAAGAAGAGTACGGTGACAACTATGTGCCCCTGAATACGGTGATGCTTTGAACATCAAGATGCACTGACGATGTGCACGATGGTGCCGGAACGGCGAAGCTGCTGAAGATCAAGAGGAACCAGACGATGTGCCCGATGATGATGATCTCCGCGGGTCATTGTCGATGCAAGGACACAATGCGAAAGTCAAAAGGAGAAGCTGAAGTTCGATCGCATGTTAGAGGATCACAAAAAGGGTTGTACCCCAATTGCGAAGATGGCAACACAAAGCTCGGTATCAGATTAGAATTGCTGCGATGGAATGCAGAGAATGCTGTGCTCGATAAAGGATTTGAGAAGCTCTTGAAAATAATGAAGAAGAAGCTTCCAAAGGATAACGAATTGCCCGACAAGACATACGCAGCAAAGAAGGTCGTATGCCCTCTAGGATTGGAGGTTGAGAAGATACATGCATGCCCTAATGACGCATCCTCTACCGTGGTGCCTACAAGGATCTGAACGCATGCCCGGTATGCGGTGCATTGCTTGATATAAGATCAGACGAGATGACCTGGTGATGTTGACGGCGAGCCTCCCAGGAAGAGGGTTCCTGCGAAGGTGATGTGGTATGCTCCTATAATACCACGGTTGAAACGTGTGTTCATAAACGGAGAGCATGCCAAGTTGATGCGATGGCACAGTGAGGACCGTAAGAAAGGCGGAAGTTGAGAGCACCCGTGACGGGTCGTGATGGAGAAAAATCGAGAGAAATCTTGGGATGAGTTTGCAAAGGACCCAAGGAACGTATGGTTTGCTTTAAGCGCGGATGGCATTAATCCTTTCGGGAGCAGAGCAGCAATCACAGCACTGGCCCGTGACTCTATGTATGTATAACCTTCCTCCTTGGATGTGCATGAAGCGGAAGTTCATTATGATGCAAGTTCTCATCCAAGGCCCTAAGCAACCCGGCAACGACATTGATGTGTACCTAAGGCCATTAGTTGAAGAACTTTTACAGCTGTGGAATGGAAACGGTGTAAGTACGTGGGATGAGCACAAAAAGGAGGAATTTGACCTAAGGCGTTGCTGTTCGTGACCATCAACGATTGGCCCACTCTCAGTAACCTTTCAGGACAGACAAACAAGGGATACCACGCATGCACGCACTGTTTACTTGACACCGATAGTATATACCTAGGAAGCTGCGGGAAGAATGTGTACAGGCCATCGTCGATTTCTTCCGACCAACCATCAATGTCGAAAGAAAGGCAAGCATTTCAAAGGTGAGGCAGATCACGGAAGAAGCCCGCCATGCGCATCGGTGATCACGCACTTGCTATGGTCAATGATTTACACGTAATCTTTGGAAAGGGTCCCGCGGACTAGCTGTTACGAATGACGCCGAGAATCACGCACCCATGTGGAAGAAGAAATCTATATTTTGGGACCTACCCTACTGGAAAGACCTAGAGGTCCGCTCTTCGATTGACGTGATGCACGTGATGAAGAACCTTTGCGTGAACCTGCTAGGCTTCTTGGGCGTGTATGGGAAGACAAAAGATACACCTGAGGCACGACAGGACCTGCAACGCGTGCACGAAAAAGAGGGCATGCCTCCAAAAGCGATATGAAGGTCCTGCCAGCTACGCTCTTACGAAAGAAGAGAAAGAAATATTCTTTCAATGCCTGCTCATTATGAAGGTCCCGACTGGCTTCTCGTCGAATATAAAGGGAATAATAAATATGCCAGAGAAAAAGTTCCAGAACCTAAAGTCTCATGACTGCCACGTGATTATGACGCAACTGCTTCCGGTTGCATTGAGGGCTTCTACCGAAAACGTCCGATTAGCCATTGTGAAGCTATGTGCATTCCTCAATGCAATATCTCGAAGGTGATCGATCCAGAAATCATACCAACGCTAAGGAGTGATGTGGCGCAATGTCTTGTCGGTTTTGAGCTGGTGTTCCCACCATCCTTCTTCAATATCATGACGCACGCGTCCTAGTTCATCTAGTCGACGAGATTGTCATTACGGGGCCCGTATTTCTACACAATATGTACCCCTTTGAGAGGTTCATGGGAGTCCTAAAGGAATATGTTTGTAACCGCTAGGCCGAAGGAAGCATCTCCATGGGCCATCAAACAGAGGATGTCATCGGGTTTTGTGTTGACTTCATTCCTGGCCTTAAGAAGATAGGTCTCCCTAATTGCGGTATGAGGGGAGACTGACCGAAAAGGCACGCTTGGAAGAGACTCAATAATATGCGAGGGACGGATATTCTTGGTCTCAAGCACACTACGCTTCTACGTAACTCTACCTTGGTGACCCGTATGTCGATGAACACAAGAACGATCTGCGCTCCAAACACCCGGAGCGGCGACGATCGGATTACATGTGAACACATCAGGACTTTCAGCAGTTGGTTGGAAACACGTCTCAGAGGTGACATCACTGTTTGTGATGAGCTGTACTTGTTGTCCAGGGGACCATCTTCGACTGTAATGATTTGGAAAGGAGACGAGATAAATGGGAATACATTTTACACGATTGACCAAGAAGAAAAGAGCACCAACCAAAACAGCGGTGTCCGCTTTGATGCAGCAACCGACAAGGGAAATGAAACATATTATGGTTACATAGTAGACATATGGGAACTTGACTACGGAGTAGATTTTAAGGTCCCTTTGTTTAAGTGCAAGTGGGTCAATCTGTCAGAGGCGGAATGTGTAGACCCACGACGGAATGACAACAGTGGATCTGAAAAATCTTGGGTACACCGACGAACCGTTCGTCCTAGCCAATGATGTGGCACAGGTTATCTATGTGAAGGACATGTCTACCAGACCGAGGAAAAAAAAAAAGATAAGGAAGCGAATACATCATACAATGAGCCAAAGCGCCACATAGTTCTTTTCAGAAAAGGGACATCACGGGAGTGGAGGGCAAGACAGTATATGTCTCAAGAGTATGAAAAGTTTCATGAAATTCCCCTTCAAAGTCAAGGCTGACCCAAGCATCTTGATAAACGATGAAGATTATCCATGGTTACGGCGCAATAAGCAACGACACAAGCGAAGAAAAAGTGAAGACTTTCTCCGCAACTATTATGATGATACCATGCCAACTTTGTAATGCATTTAGTATGATACCATTGTCCGTTTTGTACATGCACATGCTATGCCAACTTTTTAGAGTTCATTTGAAAACTATGAATTTGAAAACCTCGCCAACCAAGGGCGCTCACACCGGTTTATAAGCCCGTCCCTCTACACACCGTTTTGTTGTAAGCAGAAACAAAATAAAATAAATAAAGCAACAAACAAAACAAAAAAAGTGTTTTCAAATTTGAAAACTAATGGCACTAACAGAAAGTTTATAATTTTTCTAAAACTAAAAGCAAAAAGAATTAAAAAATAAAGCAAAAAACAACAAAAAATAAATAATGCAAAATGTAACAAAAACTGAAAAAAATAAAAATAGCAACAATAAGTATTTTGTTCTAAGTAGAAACAAAATAAAATAAATAAAGAAACAAAGAAAACAAAAAAAGAGTTTTCAAATTTGAAAACTAATGGCACTAACAGAAAGTTTATAATTTTTCTAAAACTAAAAGCAAAACGAATTAAAAAATAAAGCAAAAGACCAAAAGAAAAATAAACCAAAACCAAAATAAACTAAATAAAGCAACAAATAAAACAAAAAAACAAAAAAAGTGCCACCCTCTTGGGCAGCCACGGCTGAATACGACTAGAAACCCTACCATGGGCAGGATTCAGGCCCATGGAGGCCCGAAGGCCCACAGCACATATTGCACGTTTAGGCCGAAATCCTGCTTTAGAGAGGAGCTCGAGAGGAAGGCGCACCGCACCTTATAAACTGGTGCGGCTCCTCTCAACTAGCGAGGTGGGACAAAACATTTTGGCTGAGGGCAGCACAAGGCCTTTGGTCCCGGTTGGTGGCACCAGCAGGGACTAAAATAACATTGGTCCCGGTTGGTGCCACGACCGGGACTAATGCCTTTAGTCCCGGTTGGTGCCACCAACCGGGACCAAACCGCCGCTTCCCGCCCTTTGGGCTGCTGAAAATTGGCCTTTGGTCCCGGTTGGTGGCACCAACCGGGACTAAAGGTGGCATTGGTCCCGGTTGGTGCCACGACCCGGGACTAAAGCCTTTTCTATATAAGCAGCACTTAGCAGTTTTCGACCAAATCACCCACTTCTCCCCCGACGCCCCCTGCTCCTCCTCATCGCCGTCGCCCCGCGCCCTGCTCCTGCTGCCGTTGCCGCCACCCGTCCCGTCGTCGGGCTTTCGCCGCCCGTCGCCGCCGCCATAAGCGCCGTCAGGCTGCTCTTTCATTCGCCGTCGCCGCCGCCCATGTGAGCCTGACTGCTCAGCGCCATCTGCTGTGCGCGCGCCGCCCACCTGCCTGCCGCGCTTGCCGCCCGTCACATCTGTGACATGCCGTGCACCGCCCATGTCCTTTTAGATTTTTTGTTTTTTGCATTTTTATAAAATGGATATATGTATGTATATATGTTCTCTGTATATATATGTTCATGAATATATGCAAAAGACAGATTTTTAGAAAAAATAGTATTTTTTTCTGTTCATAGATTTTTTGGTGATATTAATTATTGTAAATATGCAAATGTTTGTATATTCATATGAACAATGAATTAGGAAAAACCTTTACTTTTTCTAAAATTTATATTTGATCATTATTTTAAAAAACAAGCAATACTACTTCATGTATTTTTAAGAAGGAAGAAGAAGAAAAGAATGAGAGGAAAAAGGAAATAAGAAGAGGAAGAAAGGAGAAGAAGAGGGAAAGGAAGAAGAGGAGAAATAAATAAGAAGAAGAAAAGGAAGAAGAAGAGGAGAAAGAAAGGAATAGAGGAGAAGAAGAAAAATAGAAAAAATTCTATTTTTTCTTCTTCTCCTCTATTCTTTTCTTCTTCTCCTCTTTTTTCTTCTTCTTCTTTTTCTTCTTCTTCTTCCTTCTTCCTTCTTCCTCTTTTCTTCCTTTTTCCTTATTTTCCTTTCTCGAGGGATAAGAAGAAAAAGAAGAGGAGAAGAAGAAAGAAAGGAATAGAGGAGAAAGAAGAAACTTTGACACGAGGGGGGTACCGATACCCTCCCCATAACATTATTTTCCCATGTATATGTATGTTGCGTCGTTGTCGATATAACGAGGGTGTCGAGGATCGCCGAGGGGTCGAGGGTCGGGAACTAGGGTAGAGGGTCGAGGGTCGTTAAGGGGTCAAGGGTCGAAGGTTTGTGGTCGAGGGTTCCTATAGTGTCAAAGTATTGAAGAAATCCATGGCTTCATCATTAGCCGGAAGTAACCATGGCATGATGGTACAAAGTCCTCCAAAGTTATTCTGGAATGGAGTCCCGGATAGGATAATTTGCCTTTTTGTACGAATCTCAGCAAAGGCCTTTCAAATAATGATATTCGGAAGGTTCTTGGTGAACTTTGTACCAGAAAGTGAATTATCCTATCTGGGACTCCGTTCCAAAATAACTTTGGAGAGCTTCGTACCATCATGCACTACATTTCGCCTAATGATGAAGACATGGTTTTGTTGAATCCTTTGACACTAGGCAACCTCCCGACCCTCGGCGATCCTCCACCCCTTGACCTCGACCGCTCGGCGATCCACGACCCTCTACCCTATCAGCGTGCGTCCGATGCCCACGCCACTTGTGGGACATAGATGTAGTGCTCAACGCCGACCCCTCCCGATAGCTTCAACACATGGGGGCGATACACCCTCCTAGCTTGAAGCGTTCTCGAGGCCACCTAACCCTTGAAGCGTTGTCGAGGCCACCCCAAACCCTAGAGAAGCAGCGTCGAGGCCACTAATATGATTCCTTATTGTGATTAGCTAGCTAGTTCTCGTTTGCCACTAATATATCCATATCTGTCATGTTTGAATAATAATTGCCATGTTGTAAATATTTGTAGAAACTATGGACACCCCCGAGACGAAGCACAAGAAGCGTTGTTGAGGGACATAATCGCACTAGGAAGTGATGCGATACGCTTTCGTTGATGTTTCTCAACGACAATGATGGTCTGGAAGGAGAGGGTGAAGAAGCGGCTGGCTATGATTTACATGGCTCCGATGACCCAATGCCGGTGCAAGAAGGAGAGGGTGAAGAAGTAGACCGTGAGGACGGCTCCGGTGATCACCAAACCGAGTCCGCCAGGTATATATATTAGTTAAGCCTGTCTTGACTAGCTCTCGCCTTTGTTTTGGTATGTACACATATTAATTAACTCTCGTCTTTGTTCTTTTTCTAGCCCTCCGGATCGAGCACAACTTCGGTAAAGAGACGAGGCCGAAGAAAAAGTTGAGCTCGGATGAAAAGTTTGAGATCATACAAATCGTGACGGCCAACCGATTGAACCCTACCGGACAAAGAAGGCATTTGTTGCTCGGTCACGGGGTTACGGTTAGGGACAAGATCGATCAGCATCCACCAACGGTATAAGCCTAAGAACGAAGACCCCGAGGTGTCTTGTGTCAATGATATGCGTAAAAATGATCTTTGGACTGAGCTGAAGTCAAAATTTACCCTACCGCTAGAGGATGATCCGGAGAAGCCAGTAATAGAGCCATTAATCAAGTCTTTTGCTCTTAAGAAGATGGCAGAACTATTCAGGAATTGGAAGAAAGAACTCAATACGTATGTCGAAAAAAATGAGACACCAGAATTCAAGGGCAAATATGAGAAGATCAGAGATGGTGGCCCGCATTTGTGGCCTACAAGACATCGGAAAAGAGTAAAAAGATGTCGGCGACAAACAAGAGAAATGCTGCGAAGAAGAAGCTTCACCATCGCACGGGGTCGTGGCTACCTCAGAGCCCGCCTAAGTGGGCCAAGGCTGAGAATGATCCGCTTGATAAAGGGATCGAACCAGAGACAATGAATCGCTGCACTGCTGTCGGACTTGGTTCTTCGGGCGGCGGATCCTTGGACCCTATAACAGGGAAGTGCATTTGGACAGCATTTAACAATTGGACATAGCACCAAGAGGCTTCAGCATTATATCGAAGCAGCGCAGCAAGGGAAGTTCGTTCTAGACATGGAGAAGGACGAGCTCACAATGGCCCTCGGGAATCCTGAGCACCACAGACGGACACGAGGCACGCCAGTTCGCTTCGTGGAAGGCTGGATTTCGGACGCAGGGGTTACAAAACCCATGAGAGGAGGAAGAAACCGAGCAGAGCCGAATGCAGGCGCTGCATGAAAGGGTAATGGGGCTAGAGGAACGAGAAGAGGAACGAGAAGCAGCAGATCACAACAAACGACCTGCCGAAGCTTCCCCCGAAGCTACCCTGCCATCTCAGCGGAGAAGCAGCGTGGCTTCCACCGAGCTGCTTCAGCCAGAGCAGCATGCCTTGACGGCTCCTGCCAGCTATCCTGTGGATGCTATCACGGATGCTAAAAATTGCCACCTTATGGCGCAATGGAGCAATTTGAAGGTCAAGGCGGCTGTTGGCTCTGTTATCCTACTAAACCCGACTCAACTTTTCACCGCCGGCCGATTCCAGAAGGATATGCTATTGTGATGGTCGATGATATAAAAGAGGGATTTGAGGACCTCCGGCTTGACCACCCTACCGGTGAAGGGGAGTATTGGCTGGGTTCTGCTCTAAAGACTCCATGCCTATGGCGGAAGGATCTCATCAACCTTCCGAACTGACGCCTCCGCCTCCTCCTCCTCCCCCGGCGAGTCGGGCACTCCGCCTCCTCCACCGCCTCCTCCTCGGGCGAGTGACGATCAGGCACTCGGCCGGCTCCTTCTCCGGCGTGGCGGCACTCCGCCTCCTTCTCCGCCTGCGCCGGCGCGCCTGAGAAGCCAGCCTCCTCCTTCTCCGCCTCGTCAGCAAGGGCGGAAGAGACCCGCCGCCGCTCCGGCTGCTCCGGCATGTCGTAGTCCTTCTCCTCCGCCTCGTAAGCAAGGAAAGAAGACGTCCACTCCGCTCTGCCGCTCTGCGTCTAGCAAGACAGCCAAAGGCGGGAGGAGATATGAGTCGGTCCTTCCGTGAAGACTCCAGAAGTTACCGTGACTGAGAGGAGCGAGGAGGAAAACGCGAAGATCGCGCAGACCGAAGTGGATGACTGGTTTCAAGGGTTGAAAGCAAAGACATCCACCTCCGCAGGAGAAGGTAGATCCGTCAAAGCGAAGCGCACTGCTGCCCCGACAAAACCACCCAAGTCTCCGCGAAAGGCAACTATGAGCGCATTATTGGAAAGGCATTTGCGAAGCGGAGAGGTCGGGAAGTACTGCCGCTGATCAAAGGATGAACGAACGACGAGCTGGGAAACAAATTGCCCAGCTCGGCAAACAAGCGGGCAATCGTGCCCCCGCTCAAGGTGCTCGCTAGCGACATCGTTGATCCGAGGATGGTGCCCGGTTATGGCAATCCTGCAGATTACCTGCCTGACGATGTACATTATGATTTCTTGGAGGTGCGAGATACAAAGATACGAGTACGGAAGCCTCTCGTCAAAGATGGAAGCTCTCTATCAACGATGATGCGAAGATTGCATGATTGGTACATGAAAACCTGCAAAGAGTCCGAGGGGAGGAGTACTTTGTATGTGAGAGTTAAAAGGAGCATGACCTCCTTGGAATTGAACTGCTGCCTATTCCATTTGAGGAGTTCTATCAGTTTTTCAATCAATTGGCCCTCGATAAAGCAACGGTCACCTGCTCGTCTGTAAGTAGTACTACTTCATCATTAAGTATCTCTATATAACTCAGCTCTTTCATTGCATGTATTTATAAATATCCTCACTATATTATGCAGATTGAAGATCGTGAAATGAAGAAAAGACAAGTGGGTGATATTGGGTTCATTAACACATATCTCATAGATGCAAATGAGGTTAAATATCGTGTCAAGAAACCGAGGCCAACTTGCTACGATCGTTGGAAATAAACGAACACAAAAATATAATACTCTTTCCTTACAACTACAAGTGAGTGTTATTGTCTTGTGGCATATTCGGTTTCCCTTATTAGTCCAGGTTATAGTAATGTAATATTGATGAGTTATGCATGCGTGCGCAGGTATCACTATATTCTCCTAGAGATTAAGCTTGAGCAGGGAGTAGTAACTGTCTTAGACTCGAGACGAAAAGATCCCAAGGAGTATGCGGACATGACTGAAATGCTCGAGAAGTAAGTTAAATCGATCATTATCCACCATATCAGCAACTTTGTTCATTTCTGATATCAAGTAATTGTTTTCTTTGTATGGCAGGGCTTGGGAAAATTCACCAAAAAGCTCCGGGACTACCGAAGAAGCTGCAATTTAGACACCAAAGTAAGTACTATATAGTAGCATATTCCACGCGCATCTCCTAGTGATTCAAGCGCTAGTTTCATCAATACCATTTAGCATGCTTGCTAATTATCAGTTTGATTGACCTCTGTTTCTTGTAAAGTGGTTGTGGCAGGAACAAGGGAATGATTTCTGTGGATACTACGTTTGCGAGTCCATCCGCAACACGACACTGTGAGAGGGGCTACTCGACAAACAATTTGCAGTGCGTAAATACAAATATTCAAAATTTTATTTTATTACCATCATTTGTGTTGAGTTTCATTCATTCATATATATATATATATATATATATATATATATATATATGTATTGACCCCTTTCTTAAAATTAGATGTTTCGGAAGCGGGATGAACTGCTAGCACCAGATCGCATGCGAGCAATTCAAGAGGAATTGGCGGCATTCTTTCTTGACCACGTGATCGCTGAAGACGGAGAATACTATGTGGACCACGCGTCCGTATTGTCAAAGATAATTATTGTATATATGTAGCCGGTAGTGTCGGATAGATATACGATAACTTGTTGTTCGACCAATCTCTCGGAGAAGGAGAGGTGGTCGATATCACTTCTCTGTATGCATATATGTTCATGACGATCTTCTGTTTGCTTAATTACTAGCTAGCTAGCGTGTCTAGCTAGTCCTCTCTATACGTATGTATAGTACGTAGCGTCGACCAAGCACGGACAAAAGAGAGGACACTTTTCTCTATTAATTAGCTAGCTATAGCACAATATATGAAACACCTAAATTAACCCCCAAAACCCCCAACCCCCTTCCAAAAAAACAAAAACCACAGCCATAGAAATGCTGACCGTGGATGCCTATTGGTCCCGGTTGGTGCCACCAATCGGGACCAAAGGCCCTCTGCCTGGGCTCAGCGGATAGGTTACGTGGAGGCCCATCAGGTCCGGTTCTGGATTGAACCGGGACTAAAGGGCCAGGGTATTAGTACCGACCCTTTAGTCCCGGTTCATGAACCGGGACTAAAGGCCCTCACCAACCGGGTCAATAGGCCCCTTTTCTACTAGTGTATCTTGGACATCTTTTATGATTGTGAGCACTCATTAAGTATGACATGCTAAAAGAGTTGACGATGGACAAGGAAGACAACGTAATGGTTTATGTTTTCTCACATCTCAGTTAAAGTATGTTGTCATTGACCTTCCGAACATGTTGAGCTTGCCTTTCCCCCTCATGCTAGCCAAATTCCCAGCACCAAGTAGAGATACTACTTGTGCTTCAAAATATGCTTAAACCCAGTTTTGCCATGAGAGTCCACCATATCTACCTATGGATTGAGTAAGATCCTTCAAGTAAGTTGTCATCGGTGCAAGCAATAAAAATTGCTCCTTCAATATGCATGACTTATTAGTGCGGAGAAAATAAGCTTTATATGATCTTGTTATGGAAGCAATAAAAGCGACGGACTGCATAATAAAGGTCCATAAACAAGTGACATATAAAGTGACGTTCTTTCGTACTAAGATTTTGTGTATCCAACCCTAAAAGCGCATGACAACCTCTGCTTCCCTTTGCGAAGGGCCTATCTTTTACTTCATGTTCTTACTTTATGCTTTTATTTTGTGCTTGAGTCAAGGTGATCTTCACCTTTCCCTTTTTCATTTTATCCTTGGCAAGCTCCCCGTGTTTGAAAGATCGTGATATACATATCCAATTGGATGTTCGTTAGCATGGGCTATTATTGTTGACATCACCTAAAGGTGAATACGCTGGGAGGCAACAAAATAAGCCCCTATCTTTCTCAGTGTCCGTCACGAAACTCCATAACCACAAGTATTGCGTGAGTGTTAGCAATTGTAGAAGACTATATGATAGTTGAGTATGTGGACTTCTTTGAAAAGCTCTATTGTTGACTCTTTCTGAGGTTATGATAAATTGCGATTGCTTCAATGACTGAGATTATAGTTTGTTAGTTCTTAATGAAGTTTCTGAACCATACTTGATATTGTGAATTGATTGTTACTTGAGCATAAGAAATTATATAATGGAATCTTTATATGTTGCTGTTATAAGAATGATCATGATGCCCTCATGTCCGTATTTTATTTTTATCGACACTTCTATCTCTAAACATGTGGACATATTTTTCGTTATAGGCTTCCGCTTGAGGACAAGCGAGGTCTAAGCTTGGGGGAGTTGATACGTCCATTTTGCATCATGCTTTTATATCAATATTTATTGCATTATGGGCTTTTATTAGACAATATATCTCAGTACTTATGGCTATTCTCTCTTATTTTACAAGGTTTACCATGAAGAGGGGGAATGCCGGCAGCTGGAATTCTGGCTGGAAAAGGAGCAAACGTAACCTATTCTGCACAAGTCCAAAAGTCCTGAAACTCCACGAAACAACTTTTTGGAATTAATAAGAATTTCTGAGCAAAAGAAATACACCAAGGGGCCCACACCCTGTCCAGGAGATAGCACCCCCCCATAGGGCGCGCCCCTATCTCCTGGCCCCCCTGGTGGGCCTCCGGTGTCCATCTTCTGCTATATCATCGCTTTTACCCTGGAAAAAATTGCGGGCAACCTTACGGGATGAAACTCTGCCGCCACGAGGCGGAACCTTGGCGGAACCAATCTAGGGCTCTGGCAGAGCTGTTTTGCCGGGGACACTTCCCTCCGGGAGGGGGAAATCATCAGCAACGTCATCACCAACGATCCTCTCATCAGGAGGGGGTCAATCTCCATCAACATCTTCACCAGCACCATCTCCTCTCAAACCCTAGTTCATCTGTTGTATCCAATCTTGTATCCAAAACCACAAATTGGTACCTGTAGGTTGCTAGCAGTGTTGATTACTCCTTGTAGTTGATACTTATTGGTTTACTTGGTGGAAGATCATATGTTCAGATCTTTAATGCATATTATTACACCTCTGATTATGAACATGAATATGTTTTGTGAGTAGTTACGTTTGTTCCTGAGGACATGGGTGAATTCTTGCTATTAGTAGTCATGTGAATTTGGTATTCGTTCGATATTTTGATGAGATGTATGTTGTCTTCTCCTCTAGTGGTCTCATGTGAACGTCGACTACATGACACGTCACCATTATTGGGCCTAGAGGAGGGCATAGGGAAGTAATAAGTAGATGATGGGTTGCTAGAGTGACAAAAGCTTAAACCCTAGTTTATGCGTTGCTTCGTTAGGGGCTGATTTGGATCCACATGTTTCATGCTATGGTTAGGTTTACCTTAATACTTTTGTTGTAGTTGCGGATGCTTGTAATAGGGGTTAATCATAAGTGGGATGCTTGTCCAAGTAAGGGCAGTACCCAAGCATCGGTCCACCCACATATCAAATTATCAAAGTACCGAACGCGAATCATATGAGCGTGATGAAAACTAGCTTGACAATAATTCCCATGTGTCCTCGGGAGCTCCTTTATCATTATTAGAAGTTGTCCAGGCTTATCCTTTGCTACATAAAGGATTGGGCCACCTTACTGCACCTTATTTACTTTGTTTACTTGTTACTCGTTACTATTTATCTTATCACAAAACTATCTATTACCTACAATTTCAGTGCTTGCAGAGAAACCTTGCTGAAAACCGCTTATCATTTCCTTCTGCTCCTCGTTGGGTTCGACACTCTTACTTATCGAAAGGACTACGGTAGATCCCCTACACTTATGGGTCATCAGCTGGCTGGTATTAGACAGGGCCGGCCCTGGGGCATGGGCGGTGGGGCGGCGGCCCAGGGCCCAGGCGGGAGGGGGCCCATGATGTAGTACATATACATACTAATGCTCAGCAAAAAAATGGTAAAAAAACGAGATGGGCTAGGGCGCGAGGCCCATGCGATCGATTACGAAGCGTTACGCTAGGCCAGCGATCGGTACCGGCTGCTCATTTTCTTTTCCTTCATCTAGGAGTCTGAACGGTTGGTCTCTAATCTCTTCGTCCTGCCTGCCACTCGGCGCTCGGCACCTTGCCGTCTCGGCCGCCGCCGGCTTGCCGCTGCGCACGCCGCATAGCAGTCCGGTAACCCAAAGTCTGCAACGAGCCAACGAGGTAATCCATGATCCATTCCATCCGTCAGTTTCTTCAGCCCATATATGTGTCCATGATCCATCCATGTTCCTGATGACCTAATCCATCCCCCCAGATCCCAATTTGATAATTTCAGTAGTATGTACGTATTCAACTATCCACATGTATGTCTAGGGTTTCAATCATCCGATTATAAATTCTTAATTCTTTGTACCCTCTTTTCTTCATGATTTTAGGACATCATCTTGCCATGTTGCCTAAGAAGAAGATGTTGGTGCTGAAAAAAGGAGAAGAAAGAAAGAAAGTATTATTGCATCAAGAAACGTCCGAAGAAATTTTTTTTGAAGCACTGAAGTATTATTGTTGTCGATGGAGTCAGTTGAATTTGGTTCTTATTTGAGGTAATCATGGCATGTTAGTTTTATTTTGCCATCTTTTTAGTATTATTGTTCTCGATGGAATCGGTTCGAATTTAGTTATTATTGTTGTTGATGGAGTCAGTTGAATTATTATAGTCAAATTTGGTTGAAATTTATATAGGGGCCCATGTCACCGAGTTCGCCTAGGGCCTTCCAAAACACAGGGCCGGCCCTGGTATTAGATGGGGGTAATATGTGGTTTTCGTATGAACTGATTAAAGTGGAGGGATCACCTCAGGATTCCACCAC
This sequence comes from Aegilops bicornis, assembly GCA_021605145.1. Taxonomy (NCBI): domain Eukaryota; kingdom Viridiplantae; phylum Streptophyta; class Magnoliopsida; order Poales; family Poaceae; genus Aegilops; species Aegilops bicornis. The sequence goes on from CM038670.1 coordinate 781,430,661, forward strand.
TGGAGTACTTGAGAACTTGCACAGACGCCTTGGTCCTTGGCCCTTTTGCCTGGTTGCAATAGGGAAACAAGATGCATCTACCACAAATGGCTAAAAAAATATTAGAGGTGGGAGATAAAGGTACCGCTGCTTAGCTGATAGAGAGTCTGCAGGCGGCTCGCCGACCGCAATCGATGGGCGAAGGCGATCTTTCCCGTGCCTGTGCTCTAGTGTCACCTGATCGAAGAACCCCCGAACAGAACGCCGTTGTCGTGTCCCGCCTCCTGCCCTTACCTGCTCCCGTAGCTCATCGGCCCTCCCTGCCAGACTCTGCTCATTGGCTTGGTCGCCCATCACCAAGGCATGGAGGAAAATAACTTTGGTGGTGATTCTGCCCTGGTCGTATAGGCGGTACTCTAGAGTCTGGATCTTGCTGCGGGCCATGAATCTGCCATCGTCCGCGAGACAAAGGGGGCATGGGTTTTGCACTTGATGCGGATGTAGCCGGCCTGTGCAGGGCACTGCTCGTTCGGGATCTTTGTGGCGGCGTTGGGTTGCCTCTCCTTAGCGGGCGGCTTCCGTGCTGAATCTATACCTACTAATAAAAGAAATAGGTATTCTTAGTCTGTCATGCTATTTTTTAGAAAACCCCCTTATGTTTCTGACATTAAACTAGCAGTACATATCAAATGTGTCCTCCTTTTATCCTTTTCATGCATGTCCACTCTTTTTTCTTCTTATATATTGGAGGATAGCGCAACATCTCATCTTTATCGGATCTCCTCTACATTTTCTCTTTTATTTATTTTATAGCGGACATCACATCTTTATTTGGTTCTTTTATTTCTTGTCATGCATGTCCTTATTTATTGGTGTCTCTAACAAATTTATCTTCTATTTGATGTCCAAGTCCAATCTTGATTTTGCTGAGGTGTTCATCCCCAATCTGAATTAGTACCGATATGAAAAAAAGACGGATAATGCATTGTTGATTAACATTGCAGCCTAGGTAGTATTTTTTTAATTGTTAACAGTTAAAATAACATCATATTTAGATTCTACATATTTTTCTAATCAAATTTCATTTATAATATGTTAAATTTGGAGTTACGGTTTAAAAGATATGAGTATTTTAAAAAACATTTGATATATACTGCGGGTTTAATGTCAGAAACATCAGGGGGTTTTCTACAAAATAACATGACAGACTAAGAACACTTATTTCTTCTCCCGTTGCAATGCACGGGCCTTTTTGCTAGTAAAATAAAAAATATCCGTTGCAGTTGGATTTTTTTTTTGCAGAAAAGCCCTCGAGTAAAAAAAGTGAGCAACTAGAAAGAAAGATCAAAAGCAGGTTATAGAGCCTGATTTGGATAAATGTTAAGTTGTTCTACATTAAAATTGGAATACAATGTTAACCGGTTTAAAATTTGTGTGTTTTTGCCAAACTTGTGAAACGATAATAAACACTTGATTTGACCACAAAAAGGCTAGTTTGTGTATCATGGCCAAATGCGAGGCGGTGGAGGATAAAAAAACCTTAATTGTGAGTCGATGGAGACTTGCAACTGCGACAACTATAACAACAAAAACTGTACAACAAAAACTGTCAGTAGAGACGTCGAATTCCATACCTAGGGACGTGTTATTTCACCTCTAGGCAACTGTATAGTTTTAGTAAAGCGTATTTGGAGCGTCTTCCCACGGACCGTCTCAAACCATGCATATAGACACGCTCGCTGAGCGTATTTAGGAAGGTTCAACATTGTGTCTACAAAGATAGAGACGTTATGTTAGACATGCTCATATCACGTCTCTACTCACGTAGACGCGTTTCATTTGTGTCTCGAGACCATTGAGGCGCTTCTGTAAATACATTCATCATGGGCCCAGTACTTTATAGTACGCATACCATCATCATCAGTGCACTTGGACCCACCATCCTCTCTACATAAATCCTTAACAATATTTTTACGTCTCCTGTTTGAGGCTCTGTAATGAAAATACTAAGTATTCTGATCCCCATACTGTAGCCAGTCTACCCTTGACCGCTCCCTGTAATATATTTCTTCACATTCATATAGCTCATGCAAGAAGAAAACCTTGGAACGGCTTAGAACTGCTTCTGTTGGTAGAGGCGCGACAAAAGAAGAACTCTCTGTGGCTTCTCAGCTCCGAGAAGCGCTGCGGCAAGAAGAAATCTGGATCAAACAAAGATCCAGGGTCTAAACTATCCGGGCTGGCGACAGGAATACAAAAGTTTTTCATGCCCGAGCATCACAGAGGAGAAGGATAAATTGGATCACAACTTTGGAAATAGATGATGGTCATATATGTTCAGATCATGAAGAGGTGGCCGACGAGATCCAAAGGTTCTACACGAATCTGTACACCTCTCAAGGTTACAGAGACATGGCGGATTTACTTCAATTTGTCACATCTCGAGTAACAGCTGCAATGAACGAAGCGTTAGAGAAGGACTTTACTGCTGATGAGGTGCGGACAGCTCTGTTCCAGATGGCCCCATACAAGGCGCCGGGTGTCAATGGATTCACTGCTGGATTCTTCCAAAGGCACTAGGACATCCTTGGTGACGACATAACAATGGCCATACTAGAATTTTTGAATGGAGGTGAACTTCCTAGGGGACTAAATGACACTGCCATAACTCTAATCCCCAAGGTACGTAACCCCCAGAAAATATCTCTGTTCCGCCCTATAGCTCTCTGTCCAGTTCTTTACAAAATTCCTGCAAAAGCAAATACCAAACGAATGAGAAGCTTGATGGATGAGGTTATAGGCGATGAGCAAAGCGCCTTTGTCCCAGGACGTCTCATCACTGATATGGTTCTGGTGGCATACGAAAGTATCCATGCAATGAAGAAGAAAAGAAAAGCCAAGAATTCTTCGTGTGCAATTAAGTTGGACATGCTCAAAGCATTTGATAGGGTGAAGTGTCACTACCTAGAAGCGATAATGACCAAGCTGGGCTTTTGTGAGAAATTCGTCAGACTAGTTATGAAATGTGTATCATCAGTGCGCTTCTTTGTAAAGGTTGACGGAGCACTCCTACCATTCTTTCAGCCGGAAAAAGGATTACGGCAAGGGTGGCCCATGTCCCCCTTCCATTCCTAATTTGTGTGGAAGTTTTTAGTTCGCTGATGAACAATCATGGTGGCCCCCATATTGATCGTGGGATTCGCGTGAGTGTACGCTCTCCATGGGTTAACCACCTACTGTTTATCGACAACAGCCTCGTATTTCTTGGCGCAAATCTTCAGAGTGCGCGAAGATTGAACGAGATCATGCGGATTTACGCAGAATGCTCCGGACATGCAGTGAACAAAGCCAAAAGTTCAGTTTACTTCAGTCCGAATGCAAGTCAGCCTGTTCGTGATATAATAAAGCAAGAACTGGGAATTCTTTATGAAGCTTTCACGGAACGATACCTCGGTCTACCAACAACGGTAGGACGCATAACCAGCGGCTCCTTTGACCATATCGATGAGAGAAGCCGCGCAAATATGCAAGGCTGGTCAGAGCGCTTCCTTGCATGCGCAGGAAGAGAGGTACTACGGTAATAAGTAATTCAAGCCATCCCCACCTTCAGTATGACATGTTTTCTGTTGACGAAAAAAGTTTGCAAACAACTTACATCTTCAATGGGAAAATATTCGTGGAGCAGCTCCATCGATAGGCGATCCTTGCATTGGCTATCATGTGAGAAACTGTCAGTACCAAAGGTTCAGGGAGGCATGGGTTTTAGAGAGCTCGAGAAATTCAATCTGGTGCTTGTCAGGAAGCATGGCTGGCGTCTAATAACCCACCCCAACTCCCTTTGCTCTTGTGTCCTCAAGGGGAAATATTTCCCAGACTGTGACTTCATGCAGGCCAATGCCCCATCCTCCTCATCAGCGACATGGAAAGCTATTATTGCGGGAAGAATGGCACTGCAAGCGGGATTGGTCAAGCGTGTTGGAAACGGTGAATTAATCTCTATCTGGAATGATCCCTGGATCCCCACTTCCACTTCCCTCAAGCCCATGGGGCGGCTAGGGAATGATCCACTCGAGCGTGTCTCGGAGCTTACTGATTCTAATACAGGGACCTGGGATTGTGAAAAAAGTACGACAGAACTTTCTTGCACCTGATGCAGAGGCCATATTAAACATCCCTATTCGGCGCAACGGTGGAGTAGATTTCTTGGCATGGGCCTTTGAAAGATCTGAAGAGTACACTGTAAAATCAGCCTACCGTACTCTTGTGACTCAGAATGAGCGTCGAGCTCTAGAGGAAGGGACGGTAGAGGGAACTTCAACTTCTCAAAAACAGTTGTGTGTTGCTCTATGGAAACTCAAAGTGATCCCAAGAGTTCATGCTTTCATGTGGAGAGTTCTCGGAGGGATACTTCCTGATTACGCCAACATGAAATACCGTCATATCCGCACTAACTCTCTGTGCGAATTGTGCAAAGCAATGGATGAAGACCTCTTCCATGCATTGGTTCATTGCTCACACGCGCAAGCTTTCTGGTCTGCAGCAAAGGAAGTCATTGGTCTCAAACTTCCAGGGCTGCATCCTGACACATGGGCGCGAGACTTAGTGGTTGACACTAGATTCTTAGACTTGGACAGATGCAAGATCATTGCATTCATTCATTCGATCTGGACCTCGGGGAACAGCTGGACACATGATGAGGAAGGTTATGACCCCGCCCAAGCAATCAAATGGGCTCGAGATGAACTAGCTATACTCGACATGCCTCCGATCCAGCGACAAAGCACGAGGATTCAGAAGTGGAACCCACCCCAGCTCAGGTGGATCAAAATCAACACGGATGGTGCACTTGACACTCAACTCCGGGTGGGAGGCGCGGGAGGAGTTCTCCTAATCTCCTCCAACTCCAACTAGGGTAGCACATGACCTGACTCCTGAGCGAGCTCCCATGACTTAGCCCCCTGTCCCTGCCGCATCACACACGGGTACAGACGTACAGTACATGGGAAATTTGATAAGCAATAGCCTGATTCTTTTATTTGGATATTTTGTTTAGTTTCATACATCCGGTGATCAGTCCTGCTAGTGAAGTAGTGATAAATAATAGCCTGATGATTTGATCATATGCAAATTGCAATATAGATAGTCATGGGCAAGGAAAATCAGACTGAAAGAAGCATTGATTTGGTCTTTAAAAGAAAAGGAGATGGCATATCTTCTAGCTCAATCTTGTGACAGGTCCTTATGATTCATAATTTGGAAAAAAAATCCTCTCCTTAGTCCGGCCCACCCAACTTTTCTGATCCTAGATGATCACTGATCCACCCTTGTAAAGCACCCAAGTACTTTGTCATGATCCTGTGCTCGAGTAGTTTAAGATCCTCTTGTAACTTGAATTTCCACCAGTGAACACTTGGAACTTCCTTTCTATGTTTGACTTTGAATAATCTGGTTTGGAAACTTTTTTTTCTGGGGTAAAGGGGATTGTATTAATTAAGTATAGGAAATGTTACAATCCCTAAGGATGAGGTATAGAATAGACTCAGGACCTGCTCCTAACCATACCACAGTACGACTCTCTTCATGGTCGAATTTTGCAAGCAGGTGGCTTGCATGGTTCTGGGCTCGGGGTATCTTTTTCAGGCTTGTACACCGGTCTGAAGCCATACGATGCTTGATCTCACCCACAAGCTGGTAGAGAGCAGAGCCATTCCGTCTGGGACTATTAACCATAGCAACGAGCACCGCTGAATCAGGCTCCACCACAAACTCATGTGCACTCCACTGCATCGCCAGATTAATTCCTTCCAGACATGCACTCATTTCAGCTTTTAGCGCCGAACTGCAGCAATGGAGGACGTGGCAAGACGAGAAAATTATCTGGCCCATACAGTCTCTCAGTATCATTCTGGCGCCCGCCGCCCCTGTCGTGGGGATGAAGGAGCCATCCACATTTAATTTGACCACCCCGGCTGGTGGTTTCATCCAAGGAATTGGCTCATCTGGCTACTGGTTTGGAAACTTTGAATTTGTAGTATCATGAATTGTGTGAACCCTAATTGTGATGTTGGATTTAATCTGTGTATAAATATGTAGTTGAAATGTAAACTAAAACTAGAAAGATTTGGCGATTTTTTTTAGGAAGTTAAGCTTAGCGGATCGGCTGGGAATCGCTTTTATTTAGCAAACCAAATATAAGGAGTTAAAAGATAAAGGTAGTATAAAGAGCTAAATTATAAGGGACGGATTAGAGATGGTTAAAGCCGTTAAGGTCAAAGCTTCTTGGACCATCTCCCACTTTTCAACTTACGTAGAAGTGCTACTACCATTAGAGTTCATAAACTTGATAAGAAATTTGGCAGGTCCAGAAATTTGTAAAGTACTTTCACTTCCACACTTTCACCACCTTTTGCAGGCGAGGTAAAATATATACGAGATATAAAACAAGGTTCCTATGTTTCCTAAATAATCATGATACTCAACTTCCACGCAGTCACAACGGTAGCAACACATATGGCGCTAGGGCCCAGAGGCCTGATGCAGCCGAGCGGGATGGAGGTGTGGTTGGTGCAGAATGCTGATTGGATGAATGCAACGATGGGCGACGCAGAACAACGGGCGGATAGATGTGCAGATGACGGTCGTCGGGCCGCAACGTCGTGCGAGGCCGCCTAGTCGGTGAGGAGGCTGGGTAGTTCCTCCGGTGTCGGAGCAGAGGCGCGCGAGGACGACGGGTGACGACAGACGATGCAAACCGATCTTAGATCAGAAAAAACAAGAAAGAAGCGTCGATCAAGACGACCGACGTGATAGCGAAAAACTCAGATCAAGGACCAGGAAAAAGACTCCCTAGGCAGCCGATCAACACATCCGGCGGACGAAACCTAGGTACAGGCGGCGTGTCCCCCGGTGGTGATCATGGAGATCGGCCGTTCCTGGGGCGGCATAGTGAGGAAGCGGTGACGGCGGCTAGGGTTTTGGATCGGGGTAGGCCGATACCATGAAGAGGGAACAGAGAGGAAGATTGGTGGAATGGATTGTTTGTTGTTTGAGCCTCATGGGCATATATATAGATCACCTTGGAGTACAAGATAAGCTAAAATCCTAGTCTATCCTATGTTTCCTAAATAATCACGATACTCAATACCTCCGTTGGCGTTGCTATGTGGATGAGCTGGCTGATCGCCAGGAGGAGGACCACCAACTTCATCAGTGATGCACACGGCCGTCAACACTCCATAACTCTGGCACCTCTTGGCCCATTTAGATTCCCTCGTCGGACGACACCACTCCGCATATCCTTTCTGCCACCATCGCGAGCTTTTCGATGAATAGGGACACCGCCGAGCTTCCTTCCGTTGAAAATGGAACTGGCGGACAACAACGATGGCGTAGAGCACCCGCAGAGGAGCTAATGCCGCCGGAATCACGACAACGTCGGATGACCTTAAAAAAACCAGAGTTGGTCGGCGACGGGCTTGGTCTGTGACGGGTGAGCACAGCTTGGAGGAGAATCATGCTCCTTGAAGCCTTCAGGCCATGCCCTTAGTCCCGATGCCCACCAGCAGCCTACTCGTTGCCGCACCGTCGCCTGCAGCCGCTTTCAGCTCCTGTGCTAGCAAAGTGTTCGACAAATTGCCTAGGTAATTTTTTGTTTTCTTCATTGTTGTTTAACTCTTTTGCAATAAAATTCAACACGAAATATTGCAATTAGTAGATGAAGAGGTTAAGTGAGATATTCTTCCATGCCTCTTCGCCTGAGGAAGGGGAAGAAGATGGAGATGATTTTGGGATGGCCATTCTCGTGATTGTTCACGATGACTCTTAGCAACTGAGACCAGGATCACCGTCTAGTCGCTCATATATCAATTGTGGTACAGCAGAAGGCCATGCCAAGATTGTCAAGAATTACTTTGCGCCCAATCCAATCTATATGAAGAAGTTTTAGGTGGCGATTTTGAATGCATCAAAGTCTCTTCAACACCATTGGAAAAGCTATTGAGTATCATAATCGTTCGTTTAAGTAGGAGTGCATCGGGAGAAATAACTGTGAGTTCTTTTATGACTGCTGGAATCGCCGCATATTCTTTCTGCCACCATCGCGAGCTTATGGATGAATAGGGCTGATACGTCTCCGTCGTATCTATAATTTTTTGTTGTCCCATGCCAATATTCTTCAACTTTCATATATTTTTAGCAACTTTTTATACTATTTTGTGGACTAACATATTGATCCAGTGCCCAGTGCCAGTTCCTGTCAGTTGCATGTTTTATATTTCGCAGAAAACCAATATCAAACAGAATCCAAACGGGATAAAAACGGATGGAGAATTATTTTGGAATATTTGGGATTTTCCGGAGGAAGAATCAACGCGAAACAGTGTTCGAGGTGGCCACGAGATAGGGGGGCGCGCCCCCCTCCCCCTGGGCGCGCCCTGGGCTCTCGTGGGCCACCCGTAAGGCGGTTGATGTCCTTCTTTTTCTGAAAGAAAGCTAATTTTATGAGAAAAATCTGGGCGAAAGATTCATCCCAATCGGAGTTACGGATTTCCGGATATTTAAGAAACGGTGAAGGGTAGAATCTGCAAACGCAGAAACAGAGATAGATCCAATCTCAGAGGGGCTCTCGCCCCTCCCACGCCATGGGAGCCAAGGACCAGAGGGGAAACCCTTCTCCCATCTAGGGAGGAGGTCAAGGAAGAAGAAGAAGAAGAAGGGGAGCTCTCTCCCCCTTGCTTCCGGTGGCGCCGGAACGCTGCCGGGGGCCATCATCATTACCGCGATCTTCACCAACACCTCCGCCGTCTTCACCAACATCTCCATCACCTTCCCCCATCTATATTCAGCGGTCTACTCTCCCGCATCCCGCTGTACCCTCTACTTGAACATGGTGTTTTATGCTTCATATTATTTTCCAATGATGTGTTGCCATCCTATGATGTCTGAGTAGATTTTCGTTGTCCTATCGGTGATTGATGAATTGCTATGATTGGTTTGAGTTGCATGTTTTATTATTGGTGTTGTCCTATTGTGCCCTCCGTTCGCGCAAGCGTGAGGGATCCCCACTGTAGGGTTTGCAATATGTTTATGATTTGCTTATGGTGGGTGGCGTGAGTGACAGAAGCACAGACCCGAGTAAGTACGTTGTTTGCGTATAGGATAAAGGGGACTTGATACCTTAATGCTATGGTTGGGTTTTACCTTAATGAATCTTTCGTAGTTGCGGATGCTTGCTAGAGTTCCAATCATAAGTGCATATGATCCAAGAAGAGAAAGTATGTTAGCTTATGCCTCTCTCTCAAATAGAATTGCAATAGTGATTACCGGTCTAGTAACATAGTAAATTGCTTAGGGACAATTCCACAACTCCTACCACCACTTTTCCACACTCGCTATTTTACTTTATTGCTTCTCTATCTAAACAGCCCCTAGTTTTTATTTACGTGTTCTTTATTATCTTGCAAACCTATCCAACAACACCTACAAAGTACTTCTAGTTTCATACTTGTTCTAGGTAAAGCGAACGTCAAGCGTGCGTAGAGTTGTATCGGTGGTCGATAGAACTTGAGGGAATATTTATTCTACCTTTAGCTCCTCGTTGGGTTCGACACTCTTACTTATCGAAAACTGTTGTGATCCCTACACTTGTGGGTTATCAAGACCTTTTTCTGGCACCGTTGCCGGGGAGTCATAGCGTGGGGTGAATATTCTCGTGTGTTCTTGTTTGCTTTATCACTAAGTAATTTTTATTTTGCTGTTCTAAGTTGTTCTCTATCTTTAGTTATGGATATGGAACACGAAATACCAAAAAAATTAGGTGTAGTTGCTACTCATGGAGATGGGGAACCTCCTAAAACACTCGATGCTCGTTATGTTCAATATATTATGTACTACTTTAATAATCCTGAGAAAACCCCATCCAATTATGTTATGGGAGTAATGTTGGATCAACGTGATTACTTTAGGGATTATCGCTTGACACAAAAAGGAAAACTATTACGGGATCAAATTCAAATGTTGAAGTGGTATGCTAGGCAACTATGCTTGAGATATGATTATACTTGTTGCTTTAGGATGAGGGCTCCACACCTTGACTTTTCGTGCAAATTTAATGATGATAAAACCTTTGCTTCTTATGCTAATGGTATATATGATTACTATGATGTTGAAAAAATTGAAGAATTTGTTGCTTTTATGGGTGCTTATGAAATAGAATCTTTGTTTAAAACGTGTGAAAATTTTGATGATGCGGTTTATAGACCTGAAAATTTTGTTATACTTAGATATTGCTATGAGAATTATGAATACAATTACAATATTAAAACTTTTATTGAGGAAGTCAACGCTGTCCAAGAAGAGACTAATAGTTTGCAGGAGTCTATGGAAGAAGAAATTGATGAAACTGTGAGCTCATTGGATGAAAAAGATGATGAGGAGAGCGAAGAACAAAAGGAGGAAGAGCGGATTAGCTACCCGTGCCCACCTTCTAATGAGAGTAACTCTTCAACTCATACATTGTTTAATTCCCCTTCGTGCTTACCGAAGGATGATTGCTATGGTGATTGCTATGATCCCTTGAATTTGTTTGAAATATCCCTTTTTGATGATGCTTGCTATGCTTGTGGCCAAGATGCCAATATGAATTATGCTTATGGAGATGAACTTGCTATAGTTTCTTATGTTAAATATGAAATTTTTGCTATTGCACCCACGCATGATAGTCCTATTATCTTTTTGAATTCTCCCTACTACACTATATCGGAGAAGTTTGTGCTTATTAAGGATTATATTGATGGGTTGCCTTTTACCGTTGCACATGATGATTTTGATAGATATAATATGCATGTGCTTGCTGCTCCTACTTGCAATTATTATGAGAGAGGAACTACATCTCCACCTCTCTATGTTTCCAACACGATGGAATTGCAAGAAACTGCTTATACTATGCATTGGCCTTTACTTGGTTTCATGAATTGTTCTTTTATGACATGCCGATGCATATGAAGAGAGTTAGACTTAGTTGTTGCATGATGTATGTTACTTTGTGCTCACTACTAAATTACAAATTATTGTTAATTAAAATTGGCTTTGATATACCTTGGGATCCGGGTGGATTCATTACTTGAGCACTATATGCCTAGCTTAGTGGTTTTAAAGAAAGCGCTGCCAGGGAGACAACCCGGAAGTTTTAGAGAGACATTTAAGAGTCATTTATTTCTGTTGAGTGCTTTTATATAGTTTAAAAACAAAAAGATAAAGAGGGGAACCTAAAAACTTTTCAAAAAGGAAAGTGAAAGTGAGAAAGATAAGCATTGTTGAAGTGGGTACTAGCCTTGAATTTTGTTCATGCTCACGGAAACTCTGTGAATCTTGATTACAGAAACGTTTCATCAAAAATAATTATCCCCTTGTATAATTCCATTGTATCATAAAAATAATGTGCCAAGGTTTGCCTTTAGGATGTTTACAATGCGTGTTGGTTTGTACGGTGCAGGACAGACACTTTGGCTGTAGTGCGCGATTTTACATTTTTAACTAGAACGTCAAACGGTTCTGATTATTTTTGCACTGTCTTTCTGTACAACTTGTTTATTTTTCCTACTTTTGGTAGAATGTTTGGGGTAACAGAAGTATGGTGAATGTTCAGATTGCTACAGACTGTTCTGTTTTTGACAGATTCTGTTTTTGATGCATAGTTTGCTTGTTTTGATGAAACTATCAATTTATATCAGTGGATTAAGCCATGGAAAAGTTATATTATAGTAGACACAATGCAAAAACCAAATATGAATTGGTTTGAAACAGTACTGAGTGGTGATTTGCTTTATTATATTAAAGGCCAGTTCTTTTGGGCAATTCTCTGAAAATTGACCCCCTCCCCAGGTTCTCCCAGAATTGCCACTTCATCTTTTTTTACAATTCCTAGATAGTTAAGACCTAGTTCGCTAGGAATTGTAAGAAAATATAGTGGCAATTCTGGGAGAAGCTGGGGAGGGGGTCAATTCTCAGAGAATTGCCCAAAAGAACTGGCCCTAACGGATCTTACTGAGTTTTCTATTGAAGTTTTGTGTGGATGAAGTGTCTAAACGAGGAGGTTTCGATATGAGAAAAAGGAAGAGAGACAAGAGCTCAAGCTTGGGGATGCCCGAGGCACCCCAAGTAAATATTCAAGGAGACTCAAGCGTCTAAGCTTGGGGATGCCCCGGAAGGCATCCCCTCTTTCTTCGACAAGTATCGGTATGTTTTCGTATTCGTTTCGTTTATGCATTATGAGCAAGTCTTGGAGCGTCTTTTGCATTTAGTTTTCATTTTTCTTTTATGCACCATGCTGGTATGAGATAGTCCTTGGTTGATTTATAGAATTCTCATTGCACTTCACTTATATCTTTTGAGTATGGCTTTATAGAATGCTTCATGTGATTCACTTATATCATTTGAAGTTTGGATTGCCTGTTTCTCTTCACATAGAAAACCGCCATTTGTAGAATGCTATTTTGCTTCACTTATACTTGTTAGAGCGTGGGCATATCTTTTGTAGAAAGAATTAAACTCTCTTGCCTCACTTATATCAATTTAGGGAGATTACAGGAATTGGTCATTGAGGAAGTCCTGGATTAGGGGGTGTCCGAATGGCCGGACTATAGCCTTTGGCCGGACTCCTGGACTATGAAGATACAAGATTGAAGACTTCGTCCCGTGTCCGGATGAGACTTTCCTTGGCGTGGAAGGCAAGCTTGGCGTCTGGATATGTAGATCTCCTTCCATTGTAACCGACTCTGTGTAACCCTAGCCCTCTCCAGTGTCTATATAAACCGGAGGGCTTTATTCCGTAGGACGAACAACAATCATACCATAGACTAGCTTCTAGGGTTTAGCCTCTTCGATCTCGTGGTAGATCAACTCTTGTACTACCCATATCATCAATATTAATCAAGCAGGAGTAGGGTTTTACCTCCATCGAGAGGGCTCGAACCTGGGTAAAAACATCGTGTCCCTTGTCTCCTGTTACCATCCGCCTAGACGCACAGTTCGGGACCCCCTACCCGAGATCCGCCGGTTTTGACACCAACATTGGTGCTTTCATTGAGAGTTCCTCTGTGTCGTCATCTTTAGGCCCGATGGCTCCTCCGATCATCAACAACGATGAAAGGATCGATATAGTTGACTAGAGGGGGGTGAATAGGCAACTAACAATTTTTAAGCTTTTCTTTACCAATTTAAACTTTGCAATAATAAAGGTTGTCTAGATGTGCAACTACGTGGACAACCTATATGATGCAAACAACACAAGCACAAAAGCAAGCAAGGATAGGAACACAAATAAGCTTGCACAAGTAAAGGGGTAAGATAACCAAGAGTGGAGCCGGTGGAGACGAGGATGTGTTACCGAAGTTCCTTCCTTTTGAGGGGAAGTACGTCTCCGTTAGAGCGGTGTGGAGGCACAATGCTCCCCAAGAAGCCACTAGGGCCACCATAATCTCCTCACGCCCTCGCACAATGCAAGAGCCGTGATTCCACTATTGGTGCCCTTGAAGACGGCGACCGAACCTTTACAAACAAGGTTGGGGCAGTCTCCACAACTTAATTGGAGGCTCCCAACAACACCACGAAGCTTCACCACAATGGAATATGGCTCCACGGTGACCTCAACCGTCTAAGATGCTCAAACACCCAAGAGTAACAAGATCCACAAGGGATAAGTGGGGGGAATCAAATATCTTGTGGTGGAAGTGTAGATCGGGCCCATGTCACCCAATCCCGAGCAAATCAACAAGTTTGATTGGCTAGGGAGAGAGATCGGGCCAAAAATGGAGCTTAGAGAAATAATGGAGCTTGGAGAGAGAAGAGGTAAGTCAACTAGAGGTAGAAGACACCCCTTATATAGTAGAGGGAAAAATCCAACCGTTATCCACACATTCACCCCGCGACGCGCGGTACTACCGCTCCAGGGGCGCGGTACTACCGCAAGGCTGCACGGTACTACCGTGGCGGACCATGGTACTACAGCGGCAAAGAAGACGAAACTAGCGACTACGGGCAAGATTACTACCGCTATGCCGGTACTACCGCTCCCCTTGCGGTACTACCGCAAGGCAGGAGAGTCACGGCACAGGAAGGGCTCGGATGAAATAAATTACATCCGTGCCAACTTCAAATCGCTATGCGGTGGTACAAAAATCGACGCGGTACTACCGCTCCCGAGGAGCGGTACTACCGTTCTATGGGCGCCTACTACCGTGAAACTACGGTACTAGGTAGGAGGGCCACGGTACTATGGCTCCTAGGGAGCAGTACTACCGTGGGCCCCCGCGGTACTACCGCGCTGGACGAGCGGTACTACCGTGGGGGGCGCGGATGTAAAAAATTACATCCGCCCCTACTACCGCACCGGAGCGGCACTAGGCCTGGGAGCCGCGGTACTACCGCTCCAGAGGAGCGGTACTACCGTGACACCCAGCGGTATTATCACAGGTACTTGCGGTACTACCGCAAGTACATCAGTAGTCGCCAGATTTCCACACAACCAAGATAACGAAGGGAAGCTCCAAAAAGCAGGGAAAGGAGGGACAAGTGTACGTGTTGATTCCACCCAAACCTTTTCGACGCGGACCCCCTCTTAATAGTACGGCTCTCCTATGACTCAAATCCACCAAAAAGAAACGTAGGACGACGCCGTCTTCAATAGTCTCCGAGGGGCACCGAATCGTCACGTGCCTAGAGATGAACCATCTGAGGAACTCCATGCACACGATTAGTCCGCAAAAGTATCGTCATCAATCACCAAAACACTTACGGGATAAATATGCCCTTACAATCTCCCCCTTTTTGGTGGATTGATGACAATACGGGATTTGCACAATGGTACAATAATATAGAGTAAGGGCAAACCCCTCCTCTCCAAAATATAGACGGGCTCCCTCTAGACGTGTGCACTTTGGATGAATGTGTTGGACTGCATAGCACACGTACTAGGATCACCACTCCCCCTATATTTTAGAGACAAAGGCCCAAAGAATAACATCTAAGCAACATATAGAACAATATAACACAAGCTTGCAAAGATAGATAGAGTGCATATGTCTTACACCATATGAAGGAAAAGCAACTAAAACGAGGTTCAAACGAGGTTCAACCGAGAACGCAATAAACACACCAAACGCGAACACGACACAAGACTTGCAAATCCCTACGCTCTCTCCCCCTTTGGCATCAAGACGCCAAAAAGGCAGAGAGGACACCTACACACAAGCGGTGGCTCAAGCAGGGGGAACTCGTCCCAACCCTCTCCGTCAGACTCCTCAAGGCAGGGATGGACTCCTCGACGTCCTCCTCAGAATCATTCCACTTGTAGCCTTGCTTCTCCATCCACTCGGCCTCTGGAGTGATGTGCTCCTCAGACCCGCCAGACACATCCTCACCATAGAGCTTCAAGATCTTCCTGTCCCGGCGACGACTCTCCTTAGATGCCACGTGAGTCCTGTACTGCCCCTTGGCTTGCATGCAGAAAAGAGTCTTCATCTTGTCCTTCAGCTTCGTGGACCATGAAGGCATAGAGGAGCTCTGGGAAGGCCTAGCAGCATGGCCCTCAGCAACATTCTCGGCGCCAGCATCCTCCTCTCCAACAGCAGCCTAGCAGCAGACGCCTCGGCATGAGTAGTAGTGTTGGCCCAGTTGGGTTTGACACGCAGCATGATGGGGTCATGGCGAATCCAGTCGAGGGCAAGGAACTCCTCACCAGGGAACATCTTCTCCTGTGTCCTCGAGATCAGCAGAAACAGATAGGGCCCGTAGATAGGCACTTTGCGGTTGAACACCGCAAACCGAAGCTCACACCACATGATGTGTGAGATATCAAGTGGCTGAGTCTGAGACAAACGAGCCTCCTCGCAGATGAGCATCATATCCACCATATAGGCATGGACCTTGTCCTTGTCACCAATGCGAGGGAACAAGGAGTTGCGGAAGATGCGGTACATGATATCCAGAAAGGTTGAGCACCAACCCTATCTTGCCACTTGGAAGCGTCTTCTCAACATAGTACGGTGCAAGCCTGTCCTTGTTGGCAGAGTCAGGGTTGGCATGGGGACGAACACCCACGGGAGAGTCGAGCCCGTCATCAGGAACTTGGAGCAAATCCATGAACTCCTTCCAGGTAGCAGTCAGCTTACGGCCATTGGTCATCCAGGTCATCCTCCTCTCCTCATATGGGTGAAAGTAAACTGAAGCAAAGAACTGACCAATGAGCTCAGGATCATTGTCAAGGTGAAAGGATATCACATGCTCAATGCCAAACTGCTCCACCAAGTCCAGAGCCTCTCCAAAGTAGGCACGGAACTTATCCTTCCTCAAGTGATGCATGTCAGTCCACTTCACATCCACATAGGTATTCTGCTTGTTCTTGATGACATCCAGATAGACGTTGGTTTGATGCTTGTTCCAAAACAGCTCACAGCCCCTGACAGAGGAACGAGGGGTCACGTACGGATCAATTTGCCTGAGACAGACGTAGTCAGATTGGGGCATCTCATCCATGCCCTTGGCGGGCTCCTTGAACTTGCTGGTAGTTGTCTTGACATGGCGCTTGGGGGCAGAGGAGGAGCCCTCTGGTGCTTCACCGGGGTTGTGCAGACGCTTGGAGCCAGTGTCACGGCTGGGATTGGACCGGCGAGAGCCACCACCTGAGACACACACGCAAAACACCAAAGACGCAAAGAAGATCAATGCAAAGGCCACGATAAAGCACAAGAAACACATAGGAGACATATGAGAAACTTGGCATGCGATAGGTGTGAGGCACGGTATGACTGCCACTGCCTGCGGCACTAAAGCATTAGTACTGCTCCAAACGCGGTAGTACCGTGCGAGGTCACGGTAGTACCGTGGTTGGAGCGGAAGTAGAGCTTTAGTGCCGCACAGAGCGCGGTAGTACCGCACCCGAAGGGCGGTGTAGTACCATGCAAGCGGTAGTACCGCTCCATACGGGCGGTAGTACCGCGTCGCAGCAGATCCAACTACCAATTTGAATCTGAAAAGAACCGCGAAACACTGGCGGTGCTTCAGTGATCAGATCTAGCGCATGACAACAATACACATATAAATCCTATGCAATACCACACTCCTTCATCCTATTCTTGCAGAGATGAAGCCTATCAATCTCAAGAACACACAAGCCTCCCAAAACCTAGAAACACCAAACACCATCAACACGGAGAGGGAGTTGGGGAAAAACACAGGTCCATAGCAAGAGCACGTGGTGGGGAACGATCCCACCGGTCGGAATCACGGGAGGGCAGCCGGTGGAGGAGATCCGGCGAAGGACGCCGGCTCCGTTCTTGAGCAAGGGAGAGAAGGAGGCGGCGTGGGGAGAAGGCATCGAATGGGTATGGGGAGTTAGAACTCCCCCTGCCCGTCCTTATCCCCACGCCCTCGAACCGTCGCGGTAGTACCGCGTATCATCGCGGTAGTACCGCTCGGGCGGAAGTTTCGCACCGAGGCGGTAGTACCGCTCAACCGGGCGGCAGTAAAAAATCGGGCGGAAGTTTCGCACCGAGGCGGTAGTACCGCTCAACCGCAAGTGGTAGTACCGTGGCAGGCTGCAGTAGTACCGCAGCTGGCCGCGGTAGTACCGTGAACTCAAGTCACCGAAAGTTTCAGAAAAAATAGAAGAGGGCCTTCGCAAAAAAAAGATTCACACACAAGAAACCACAAACTCTAGCACAAACCAGAGGCAGAAGACAACAAGAAACCACCAAACGACAAGGCCTCTCAAGGAGAGAGGGCGGTGGCCGAAGCCACCTATGTTTGAGTGGGATGGTATGGCACCGCGAAGAATTATCCTTGGGCCCATGACCAAAACTCGTCTTTGGAACACAAGTACCATAAAAATGGCTAATGTGAAAGAGGTGATCGATTTATGCATAATGGGGAGGGAGAGTTCATTGAGAGAACAACACTCCCCTATGTCCATGCCTACACCTAAACTAGACAACAAGTTGAGTGTGGTGGGGAGTGCACGGCTCAAGTCACATTGCTCAAATCAATGATATTTAGTTCATGCCTTAACTCATGAAATCTTGCTACATCTAAGGGCTTCGTGAATATATCCGCAAGGTTATCCTGAGTGTTGACATACTTGAGCTCGATCTCCCCTCGCCTAATGTGATCCCGGATGAAATGATACCGAATCTCGATGTGCTTCGTCTTGAAGTGTTGCACAGGGTTGAGTGAAATCTTGATGACACTTTCATTATCACACCAAAGAGGCACTTTGTCACAAATGACACCGTACTCCTTTAAAGTTTGCCTCATCCATAGGAGTTGAGCACAACAACTACCGGCCGCTACATATTCCGCTTGGTGACGAGAGAGACACACAACTTTGCTTCTTGGAAGACCAACTTACCAAGGAGCAACCAAGAAATTGGCACCCTCCTAAGTGGACTTCCTATCCACTTGGTCTCCGCCCAATCGAATCCGTAAATCCTTCAAGCTTGAAGTTTGCTCCTCTTGGGTACCATAAGCCAAAGTTTGGGGTATGAGCCAAATATCGAAAGGTTCGCTTGACCGCCACATAGTGACTTTCCTTCGGTGCGGCTTGAAACCGTGCACACATTCCCACACTCAACATGATATCCGGTCTAGATGCACAAAGGTAAAGCAAGGAGCCAATCATGGAGCGATATACCTTTTGATCCACCTCTTTACCATTGGGATCAATGTCAAGTTGGCACTTGGTGGGCATTGGTGTAGTAGCCGGCTTGACATCACTTAGCTTGAATCTTTTGAGCATGTCTTGAGTGTATTTGGCTTGGTTGATGAAGGTTCCTTCTCTTCTTTGTTTGATATCGAAACCAAGGAAGAACTTCAACTCTCCCATTGAAGACATCTTGAACTTGGAGGTCATGAGAGCAGCAAATTCCTCATTGAAAGCTTTGTTAGGAGAACCAAAGATAATATCATCAACATATAGTTGGCATACAAACAACTCCCCATTGACCTTCTTAGTAAAAAAGAGTGGGATCAATTTGCCCCACTTCAAATCCACGATCTTGTAACAACTTCGGTAAGGTGGTCATACCACGACGTGGGGGCTTGTTTAAGGCCATAGAGTGCCTTATCGAGTTGATACACATGATCCGGGAAGTAGGGGTCCTCGAACCCGGGGTTGCTTGACATAGACCAACTCATTAATGGGACCATTAAGAAAAGCACTTTTCACATCCATTTGTTGCAACTTAAAGTTGTGATGGGAAGCATAAGCAATCAACAAACGAATGGATTCAAGACGAGCAACGGAGCAAAGGTTTCACCGTAGTCGATACCCTCGACTTGGGAGTAGCCTTGTGCTACCAATCTTGCCTTGTTGCGAATGATGTTCCCATGAGCATCTTGCTTGTTCTTGAAAATCCCTTGGTTCCAATGACGTTGTGGTTCTCCGATGGCCTTGGCACCAATCTCCACACCTTGTTGTACTCGAAGTTATTGAGTTCTTCATGCATGGCATTGAGCTAATCCAGTCTTCGACGCCTCATAGACCTTTTGAGGTTCAACACAAGAAACAAGCGTGATGTTCACAATAGTTTGCCAATTGTCTCTGAGTGCTTACCCTTTTTCTTAGGCTTCCAACCACATTCTCCATGAGATGGCCTTTGGTGGTGAGTTTGGAAGCAATCTTGGCGGCACGACGCTCTAATTCCTCCTCGGAGGTGAGATGAGGAGGGGTCACTTGATCATCTTGTGCGCCGTCTTGAGCATGATCTTCATCTTGAGCATGCTCGGGGGATAGAACTTGACCTTGGGCATCATTTGAAGTGTTATCATCGTCCCCGAGCACGATCTTGCCCTTGGTCTTGTTCATGAGGTTGAGGGCCTTCACTTTGTTCTTGAGCGTGTGGGCCTTGGGTTGGTGATGGCTCCACTTGAGTGGAGCATTGTCCTTCTCCTTCGGCCACAAGGGGTTCCTCAATGGGTAGGATAAAACCAACTCCCATTTTTCTTATGGCTTGGGGAGGAATTTCATCACCTACATCACAAGTGCCACTTTGCTCCACTTGGGAGCCGTTATTCTCATCAAACTCCACGTTACACGTCTCCTCAATAAGTCCCATGGATTTATTGAGGACACGGTAAGCATGAGAGTTTGTAGCATAACCAACAAATATGCCCTCATGAGCTCTAGATTCAAATTTAGACAAACGAACACCTTTCTTGAGAATGAAACACTTACACCCGAACACCCGGAAGTACTTGAGGTTGGGCTTATTGCCGGTGAGTATCTCATAAGGAGTCTTGTTCAAACCTTTGCGGAGATAGAGCCGATTGGATGCATGACATGCGGTGTTGATTGCTTCGGCCCAAAAGTTGTATGGAGACTTGAATTCCGCCATCATGGTCCTTGCCGCATCCATCAACGCCCGGTTCTTTCTTTCCGCAACACCATTTTGTTGAGGGGTATAAGGTGCAGAATATTGATGCTTGATTCCCTCATCACTAAGAAACTCATCCAAGGTGTAGTTCTTGAACTCGGTGCCGTTGTCACTTCTTATAGTCAAGATCTTTGCATTATGTTGACGTTGAGCTTCATTTGCAAAGTCGATGACGGTTTGTTGAATCTCACTCTTCCTCTTGAAGAAATATACCCAAGTGTATCTTGAATAGTCATCCACAATCACCAAGCAATACTTTCTACCTCCAAGAATATCAAATGATGGTGGCCCAAAGAGATCCATGTGAAGAAGCTCCAAGGGTCTCTTTGAGTATATGATGGTCGTGGGAGGGTGAGCCTTCCCATGAAGCTTTCCTTCAATACAAGCAATCGCAAGCACGGTCTTTGGCAAAACTAACATTTGTTAGTCCACGGACATGTTCCCCTTGAGAAGACTTTGCAAAGATCTCATATTGACATGGGCTAAACGGCGATGCCAAAGCCATCCCACGTCAACTTTAGCCATTAGGCATGTCGCGGTCTTAGTGGGTCGCTCCAAAAGTTAATCACATAGAGACCGTTTCGACATGCCCAACAAAGGCTACTTTAAGAGTCTTGCTCCACAAGAGGGCCACAGTATCAATGTCAAAGAAGGTAGCAAAACCCATGACTACAAGTTGACGAATCGGAAAGCAAATTGTATGCAAGGGACTCAACAAGCATGACTTTCTCGATCGTAAGATCATGAGAAATGACAACCTTGCCGAGACCCAATACCTTAGAATGTGATGCATCACCCCACTCGACATTGGTGGGCATAGATGGAATCTCTTGCACGTCCACCACCATGTCCTTGCTCCCGGTCATATGATTTGTTGCTCCACTATCGAGCAACCATGATCCCCCACCGGAAGCAAACTCCTACAAGAGATCAATGCTTGGTTTTAGGTACCCATTTGGTAATGGGTCCTTTGATGTTAGTAACGAGGGTCTTAGGAACCCAAATAGACCATTCAATGTACTCATAAGAAGAACCAACAAATTTAGCGTAAACATGCCCATCACTAGCACGGCACAACACATATGAGGGGTTAAAGTCGCGGCTATGTTCATGGGAATGACGTTGTCCTTCTTGGCATTGCCACCCTTTGCACGGTTCTTCTTCTTCTTGAAGCACCCTCTCCCTCCCTCACAAAAGTTTGCTTGAGAGGAGGAGGTTGCTTGGTCTTGTCATTCTTCTTCTTGCTCTTGGGCTTGGGCGCGAACCCAATCCCCTCCTTGGCCACAACTTCCTTTTGATTACTCAAAAGGTCGTTAAGGTTCTTCTCACCTTGAATGCATGTGAAAAGGCCCTTTTCAAGTTGCTCCTTCAACTTAGCATTCTCCTCAACAAGATGCACATGCTCACAACAAGGGTTAGTAGCATTTGCATTATCAATCAATATCATATGAGGAAAGGTAGCTTTGTCCTTGGTTAGATTCACTTGGAGTTGATCATGAGACTCTTTGAGACTAGCATGAGCACCCTTCAAGACTTTGTGAGCCTTGTCGAGAATGTCAAAGTCCTCGTTGAGTCTAGCAAGATCAACTCCAAGCTTTGCCTTCTCGGAGCTAAGAACATGAGACACAACAAGAGCATGATCAAGGTCTTTCTTTAATTTAGCATGATCATCGTTGTATGACTCCTCAAGAGCCAAACGAAGACCACGCTCTTCCTCAAGCGCATTGGAAAGATCCGAAATCTCATCGGCATAGTCATGACTATGCCCTTCCATCTTAGAGATGGTTTCTTCATGAGTATCGATCATGACATTGGCTTCACCAAGTTGTTCCAAGAGAGCAACGAAGTGCTTCTTGGATTTTCCCTTGAGTTTACTCATAAAGATCTCAAATTCATTTTCCTCCACATTAGTCCCCTCATGTTCATCAATGCAATCCGTCAAAGAAGAATGATTGATAATGGTAGTTTTGATGTTGGGGGTTACCTTGTTGGTGGCTTTAGCCATGAGGCACTTGGCAGTGATGCTTTCATTGGGTGAACCGAAGAGAGACACCCGAGGAGTCATTGCAATGGCCACGGAGGCCATGGCAACCGATTCACCATCCTCCTCATCATCATCATCCTCATTGTACTATTCTTGAACCACCAAGGCTTTGTGAGGAGTCTTCTTTGGGAAGTTGCTCTTGTTGGGGAAAGACTTGGCCTTGTCCTTACGGATGAGCTTGCCACCATTGTCTTCCCTCTTCTCATATGGACACTCCGCAACAAAGTGACTCACATTGCCACAATTGAAACAAGTCCTCACTCGTTGCTTGCCCTTAGTGCCACTTGAGTTGCTCTTGTTGAAGTTGGGCCTTGAGTTCTTCTTGCTCCAAAATTGTCTTGAAGCAAGGGCCATGTGTTCATGATAATCATACTTAGTATCTTCGAGGTTGCTCTCTTCTTCTTCCTCCTCTCCATCTTCTTCGACACAAATCTTGGCCTTCAAAGCGAGGTTGGGCTTCTTTGCTCTTTGGGAGCAAAGCACCGCATTGTCGGCGGTCTTGTCCAATATGCTCATAGCCACAAACTCATCCAACACATCACTTGAGGATAGGGTGTGGAAGTCCGGTCGTTGACGGATGACGGAGGACATGGCTTTGTGGTAGGGCATCATTGCCTTGAGGAATTTGGCGCTTGATCCGGTTGTCATCTGTGTCCTTACTTCCATGATCCCGGAGGGAGACAGCAAGCTTGGTTACTCTCCGATAGAGCTCACGAGGTTCTTCTTCTTCCTTCATTGCAAACTCATCGGCTTCATCTTGGACCACTTCGTAATTGGAATGTTGAATGCTTGCGCTTCCTCGATAAAGGGAAACCCCTTGAGCCAAGCATCTTTGGCACGGGAGTAAGGCCGGAGATGAGGGAGATCTTTGGGAAGGATTGCTTCTTGGATGATGAAGAGAGCATTCTCATTGAATTGATGGTCCACGACCTATCTTGGAGAAAAGTTGCACGGATCATGCGGATAGAAACCTTCTTCAATGATTCTCCAAAGATTAGTGTTCACATGATTTAAATGACGCTTAAAACGATAAAACCAAGAATCAAAATCCTCCTTTTTATCAATCTTAGGTGGTGGACCGGCATGATTCAAATGAGTGGAAGGAATCGGTCCACCATAAACGGGAGGTTGCACATGGGCAAAGATGCGGTGCCATTCTTACCACTAGACGAGGGGCTTTCTCACTAGTAGATTCCCCTTATCGGAGTTAGCATCCGCTCCCGTGTTGGCGGGATCACCCACTTTCACGGGTGCGGTGGAAAGTTTAAGCCCTTCTAGGAATTCCTTAAACATGTCCTTGACCTCGCTCGTCATGGAGTTTTTCAATGTGTCCAACGCCACATTAAATTCCTCACAAGAAATCGAGGTACCCCCATCTCCCGTAGATGATGTCGGATTCGCACCGGAGTGCTTCCCCACATCATCTACGACGTCAACCATACTCTTCGGACGGTAAAGTCCTTAAAAAGAGACGAGGCTCTGATACCAATTGAAAGGATCGATATAGTTGACTAGAGGGGGGTGAATAGGCAACTAACAATTTTTAAGCTTTTCTTTACCAATTTAAACTATGCAATAACAAAGGTTGTCTAGATGTGCAACTAGGTGGACAACCTATATGATGCAAACAACACAAGCACAAAAGCAAGCAAGGATAGGAACACAAATAAGCTTGCACAAGTAAAGGGGTAAGATAACCAAGAGTGGAGCCGGTGGAGACGAGGATGTGTTACCGAAGTTCCTTCGTTTTGAGGGGATGTACGTCTCCGTTAGAGCGGTGTGGAGGCACAATGCTCCCCAAGAAGCCACTAGGACCACCGTAATCTCCTCACGCCCTCGCACAATGCAAGAGCCATGATTCCACTATTGGTGCCCTTGAAGGCGGCATCGAACCTTTACAAACAAGGTTGGGGCAATCTCCACAACTTAATTGGAGGCTCCCAACAACACCACGAAGCTTCACCACAATGGAATAAGGCTCCACGATGACCTCAACCGTCTAGGATGCTCAAACACCCAAGAGTAACAAGATCCGCAAGGGATAAGTGGGGGGAATCAAATATCTTGTGGTGGAAGTGTAGATCGGGCCCTTGTCACCCAATCCCGAGCAAATCAACAAGTTTGATTGGCTAGGGAGAGAGATCGGGCCAAAATGGAGCTTAGAGCAATGATGGAGCTTGGAGAGAGAAGAGGTAAGTCAACTAGAGGTAGAAGATGCCCCTTATATAGTAGAGGGAAAAATCCAACCGTTATCCACACATTCAGCCCGCGACGCGCGGTACTACCACTCCAGGGGCGCGGTACTACCATGGCGGACCACGGTACTACCGCGGCAGCAGCACATGCCGGAACTAGCCTGACTACGGGGCAGTACTACCGCTTGCGCGGTACCACCGCTCCCCCTTGCGGTACTACCGCAAGGTGAGAGTCACGGCACAGGAAGGGCGCGGATGAAATAAATTACATCCGTGCCAACTTCCGCTGAAACTGCGGTGGTACAAAAATCCGACGCGGTACTACCGCTCCCGAGGAGCGGTACTACCGTTGCTGGCGCCTACTACCGTGAAACTACGGTACTAGGTAGGAGGACCACGGTACTACGGCTCCTAGGGAGCAGTACTACCGTGGGCCCCCGCGGTACTACTGCTGGACGAGCGGTACTATCAGTGGGGCGCGGATGTAAAAATTACATCCGCCCTACTACCGCACCGAGCGGCACTAGGCTCGGGAGTCAGCGGTACTACCGCCTCGGAGGAGCAAGATTACCGTGACACCCAGCGGTACTACAGGTACTTGCGGTACTACCGCAAGTACATCAAGAGTCGCCGATTTCCGCACAACCAAGATAACGAAGGAAGCTCCAAAAAGCAGGAAAGGAGGGACAAGTGTACGTGTTGATTCCACCCAAACCTTTCCGACGCGGACCCCCTCTTAATCGTACGGCTCTCCTACGACTCAAATCCACCAAAAAGAAACGTAGGATGACGCCGTCTTCAATAGTCTCCGAGGGGCACCGAATCGTCACGTGCCTAGAGATGAACCATCTGAGGAACTCCAAGCACACGATTAGTCCGCAAAAGTATCGTCATCAATCACCAAAACACTTACGGGATAAATATGCCCTTACAAACGATGCGCTCCAGGGTGAGACTTTTCTCCCTGGACAGATCTTCGTATTCGGCGGCTTTGCACTGCGGGCCAATTCGCTTGGCCATCTGGAGCAGATTGAAAGCTACGCACCTGGCCACCAGGTCAGATTTGGAAGTTTGAACAACACGGCTGACGTCCGCGGAGACTTGATCTTCGACGGGTTCGAGCCACAGCCAAGCGCGCCGCATTGTCACGAGGGGCATGATCTAGCTCTGCCGCCGAACAATGTCCTGGAGGCTGCACCAGTGTCCGCTCCGACCTTTAGCTCGGAGCCGACTGCGCTGATCGAGGATGGGTGGCTAGACACCGCCTTGGGGGCTGCGATCTCTATGGCGATTGAGCCGTACACCTACCCCGTCCTTTGCGAAGCTCGTGACTCCAAGGTGCCGGACTCCTCTCCGGACTCCGAGCCTTCCGCGCCATGTCGAATCTGATTGGGCGCCGATCATGGAATTCACTGCCGCGGACATCTTTCAGCACTCGCCCTTTGGAGACATCCTGAATTCACTAAAGTCTCTCTCTTTATGTGGAGAGCCCTGGCTGGATTATGGTCAGGAAGGTTGGGATGCGGATGACGAAGAAATTCAAAGCCCACCCACCACCCACTTCGTAGCCACTGTCGATGATTTAGCCGACATGCTCGACTTTGACTCCGAAGACATCGACGGTATGGACGACGATGCAGGAGACTACCAAGAACCAGCACCCACAGGTCACTGGAAGGCCACCTCATCATACGACATATACATGGTGGACATCCCAAAAGATGGGAATGGCGATGGAACAGCGGAGGATGACCCCTCCAAGAAACAGCCTAAGCGCCGGCGTCAGCGACGCCGCTCTAAATCCCACCACAGCAAAAACGGTGATTCCGACACGGAGACAATAACACCCCTGGACAAAGGTTGAAGACAACCCCTCCAGCAGGATTCAGCGCAGGAGGATGGAGAAGCCAGCCCTCATGAGAGAGCGGCAGAAAGAGAGGTAGAGGACGATAATTACATGCCTCCCTCCGAAGATGAGGCAAGCCTCGACGGCGACGAATTTTTCGTGCCCGAGGATCCCGTCGAACAAGAGCGTTTCAAACGCAGGCTTATGGTCGCGGCGAGCAGCCTCAAGAAAAAGCAGCAACAGCTTAGAGCTGACCAAGACTTGCTAGCTGACAGATGGACTGAAGTCCTTGCGGCCGAAGAGTATGAACTCGGCGCCCTCCAAGAGCTACCAAAACGCAGGCTGCTACCTCGATTAGAGGAGGAAGCACCCAAACCTACATCACCAGCGCATGATACGGCTGACCGCCACCTCATGGTCAGCGAGAGGCCTCACGGCCCTCAACTCAAGCCGCACCCCGGCGCCGCTCAAAAAATACCAAGGCGCAGGGAAATGCGCCAGACCTGCGAGATATATTGGAGGACAAGGCAAGTCAAACAAGATAGATCTACAGATCGCGTGGGCGCCCCATGACACGTGACGATAACGTCACGCCGGATATGGCAACTCCGGCCGAGCCGAACACAGTAGACAAAGCTCATTTGAGCTGCGTCGCGATATAGCCCAATCTGTAGGCGCCAAGACACCCACTATGCTTCACGGATGAAGTGATGGATCATCAAATCCCTGAGGGTTTCAAACCCGTAAACATTGAATCATACGATGGCACAACAGATCTTGCGGTTTGGATCGAGGACTATCTCCTTCACATCCACATGGCCCGCGGTGATGATCTACACGCCATCAAATACCTCCCACTCAATCTTAAAGGACCAGCCCGGCATTGGCTTAACAGCTTGCCAGCAGAGTCAATTGTTTGTTGGGAAGACACGGAAGCCGCATTCCTCGACAATTTCTGTGGCACATATGTGTGACCACCAGGGCGATGACCTAAGCCACATAATTCAGCAGCCAGAGGAATCGGCCAGACAATTCTGGACACGGTTCCTAACCAAGAAAAATCAAATCGTCAACTGTCCGGATGCAGAGGCCCTTGCAGCCTTCAAACACAACATCCACGATGAGTGGCTTGCCCGGCACCTAGGACAGGAAAAGCCGAAATCCATGGCAGCCCTCACAACACTCATGGCCCTCTTTTGCGCGGGAGAGGACAGCTGGCTAGCTCGTAGTAACAACATGACCAAAAGCCCTGGTAATTCGGATAACAAGGACAGCAATGGCAGGTCGCGCCGCAACAAGCACAAACGCCGCATTAATGGCGATAATGCTGAGGATACGGCAGTCAATGCCGGATTCAGAAGCTCTAAACCCGGTCAGCGGAAAAAGCCATTTAAAAGAAATACTCCGGGCCCGTCCAATTTGGACTGAATACTTTCGATCGCCGTGCGGATACACGGCACCCCCGAAAAACCAGCCAACCACACCAACAGGGATTGTTGGGTGTTCAAGCAGGCAGGCAAGTTAAATGCCGAAAACAACGACAAGGGGCTGCATAGCGATGACGAGGAGGATCCCCGGCCACCGAACAATAGAGGACAGAAGGGCTTCCCCCCACAAGTGCGGACGGTGAACATGATATACGCAACCCACATACCCAAAAGGGAGCGGAAGCAAGCACTAAGGGACGTATATGCGATGGAGCCAGTCGCCCCAAAGTTCAACATATGGTCTTCCTACCCGATCACTTTTGATCAAAGGGACCACCCCACTAGCATCCGCCATGGCGGATTCGCTGCATTGGTTCTAGACCCAATCATTGACGGATTTCACCTCACTAGAGTCCTAATGGACGGCGGAGCAGCCTGAACCTGCTTTATCAGGATACGGTCATAAAATGGGCATAGACCCATCAAGGATTAAACCCACGAGCGACCTCTAAAGGCGTCATACCAGGTGTAGAGGCCAACTATGCAGGCTCGATTACACTTGAAGTGGTCTTCGGATCCCGGATAACTTCAAGCGAGGAGTTAATCTTAGACATAGTCCCGCTCTGCAGCGGCTATCACTCCTTTGCTCGGACGAACCGCATTGACAAAAGTTCAATGCGGTGCCGACCACGCATATCTCAAGCTCATGATGCCAGGTCCTCGAGGAGTCATTACGGTCAATGGAAACACCAAACGCTCTCTCCGGACGGAGGAGCATACGGCGGCCCTCGCGGCGGAAGTACAAAGCAACCTCTTAAGGCAATTCTCGAGTCCGGCTATTAAACGTCCGGACACCGTCAAGCGCGCCCGGAGTAACCTACAACAAGACCGCCTGGCACGTTCCGAGCATGCATAGCAATGCGGCCCAAACCCCAGCCCTCGCGAAATTGTGAAACCAGTACTACACGTACATAATTACGCTCTAGAAATACCATGGGCATGGGGGGAGGGGCACGACCACGGCATGCCCAGAATGCGGCTCAACCGCACTGTGGGCTCCGATTGTGTCATTCTTTTCTTTTCTTCTTTTTTTTTACTTACAGGACTCCGTACTCACGAAGCCCTGTCCGGTAGTAGAATCGCCGAACACACGATGCAACAGCCAGGGAAGCAGAAAGCTACGTCGAGTGTCCAGGTGGTCTCTATTACGAGCAGTATACCTATTTTACATACCACCCCGCAGCTTACCCTGTTGGGTGACATTTTAAAAAGTCTCGTCCCTTGCTTATCGCACTATTTGTATCGTTCTGCTCTTACTGCAGCCCTTTTGAATAAACAATACATAGCTTATGCCTATTATTGAATTCCTTTTTTCTATATATATATGTTCAGTTATGACATTGTGCAACCGTACACTTTGGTACGGGCAATACACCAGGGGCTTAAGTACCCCCACAATATGGTGTGATAAGTCCGAACACTTTCACAAGTGCGGCACCCAGAACTTATAGCATTATATGCATCGGCTCTGAATCATGTCTTGGGTCAATAGTTGGGTTTGCCCGACTCCCATGTTTTGGTACCTAATGTTTCGTTATATCGGCTAAGGTAGCGCTGGGAGAACCACTGCGATTGTGCCCCGGTTGAGCTGGGTTAAGCACCTCAGTGGAGAAAGCTAAAACTGACCGCCATGATAGGGCGAGAGCCAATCGTTGTTCGAGAGGTTTTCGAGTCCCTAAAGACTTATGCCGCTTAGAGCGAGGAGTCGGCATTGTCCGGCCTAGGCGTGGATAGCGCCCCGAACTCGGTCTTCCGAATACCAAAGCGCCACGAAATTTAAAATTATAGAATTCTATGGCTAAGTGAGAGTGTTCAAGCATTATAGTCCGGTTGCCTTGTTCGTTGCGTTGAGCGCCTCCCTCGAAGGACCCAAGAATGGGAACAAGAGCGCTCAAGTTTATCCCGAACACCCCAGCACTCGTGGCATGGGGGCTGAAGCCGACAACTCGCCATCTCTCAAATTTAATACACGGCCGCACACAAGGTAATATTTTAAATTCACAAGTGTTGCTTAGCACATATGAACAAGTTTTCAGCATACAGGATAATAAAATGCGAGTTTACTCAAAAATTACATCTTTGGAGCATTCACCCGCTATAAGGCGGGCACCCTTCAGGACGCCCTCATAATACATTTCAGGCTTGCGATGCTCCTTGCCCGGTGGTGGTCCGTCCGTCACAGGCTTCTCAGCGTCCATCTTACCCCAGTGCACCTTAGCACGGGCAAGGGCCCTACGGGCACCTTCGATCTGAGCAGGCGCAGACGACTTCAACCCATGGACAGGCGTCCACCAGCTGCCTCACCAGCCCGAAGTAGCTCCCAGGCATGGCTTCCTTAGGCCACAGCCGAACTATGAAGCCCTTCATGGCCTGTTCGGCCACCTTATGGAGCTCGACCAGCTGCTTCAACTAGTCGCTTAAGGGCACCGGGTGTCTGGCCTCAGCATACTAAGACCAGAACACCTTCTCCGTCGAGCTTCCCTCCTTGGCTCGGTAGAATGCGGCAGCATCGGACACACTACGGGGCAGATCTGCGGATGCTCCCGGAGAGCTTCGGATCCGGGTAAGTAACAGATAATTCACTTTCACATGCTTGCTTTGCATAAAGAATGCCTTACCCGCCGCTATCTTCTTCATCGCCTCAATTTCCTGGAGGGCTTTTTGGGCTTCGGCCTTAGCGACTTGGCGCTCTCAAGGGCCAAGGCGAACTCGGACTCTCGAGTCTTTGAGTCACGCTCCAAACTCTTGTGTTTTTCCACGTGAGCCTGGAGCTCTTGCCGCACCTCCGCCACCCGCGCCTCCTGCTTCTCTCGCTGGTGGCCTCATGGCCCGCATTGCTTTCGGCCTTGGACACCGCTTCCTTCAGGGTCGCCACCTCATTCGTGGCCCCTGCAATATTCACGTTATTCCTGTCATTTTTTGCAACCACATCTTTTAAATACTCCCATAAGGTATTACTTACCTTCCTTGTCCTCGAGCTGCTTTTTGGCAAGGCCGAGCTCATTCTCGGACCGCTCGAGGCTCTGCTTCAATGCATCAACCTCCATGATCAACTGCGGCAGAGGTCAAGAAGGCAGCCTGCATTCCCATATTGACATACTTATGTTAGACTCCTGCGTATATCTTTTAGATCCTCGGTTCGGCTTTTTTCCGAACACCAAACTGAGCATCGAGGCTACTGTCTATGCGGTAATATTTTTACATATCTTAAATACATACCTCAAAGCTCGTTAGAAGGTCGGCACGAGCTTGATCGGCCCGCTCTTGGCGGACTGAACTTTCTGGATCACCACACTCATAACAGTGTGGTGCTCCTCGTCGATGAAAACGCCGTTAAGCGCCTCCATCAAATTATCCGGTGCCTCAGGTTGGACGGAGGTCACCGGCGTTGCAGTCTTGCCCTTCTTACGCATAGGGGAGAAAAGCACTACACCTAGAAATAGGAATCAACAAGAGAAAAACTTTGTTAGAAATTACCCCTTTCCTGATCGGTATCAGGGCTGGGAAGAATGGTAGGGGTCGCCTGCCGGACTCCGGAACCACTGAAGGTTCCGGTATGGAGTCCGGCACAGGGCCGGACTTAAAGCCCTTTGGGGTTTTATCCCCTTTGCGCCCGAAGTCCGGGAGGTCGCCTTATGCGGTGCCTCCAGGCCACCTCCTCTGGCTGGGCCCCTTCGGGACTCTACCTCGGTGTCGGCCGCTTGGCGGGAGGCGAGGCGGTCGGAAGTGAGGTGCTATTCACATCCGACGAATCCAGGGAGCCGCTCGATGAAGCGTCGAGCCCGTCCTTGGGCGGGCTGCATGGTTATATTCGGCGTTAGAGGATGTTGTGCGACAAATGGAACGCCATGAGTTATTCTGGTGTCCGGACACTTACGATTTTGCCAGGGGCTTGGTCCTTGGTGGCCACTCCCCTTCGCCGTCGTCGGCGTTGGTGGTGTAGTCCGGAGGAAGGGTCCTTCCCTTCTTGGACCCTCCGGCCTCCCCAGTTGGGGCGGCCTTCCTTTTCTTCTCTCCCCCGCTGGGGGAGAGGCCTCTTTTTCCTCCTCCTCGTCTTCGCGGGAGGAGTCCACCTCGGAGTCATCGGACAATGAGTCCGACAACACTGGCGCCGGGAACTCCTTGAGTTCCGTGGCCTTCTTCTTAGCCTTCTTCTCCGGCACACCACGTAGGTGCCGGAACCAGCAGCCCCGTCTAATCGGGCGTCCACTGGTCTTCGGCAAGGGAGCCGGACGGTCAACCTGTTCGGACGTCTTCTGCCAGTCTGCTAAGGGTGAGGAGTTTTAGATCCCGCATAGAGTCAAACTATAAAAAAGAGTCCCGTAAAGGGTAAAATAGCTTACCTCGCTGGCTTGATGCCGCGAGCTGAATCCGCGATCTTCGGTAGCGGATGCGGGAGCCTTGGCGCCCTTGAACAGCACCTTCCAGGCATCTTCGTACGTAGTGTCAAAGAGCCGGCTCAATGTTCGGTGCTGTGCCGGATCAAACTCCCACAAGTTGAAGGCCCGTTGCTGGCATGGGAGGATCCGACGGATGAGCATAACCTGGACCACGTTGACAAGCTTGAGCTTCTTGTCCACCAGGTTTCGGGCGCAGGTTTGGAGTCCGGTCAGCTCTTCCGAATTACCCCACGCCAGGCCCGTCTCTTTCCATGAGGTGAGCCCTGTAGGGAAGCCAGATCGGAATTCGGGGGCCGCCGCCCATTTAGAGTCGCGCGACTCGGTGATGTAGAACCACCCCGATTGCCACCCCTTTATGGTCTCCACAAAGGAGCCCTCGAGCCATAGGACGTTGGCCATCTTGCCCACCATGGCACCTCCGCACTCCGCTTGGCCCCCGCCCACTACCTTCGGCTTGACATTGAAGGTCTTCAGCCATGTCAAGTGGGGCTGGATGCAGAGGAAGGCCTCGCACCTGACGATGAACGCCGAGATGTTGAGGATGAAATTCAGGGCGGATCATGGAAATCTAGGCCGTAGTAGAACATGAGCCCCGGACAAATGGGTGAAGTGGAAAACCTAGTCCGCGGAGGACGAGGGGGAGGAACACCACCCTCTCAGGGGGCCTGGCGGGGGGGATGAGCTGCCCTGTCGGGGAGCCGATGCGTGATGTCGTCGGACAAGTATCCGGCCTTTCGCAGCTTTTTGATGTGCCCCTCCGTGACGGAGGAGGCCATCCACTTGCCTCCCGCTTCGGACATAGTTGGAGAAGGTTGAGGTGGTATGTGCGGACTTGGGCGTTAGAGCTCAAGTGCGCGGAAATGGATGAGCAAAGTAGGAAGAAGGCGTGTGTGAAAAAAGTAGATCCTTATCCCCTTATATGAACAGACAAAGCTATGCGTCCCCACCGGCCTGATAAAACTCGCTTATCTCCCAAGCGCCATAATCAATGGCGCGGTTGGGTTACCCACGCCCGTATTGATGAGAATCCCGGAAGAAGGGGACACGATCTCTGCTTTGACAAGACGTGCCAAGGAAACCGCCTCGCTAAACGCGCTAAGGTGGGATAGTGAAAACGATTCGAATAAAGGCTTGGCCGTGGTGTGATGTCACGCTGCGGAATACGTCAGCAGATTGAGTTTGTGTAAATAGTATTCTCTCTACGGTGGTATGTGAAACTTATTTTGCAGAGTCGGACACTATCCTTGTGTTCAAAATCTTCTATGAATAATTCAGAGGAGGAACCCGCCTTGCAATGCCGAAGACAATATGCGCGTCGGACTCGTCGTCATTGAAGCCTGGTTCAGGGGCTACCGAGGAGTCTGGATTAGGGGTGTCCGGATGGCGGACTATAGCCTTTGGCGGACTCTGGACTATGAAGATACAAGATTGAAGACTTCGTCCTGTGTCCAGATGGGACTTTCCTTGGCATGGAAGGCAAGCTGGGCGTTCCGGATATGTAGATATCTTACCATTGTAACCGACTCTGTGTAACCCTAACCCTCTTCGGTGCCTATATAAACCGGAGGGTTTTAGTCCATAGGACGAACAACAATCATACCATAGGCTAGCTTCTAGGGTTTAGCCTCTCCGATCTCGTGGTAGATCTACTCTTGTACTACCCATATCATCAATATTAATCAAGCAGGAGTAGGGTTTTACCTCCATCAAGAGGGCCCGAACCTGGGTAAAAACATCGTGTCCCTTGTCTCCTGTTACCATCCGCCTAGACGCACAGTTTGGGACCCCCTACCCGAGATCCGCCGGTTTTGACACCGACAGTCATTCACATGGTTAGTCATAAAATCCTACATAAACTTGTAGATCGCTGAATATGATATGTTTGATTCCTTGCAATAGTTTTGCGATATAAATATGGTGATAATGGAGTCATGTAGTGGGTGGTTGTGGATTGTAGAGACACTTGTGTTGAGGTTTGCAAGTCCCATAGCATGCACATATGATAACCGTTGTGTGACAAATTTGAAGCATGGGGTGTTTCTTTGATTGTCTTCCTTAGAGTGGCGGTCGGGGATGAGCGATGGTCTTTTCCTACCAATCTATCCCCCTAGGGGCATGCGTAGTAGTACTTTGCTTCGAGGGCTAATAAACTTTTGCAATAAGTATATGAGTTCTTTATGACTAATGTGAGTCCATGGATTATACGCACTTTTACCTTTCCATCATTGCTAGCCTCTTCGGTACCGTGCATTGCCCTTTCTCACCTCGAGAGTTGGTGCAAACTTCGCCGGTGCATCCAAACCCCATGATATGATACGCTCTATCACACATAAGCCTCATTATATCTTCCTCAAAACAGCCACCTTACCTACCTATCATGGCATTTCCATAGCCACTCCGAGATATATTGCCATGCAACTTCCATCATCATCTTATACATGACTTGAGCATTTATTGTCATATTGCTTTGCATGATCGTAAGATAGCTAGCATGATGTTTTCATGGCTTGTCCCTTTTTTGATGTCATTGATACGCTAGATCATTGCACATCCCGGTACACCACCGGAAGCATTCATATAGAGTCATATATTTGTTCTAGTATCGAGTTGTAATATCGAGTTGTAAGTAAATAAAAGTGTGATGATCATCATTATAGAGCATTGCCCCATAAAAAAAAGAAAAAAAAGGAAAGGCCAAAGAAGCCTAAATAAAAAAGGGGGCCAAAGAAGCCCACCCAAAAAGAAAAAAAGAAAAAAGAAAGAAAATAAACAAAAAGAAAAGAAAAGGGGCAATGTTACTATCATTTTTCCACACTTGTGCTTCAAAGTAGCACCATGTTCTTCATATAGAGAGTCTCTTATGTTGTCACTTTCATATACTAGTGGGAATTTTTCATCATAGAACTTGGCTTGTATATTCCAACGATGGGCTTCCTCAAATGCCCTAGGTCTTCATGAGCAAGCAAATAGGATGCACACCCACTTAGTTTTCAGTTTGAGCTTTCATACACTTATAGCTCTTAGTGCATCCGTTGCATGGCAATCCCTACTCCTCGCATTGACATCAATTGATGGGCATCTCCATAGCCCGTTGATTAGCCGCGTTGATGTGAGACTTTCTCCTTTTTGTCTTCTCCACATAACCTCCATCATTATATTCTATTCCACCTATAGTGCTATATCCATGGCTTGCGCTCATGTATTGCGTGAGGGTTGAAAAAAGCGGAAGCGTTAAAAAGTATGAACCAATTGCTCGGCTCGTCATCGGGGTTGTGCATGATGGGAGCATTTTGTGTGACGAAAATGAAGCATGGCCAAACTATATGATTTTGTAGGGATAAGCTTTCTTTGGCCTTGTTGTTTTGAAAAGACATGATTGCTTTATTGGTACGCTCGAAGTATTATTGTTTTTATCTATTGCTTTGAATCACTCGTGTCTTGATATTCATGCCATGATTAGACATATGATCAAGATTATGCTAGGTAGCATTCCACATAAAAAATTATCTTTTTTTATCATTTACCTACTCAAGGACGAGCCGGAATTAAGCTTGGGGATGCTGATACGTCTCCGTCGTATCTATAATTTTTTATTGTTCCATGCCAATATTCTTCAACTTTCATATACTTTTGGCAACTTTTTATACTATTTTGGGGACTAACATATTGATCCGATTGCAGTGCAGTTCTGTCGGTTGCATGTTTTATGTTTATGAGAAACCAATATCAAATGGAATCCAAACGGGATAAAAACGGACGGAGAATTATTTTGGAATATTTGGGATTTTCCGGAGGAAGAATCAAAGCAGCTTGATGTCCGAGGTGTCACGAGATAGGGGCGCGCCTCCCCTGGCGCATACAGGCTCTCGTGGGCCACTCGTAAGGCGGTTGATGCCCTTTTTTGCCACAAGAAAGATAATTTTATGAGATAAATCTGGGCGAAATATTCACCCCAATCTGAGTTACGGATCTCCGGATATTTAAGAAACGGTGAAGGGGTAGAATCTGAGAAAGCAGAAACAGAGAGATAGTTCCAATCTCGGAGGGG
This sequence comes from Aegilops bicornis, assembly GCA_021605145.1. Taxonomy (NCBI): domain Eukaryota; kingdom Viridiplantae; phylum Streptophyta; class Magnoliopsida; order Poales; family Poaceae; genus Aegilops; species Aegilops bicornis. The sequence goes on from CM038670.1 coordinate 781,467,083, forward strand.
CTCTCGCCCCTCCCACGCCATGGGAGCCAAGGACCAGAGGGGAAACCCTTCTCCCATCTAGGGAGGAGGTCAAGGAAGAAGAAGAAGAAGAAGGGGGGCTCTCTCCCCCTTGCTTCCGGTGGCGCCGGAACGCTGCCGGGGGCCATCATCATCACCGCGATCTTCACCAACACCTCCGACGTCTTCACCAACATCTCCATCACCTTCCCCCATCTATATTCAGCGGTCTACTCTCCCGCATCCCGCTATACCCTCTACTTGAACATGGTGATTTATGCTTCATATTATTTTCCAATGATGTGTTGCCATCCTATGATGTCTGAGTAGATTTTCGTTGTCCTATCGGTGATTGATGAATTGCTATGATTGGTTTGAGTTGCATGTTTTATTATTGGTGTTGTCCTATTGTGCCCTCCGTGTCGCGCAAGCGTGAGGGATCCCCGTTGCAGGGTTTGCAATATGTTTATGATTTGCTTATGGTGGGCGGCGTGGAGTGATGAAGCCTGAGACCGAGTAAGTAGGTTGTTTGCGTATGGGATAAAGGGGAATTGATACTTTAATGCTATGGTTGGGTTTTACCTTAATGAATCTTTAGTAGTTGCGGATGCTTGCTAGAGTTCCAATCACATATAAGTGCATATGATCCAAGAAGAGAAAGTATGTTAGCTTATGCCTCTCTCTCAAATAGAATTGCAACAGCGATTACTTGTCTAGTAACATAGTCAATTGCTTAGGGACAATTCCACAACTCCTACCACCACTTTTCAACACTCGCTATTTTACTTTATTGCTTCTCTATCTAAACAGCCCCTAGTTTTTATTTACGTGTTCTTTATTATCTTGCAAACCTATCCAACAACACCTACAAAGTACTTCTAGTTTCATACTTGTTCTAGGTAAAGCGAACGTCAAGCGTGCGTAGAGTTGTATCGGTGGTCGATAGAAGTTGAGGGAATATTTATTCTACCTTTATCTCCTTGTTGGGTTCGACACTCTTACTTATCGAAAACTGTTGCGATCCCCTACACTTGTGGGTTATCAAGGGCCACCTCCGAGCTTCCTTCCGTTGAAACTGGAACTGGTAGACAACAACGATGGTGTAGAGCACCCGCACAGGAGCTAACGCCGCCGGAATCACGACCACGCCGATGACCTTCTAAAAACCAGAGTTCGTCCACGACGGGCTTGGTCGGAACAACAATCTTGCCTATCTATTAAAAAGAAGTGAATTAGCGCCAGCATATTTAGTATTTTGCCAGGTGAGGGAGTCCTGGATTAGGGGGTCCTCGGACAGCCGGACTATATACTTTGGTCGGACTGTTGGACTATGAAGATACAAGATTGAAGACTTTGTCCCGTGTCCGGGTGGGACTCTCCTTTGCGTGGAAGGCAAGCTTGGCAATTCGGATATGTAGATATCCTTCTCTATAACCGAATCTGTGTAACCCTTGCCCCCTCCGGTGTCTATATAAACCGGAGGGTTTAGTCCGTAGGACAACAACAATCATAATCATAGGCTAGCTTCTAGGGTTTAGCCTTTACGATCTCATGGTAGATCAACTCTTGTAAAACTCATATCATCAAGATCAATCAAGCAGGAAGTAGGGTATTACTTCCATCGAGAGGCCCCGAACCTGGGTAAACATTGTGTCCCCCGTCTCCTGTTACCATTAGCCTTAGACGCACAGTTCGGGACCCCCTACCCGAGATCCGCCGGTTTTGACACCGACATTGGTGCTTTCATTGAGAGTTCCACTGTGTCGTCACGATAAGGCTTGATGGCTCCTTCAATCATCTGCTGCGATCCAGGGTGAGGTTTTCCTCCCCTGACAGATTTTCGCATTCGACGGCTTCGTACTGCGGGCCAACTCGCTTGGCCATCTGGAGTAGATCGATAGCTACGCCCCTGGCCATCAGTCAGGTTTGGAAGCTTGAACTACACTGCCGACATCCGCGGAGACTTGATCTTTGACGGATTCGAGCCCATGTCAGGTGCGCCGAACAGTCGCGAGGAGCATGACCTAGATCTGTCATCGGACGGTGTTCGGAAGATCACACCTGCGGTTGCCCCGGCTCTTAATCTGGAGTAGATCGTGCCATCCGAGGACGGGTGGATGGACCCCGCCATGGAGACCGCACGCTCATCGGCAATAGAGCCAAACACAGACTTCACCTCCGATGAGGCCTGTGTCATCGGACCCTCGGACTCGTCTCCGGCCATAGGCTCCGAACCACATGCTTCCGTGCCTATTGAATCTGATTGGGCACCGATCATGGAGTTTACCTCCTCTGATATCTTTCAACACTCACCCTTGGGCGACATGCTAAATTCACTGAAATCTCTCTCCCTGTCAGGAGACTCCTAGTCGAACTATGTCCGGCTTGAGTGGGAAGCGGACGACGAAGAAATTCGTTCCCCACCCACCACCCACTTAATAGCCACTTTCGACGACTTAACCGACATGCTTGATTTCGACTCTGAACACATCGACGGTATGGACGACGATGCATGAGAAGAACAGGAACCACCGCCCATAGGATGCTGGACAGCCACCTCATCATATGATATATATATGGTGGACACCCCCAAAGAAAGCAATGGCGATGAGGCAACGGAGGATAATCCCCTTGAGAAGCAATCTAAGCACCGGCGTCATCGGCGCCGTTCTAAGCCTCACCATAGCAAAAATAGTGATACTGGCACAAGAGATAACAATCCGGATGGTGCCGAAGACGAAGACAATCCTGCCCAGCCTGGCTTCGAGCAGGCCGAGCAAGAGGAGGGGCAAGCTAGCCCTAAAGAACAGGCAATTGATGGAGAATAAGAGGACGATAATTACATGCCTGTCTCCCGACATAGAGGCGCCGCACACCCCCTATGCTTCACTGATGAAGTAACGGATCATGAATTCCCAGAAGGGTTTAAGACCGTAAACTTTGAATCATATGATGGTACAACAGACCCCGCGGTATGGATTGAAGATTTCCTTCTCCACATTCACATGGCCCGCGGCGATGATCTACATGCCATCAAGTACCTCCCACTAAAACTCAAATGACTAGCTCGGCATTGGCTGAACAACTCGCCGGCAAACTCTATTGGCAGTTGGGAGAACCTGGAAGACGCGTTCCTTGACAAACTTCCATGACACTTATGTGCAACCACCGGATTCTGATGACTTAAGTCACATAACCCAACAGCCCAGAGAGTTAGCCAGGAAATTCTGGACTCTGTTCCTGACTAAAAAGAACCAACTGTCCGGATGTCGAAGCCCTAGCGGCCTTTAAGCATAACATCCGCGACGAGTGGCTCGCCCGACACCTCGGCCAAGAGAAGCCGAAGTCCATGGCAGCCCTCACGACACTCATGACCCGCTTTTGTGCGGGCGAGGACAGCTAGCTGGCTCGCAGTAGCAGCACATCAAGAAATACTGGCACTTCAGATGACAGACACAACAACGACAAGCCATGACGCAACAGACATAAGCTCCGCAACAATGGCGACAACGCCGAAGACACAACAGTCAATGCCAGATTCAGCGGCTCTAAATCCGGTCAGCGGAAAAAGCAATTCAAAAGAAAAAATCCGGGCCCGTCCAGTCTGGACCGCATACTCGATCGCTCGTGTCAAATTCGCGGCACCCCCAATAAACCAGCCAACCACACCAACAGAGAATGTTGGGTGTTCAAACAGGCCGGCAAGTTGAATGCCGAAAACAAGGAAAAGGGGCTGCAAAGTGACGACGAGGAGGAGCCCCGGCTGCCGAAAATAGGAGGACAGAAGAAATTTCCTCCCCAAGTGAAAACGGTAAACATGATATACGCAACCCATATTCCCAAGCGGGAGCAGAAGCGCGCACTCAGGGACGTCTACGCAATGGAGCCAGTTGCCCCAAAGTTCAATCCATGGTCTTCTTGTCCGATCACTTTCAATTGCAGGGACCATCCTACCAGTATCCGTCATGGCGGTTCGGCCGCATTGGTCCTCGACCCCATCATTGACGAATTCCACCTCACACGAGTCCTTATGGATGGTGGCAGCAGCCTAAACCTGCTCTATCAGGATACAATGCGCAAAATGGGCATCGATCCCTCAAGGATCAAACCCACCAAAACCACCTTTAAAGGTGTCATACCAGGTGTACAGGCCTGTTGTACGGGCTCAATCACATTGGAAGTAGTCTTCGGATCTCCGGACAACTTCCGAAGCGAGGAGTTAATCTTCGATATCGTCCCCTTCCGCAGTAGCTATCACGCACTGCTCGGGCGAACCGCATTTGCTAGATTCAATGTGGTACCGCATTATGCATACCTCAAGCTCAAGATGCCAGGACCTCGCGGGTTATAAAAGTCAATGGAAACACAGAGCACTCCCTCCGTACATAGGAGCGCACTGCGGCCATCGTAGCAGAAGTACAGAGCAGCCTTCTTAGGCAGACCTCCAACTCGGCAATAAAGCCCTCGGACACCGCCAAGCGAGTCCAAAGTACTCTGCAACAGGATCATCCGGCACGTCCAGAGCTGGCCTAGCAATCCGGCCCCCGTCCTAGTCCCGGTCAAGCGGTGAAATTTGTGCCGCGCGTACATAATTACGCACTTAAAATACCATGGGCATAGGCGGAGGAATGGCCACAACGCAGTCCAAAATATGGCTCAACCGTCACAAGACCCGTACACGTTTCATCCTTTTCTTTCTTACAGGTCCCTACTTTCTAGAGGCTATCAGACCCATTACGGGACGGAAAACCAAGGAGGCAAGAAGCTTTGACGTACAAGGGAATCCCCAGGTTGTCTCTGATAACGATCGCTATACCTGTTTTACATACCCACACGCAGCTCGCTCTTGGTTAGGACATGTCAAATAGTCATATTTTGCTTATCGCACTACTTGTATACATACGCCTTGACTTATTATTATAACAAGGGAAAATAATGTACAACGTCAGCTTATTATTACATTTCTCTATCTTTTCCTTGACTGTTTATTTATAGCTCCCGTACATTTTGGTACGATCTGCTCGCCAGGGGCTTCAGTGTACCCCATAACACGGCAAGAAAAGTCCGAACACTTTCGACAGTGCGGCACCCCGAACTTATAGCATTATATGCATCAGCTCCGAATCATGTCTTGGGTCAATAGTTGGGTTTGCCCCGCTCCCATGTTTTGGTGCCTTACGTTCCGCTATATCGACTAAGGTAGCATACGGAGAACTACTGCGATTGTGTCCCGGTTCTTCCGGACGAGCACCTCAGTAGAGAAAGCCGAAAACTGACTCTCATGATGCGGCGAGAGCTTGTCGCTGTTCGAGAGGTCTCAAATCCTTAAAGATTTTTTCCGCTTTGGGCGAGGAATCGGCCTTGTCCGATTTAGGCGTATATAGCGCCCCAAGTTCGGCTTTCCGAATACCAGGGGCTATGCCAAAATTTAAAATTATAGACTTCTATGGCTAAGTGAGAGTGATAAAGCTGTATAGCCGATTTCCTTGTTCGTCGCACTAAACACCTCCTTAAAGGACCAAAATTTTGGATAAAGAGTGTTTAGATTTATCCCGAACACCCCAGTACTAGTTACATGGGGGCAGAAGCCGACGACTGGCCAACTCTCAGATTTTATAAACGGCCGCACAGAAGGTAATATTTTAAATCAACAAGCGTTATATAGCGCACATGAACTCGTTTTCATATTACAGGATCAAATGAGTACATTCACTCAAATATTACATCCTTAGCACATTCCTCTGCCACAAGGCGGGCGCCCTTCATGACACTGTCATAATACTTTTCGGGATGGCGGTGCTCCTTGCCCTTCGGCGGCCCCTCCGTCACCAGCTTCTCGGCATCCATCTTCGCCCAGTGCACTTTTGCGCAGGCGAAGGCCCGGCGTGCACCTTCAATGCAGACTGACCGCTTTATGACTTCAAGCCACAGGCAGGCAGACACAAGCCGCTTCACCAGGCCGAAGTAGCTGCTGGCCAGGGGCTTGGCAGGCCACATCCAGACTATGACGTCCTTCATGGTCAATTCGGCCGCCTTGTGAAGTTCGACCAGTTGCTTCAGCTGGTCGCTCAGGGTCATCGGATGTTCGTCCCAAATATACTGGGACCAGAACAACTTCTCCGTCGAGCTCCCTTCTTCGGCCCGGTAGAACTCCGCGGCATCCGATATGTTGTGCGGCAGATCTATGAACGCTCCTGGAGAGCTCTGAATTCGGGTAAGTAAAAGGAAATCTCCTTCACATGCTTGCTTTGCATAATGAATGCCTTACCCGCCGCTATCTTCTTGGCCGCCTGAATCTCCTAGAGGGCCTTTTGGGCTTCGGCCTTGGCATCTTGTGCACTCTAGAGGGCCTTCGCAAGATCGGACTCTTGCGTCTTAGAGTCACGCTCCAAGGACTCGTATTTTTTGACGAAATCCTGGAGCTCTTGCTGGACCTCGTCGACTCGGGCCTCTTGTTTCTCGCGCTCGGCGCATTCCTTGGCCGCTTTGTCTTCGGCCTCGGCCAGCGCCTTCTTCAGGGCCGCCACTTCAGTCGTGGCCCCTACTAAAATTCATGACGCTTCTATTAGCATCAACAACTTTTCCTTTATATAACATACAGACGGGGTATTGTATACATTTGTTTTCCTCGAGCTGCCTCTTCACGAGGCCGAGCTCTTCCTCGTTCTGCTCCAGGTCCCGCTTTAGTCCGGAGACCTCCGCAGTACGAGAGGCTGCGGCTAACAGCGACGCCTGCTTATCCACATAGACATCTTCTGTTAGACTCCTGTGGATGTTATTTGATCCTCTGTTCGGCCTTTCTTTCTGAACACCAAACAGAGCATTAGGGGTTACTGTCTATACTGTGATATTTTCTTACAATTTTATTACTTACCTCGAAGCCTGTTAGGACGCTGACGCAGGCTTCGGTCAATCCGCTTTTGGCGGACCGGACCTTCTCAATCACCGCACTCATGGCGGTGCGGTGCTCTTCGTCAATGGAAGCACCGTGAAGCGCTTCCAGCAAGTTATCCGATGCCTCTGGATGGACAGAGGTCATCGGCACAGGCGGCTCGCCCTCCTTAGTGAGGGGCTGCCTGCCTGAATCCGGAACCACTGGAGGTTCCGGCGTAGTATCCGGCTGGGGGCCAAACTTGCTGCGGCCCCCGTCATCAGAATCCATGGGAGTCTTCCCCCCATGTGCCTGGCGTCTGGGATTTCGCCTTGGGGCGTCTCGAGTGATCTCCCCTGGTCCGGTATCCTCTGGGACAGCACCTCGGTGTCGTCCGCGGGCCGGGGAAGGTGGCTATCGGGAGTGAATCGCTGCTCTTCGCCGACTGACTCAAAGACCAATCCGAGGAGGATACATTGATATGGGCTTTGGCTGGACTTCACAATCATATTTGGCATGATAAGAAGCGATAAAGCAATACGTACTGGAAGTATTATAGTGTCTGGATACTTACGACTTCACCAGGAGCTTGTCCCAAGGCAACCTCTCCTCATTGCTGTAGGCGGCTGTGGTGGAGTGGTCCGGATGGAGGGTCTTTCCTTTCTTGCACCCTTCGGCCTCCCCGGACGGGGCGGCCTTCCTTTTCTTCCCCCTCCCCCCCCCCCCCCGGTTGGGGGGGAGGGCTTTCTTCTTCCTCCTCCTCGTTTTTGTTGGAGGAGCGTGCCTTGGTGTCTTTGTACGATGAGTCCGACACAACCTTGCGCCGGAGACCTTTCCTGGTCCTCGTGGCCTTCTTCTTGGCATTCTTCTCCGGCAGCTCATAGGGCGCCGGAAACAGCATCTCTGTTAAGAGAGCCGTTGCTGGATCTTCAGGTAGTGGAGCTGGACAGTCGATCTGCTCCGTTGTCGCTACCCAGTCCTGTTAAATTGGCGTGGGGGCTTAGATTCCTCCCACGAATATACTGGCGAAAGGAACATCTTGTAAAATATAGAGAGCTTACCGGATTGGCGGGGCGCTTTGCGCTGAGTCCGCAATCCTCGGTAATGGGAGGAGGTACCTCGGCGGCCTTGAACAGCACCTTCCAGACGTCTTTGTGCATCATGTCGAAGAGCTCTCGTAGGGTCTGGTGCTCGGCCGGGTCAAACTCCCACATATTGAATGCCCGTCTTTGACACGAAAGGATCCGGCGGAAGAGCATGACCTGGACCACATTGAAAAGCTTGATTTTCTTGCTTATGATATTTTGACACAGGTCTAGAGTCCAGTCAGCTCCACCGGCGAACCCCAGGCTAAGCCCTTCTCTTTCTAGGAGGTGAGCCGCATGGGGATGCCGGATCGAAATTCGGGGGCCGCCGCCCAGTTGGTGTCACGCGGCTCGGTGATATAGAACCACCCCGATTGCCACCCCTTCACGATCTCCACATAGGAGCCTTCGAGCCAGGTATCATTGGGCATCTTGCCCACCATGGCGCCTCCGCACTCCGCTTGCTGGCTGACCACCACCTTCGGCTTCACGTTGAAGGTCTTCAGCCACAGCCTGAAGTGGGGCTTGATGCGGAGGAAGTCCTCGCACACAACGATAAACGCCGAGATGTTGATGATGAAGCTGGGGGCCAGATCATGGAAGTCCAGCCCGTAGTAAAACATGAGCCCACGGACAAATGGGTGGAGGGGGAATCCCAGTCCGCGGGCGAAGTGAGCGAGGAATACAACCCTCTCGTGGGGTTCCGGAGTAGGGACGATCTGCCCTGCATTCGGGAGGCGGTGCACGATGTTTGCGGCCAGGTATCCGGCTTCCCGGAGCTTCGTAATGTGCTCCTCCGTAACGGAGGAGGCCATCCACTTGCCTCCTACTCCGGACATGTTTGGAATGGCTTTGTGGAGAAGGTGAGACCTTGGGCGCTGGAGCTCGAGCGTGCGAGAATGGATGAGCAGGGGAAGAAGAAGGCGTAGGTGAAAAAGAGGAATCCTTATCTCTTTATAAAGGCAGTAGAAACTGTGCGCCTCCCCACTTGGCCTGCAAAATCGCTTATTCCCCAAGCGTCGCGATTGATGGCGTAGTTGGGTTACCCACACCCGTATTGATGAGAATCCCGTGATAAGGGGACATGATCTCTGCTTCGACAAGACGTGCCAAGGAAACCGCCTCGCAATATGTGCAGTAGCTGGTTGAGAAAAACAGTTTGAATAATGACCGGGCCGTGGCGCGATGTCACGCTACGAAAACCTGTCAGCAGATTAGATTTGTGGAATATTGTGCTCTCTACGGTGGTATGTGTAATTTGTTTTGTAGAGCCGGACATGATCCTTGTGTTCAAAATCTTCTACGGAGTATTCGGAGAAGGAACCCGCCTTGCAATGCCGAAGACAATCTGCGCGCCGGACTCATCGTCATTGAAGCCTGGTTCAGGGACTCTTGAGGGAGTCTGGATTAGGGGTCCTCTCGACAGTCGGACTATATACTTTGGCCGGACTGTTGGACTATGAAGATACAAGATTGAAGACTTCGTCCCGTGTCCGGGTGGGACTCTCCTTTGCGTGGAAGGCAAGCTTGGCAATTCGGATATGTAGATCTCCTTCTCTGTAACCGACTCTGTAACCCAAGCCCCCTCAGGTGTCTATATAAACCAGAGGGTTTAGTCCGTAGGACAACAACAATCATAATCATAGGATAGCTTCTAGGGTTTAGCCTCTATGATCTCGTGGTAGATCAACTCTTGTAATACTCATATCATCAAGATCAATCAAGCAGGAAGTAGGGTATTACCTCCATCGAGAGGGCCCGAACCTGGGTAAACATTGTGTCCCCCGCCTCCTGTTACCATTAGCCTTAGACGCACAGTTCGGGACCCCCTACCCGAGATCCGCCGGTTTTTACACCGACACCAGGAAAAATTGGTACAAGAAGCCGTGGATACACTTCTTGATAGTGGGTCCAGCAGGCAACCGACGAGGGGTGGTCACAATAAGATCCTCACGGCGCATTGATGTATCAAGAACCAAGAAATTCATACCCGCCTTTAGGATGAGAACTTGTGGGCACATCATAGCACTTGATTGTTGTGCTCTTATCTTAATTTTTATTTGGATTATTTATTCATTTGAAACCTTTTGTGTGTCTGAATTTGAATATTATATTTGTAAACTTTGAATTTGTAATGTTGTTAAATTATGTGAACCTAAATTACCAAGTTTTATTTTAATATGTTTGCAAATATCTAGTTGAAATGGAGTCTGTAAATCAAAAGATAGAAGAATTGGCAAAGGAGTTTTTATAGGGAGTTAAGTTTTAGGAGTTCAGCTAGGAACCTTTTTTTTAACTCCTTAAGTTTTAGGAGTTCAGCTAGGAACCTTTTTTAACTCCTTAAATTTGAGGACTTAAGGTTTCAAAAGGTGTTTAAGGGGCCAAATTTATGAGTTTAGTTAGAGATACCCTAACAGACTTGTCGTATTCGTGGTCGCTATATTGCATATGAAGTGCACTTCATATACTTTTGGAGGATTAACATGTGATGTGCAAATTCAGGATTGTCATATATTAGCCTCCATAATTTTTTTTACATATGAGACCCATAGGTCATTGGCTACATACTTATTCTTCAATTTCTCAGTTTCTACTTTGCTTCATCAGCAACAGGCTAGCGACAACGAGGTCAACGTCATCACTCATGAACGCATGAAGAACGGGGATGACCACAGGCACGACCACGAGGCGCGAGGATGATTTTGATGGCGGCGGTTTCGGCGATGGGGTACCGATTCCGGTGGCGGCGATGCTTGAAATTATACAAAGCATTAAGCCATACTTCCACCGTTTTTCAGTGGATGCCCCACCTAATGCATACTATAATTCTGAACAACAACAACAATCTCACTCCAAATTGCCGATGAGGGCGGCCGCCTCTCCTCCTTCAAGAGCGTCACGTAGTAAGGCCGTTGGGGGGAAGTGTAAGCTGTGGACCGCATGGAGGAAAGTAGAGGTTGTGGACGGCAGTGAGGGAAGTGGATGTTGTGTCCCGTGGAATATGAGCTACGGAGGACATGACGACGTCATTTTTATAACCGTGTTGTGGCCGGGGGCAGAAAAACATGGCGGATAATGGCAGAAGAAAAATATGACGAAAACCAGGTGAGAAATGACCACGAGCATTTGGCACGTGGATGGCCGCCATTAATTGACACGCAGGAAAAGAGAGGAGTCGCCCGGGAAGGTGGGGAGAAAGGTGAAATTTCCCTCTGTCACGAACGGTTGACGGATGGAGCTTAGAGGGTAACGATGAAGGAGACGACAACTGAGGAAATTGCACGAATCACAAACTATTATAAATGATTTTGTGTAGGTTTGTTGCACAAAGATGCTCCAATCCATCATTTGACGATGTTAACATTTTTTGTGTGGGTGATTTGACTATGTTAACATGATTCCTAATTAGTGGACTCTGCTTGTAAGGGCACACGTAACACAGAAAACGACTATGGCATTAGCGGGCCAAGAAAAACTGCTAATATTCACAGTTTTAGTCGCCCGTCACAATTTATTTCAAACTTAACATTTAAAACAAATCCAAAAACCAGTAAATCATACATATATCTAGTACTGACTTGATAACTACTCTCTCCGTTTTCAAATATAAGTCTTTCTAGAGATTTCAACAAGTGACTACATACGGAGCAAAAATGAGTGAATTCACACTCTAAAATATGTGTACATGCATTCGTATGTTATAGTCCATTTAAAATGTTTACAAAGACTTATATTTAGGAGGAGGAGGGGGGGGGGGCGTATGTGCTTGTTGCCGCATGCACGCTTACAACCAGGATCCATCTGTTAGCGACCATGTGGACAGAATCAAATTATGTATTAGACCTAGCTACAACAGATTACTACACCAGTAGATGGTGTTTTCTGCAACAAACTTAAAAAGTAGACGTTCTGTGCAAATTAGACCAAAATATTTGATGGTTTGTGCAATTTGCTCGACGACGGCTTTGATCATAAGACCACCCGCAGGCAGGCGGTCTCGGCCTGATTTGTTTACTCTGCTTCTCTGGTCCTCCCATGCAGTCTAGCAGTGGAACAGAGCAACCGCTTGACCTTTCCATTCCAGGTCCAGACGAACCTCCGTTCTGTCTCCGGTTGTCAGGCAGGCAGGCCGCGTTGCCGTTTGCTGGAGGCACGCTACCTGCTCGACGGTTGGCACTGTGCCCTAGTAGTGGCATACGATTTCTCCTCTGTTTCTTGCACGACACAGCTTCAGTTGGGCTGACATTAGTTGTTGTGCTAGTGGCGCCAGGCAAGTAATTTTTGGCAGGTCTGGAAACTTGTGAAGTAGCTTCAAATCCACAATGTGAACACCTATTGCAGGCGAACGAAATATAAACAAGGTTGCTCTTATTTTATTCCATCAGTCGATCATAACGATCGAGTACTAGTGCAATACAGAGGAAGCTAGGGACATTTTTATTGCTTTCGTCACTTCGAGCTCCAGCTGCACTTCACTTGGTGCTCCCCGTGCGGTGAGGTTAGCACCCTCTTCCCTTGCACGGTAGGATGAGGTGGGGAGGGGGCGGAACAGGGATGCTGGGCTTGGCCGCATCGAGCAGCACCTTCTCTTCCCTGATGCCAGGGCTGGGTTTAGAAATAACCCCCCCTGGTCAAGACAAAAATTAACTATCTCAGTTTCTTGCACCTGTTATCAATAGTTAGCTAATCAACCAAGATAATTACTACTGTAGTAGGATCAACTTGAGAATATGACTAGGACTAACCAGAAGGGGAAACGCTCGTAACCAGCAGAGACGACGCAGTCGTTGGATCCGCCGTTGGCGTCGCCATGTGGACGAGCTGGCTCATGGCCAGGAGGACGACCGCCAACTTCATCACTGCTGCTCTTGTGGCCGCCATTTTCTTTCTCGTTTTCTTCTTGCAGTTGCAGGAGACTGAAGCTGCTACTTATATAGTGGAGGGGCCGACAGCTCTACCTAATTTTTTTTATTTTTCAGAATAATCATAGCTAGTACTCCGTACTTCTTAAGGCTTGCCCGAGTGCATAACCTGTAAGTTACGAGTCTCTTTCTACTTCTATAGGTGGAATCAAAATCTAGTAGCCTGACACGAGTGCTAAAGCAGCACATGCCGATGATCCTTGCTGGAGTAGTTGTCTTGCCCCTGTCCAGTAAGTGTTCGCGTTTTTTTCAAAAAACATTAATTTGATTAAAAAGTGTTTGCTTATTTTTTAAATGTTCATACTCCTATAATATAAAATATGTTCATGTATTTTTAAGGCATTTTTTATTTTAAAAAGTGTGCATATTTTTTTAAATGGTTCATGTATTTCTAAAAAGATTCAAATAATTAAAAAAAGTGTTTACGCATAGACGAAAAATGTACGTGTAATCTTGAAATATGTTTATGCTAGAGAATTTTGAAAGATGTACGTGTAACTTGTAGCAAGTCTCGATAGGTGGAATAAAAAATCTAGTAGCCTGCCACGAGTGCCGAAACAGCACATGCCGATGATCCTTGCTGGAGTAATTGTTTTGTCCAAGGACAAGAAAGAAAACCGATCGGTTATGGGCCAACAGGGTTTGTCAGCCTTCGTCGTCGGTCCATATTGTGGCCGCGAGCTCTGGTGTGGAAGTTACTGTGTAGTGTAATGCTGCTTCTGAACTCCGGTTTTGGACATGAAAACAAGAGGAATATGGCAGAAAAAGCATATTTTCCTCGCCTTTGCTTTATAATCATAATTTTCTTTTCTTTGATAAAATGGCGTACCTTTGATTGTTTGTTAGACAAAATACTCCATTTTCAGTTTTTTCCATTTTCCCAGTTTGGACCCACATGTCATATTTGCAGTGCCAATTATCAGAGATAGATGTCCTCGTACTCAGCTCATGTATGTGCACACACGGACCTAGGAGGTCCTACAGCGAACATAGCTTTATTCAAACGTTATTCAAAATCGATAACATTACTGGTACAATGCTTCGTATCAATGCTACAAGAAACCACAAAATTGTTTTGAAATGTGTGCAAGCATTCCAAAACATTTCCACATAATTTTTAAAAGTGTTTACACATTTAAAAACATATACTTGTATTTGTAAAAAAGAGCTATAGTTTTTTAAATAACATTAGAATAAAAAATAAAACAAAGAAGTAAATGCAAAAGAAAAATCAGAAAAATATAAAGATTGAAAATGACCAAGAACCAAACAGAAACAATAAAGAATCAGGATCGTCGGAAAAAAGGTGAAAAATCTAAAGAAAACCGCCTGATTCAAACACGATGGAACCACATGCTACTGGGCGGCCTATGCCAGCTCATGTGTAGGTGATTGTGCGATATGATATACTCCCTCAGATATTAAAATATAAGGTGTATTAATTTTTTAGAAGTCAAACTTTTTTATGTTTGAACAAGTTTATAAAGAAAAATATCAGCATCCACAATACCAAACCAATATCATCATATTCATCCTGAAATATGTTTTCATATTTTATTTTGTTGGTATTGTAGATTTGTTCTATAATGTTGACAGTTTGAATTTTATAAAAACTAATACATCTTATATTTTGAAATAGAGGAGGTGGCTTTACAGGCCATCACCCACCATAAGCAGCACCTGCATTTTTTCCTCAAATTAATCATGCCCTTTTTCACAAAATATGAACCTTATTATTCTTCACAAATAGTGCAGTATATAGGAAGATTTAAACATGATATTTCTGATGGCCTCTCTTCACCGAATGGAGCTGCCAAGGAAAGAGAAAAGGATTTTTTTTTTTTGAGAAAAGGAAATGAAGCTGCTATCTATCCTCGCATCTTCATATTCTACTCCCAATGGGCCGAGCCTAGGTGGCGATTGATGGGCCAAATTGGCTGGAAGAAAAATAGTAGACAGATGAGCCTGATTTGAAATATAGATAGATCTAAATAGCAAGTATAACTAATGAATAGGGTTTTATCAAAACATAAACTAATGAATAGAGAATGTTAAATTTATCTTCTTTGATGCCCCAATAATAACATAGTGCACATATTTTCGTACACAATCCTCCCTTGTTTTATTTATATCAAAGGAGCTAAAGTTTTTACAATATTTGGTTGGTCAAACCTAAGAGTACCACCAAATTCATAAATTTGAAAATCACACATAATTTTAGAAGTACATGTATTTATAAACAATGGCCTCTCTTCTTTCTTTATCTCTACTCTTATAAAAAGTAGAGTTTGTGATGATGGTGTGCCTGCCATCCTGCAATATAGGTCGTCCGATCTATATCTGACGGATAGGAAGGAAATTATGAGAATTTACCCGCACTCCTCTTCACATTTGCAGATAAGGTCTTCCCTCGTTCATCTTTTTCTCCCACAAAATAAACTACTCATACAAATACATCTTGATATTTCGTACAACGCACGGGCATCTTGCTAATATGAATGGATTAGAAATGTTGCCAGGCGTGATTGCCCAAGACTGAACAAAATGACAAATGCATTTTTAAAAGAACACATGGTTATAAATGAGAGTCTGCGCCATTTGGCGCAACGGTAATCTAGTGTCTTGTAATAAGCAAGATGTAGCCCCACACACCGTTAAGAAAACTAGCCATGGGCAGAGCTTTATTGTTCTTTCATTCGTTTTTTTACTTTTGTTTATATTTTGAAATATTCTCGACACATATATTTCAAAACTAATTTACTTAAACTTTAGACGTGCTCATCGCACATCTACAAAATTTATAAGGGGTAGAAAAATTGTTTGCGCAATTTAAAAATGCATGTACCATTCAAAAAAATATATTCGAAACATGTAGAAAATGGTCATGCCTTTCAAAAAATGTTTGAGGAAATTAGAAAAAGGTTGATAAATTTAAAAAGAATGACCATGTAATTTTAGAAAAATGTTTCATGCCATTCAAAAAAGTGTTCATGATATTTGAAAAGGTAGTTCACATTTTTCAAATTATATATTTGTGATATTAAAAAGTATATTTTGTACCATTAAAAATGTTCATGAAATTTCAAATAGTGTTCATGTGTTTGTAAGAAAAGTTCATCACAGTTTGGAAACAATTATATAATGTAGAAAAATGTTTTTATAATTTAGAAAAAAAATTCTCACCATTCTAGAAAAAATTATGTACATTTGATTTTTTTTGACATTTATTCATAAAAATGTTCAAACTAGTATTTAAAAAGTATTCACATGTATTAAAAATGTTATGTATGTATACAAATAAGATGTAGAATGTGTATTGGAAAATTAGTGATGGATTTAAAAAAACAAAGATTTTTTTTTTACAAAAAACACGTAGAAACAAAAGAAGCAAAATAACAACACGGAAGGTTTTAAAAGCGTTCCGAACCGATACATTAGAACTTTCCCAAAACCGCTCCATGGAGCTATAGTGTTGGACTGGACCGTTTAGTGGTGTCCCAGAGGGTAGCTGGGGCAATGTCTCACAACAAGCAAGAGGTAGCACCCACGCACAACCCTGATCAGGTCAACTAAATCAGCCCGGACAATAAAACAGAACAACAACCGCTGAGCTTGTGCGGAAAAAAACGCAAATCTTGAAACACTCTATCCAATACGAGGGAAATGGAATTTGAGAAAACTGTAGAAAAAACAACGAATTGCTAAAGCACATCTAGATGTGCCCCTCTACCATTGATTTTACATGTAGATTTGAGCTGGTATTTTCTTCTCTCTTTTCTTATCCTTTTCTTGTTTGATCCAATCACTTAGATGTAACATCTAAATGTACCCTAGACAGACCCAAACAACGTACACTTCTCAAGTCATTGGAAAGAAATTTTATTTGTATTGGAAGCATATTCGCTTGTTGACGGAAGCACAAATTGTTGAGTTAGAAACAAAATAAATAATATTTTACATAATTTAACCAGATTTTATGCTAGATTAACACAAATTTCATAAACACTGAAAGGAAATTCTCTAGTTGAAAAAATAGGTTCCGGTTTCTTTTGGGACAAAAGAAATACTGGTTAG
The DNA here is from genome assembly GCA_021605145.1 of Aegilops bicornis. Classification (NCBI taxonomy): domain Eukaryota; kingdom Viridiplantae; phylum Streptophyta; class Magnoliopsida; order Poales; family Poaceae; genus Aegilops; species Aegilops bicornis. The sequence continues at coordinate 781,484,032 of CM038670.1, forward strand.
GCTCTGAAAGTGCAACTATGCCTAGGTGGTTTTGGTAATTCCTAATTGAGCTAACATCTTTCCAAGACAAACATTTCAGGAAAAGCTCAATTAATGGCATGGCATGGATGAGGAAAATGGATCCCTCAAAATACTAAGGATGAAAGGATTGGCTCAAGCTCAAAATCTCAAGTCTCTACATTTTACATTTTAGTGATCCAAGATCACATTGAGTCTATAGGAAAAGCCAATACTATCAAGGAGGGATGAGGTGTTGCTTAATGAGTTTCTTGCTACAAGTGCTTAGTGATATGCTCCAAAAATCCTCAACTACTTTCTCATATCCTCACATGACCTAAATCTAAAGTCAAACTCGGCCCCACCGATTCTTTCTATCCGGCGCCACCGAGTTCAGATGTCATAGCCACTGCCACAAACCCTAGGCAAATCGGTCTCACCAATAGGGATCTCGGTCTCACCGAGATGGGATTGTAATCTCTCTGTTTCCCTTCGTAACGTTTCGGTCTAACCGAAGTGAGTGATCGGTCCCACCGAGATTGCAATGTAGACTCTCTGTTTCCCTTTCGTAACATTTCGGTCCCACCAAAATGAGCGAACCGGTCCCACCGAGTTTAACTGACCAACTCTCTGGTTAGCTTATTACCAAAATCGGTCTCACCGAGATTACGTTATGCCCTAAGCCTAACCATATCGGTCCTACCGAGTTGCATGCCGGTCCCATCGAAATCACTAATAGTCACTAGGTTTACTAAATCGGTCTGACCGAGTTTGTTGATTCGGCCCACCGAGATTGGTAAATTGTGTGTAACGGTTAGATTTTTGTGGAGGCTATATATACCCCTCCACCTCCTCTTCATTCGTGGAGAGAGCCATCAGAACAAACCTACACTTCCAACTTACCATTTCTGAGAGAGAACCACCTACTCATGTGTTGAGGCCAAGATATTCCATTCCTACCATATGAATCTTGATCTCTAGCCTTCCTCAAGTTGCTTTCCACTCAAATCTTCTTTCCACCAAATCCAAATCCTACGAGAGAGAGTTGAGTGTTGGGGAGACTATCATTTGAAGCACAAGAGCAAGGAGTACATCATCAACACACCATTTGTTACTTCTTGGAGAGTGGTGTCTCCTAGATTGGCTAGGTGTCACTTGGGAGCCTCCGACAAGATTGTGGATTTGAACCAAGGAGTTTGTAAGGGCAAGGAGATCGCCTACTTCATGAAGATCTACCGCTAGTGAGGCAAGACCTTCGTGGGCGACGGCCATGGTGGGATAGACAAGGTTGCTTCTTCGTGGACCCTTCGTGGTTGGAGCCCTCCGTGGACTCGCGCAACCGTTACCCTTCGTGGGTTGAAGTCTCCATCAACGTGGATGTACGATAGCACCACCTATCAAAACCACAGCTCAAAAATCACCGTGTCTCCAAATTGCGTTTGATATCTCCAAACCCTTCCCTTTACATTCTTGCAAGTTGCATGCTTTACTTTCCGCTGCTCATATACTTTTTGCATGCTTGCTTGAATTGTGTGAAGATTTCTTGACTTGTGCTAAGATAGCTAAAATCTGCCAAAGACTAAAATTGGGAAAAGGTTAAGTTTTTAATTGGTCAAGTAGTCTAATCACCCCCCCCTCTAGACATACTTCAAGATCCTACAAGTGGTATCAGAGCTTTGGTCTCCATTTGCTTTGACTTTCATAGCTTTTAGTGGTCATAGCCTTGGTTTCACAACCTAGGAGAGTATGGCGTCTAGCGAGGGAAATTATCACCGTAGAGGTCCTTAATTTGATGGTACTAATTTTGCTAGTTGGAAGCATAAGATGAAAATGCATATTCTCGAACATAACCCCGTCGTTTGGGCTATTGTGTGTATTGGCTTGCAAGGTGAATTATTTGATGGGAGGGAATCAAACCGTGAAGCTAGCGCGGATGAGTTGAAGATGCTGCAATACAACGCTCAAGCTTGTGATATCCTCTTCAACGGATTGTGCCCCCAAAGAATTCAACAAAATCAGCCGTCTTGAGAATGCAAAGGAAATTTGGGATACTTTGATTGATATGCATGAAGGTACTGACTCCGTCAAGGAATCCAAATTGGATGTGCTCCAAAGTCAACTTGACAAGTTCAAAATGAAGGATAGTGAAGGGGTCGCTGAAATGTACTCTAGGTTTGCTCTTATCACAAATGACATTGCGGGCTTAGGAAGTGAAGAGATGACCGACAAATTCATCATCAAGAAGATCCTAAGAGCATTGGATGGAAAATATGATACCGTGTGCACATTGATCCAAATGATGCCCAATTACAAGAATCTCAAGCCAACGGAGGTCATTGGAAGAATTGTTGCTCATGAGATGTCACTCAAGGATAAGGAGGAACTTCACAACAAGTCAAGTGGTGCTTACAAAGCCTCATGTGAAGCTCCTACATCATCAAATGAGAAAACAAACCTTCAATGAAGAATTGAGCTTAATGGTGAAGAACTTCAACAAATTCTACAAGAGTAGAAGCAAAGAGAGAAGCTCCAAATCAAGGTTCTACAATGAAAAAAGATCTTCCAGTCGAGAGCGCAATTGCTACAATTGTGGGAGACCCGGACACTATTCCAATGAGTGTACGGCACCCTACAAAAGAAGAGAAGATTCTCCCAAGAGAAGAAGTAGAAGAGAAGAATCACCGCCAAGAGAGAGGAGGAGTAGAGATGATCGTTATGAATGAAGAACATCCCGGAGAAGCAAGGATTCGGAAAGGAAGGATAGGTCATCAAAGAGCTACACAAAACAAAGACATCAAGCTCATGTTGGTGAATGGGTATCCGGTTCCGACCCTGAACATCACTCCGAGAGAAGCTATCACTCCGACTCCGAACATACTCAGGATGAAGGTGTTGCCAGTCTAGCACTTGTGTCAACCAACTCCTACGACATATTTGATTCACCAAATGAAGGAATTGGAAGATGCTTCATGGCTAAAGGCCCAAAGGTAACACACCCCGAGTATGTTGATTTCAATCGTGATGAAGATGACTTGTTAGGTGATGATGATTTACTTATTGACAATTCTAGTGATGAATACTATGATGAAACGTCAATTAATCATGCTAATCAAGATAAAACGACTGACAATGATAAGGAGAAGATTGAGCTTATAACTAAAGAACTAAACACTCTTAAGTTAGCTCATGAAACTATCTTAGGGGATCATCGAGAACTTTTGAGGACTCATGAGAAGTTACGCTTTGAAAAGCTCAATCTTGAGCAAGAGCATGAGTTCTTAAAAGCAATCAATGATGATCTTCGCAAGAAAAGTTCTTCTTACATTGCCAAGCGTTTACTCTTATCTACTTACATGCCTCAAGTCAAGTCTAGTAACAAGAACAAGAAGGATTCTTCCTCTAGTAGTAACAATAATCATGCTAAACCCAATATTGTTGCTTCTAGTAGTTCTCTTGATTCCACTAATGATTCTCTTAGCCAAGTTACACTTGAGAAAAAAATAGCCTATTGAAGGGAATTATAGAGAAAGGTGTTTACAAGAGCCTTGCCGGGAGTAAGCAATTCGAGGAAATTGTACGCAAGCAAGGAAGGCACCGGAAGAATCAAGGTGTTGGTTTTGAACGAAAGTTCAATGCCAATGGAGTTGAGTGGGAAGAAGATCAATATCCCAAGACGAAGTTTGTTCCTCAACAAGATAAGTATGATCATACTTCCTTCAAGGGGACACAAGCTCAAGATGATCTTCCACCACAAGACCACAAGCAAAAAGGCAAGGACAAGCTTCAAGAGGAGATTGATGCATTTGAAGAAGCTCCTAAGGCCTTGGTCAAGTGGGTTCCCAAGACTACGTCAAGTTCTACTTCATCAAGTACGACTACAACTCCAAGGATTCCCATCAAGATGATGTGGATCCCAAAGAAGAAGAACTAGAGAGTTCTTGAGGGTGACTCCGCCAACATACTTCACTCATATCCTATTGGCAACAACAAGTGCATCAACTTCCACATCTTGCACTAGTTCAAGGAGTCACAAACCCTCATGTTGGTAAGACAAGGGACAAGGTAACCTAATGCTTTCATGGACATCATACTGTGTGTGCATCACTCTATGTCTATGGATATACTTGTTTGTTCCTTGTGGGACTAACCCGTGTAGGTATTGAAAGTGCAACTCACTCCAAAGGATTGCTCCAAATAATCTTCATCAACATTGAGCATCCACATCCTCAACACCTACATGAAGTCATCATCGACAAAACCCAAGGTTAGTTCATCCCTCTAAGGGGGGATCTCACATCTAGGGGGAGCTTAACTCTAAGAATTGAGTCAAAGCAACTCTAATGATGTGAACACATCAATGCATTATGTAAAAGTGGTAACCCCACTTGAGCTTAAATGGTGAGTATGACCTATGATCAAATGTTCTCATTTGACTCCTAAGTTAATATACTCATATATAGATGACCTAGTCATCGCCAATTGTTTGATAGATGCTAGAATTGGTTGTGCATGCTTTGCCACATATTTCATTTGCCATTTTATTGTGTGAGCATGTTGGTTGCATATTTAACTCATTTGAGGACATCCACTTGTTGCTTTGATTGATTGGCTTCTTTTTCCTTTGCCAAGTGGATGAACAAGAATGCCTAAGAACCTTCTCTAGCTATCTATGCCTTTCTTGTCTCAAACTCTATTCATGCTACATCACAAAATTTGATCAAGTCAGATTCGAACCACTCTGTGTGAGGAGCACTCGGAGTCCCCGATTCGTCATAGACTTAAACTTCCAAAACTTCTTTGTGCGTTTTGGTCTGACCGATTCTTCCATTTCGGTCATATCGAGATCACTAAGTCGATCTAGGTTTTCATCTTGGTGCAACCGATTTGAACATTTCGGTCACACCGAGTTGCTGTAACTGTCAACAGTTATGCATCTCGGTGCCACCGAGTTGTTCCACTCGGTCACACCGATAGGTTCGGGCTATATATACTCACGGGCAAAAATTTGGAAACTTTCTCCAAACCCCTTCGCCCGCGCATAGCTCGCTCTGCCTCCAAGGTCTCCGGATCGTCGACTTCGTCGCCAGCCGCCTCCAGTCGCTGGTCTCCGCCGCCGTCAACGGAATTCATCCCCGTCGTTGCCGCCGTAGTGAGTTCATCGCCAAGCTAGGGTATGGACTCGATCACAGTGCTATCCCCGTCCTATTCCTAGCACATTGTGTTCATCATGATTCTTGCCACGATTGAAACAATTCTATCCAGTCAAAACAATCCTTAGATTAGATGTGAATTGAAAATTTAGGGTTAGGTTTCCGCCGAAACCATCTCGGACCCACCGAGTTGAAAAACTCGGTTCCACCGATTCGGCTAAGGCCATTGCACAAGTGATTCTCGGTCTGACCGAGAATTGCAAATCAGTGTGACCGAGTTTAGAACTCTGTGAAACCCTAGCAGTCTCGGTGCCACCGAACTGTGACTCGGTCTGACCGAGTTCACTAGTTTAGGTTCCAAGAGCTACTTCGGTATCACCGAGTTTGCAAATCAGTTGATCCGAAATGCTTTCTGTGGAAAACTAAAACTAAGTTTTTGAATCATTCTTTTGCAAAAACATCTGTATTTTGTGATGCTCATCCATTCTATCTCAACTACATCTATTCACAGGGTCAGCAGTCAGTGTTTGCAGCATGTCAGACCAAAGTGACAGCCAGAACAGGGAAGAGGAGCAGATTCACATGAGTGAGGGCACTAGTCCCTCTAGCACCTCAGATGAGGGCAGCAGGAGCACTCCAAGCAACTTGCCCAAAGCTGCCACCTGGGCCAGAAGGAAGAGAACCTCAGACTCTGAGGATGAAGACTATGTGGCAGAAGAAGATGAGGCTACTTCCAAAAAGATAGTGCTCAAGAAGTAGTATGGCTCAGCTGCATCCACAAAGCCAGGACTAAAAAGGAAGGCACCTGCAAAGAGGATTCCCACTTCCAAACCTAGGAAGGTTGCCACTGGAGAAACCATGAAGTTTACTATTGAGTCAGAAGATGAAGCTGTTGGTCAAGACAAAAAGAAAAAGAGAGTCAGAACCACTAATGCCAAAGTCCTTGGCAATCCCTTTATGAGGAGAGACTCTGAAGTGGAAGAGGAAGAGGAAGAAGAAGCTGCTGCTCTAGCACCCAAGGCACAAAAGCTTATGTGTGATGCTATAAGGCCAGGGGTTGCATCATCAAAGCCCAAATAATCACCCAAAGCTGCCTCCAAGGCCAAGTCTGCACCTAAAAGGAATACCAGGAGTATACCAGCTGCTGAGAAGAACAAGGCCCTAGTGCTTAAAGTTGTTGCTAAGGAAGAAGATGAAGGACAAGTTCTGAGAAAGCTGAAACCTAAGATTCCAGACCACAATGATGCTCATCCAGTGGCTGAGAACATGAAGCTGAGGAAGGATGCAGGGCTCAGACAGTGGAGATTGTCTGATCCTTATGCAATCAGAAGGAGGACTGCTGTTGATTACAGGTTCCACACTAAGGAACAGCAGGATTTCTATGAGACTGTGCTGTTGGACAAGAAACCTGTAGTTTGTGACATGAGGTGGGTAGACTGGAAATACATGAAGGCAAATGAGGAACACTACCCAGGAGTGTTTGACAGCTTCAAGGCTTGTGGAGTTGATGAGTTTGTTGGACAGAAGTTCACAAACTGGAATTATGAGCTCGTAATGCAACTCTACTCCACAGCTCACTTTTATCCTGATGGCAGAATAGTCTGGATGTCTGAAGGTACAAGGTACCAGTCCACAATTGAAGAATGGGCCGAACTGATCAATGCACCAGAAGAGAGTGAAGATGACTTGGATGTCTACTCCAAGAAGAAGAAGGATCACAACTCTATGTCACACATGTACAAGGAGATACCAGATAAAGCACTTGAGACTTTCAAGTTTGGGTCTGTCCATTTCCTTCTGTTAGGGCTGCCAACGATCAACTGGATCCTAAGGCACACTCTCTTGCCCAAGTCAGGTGACCATAACATGATCAGAGGGCATGCAATAAACTTGCTACACATATTTGATGTGCCTCAGAAATTCAAGGTCATGAGCCTTATAGTTGAAACTATCAAGAGGACAGCAGCAGACTAGAAGAGAAGCTGTGGGTATGCCCCACAAATCCAGGAGCTGATCAACTCCAAGATGGACACATGCAAATACTTGCTGGATAAGGAACACTTTGCTATCTATCAAGATTTTGAGGACAATCAAGTAGTCATGAATGAGAATGAACCATCTTCAGTGCAAGCTCAAGAGAAGAAGGAGAAGGCAAAGAAGGAGAAGGCTGCCAAGATGCCAACTTTAGAGGAGGCATCTGAGTACTTTTTGAAGAGCAAGCAGGACCAGCTTGGTTACTTAATAGCATCAACTCTGAGGATTGAGAAAGGGTTGGCCACCCTAACTCAAAACCAGGAGAGCCTGGAAAGAATCATGGAACAAAAATTCTATGACCTAGATGTGAAAGTAACTGAGATTCAGTCAGTTGTGGAGCAGCTTCAGGATGATATGCAGGAGAGGAAGGGCAAGACAACCACTGATGCATTTGCCAGAGTGCCTCGAGCTCAGAGATCAGTTGCAGAGCCAGTGACAGACACCAGAGCCACTTCATCTGCACCAGCTACAGCTCCAGTACAATCAGCTCCAGCACCAACTCCTCCAGCTCCATCCACATCAATTGAAGTTTTCGTCCAAGGAGCCATCTCTACACCACCACCTGAAGATCAAGCCTGAGAGACGAAATAGTACTATGCATTTTCTATGAACTTTTTGGTAACTTGTTGCCAAAGGGGGAGAAAAATGTATAGATCATAGGCTTCGAGAGAGAGAGTTTGCTTTTGTTCTCTCTTGTCTTCGTGGTTGAACTTTATTTGCTTTTGCTTGCTTGAGATACTACGTTATTGTCTGTGTGATACAATGATGATCATGTGTTTGATCATATGCTATCTTAATGCTTGTTAGATGACTATATCTCATTTATCTTTATATGATCATTCACTTTGCTTGGTGATGAGTGCATGTATTCAATCTCTATTATTTTGAGCGCTCCACCAAGATGTATGTGACATGGAAGAGTAACCCATGAGCCTAACTCCTTGTGTATTTGCAGTCCAAAGCAAATCTTAAACTATGCACAAATTTAGGGGGAGCTCTTGCTTATCACATACTTCTCAAAGCGACGATGTTTTTCAATCTTATTATCATTTGTCGAAGCTTTGATCTATATGTTGTCATCAATTACCAAAAAGGGGGAGATTGAAAGTGCAACTATCCCTAGGTGGTTTTGGTAATTCCTAACAACATTTAGCTCATTAAGCTAACATCTTTCCAAGACAAACATTTCAGGAAAAGCTCAATGAACGGCATGGCATGGATGAGGAAAGTGGATCCCTCAAAATACTAAGGATGAAAGGATTGGCTCAAGATCAAAAGCTCAAGACTCTATATTTTACATTTTAGTGATCCAAGATCACATTGAGTCTATAGGAAAAGCCAATACTATCAAGGAGGGATGAGGTGTTGCTTAATGAGTTTCTTGCTTCAAGTTTTTAGTGATTTGCTCCAAAAACCCTCAACTACTTTCTCATATCCTCACATGACCTAAACCTAAAGTCAAAATCGGCCCCACCGATTCTTTCTATCCGGCGCCACCGAGTTCAGATGTCATAGCCACTGCCACAATCCCTAGGCAAATCGGTCTCACCGATAGGGATCTCGGTCTCACCGAGATGGGATTGTAATCTCTCTGTTTCCCTTTGTAACGTTTCGGTCTTACCGAAGTGAGCGATCGGTCCCACCGAGATTGCAATATAAACTCTCTGTTTCCCTTTCGTAACATTTCGGTCCCACCGAAATGAGCAAACCGGTCCCACCGAGTTTACCTGACCAACTCTCTGGTTAGCTTATTATCAAAATCAGTCTCATCGAGTTTGTATAATTGGTCTCACCGAGATTACGTTATGCCCTAACCCTAACCATATCGGTCCTACCGAGTTGCATGTCGGTCCCACCGAAATCACTAACGGTCACTAGGTTTACTAAATCGGTCTGACCGAGTTTGTTGATTCGGTCCCACCGAGATCGGTAAATTATGTGTAACGGTTAGATTTTGTGTGGAGGCTATATATACCCCTCCACCTCCTCTTCATTCGTGGAGAGAGCCATCAGAACAAACCTACACTTCCAACTTACCATTTCTGAGAGAGAACCACCTACTCATGTGTTGATGCCAAGATATTCCATTCTTACCATATGAATCTTGATTTCTAGCCTTCCTCAAGTTGCTTTCCACTCAAATCTTCTTTCCACCAAATCCAAGTCCTGTGAGAGAGAGAGTTGAGTGTTGGGGAGACTATCATTTGAAGCACAAGAGCAAGGAGTTCATCGTCAACACACCATTTGTTACTTTCTTGAAGAGTGGTGTCTCCTAGATTGGCTAGGTGTCACTTGGGAGCCTTCGACAAGATTGTGGAGTTGAACCAAGGAGTTTGTAAGGGCAAGGAGATCGCCTACTTCGTGAAGATCTACCGCTAGTGAGGCAAGTCCTTCGTGGGCGACGGCCATGGTGGGATAGACAAGGTTGCTTCTTCGTGGACCCTTCATGGGTGGAGCCCTTCGTGGACTCGCGCAACCGTTACCCTTCGTGGGTTGAAGTCTCCATCAACGTGGATGTACGATAGCACCACCTATCGGAACCATGGCTCAAAAATCACCGTGTCTCCAAATTGCGTTTGATATCTCCAAACCCTTCCCTTTACATTCTTGCAAGTTGCATGCTTTAATTTCCGCTGCTCATATACTCTTTGAATGCTTGCTTGAATTGTGTGAAGATTGTTTGACTTGTGCTAAGATAGCTAAAATCTGCCAAAGACTAAAATTGGGAAAATGTTAAGTTTTTAGTTGGTCAAGTAGTCTAAGCACCTACGATAGCACCACCTATCGGAACCACGGCTCAAAAATCACCGTGTCTCCAAATTGCGTTTGATATCTCCAAACCCTTCCCTTTACATTCTTGCAAGTTGCATGCTTTACTTTCCGCTGCTCATATACTCTTTGAATGCTTGCTTGAATTGTGTGAAGATTGTTTGACTTGTGCTAAGATAGCTAAAATCTGCCAAAGACTAAAATTGGAAAAATGTTAAGTTTTTAGTTGGTCAAGTAGTCTAAGCACCCCCCCTCTAGACATACTTCAAGACCCTACAGGCTCAAATAAATTTGAATGGTATATTAAGAGGAAAGCAAAAAAGCAATGATGAATGAGATTGCAATTATATCTGAAATGGTTTATTTGAAGGATTATGTCTTTCATAGTTCCAAGAATCAGCACAAAAACAAATCCATAGAAAAGAAATATGTTCCATCACACCTTTCATAGTTGAGTGATAACATTGTGGGCTTATTAATTTCGAGGAGTTTGCTCATCGAATGACTATGGACTCCTGCTACAGTTACACATATTCATATCCTCGGTGGCTAGCTAACTACAGCGTCAACAACTTCGTTACATCCAGAGTGATGGCGCACTGGACCCCGAACTTAAAGTTCTCAGCGTCGAACGGAGATTTCGCGCCTGCATTTAGGAACTCGTCATCGCAATATTGGGGGATGTCCAGCGCGGAGCTGAGGCTTATCACCGCGTCTCCCAACTCGCCCGACGAGATGCCCTTGGCAGCCTTGTCGAACAGACCGACAGCCCCGGAGTACATATTGTCGCAGTAGGCGATGACCTGCTGGATCTTCTCGTCCTTTTCCTCGGCCTTCAGGGTCGCGATGCGCTTGCGGGTGTCCACAGCTGTCGCACTGGCGATCCCAGTGGCGATGATGGCGAGGCTGCGCTTGTCCGCAGTGGCGCTGTCCTTGTTGGTGTTGAAGAACTCGATGCAGATGTCGTAGGTGTCAGGGCCGCCGAAGCGCCTGCACGTGTCTTGTAGGACGGAAGCACCGGGCGAGGCGAGAAGCATGAGGAGGACGAGAAGCGAGAGAGCTTGCGATGGTCTCATGGTTTTGCTGCTACGATCTTGGGTTTCTGAGATGTTATGTGTGTTGAGGTTGATCTATTGAACTGTAGGTGGAGGGCATATATAGAAGATTGTCATCTAGAAAAATAAGCACAGATATATATGAATTAATTTCCAGGGACCTTGGCAGAACAATTAAAAATGGCTACTATTAATTAATATTTATTGCTTGCTTGTCTATCAATAAATATTTGATATACTATTATTGATCAAATTATTAAAGCAGTGTAAAATGAAGGGTCCAGATTTAAACCATAGAATGGACACTTATAAGATCTTTTCAGATAGTTATTACTCGATTCCAATATATGTTGTGGGCGGCATACAGTCAGAGGAAGATGTCTAGTTCTGACAGATGTACCGTATGAAGCTTGTTTTTTTTTTTGCGGGGGTATAAAGCTTCGTTGTGTTCAAGCTGTTAAGGTCAAAGCTTCTTCCGCCATCCTCTCTTTTCAACATATGTAGAAGTGCCACTAAAGTCCATCAACTTAACAAATAATTTTTGGCAGGAGTGGGAACTTGTGAAGTACTGTCACTTCCACAAATAAAGAGTGGAAGTGTGTTGAGAATCGATTCGAGAAGAAACTAAGCTGTTGGAAGGGCAAGCTGATGTCCTATGGGGCCGGTTAATTCTTATTAATTCGGTCCTCACGAGCATGCCTATGTTTCTTTTGTCGTTTTTTGAGATACCAGTTGGATTTAGGAAAAGACTGAATTTCTATCGATCCTGTTTCTTTTGGCAGAGTGATGATTCCAAAAGAAAATATCGACTCACTAAATGAGATATTATTGCCGACCAAAAAAACCATAGGGGTCTTGGGATCGAAAATCTTGAGGTGAAAAACAGATGTCTTCTCAGCAAGTGGCTGTACAAGTTATCTGTAGAGTCGGAAGCCTCGTGGGCGCAGATTCTGCGCAACAAGTACCTTCATTCCAAAACTTTGTCACAGGTGACAGTGGGGCCGACGGACTCACCTTTTTGGAAATGGCTGATGAGAGTTAAATCGGTCTTTTTCAATAGAACAAAGTTATTATCGGAGACCGTAACACTACCAGATTTTGGGAGGATACATGGCTAGGGGAAGCACCTCTCGCGCTATAGTATCCGTCTCTTTATAACATCGTGCAACGGAGAGACGCTATGGTTGCAACCGTTCTCCGGACCGCTCCCCTTAATATCCAATTTAGGAGAACACTTGCCGGAGCGCGTTGGGAAGCCTGGCTACATCTGGTGAGAAGACTGATGGATGTGCAGCTTGCTCAACGGCCGAATTCGCTGAGCTGGAAATTAACCAGGAATGGAGAGTTCATAGTTAAATCGATGTACTTAGATGTCATCAATTCTAGCTCTATTCCTTTCTCCAAACATGTTTGGCATGTCAAGGTTCCTCTGAGAGTTAAAGTGTTTATGTAGTTTGTTCATAAACAAGTTATTTTAACCAATGACAATTTGACAAAGCGCAATTGGACCGGCTCTAAGAGATGTAGTTTTTGTGATCAAGACGAGACTATCAAACACCTCTTCCTCGATTGTCCTATGGCGAAGGTTCTTTGGCGGACTGTTCACATTGCTTTTAATATTACTCCTCCGAATAATATCAACACGTTATTTGGGACGTGGCTGGATGGGATAGAGGCCCAACGGCTAAACACATTCGTGTAGGAGTATGTGCCTTACTCTGGGCAGTCTGAAACTGTAGAAATGATTTGGGTTTTAACAGAACAACAAATACTCATTTTTTGCAAGTCATCTTCCGAGCTACTACGCTGATCCGTATGTGGTCGCTACTCACTCAGACGGAAGCCAGGGAGCATTTGGTTACTGGATCTGCCCGATGGGAGATGGTAGCTCGGGCTATTTTCAGCCGGTTTGGATGGCGGTCATGTAATAGGATAGGCAATTAGTTTTTCTGTCTTTATTTTGCATCACGGTTGTGGCTTTTACTTTGTTGCTCTTTGTGAGCCGTTTGAGGACTATTGTGTAACGGAGTTACAGACCTTTGTTGGACCTATTTCATTTTAATAAATATGGTCGTATACATCTTTCTAATGCAGAGACCGGGCTGCGCCCCTTTTCCAAAAAAAAACTGTCACTTCCACAATTCGAACACCAAACCTATTGCAGGCAAAGCGAAATATAAACAAGGACGTGCTTGTTTTATTCCATCGGTCGATCATAACGATCGAGTACTGCAATACAGAGGAAGCTAGGGACTTTTATTGTTTTTGTTTTGGTCACTTGGAGCTCCAGCTGCACTTTGACTTTGATCATCCCCGTGGAGAAAGGTCAACACGCTCTTCTGCACGAGGTGGGGAGGGGGTGGAGGGACAGGGATGCTGCCGGTCTTGGGCGCATCGAGCAAGACCTTCTCTTCCCTGATGCCATGGCTGGGTTTAGGATGGACTTCCCCTGGCCAAGACGAAGATTAACTATCTCAGTTTCTTGTAGTACCTCTCATCAGCAGCTAAACAATTGACCAAGCTAAATACTGCTACTAGTATCAACTTGAGGAGATGACTAACCGTCGGAAGGGCCGGAGACGCTCGTAACCAGTAGAAACGATGACGTAGTGGTCATTGGATCCGCCGTTGGCGTCGCCATGTGGACGAGCTGGCGACCCTTGGTTGTACTCTCCTTCTTTCTAATAAAATTCGGCCAGCGGCCCTTCGATCATGTGGACGAGCTGGCTCATGGCCAGGAGGACGATCGCCAACTTCATCACTGCTGCTCTTGTGGCCGCCATTTTCTTTCTCGTTTGGTTCTTGCACTTGCAGGCCACAGAGAAGCTGCTACTTATAGTGGAGGGATCGGTAATCCTACCAATTTTCCTTCTTCTAGAATAACCATAGCTACTTCAGAAGGCTACACACGAGTCTCTCTCGATAGGTGGAATCAAAATCTTGTAGCCTGCCACGAGTGCTAAAACAGCATGTGCAGAATGCATTATCCTTGCTTAGTTGTTTTGTACAAGGAACACATCGATCGGTTAAGGACCAGCAGAGTTTCTCAGCCTTCGTCGTGTGATCGTGTGACGTGTTCATATTGTGGCCGCGGCCTCGGGCATGGAGTACTACATGTCGATCCCTCGCATACGGCAGCTTCCTCGTACATGTCATCGGACTACTAAAGAATGATATGCTCCTACAATCCTATGTCATACATGATATCAGGCAACTAAGAGCATCTACAGCCGGCCGCCTAAAACCCGCCTCATACGTCCGAGCGGGCCGCTCGATCATTATCCGACCACGATTTTTTAACCCAGGCGGCCCCTCAAATGGCCCTCAAACGTCTCAAACGCCCAAACTGACCGGCACTCCTCATATTGAACCCAAATATGGAGCACCCGGGCATGCCCGCCACGTTGGACCCGGCCCACGCTGACCCACCCGACCCACATAAATTCCTCCCAATCCGCTCGCTGGATCAAACCCTAGCCACTTCACTCCCCTCCCCTCCCCTCCGGCTCCTTCCGGCCGTCTCCGGCATGGCGGACAGCGGATCCGAATCCTTCACCTCTAGATCCGTCGACCCCGAGCTCATCCCACGCAGTCCCTTGGAGGAGATGGCCATCCGGCTTGCGCTCTGCTGCGCCCGGGAGGAGGCTCATGCACGGCTGCGCTCGGACTCCATCTGTCGGGAATCAATTGCGTCCGCCCAAATGGCGCATGGATCCAGCGCTAGGCCAGCCGTAACCGCCTCCCCGGAGGTCGTGCGGTCCGTCTGGTGTCCGAACGCGTTGGCGGACGCGCAACCCCTACGTTGGTGCGCCGAGCATCGGGACGCACCATGGGCCTCGTCTGACGAGGCCATGGCATGGCGTCCCTGCCGTGCAAGGCACTGGGTGCGGGAGGCGGCGGCAGCCCTCGCGGCGGTGGACGCCAGCGAGGCGGACTCGCATTCTCCGACGCCTCGTATGGCGCATCAGCCCGGGTGCCGCAACTGCATCGTGGTGGACGTCGGTGGCTCGTCCCTGGACGAATCCGTCATCGATCTGACGTCCACCGGCACCCAATGGGTTCTAGGCTCTGACGAGAAAGAGTAGGGCATGGGAGACGGCGGCGCCTTGAGTCCCGTGAGCCGGCCCGTGTCCCATGCCCTATTCTACCATGCCGGCGACCGGACCAACACTCTGAGGAGCGCAGCCGGCTGCTGGACATGGCCAAAGCGGAGCCCGGCGAGCGGGGAGCGGCACTGGACGAAGCTTCGCTCAAAATCATTGTGTTGCATGTAATAATATGAATTTGAGGTATCTGGATGTGGAATGCATTTTTTGAGGTGTGACGATCCTTTGTCATGGACGCGCGCGGCCATCACCGGGCGTTGAGGGGTCGGATTTCCCAGGTCCGGCTGTAGATGCTCTAAAAATGGTATGTTGTAAGTACTAGAGCTATGCGATGGAGAGAGTTCGCCCATGCACTAGTAGAAAAAGGGTCAAACGTGAAGCACGTTAGTGCCGGTTTGTATTAGAGCCGGCACAAATGTATACATTAGTGCCGGTTCCAACGGCTAGCCGGGCCACTCTCATTAGTACCGGTTCGTGGCTAACTTTTAGCACTGGTTCGTGCCACGAACCGGTACTAATGAGGGTGGTGGCAGGATGTTGTCAGTCTGGGCCCTCCACACCTTTAGTACCGGTTTGTGCCACGAACCGGTACTATAGGTCCTCCTGCATATAAACCCTTCGTCCAGCTCGCTCTGTTCTTCCCCTTTCCCTCTCCTCTCCTCTCTGTTCTTCCTCTTCTCCCCTCGAGCTCATCACACATTTTGCCCAAAATTTGTCAAGATTTGAAGGCCCCCATCCATTCAAGTGATCACAAAGGTTAGCAACTTTGTCCTTTCATCTCTCATTGCTAGATTAGCTCTTGCAATGCTTTATATAGTTATTAATTTTTGAGTTTAGTAATTTGGGAGGAAATATATATATGTGCTAGTATTTGATTTATATGCAATTTGAGGTCAAAATAACACTTAGTTTGCATATGTAGGTGTGGTTTACTTAGTGCCTTCTAAATCTCTGTCGTAACCACTGGCCGATCGCCTCGCACCGTCTCTGTCACGGGCACCACCTTGTGGTGAGCCTCTTGTTCATGAAATTTTATATAAAAAATTGATGTTTGTGTGATTTGGATATATAGTTACTCGTATAATAATTATCTTACCCAGACGTTGTTTGTTATACATAGTGCCATGGTTTGGATACCCGCCCCGCCGGCCCTCGTCCTTGTTATGATTCGGATGTGGTATATTCTCTTTTAAAACTATTTGTTGCATTTCGTGTTTATGACAAATTATGCCCATCAAGTTGACATAGATATTTTTATCTAGGAGGTATGTGAACCGGAAATTCCAACCGACCCTCTTGTCGAGAGGTTAAATTTAGTTGAAAGAGAAAACGAGTACTTGAAAGAAAAATTGAAAAGAAGTGAGGGGGAGTAGATGGAATTGGAGTTGCATGTTGCCGATGTCGTCGATGATCACAAGATCAAGATGGAGAAAATGCGCTTGAAGATTAGAAAGATTAGAAAATATGCCATCGATATTGAGGCTTGGTATCATTATGCTGTTCGATCAATTGTTACCTTAGTTGCGATCTTGATCGCATTTGTTGTTGCATTTAAATGCTTTAGCTAGAGAGTTATTTGTTTGTTGCATTTAAGTGTTGTATGAACTTTATGTATGAACTTGTATTAATTTGGTCTATTCGGTGTTGTGTAATGAAGATGAGCCGCAATGGATGTACGATGACCGATGCTCGCCCAGCTTTGTTGAGGGCGTGCATACTTTTCTGCTTGTGGCTGAGGCAAACAAGCGGGCGGATGGTTTTATGCCTTGTCCATGTGCTGGCTGTAAGAATGGTCGCAATTACTCTACGTCAAGAACCATTCACGTCCACCTGTTTGAGTCCGGTTTCATGCCCCACTATAATGTTTGGACCAAGCACGGAGAAAGAGGGGTTATGATGGAAGACAATGAAGAAGAAGAGGATGATGACAGCTATCCTGGCCATGGGTTCCCTGAATACGATGATACAACAATGGGGGAAGAAGCTGAGCCGGTAATGCGGAAGAAGATGGGCGGCAATGCGGGAAGAAGCTGAAGAAGAGGCATCGATGAGCCCGTTGATGATCTAGGTCGGGCCATTGCCGATGCAAAGAGAAACTGCGCAAGTGATTTGGAGAAGAAGAAGTTGCAGCGCATGTTAGAGGATCACAAAAATTGTTGTACCCGAATGCGTGAGGTGACAAGAAAAGCTGGGCACCACACTGGAATTGCTGCAATGGAAGGCAGAGAATGGTGTATCGACAAGGGATTTGGAAAGTTGCTTGGTAATGATAAAGGATATGCTTCCAAAGGACAACGAATTGCCCGAGAGTACGTACGGGTTAAAGAAGGTTGTACGCCCTCTAGGGTTAGAGGTGCGTAAGATACATGCATGCCCTAATGATTGCATCCTCTACCGCGGTGAGTACGAGGATTTGAACGCTTGCCCGGTATGTGGTGCATTGCGCTATAAGATCAGCCGCGATGAGCATGGTGATGTCGAGGGCGAGCGCCCAGGAAGAAGATTCCTGCCAAGGTGATGTGGTATTCTCCTATAATACCACGGTTGAAACGTTTGTTCCAAAACAAAGAGCATGCCAAGGCGATGCGATGGCACGAAGAAGACCGTAAGAAAGACGGAAAGTTGAGAGTACCAAATGACGGGTCGCAGTGGAGAAAAATCGAAAGAAAGTACGGGAAGGAGTTTGCGATGACGCAAGGAGCGTATGGTTTGGTCTAAGCGCAGATGGCATTAATCCTTTTGGGGAGCAGAGCAGCAACCATATCACCTGGCCTGTGACTCTATGTTTGTATAACCTTCCTCCTTGGTTGTGCATGAAGCGGAAGTTCATTATGATGCGGTGCTCATCCAAGGCCCTAAGCAACCCGGCAACGAAATTGATGTGTACCTAAGGCCATTAGTTGAAGAACTCTTACAACCGTGGAATGGAACAGGTGTACGTGCGTGGGATGAGCACATGGGGAAGAATTTGACCTAAAGGCGTTGTTGTTCGTGACCATCAATGATTGGCCTGCTCTCGTGAACCTTTCGTGACAGAAAAAACAAGGGATACCGCGGATGCACGACCGCTTTTGGATGATACCGACGGTATATATTTGAATAGTTGTATGAAGAATGTGTACAGGGACATCGTCGATTTCTTCCGAAAGGCATCCGTGAAGAAAGAAAGGCAAGCATTTCAAAGGTGAGGCGGATCACCGGACGAAGCCTCGCCACCGCATCGGGTGCTGATGTACATGATATGGTCAAGGATTTGAAGGTGATATTTGGAAAGGGTCATGGCGGACAACCTGTTCCAAAGGACGCTGACGGACGCGCACCCATGTGGAAGAAGAAATCTATATTTTGGGACCTGCCATATTGGAAAGACCTAGAGGTCCGCTCCTCAATCGACGTCATGCACGTGACGAAGAATCTTTGCGTGACCCTGCTTTGCTTCTTGGGCGTGTATGGGAAGACAAAAGATACGCCTGAGGCACGGGAGGACCAGCAACGTATGCACGGAGAAGACGGCATATATCAGGGTCATGCAAGCTACGCTCTTACCAAAGAAGAGAAGGAAATCTTCTTTGAATGCCTGCTCAGTATTAAGGTACCGTCGGCTTCGTCGAATATAAAGGGAATAATAAACATGGCAGAGAAAAAGTTCCAGAACCTAAAGTCTCATGACTGCCACGTGATTATGACGCAATCGCTTCCGTTGCATTGAGGGGGCTTCTACCGAAAACGCTCGATTAGCCATTGTGAAGCTATGTGCATTTCTCAATGCAATCTCTCGAAGGTAATCGATCCAGAAATCATACCAAGGTTACTGAGAATGATTTGGTGCAATGTCTTGTCAGTTTCGAGTTGGTGTTCCCACCATCCTTCTTCAACATCATGACGCACATCCTAGTTCACCTATGCGAAGAGATTAACGTTTTGGGTCCTGTATTTCTACACAATATGTTCCCTTTGAGAGGTTCATGGGAGTCTTAAAGAAATATGTTCATAACCGTGCTAGGCCAGAAGGAAGCATCTCCAAGGGCCATCAAAATGAGGAGGTCATTGAGTTTTGTATTGACTTTATTCCTGACCTTAAGCCGATTGGTGTTCTGAATCGCGGCATAAGGGCGCATCGGATGGAAAAGGCACGCTAGGAGGGGAACAAATAATATGTATGGACGGACATTCTCTCACCGAAGCACACTACACAGCTTCTACAATTCCGCCTTTGGTGGCTCCGTATATGGATGAACACAAGAATTTGCTACACTCCAAACACCCGAGCGGTCTCGATGACCGGATTACACATGAACAAACCAGGAGTTTCGCCACCTGGTTGCAGACACGCATCATGCATGACACCTCTATTGAAGATGACATGTACTTGCTGTCCCAATTACCATCTTCGAATATAATGACTTTTAAAGGGTACGAGATAAATGGTAATACATTTTACACGATCGCCCAAGATAAGAAGAGCACCAACCAAAACAGTGGTGTCCGTTTTGATGCAGAAACCAAGACGGGAAAGGAAACATATTATGGTTATATACAGGACATATGGGAACTTGACTATCGACGTGGTTTAAAGGTCCCTTTGTTTCGGTGCAAATGGGTCAATATGACACGAGGCGGGTAACGGAAGACCCGCAGACGGAATGACAACAGTGGGTCTCAACAATCTTATGTGATGCGTATTTAACCATTCGTCCTAGCCAATGATGTGGCACAGGTTTTCTATGTGAAGGACATGTATACCAAGCCAAGAAAAAGAAAAGATCAGGAAGCGAATGCATCGTACGATGAGCCAAAGCGGCACATAGTTCTTTCTGGGAAGAGAAACATCATGGGAGTGGATGACAAGACAGACAAGTCAGAAGACGAAATGGGGAGGTCGAAGCTAGCGGTCAAGCTGCTCCATTAGACCCGAAGCTTTCTTCTTATCCCTTTTGTCTTCTTACGTAGGATGATTTAGATGAGATGAAACCTGAGCTGACTTCTCTGTTTTAGTACCGGCCGGAATTTCTCGGCTGAAGGTCAGAAAGAAAGCAATCGCCAGTTATGAAAAGTTTGATGAAATTTCTCCATTCACGGTGAATATTGACCCGAGCATCCCATTAAATGATGAAGATTTTCCATGGTTACGGCGCAAAGGGACACACGCGAAGAAAAAGTTTCACACCCAAAGATCTGGGATGTGATCGGCTTCACTATCATCACTTTCTTTCCGTGTTTCACACCTAGAGGGGAATCTCTGTAATAGTTAGGGTAGTTATGTGTTTTGGCATTTGAAACGAAGAAATTTTATGTGCAAACAAATTCTTTCATGCCTTTACTGATTTTTAAAGTTAAATTATTCACAAACTAGTGATTCACACTAATTTCAAATAATTCAAAATTTAAACTATTCAAATTTGAAAACTACGGCACTAATGTAAAGTTTGTAATTTTTGTACCTAAAGCAAAAATATTCACAAAGAAACTCTAAATACACAAAAAACAACACAAAAATAAATAAAGCAAAAAAAGCCCGCCCTCTTTGGGGACGTAGCGGCCTGCATATGACTAGAAACCCAACTTGTTGTTGGGCTGGATGCAGGCCGCAAAGGCCAAGTGGCCCACAGTGGCAAAAGAACACGTAGGGCCCAGAGGGCCTGCTTTGGAGAGGAGCTCGAGAGAGCGACCGCACGGGGGTTTATAAACCAGTGCGGTCGCCCCTCGGCTAGCGAGGTGGGACTAAACTTGCCGCACCGCACCTGCCCCAGCGCACCCCCTTTAGTACCGGGTGGTGGCACAAACCGGTCGCTTCCCGCTGCTTGGGCTGGCCAAAACAGACCTTTAGTACCGGTTGGTGGCTCCAACCGGTACTAAAGGTGCCTTCTATATATACAACACTTCGAAAATTTCATTCTCCCTCTGTTTCTTCCTCTGTTTCCTCATTGAACCGCCCTTGATCGATCGGCCGTCACCGACCCGTCATTGTCGCCGCCCATCCCGTCACCGCCCGTCGCCGTCGCCGCCCGTCCCGTCGCCGCCCGTCCCGTCGCCGCCCGTCTCCGTCGCCGCCCGGGCCCGTCCCGTCGCGCCGTCCCTGCGTCGCCGCCCAGCGTCACGCCCGCCCGTCGCTGCCCCGGCCGTCGCCTCGCCGTCGCCGTCGCCCGCTTATGAGCTCTCCCCTCTAACCCTCTCCCTCGCTTGGCGGCCACCATGGGCGCCGCCTCCCCGAGCCCATACACACACACACACAAGCATGATGAACACACACACACATACACGTATATATGTATGAATGCATGTATATATTAGTATATAAGTATTTTGTATGTTTAATTTGTTTAGATTTTTAGATTATTGTTTTTTCACTCGTATATATGTTTGAATGATTGTTAGATGGATATAATTAGTGTTTAATTAGTATGGAATTTTTTATATAATGTTGTTTTTCTGTTTTTTAATGGATGTATAGAAATTGTTTTTTCTGTTTTTAGTGTTAGATGCTTAAATAGTATGAAATAATATGTAGATTTTTGAAATAGTAGAAATGTTCGAAATTTTAGGTATCAAAATCCAAACATTAAAAAAATATTATTTTTATGGGCATATAGCTAGTATTTGTTCTCGACGATGCCCGGCCCGCATCCTCGCCGTCGACCCGTCATGACGACGCCCAGCCGGCCCATGTCCGGGACTGGGCTCTGCTGGCTGGCACCGGAGGTGCTGCTCGGAGGGGCGCGCTTGATGAGGAACCCGCCCCGGGTCCCGTCGTCGACCCTGATCTCGTTTGGTGGCGTTCGCGTGGGCCAGTTTCGGTGCGGAGGGACCCGACCCCGCCGGAGGAGGTACGTCGCCGTGTCAGGGAGGAGGACGAGCACGTCCATCGCTACATGGTTGCGTTAGAGGGCGGCAGGTTCTCCAATACCTGGCGATATCTTGAGGATCTCACTTCAGCTATGATCCTGTGAGGGTTCCTTCTCTTTGGGTGTCCACCGCATGACGCAGGAACCGCGAGTGTCCTAGATTCTTACGTAGTATTCGATCTTTAATTAGCTAGCCTGATGTACTATTCAATATTATATATTATTCGAGACGATGTATTGAGATTGTATCTATTATTCTAGACGAAGTATTCGAGATTATATCTATTATTCGAGACGATGTAATTTGAATACTAAATTGTTTTATATTTCTTTTGAATTAGTTAAATAAAAGCTATGGCGCATAATACCGACAGAGAGGAAGAACAGACCATGTTCGATATGATACGCGGGCCGATGATAATCAGAATGAAGAAGATTATGACGGCTCGAATTTCTAAACAACACCGGAGAGGGTGATATGATATTCGATCGCGACGACCGAATTGATGAAGTCATGAACTACAATTATGACGATGACGAAGAACATGTTGATCCTGAAACAACAAAGACCGGCGAGGTATATATATTTATATAAGCAGGTTTGTGGTGATCATCACATGTTTTAAATGACTTGAAGATATATTAACGAATCGATCTTTGTTCTTTCAGCCATCCGGATCGAGCAAATCTTCGTGCAAAAGGACGAAACGAGGCCCGAACAAAAAGTTGAAGGAGGGCGTAAAGTACAATATCGAGGCGATCCGGACCTAATGGCGAACCATTAGCGCCTAAGAAGATTGCGGACAAGTTCATTCGTCGGCGGAGTTCTTGTGAAGGACCAACTCCGATCTCCCTTCAAGAATGGAGAGAGCCAGCAAAATACAAAGGACAAAAAGGCAAAGAGGACGCTGCTCCACGTCCAGATGTTACTTTGTCGACAAGAATCAAAAAGATCTGCTTTGGGATACTCTCATAGAACATTTCACCCTACTAGATCATTTCACAGAAGCAGATGTGCAGAAAGTCAAGGACGCTGCTCTTAGGAAGATGGCGGTTGCATTCAAGAACCACAAGAATCGTGAATGGAACAAGTACGTCAAGGGAGGAACGAAGACTCCGATTCGAGGGAACACTAGAGAACCAACATGCTCATTGGGACGATTTCGTGAAATTCAAGGATTCGGAATTAGCTAAGGCACGGTCGAGAATAAACAAGAAGAATGCCGAAAAAAGGATAAGTTCCATAAGTCGGGGCCGGTGGCTATGCGGTGGCAATGCCTAAGTGGGATAAGTCCGAGAAAGAGATGGAGGATGCAGGTGCCACTCCGGTTACTAAGAGCTGGCCCCTGTGGTCGGGACTTGGTTCTATGCGCATGGGGGAGTTGGACCCAAGACGGGCAATGTTTCGACGAGGGCAAGTCTAAAGGGAGCCGACGATGCGATACTTGTTGCAATAGAAGAGGCACGATCGGGGTGTTCCAGCCCAACAGAGAGAACGACGAGCTTACGCGTGCCCTCGGGAAATCCTGAACACCGGGAAGAACACGAGGCAAGGGCGCTATTCCGTGGTATGAGGGGTTTTGACCGAACACCGACTACGTAACCTGCGGCGAAAGAAGATTGCGGAGGAGAATAAGATGACGATGGAGGAGGAGCAGAGGAAGCGGGACTATGAACGCCTTCAAGGCCTAGAAGCAAGTCATGCGGAATTGGCTGTCAAATTCCAGCGGCAGCAGGAGCAGATCGACTCACTTAGCCAAAGAAGGGGTCTCGGGCTGCAGCAGCTAGCGGATGATCCAAAGCATTGGATAGCACCGCCCCATCCATGCAGAGAAGCAGCATGGGTTCCGCCCAGACGGCGCAATGTTGGGTAGATATCCCGTGGATGACATCACGGAGAACACTAGCTGCGAGCTACACGTCAAAATGAAGAACATATCCATGAAGGTGGCGGACGGCGTTGCTTTTCGATTACCCCCAAAGCAACCTACCATTGCATCCCGATTCCAGAGGGCTATGCTCGTGTCATGGTTGACGAGGTGGTGCAGCCATATTCGGGCTAGAGCTTGACATTCACGGAGGTGAGGACGGCGCTTTCTGAGACGCCAACCATCGTATCATCCTATGGAAAAGGATTGCATCATCTTCGAAGGCCACCGACACGCGTCATCCGACTCCTCGTCAAGTCTGCCACCGAGTCAGCCGTCTCCGCCTCCTGCAAGTCCACCAGGTCGGCAAAGTGTCGAGCCACCTCCTCCAAGTCCAGCAAAGTGTCGAGCCACTCCTCCTCCTCCAAGTCCGCCACAGCGTCGACGTCCACTCCTCCTCCAAGTCCGGCACAACCTCAGGCCACTCCTCCTCCAAGTCCGCACAGCTTCAGCGGCTACTCCTCCTCGTCCAACTCAGCCCGTCACACCGGGCGTCTCCGCCGCCTCAGCAATCGCATAAGAGACACCCCGCAGCTATGGTGCGTAGCGGTACGAGTCGAGGTAGCACAGGAAGTACAGGCGGAGGCAAGCGATATAAATATGGTCCAAGCCTCACGCCTCCTCCGCAGAGGTCTTATGACAGGTCCGAGGAGGAAATCGCAGCCATATCAAAGTCCAAGGTGGAAGCCCATTTTGCACCAAAACCGCCACCGTCGCCAAGGGAGAAAGTGCCTGAGGAAACGATTGACCACTTCATTCGTATGGCTCAACCACCAGCTGCGAAGCCTGTTGACACAGACTATGAGCGCCACATCAGGAAGTTAAATCGAGCACGTCTACGTAAGGAGGCGGGCTCGGGATCGAGCAAACAAGAAGCAGCTGTCAAAAAATGCGGGAAAAGCATTCCCCAGCTGGGAGAACAGGCGGCATAATCGATCCCTCGCTTATTGTGCCAACAACACGTGATAAAGACGCTGCCGCCCAATATTATTGTGGGTAAACAGTTTACGTTCCCGAGGTGGGCAATGTGGTAATAACGGAGGACCATATAATGCGGTGAAGTTCTCAAAATCACCGTTGGACAACTCCTCGAGATCGAGCCCATGCCTGTGCTTAGAGAGGATGAAATAAAACGAAAATATGTCTGGGGCCAACCTTTGGTCCATCCAGACAAGGTCAAGAACCTCCCAACGAGAATGTATGAATTGCATCAATGGTACATGAACATTACCAAGCTTTCCGATCGATTGTCCCTCATGGTGAATGTGAAGGAGGAGCATTACTTCCATGAGAAAGCTGTGTCCGTTGAGTATTCTGAACTGTTTCAGTTATACAATCAAGACGCACTCGACAAATCTATCGTCAGTTGCTATTGTCTACGTAAGTGATTTCTTTCTGTAATTTAAGTCTCAAGCTAGCTGTCTTGATCCTTTTGATCAATCATTACCTGTAATTATCCTCACTATATTCTTTTACGTGGTATTATATGCGGGATGAAGATATATGAAATGAGAAAAGGTGGACGCTTTGGCATTGGGTTCATTGACCCAAACACCGTTAATGAATAACATGGAAACTAAATCCACGTTATCAAAAGGACGAGAGGACAACATGCTAGAGTTCTTGAAGCGCCTCAAATACAATGAAGATATACTACTTCCTTACAACTTCCGGTGAGTCACACTTTGTCTTGTACTACAAATTCTCTGCTTTTTGCCTACTAGCTAGCTACATGCTTTTGCTTTACATATGCCCGCTTAATTAAGACATGCAAACGTGTGTGCATGCAGATTTCACTGGTCTTGTGTATCATTAAAGTTGGCCTTGAACAGTTGAAATCTTGGACTCACTACTCAAAGAAAAAACTGACTATAACATCTTGTTTGGGATAGTCAACAGCAATTTCAATCATTATTAACTATATATCTCGGCCTATTTAGTTCGTCATTTTCATGATATGAACTATTTAATAACCCCTTTATTCATTTTCTTTGTCATTGAGGCGGGGCTTCGGCAAGGTTCATCAGTGACCTCAGGAGAATGGAAACAAAAGCTTAAATGGTTTCGACCCAAGGTAAGTAATTAAGTAGTACTAGCTAGCTAGCTAGCTGCCATCTCTTTAATTATCATGCTTGATTAATTATTATCTGATCAAATTCCATTCTCGTAAAGGCCACAAGCGGTAGCGAGGGACAGATCTGTGCATTCTGCGTTTGCGAGAACATTCGCATGATGGCGTCCAAAGGAGCAGCAGATCTCAAAGATGTGAATGGGTACGCTTGTCAAAACACTATTCACAATTTTTACACCATTATCGATATCTAGTCACACAACTAATACACATGCATATTGATCTCGTTCTTAACAGTTCACAGAGAAGGGAGAAGCTCCTAGAAGCGGAGCGTAGAAGCACTTCAAGAGGAAATAGCGGGATTTTTGCTCGACCAGGTTATAAATCCGAAGGGAGAATACTATTACCCGCCACCGCCCCCATCGTGTTCAAGGCACCAATTAGGCTAATGCCACTGGCTCCAAAGGCAACATGCATATGTAGGAGAAATTGTATATAGCTATACATGTGTGTATGTGTGAATTAATTAATATGATGGTTTGTGAGACATTGATGATATATATATATATATGCATGATTGGTTATACTAGAAATTATATATATATATATATATATACATAACGTGTACAATGTGTAGTATCGTAAAATACCAGCAAACGAAAAAGAATTAAGTTGATAACACAAATTTAATTGAAAAATAAAAATAAAACAAAACCCACAAACATTTAGTACCGGTTGGTGTTACCAACCGGTACTAAAACTCCTGCCCTCGAGCTGCCTCGTGCCACGTGGTTGGTTTTTAGCACCGGTTCGTGCTGAACCCGGTACTAAAGGGGGCCTTTAGTGACCACACTTTAGTGCCGGTTGTGGAACCGGCACTAAAGGGCCTTGCGAACCGGTGCTATTGCCCGGTTCTGCACTAGTGATGGTTGGCCTTGTCTTGCTCTTACGTCTTTGTCGTGGAAGTACTGGTTGAAGACGCAAAATGGATTGAGCCGGAGTTGCCCGATCCGTCACTGGCTACCTCCTTCTCCTCTTTAGAGGGCAGACCGACCATGGCACGGACCACCCAGCTTTGCTATCTTGCGAGGGCGCGTTTCGTCCTCCTATGCTGCTTCTCGAGGATGCGGGCACAAAGGGCTTCCTTGTTGTTGTCCAATGCGACGTGCCCCTCCGCCTCCGCCTCCACAACGTCAGACTTGAGGGCTGCAGCTGCTTGACGTTTCTTGTTCCTCACACGGCGGGCACGCCGCACATCGGTAGCGGTCGGGACATGACTCATGCCGGTGTTGACCTCCGACTCGAAGACCGATGCAGCGGGGACAAGGCGACACGAAAGGGGCTCCGCAACCAGCCGATGGTGGTCAGCTCCGACGAGGCCGCGACCACGCGCCTTAAGCCATTGGTGCCGCCAGATCCAAGCGCCATTTGAACGAACACAATGGATTCGAGCCGAAGTGACTCTGACTACAGAGATGAGATTTTCTCCCTAGATCGGCGGAAAGCCATCTGGACGGCCAACTATTCCTCGTCCCCGCATGGGATGAGGTCCCAGTCGACGGATTGGGACATTTCGGAGTCGGATTTGCTGTCTCTCATGTCAGAGAAGGCCAGAGATCCCGGGCAGGAGCTTGGGGGCGGAGTGGGGTGGTTAGGGTTTGGTCCAGGATGCAGATATGGATCCTTCCTGAGCTTCCATTACCATTACCATTTTGGCCTTCTGGACAATCATTTGCATAATGCCCGGTCTTGCGACACTTAAAGCAAGTGATGTGGCTCAGGTCTACCTTGGATGGTGTTGACGGGTTGGTGCGGTTTTGTCCATTGCTTCCTCCATTCCGTGCTCCCATTCTTGGTGCCATTATGGTTGTGCGAGCTACCTCCTCCATGGGTATGCTGAAATTGTCCTCCGGCTTCGGGTAAAGCGAAGTTTCTTTGAGCTCGAGTTATTCTTCCCCTGTCCATACTTTCTCTTGCGATTGTCAATCTGCTGCTGCTTCCCTTCAATCATAAGAGCACGGTCTACTAACTCCTGGTAGTTGTTGAAAGTGGCTACCATCAACTGCATGCTCAGCTCATCATTCAGTCCTTCTAGAAACTTCTCCTGCTTAGCTGCGTCTGTAGCAACGTCATCTGGGGCATAACGTGCTAACTTACTGAAATCATCCACATACTGGCCAACTGTCCGTCCTCCTTGGCGCAAGTTGTGAAACTCACGCTTCTTCATGGCCATAGCTCCTGCTGAAACATGGGCAGTACGGAAAGCTTGCTGAAACTGATCCCATGTGACAGTGTCTCTGAGTGGTAAGTGGCTGTAAAATTCTCCCACCATGTCTGCCGGGTCCTTCAAGCTGATGTGCGACAAATTTCACCCTTTCTCCATCTGTACATCCTGCAGTGGGTCAACTCCTCCCTATCTTACGGAGCCAATCATCTGCAACAATCGGCTCGGTGCTACTGGAAAACACCGGTGGATTCAGCCTTAAGAAACGGGTCAAATGGTCAACAGGTGGTGGTGGTGGTGGGTTGTTCTTGTTGTTGTTGCCTTGGTTCTGTACCAATGTTTGAATCAAGGCTTTCTGCTGCTGAATCAACTGAGTGATCTCTAGCGGGAAAACAAATCCGGGGTCGCCTCTCGGAGGCATCTGAGGGTTTAAGAAAAGACGAGAGTTAAGAATAGAATGAGGTCTAGGGAGAAACACTACCCATATGCACATGAGACAAAATCACACAATATCACTCCAATCAATTCAAACAAGGGCACACAACGGTCTATCTATTGTTACAAAGTGTTGGAACTAAAACTAATAATAATGGGGAAATCTACTACTATTATGGTGGTCAACTAGAAAAACTGCTCCGATGAAGACTCCATGATATCTGCTCGACTTCATCTTCGTAATCATCATCACTAGGATCGGAATCGGTGTCATCGATGATGATGTAGTTCTCTGGACAGGTGCAATCTTCATCTTCTCCTCTGGGTGCTGAATTTCCCATGAGTTCTTCAATCTTCTCCTTAAGATCGCCATTTTGTCTCACTAGAGCTACAATCTTCTCCATGTAGTCCTTGCGAGCGGCCTTCAGTTCTCCTTCTAGTTCGATAATCTTGGCTTTTGCTGTCTTCAACTCCATCATGTTCACAAGACATCTAATTCTCTGGCGTCCGAATGTGCTGGTTTAACTCCTGGATGAAAGCTTCAATGGATCGATCCTTCTTAGTGCCAACTATCTCCCATTGTTCATCTCGGGCGCCTACAAATCTGGTAGATAGTATCCTTGAGGTCTTCTTTGTAAACTTCTCCAATGCGTCCCATTGTTATGTGAGCTGCCATGATCTTTCCCAGACTCCAAGTTGGTGCATTGAAAACACACTCTATGGGCTCCGTGATTGGCACAAACGTCCTTCCAGGAACTTGAGCTTGAATCTTCCAGCGCTCTTCTTCGGGTAAAGTGGAATTGTAGGTCCCGGTGAAGCTTGATATTCCTATGTTCAGGTACTTAGTGACTTCCTTCAGGTGTCGTCCAAAGGGTGTATCTTCATCCGGTGGGTGAACTTGATCCTCGCTTAGTCATCCTAAAAGAGTAGAAAAGATGAGGAGTTAGAAATGAGAAGAGAGAGTAGTGATCTAGGGCTTTAGCTTAATGGTCGTGGTCTCATACAACAGGTGCTCGATACCATCTTTGTAGCGACCGGACCTTAAATAGCCGATCTACGTGCTTAGTGTCATCCCCGGATCAAGAGTCTTGACACCACACAATTATCGAAGGATTTATAACAGAGTAGCAATCACACACTTATTACAATCGAATGTCTCAAGAGAGAACTTAATAAAATGAATATGGCTTAAGGCCATCTAAATACGATAACAGCGGAAGACTTGGAAGAATAAGCGAGTCCATCAACTCCAACGTCATCACTGAGTATAGAACCACGACCTAAGCACCTTACTCGTCGTCTGAAAAGTCTGCAACATGAAACTTTGCAACCCGAA
Organism: Aegilops bicornis; assembly: GCA_021605145.1. Lineage (NCBI taxonomy): Eukaryota > Viridiplantae > Streptophyta > Magnoliopsida > Poales > Poaceae > Aegilops > Aegilops bicornis. The sequence goes on from CM038670.1 coordinate 781,513,979, forward strand.
AATGGGTCAGCACATGGAATATGCTGGCAATGTAACACATAGAGAATAACAATGGAATAAGCTATACTACATGCATATTTGGCTGGTGGAAAGCTCTATGGTTACAGTTTTGCGTAAAGCCAATTTTTCCCTACTGCAAAGGAATAAATTTATTTAACTGTCATGGTGGTTGTTAAACATTGAGAATGGTTGACAGCATTCTCAATCCCAATTAAAAGTACTCATTAAAAACCCAACAATATTAATTTAGAAGTAACATGATGAGATTCACATGATATCCAAGTACTAGATACTCAAGATGTCCATAACCGGGGACACGGCTAACCATGATTAGTTTATACACTCTGCAGAGGTTTGCGCACTTTTCCCCACAAGACTTGATCTCCTCCGTTTGATTTCTCGCACTACATGATGTTTGAGAAACGGATGTCCGAGACATTGTCTTTCGGAAGCGCTAGCACCTTACATGTGGGTAGACCGGTACACCTACTTTCCCCTACATCTGCTAGTCTACCCGTAAGAGTTCGCACAACTTAATCAACTATGCCAGAGCCCACAATGGCTTGTGGCTGCACACGGAAGTTTCTAGTGTGAATAATCTCATGATCCCTTTGAGCCTGGGTGGCGGTCACTAGTAGAAAACAGCGCTTTCGTCCAGGCCAGTTTAGCCCATTAGTCCCGGTTCAATCCAGAACTGTGACCAATGGAGCTATTTGCCCCGGTTCATGAGCCCAGGGGGGCGGCCGGGCCACGTGGGCCATTGGTCCCGGTTCGTCCGGACCTTTTGGTCCCGGTTGGTGGGAGACGAACCGACCAATGGTCTCGCTCTGGCCCACCACTATTGGTCGGTTGGTGGCATGAACCGAACCAAAGGCTTCCTTTAGTCCTGGCTCATGCCACCAACCGGGCTAATGGTGCTGCCTATATATAGCCCCTCGGCGCAAGAGCGAGCACTGCTCTGTTTTTTCTGGCCGAGGGGGAGAGGGCTTGGTGGTGCCCTAGCTCACCTCCTATGCACACAAGGTGTTCCATGGAATGCCCGAGCCACACTACTTAAGGTTTCTCCTCTCCAAGCTCGACCGCCAAGCTCCATTTTCCTCAATATTTATCTAGGTTTAGCGGTCCGTCACGCCCCGTCCCCGTCTTCATCGCCGTCCGATCACCCGCCGATCTCATCGCCGGCACCACCGTGGTGAGCCTCTTGTTCTTATCTTCTTTCCGAAAGGAAAATATTATTACTTGTTTGTTTAGATAGATACTTGTATTATTTTCTTACTTTTATTATTGCATCTTATATAGTGCGATGGTTTTGGTATCCGCCCCCGTCGGCCCTCGTCCTGTCTATGATTCAGATGTGGTATATATTATCTTTTCATAACTATTGGTTCATTTATTGTTTATGAAAATTATGCCGACCAACGTGACATAGATTTTATTTATCTAGGAGGTTGTTGAACCGGAAATTCCAACCGACCCTATTGTCGAGAGGTTAAATTTAGTTGAAGAAGAAAACAATTTCTTGAAGGAAAAAATAAAAAACTTGAGGAGGAGAAGATGATATTGGAGTTGCATGTTGCGGATGTCGTCGATGATCACAAGATCAAGATGGATGCAATGCGCTTGAAGATGAGAAAGATTAGAAAATATGCCATTCATACCGAGGCTTGGTATCATTATGCCGTTGGATCAATTGTTACCTTGGTTGCGATTATGATCGTATTTGTTTTCGCATTGAAATGTTTTACATAGTTTCAATGTATGGTTTAATTAATTTAGATGCTCTGCAGAGCTTTATGTTGTTAGATGAGAACTATGTATGTACTTTGTTTTTTATGTGATGATTAACTTCTATTAATTTTGTCACTTAATTATCTATTCATGATGTTCTGTAATGATTTTTGACACACTTAATTGTATATAATGCACGCAGATGAACCGGCAATGGATGTACGGTGACAGACACACCTCCGAGTACATTAAGGGCATGCATGATTTTCTCGAAGTGGCTGAGGCAAACAAGCGTAATGGTTTTATGTGTTGTCCATGCCCTATATATGGGAATATGAAGTCTTACTCGACCGGAAAATCCTTCACACCCACCGCTTTACAAGGGTTTCATGCCACACTATAATGTTTGGACGAGGTACGGAGAAATAGGGGTTATGATGGAAGACGGCGAGGAAGAAGAGTACGATGACAACTATGTGCCCCTGAATACGGTGATGCTCTTGAACATCAAGATGCACTGGACGATGTGCACGATGGTGCCGGAATGGGCGAAGGCTGCTGAAGATCAAGAGGAACCGCACGATGTGCCCGATGATGATGATCTCCGCCGGGTCATTGTCGATGCAAGGACACAATGCGAAAGTCAAAAGGAGAAGCTGAAGTTCGATCGCATGTTAGAGGATCACAAAAAGGGTTGTACCCCAATTGCGAAGATGGCAACACAAAGCTCGGTACCGTACTCAATTGTTGCGATGGAAGGCGAGAATGTCAGTGCTCGATAAAGGATTTGAGAAGCTATCAAAATAATGAAGAAGATGCTTCCAAAGGATAACGAATTGCCCGACAAGACATACGCAGCAAAGAAGGTCGTATGCCCTCTAGGATTGGAGGTGGAGAAGATACATGCATGCCCTAATGACTGCATCCTCTAACGTGGTGCCTACAAGGATCTGAACGCATGCCGGTATGCGGTGCATTGCGGTATAAGATCGACGAGATGACTCTGGTGATCTTGACGGCGAGCCTCGGTGAAGAGGGTTCTGCGAAGGTGATGTCGTATGCTCCTATAATACCATGGTTGAAACGTCTGTTCGTAAAACGGAGAGCATGCCAAGTTGATGCGATGGCACAGTGAGGACCGTAAGAAAGACGGGAAGTTGAGAGCACCCGCTGACGGGTCGCAGTGGAGAAAAATCGAGGGAAAGTACTGGGATGAGTTTGCAAAGGACCCAAGGAACGTATGGTTTGCTTTAAGCACGGATGTCATTAATCCTTTCGGGGAGCAGAGCAGCAATGACAACACCTGGCCCGTGACTCTATCTATGTATAACCTTCCTCCTTGGATGTGCATGAAGCGGAAGTTCATTATGATGCCAGTTCTCATCCAAGGCCCTAAGCAACCCGGCAACGACATTGATGTGTACCTAAGGCCATTAGTTGAAGAACTTTTACAGCTGTGGAATGGAGGAACCACAAAAAGGAGGAATTTGACCTAAAGGCGTTGATGTTCGTGACCTTCAACGATTGTCCCGCTCTCAGTAACCTTTCAGGACAGACAAACAAGGGATACCACGCATGCACGCACTGTTTAGTTGACACCGATAGTATATACCTGGGAAGCTGCAGGAAGAATGTGTGAAGGTAAGCATTTCAAAGGCGAGGCAGATCACCGGAAGAAGCCCGAAGCAGTATGAAGGTCCTACCAGCTACGCTCTTACGAAAGAAGAGAAAGAAATATTCTTTCAATGCCTGCTCAGTATGAAGGTCCCGACCGGCTTCTCGTCGAATATAAAGGGAATAATAAATATGCCGAGAAAAGTTCCAGAACCTAAAGTCTCATGACTGCCACGTGATTATGACACAACCGCTTCCGGTTGCATTGAGGGGCTTCACCGAAAACGTCCGATTAGCCATTGTGAAGCTATGTGCATTCCTCAATGCAATATCTCGAAGGTGATCGATCCAGAAATCATACCAACGCTAAGGAGTGATGTGGCGCAATGTCTTGTCGGTTTGAGCTGGTGTTCCCACCATCCTTCTTCAATATCATGACGCACGCCCTAGTTCATCTAGTCGACGAGATTGTCATTCTGGGGCCCGTATTTCTACACAATATGTACCCCTTTGAGAGGTTCATGGGAGTCCTAAATAAATATGTTCGTAACCGCGCTAGGCCAGAAGGAAGCATCTACATGGGCCATCAAACAGAGGATGTCATCGGGTTTTGTGTTGACTTCATTCACGGCCTTAAGAAGATAGGTCTCCCTAAATCGCGGTATGAGGGGAGACTGACCGAAAAGGCACGCTTGGAAGAGACTCAATAATATGCAGGGACGGATATTCTTGGTCTCAAGCACACTACGCTTCTCTGTAACTCTACCTTGGTGACCCGTATGTCGATGAACACAAGAACGATCTGCGCCCAAACACCCGGAGCAAAGGCGACGATCGGATTACATGTGAACACATCGGGACTTTCAGCAGTTGGTTGGAAACATGTCTCAGAGGTGACATCACTGTTTGTGATGAGCTGTACTTGTTGTCTGTGGGACCATCTTCGATCTGTAATGATTTGGAAAGGATACGAGATAAATGGGAATACATTTTACATGATTGGCCAAGATGAAAAGAGCACCAACCAAAACAGCGGTGTCCGCTTTGATGCAGCAACCGACAAGGAAATGACACATTTTATGGTTATATAGTAGTGATATGAGTACTTGACTACGGAGTAGATTTTAAGGTCCCTTTGTTTAAGTGCAAGTGGCTCAATCTGTCAGGAGGCGGGGTAAGGTGTAGACCCACAAGACGGAATGAAAACAAAGGATCTGAAAAATCTTGGGTACACCGACGAACTGCTCATTCTAGCCAATGATGTGGCACAGGTTATCTATGTGAAGGACATGTCTCGCCAGACCGAGGAAAAGAAAAGATAAGGAAGCGAATACATCATACAATGAGCCAAAGCGCCACATAGTTCTTTTCAGGAAAAAGGGACATCCCGGGAGTGGAGGGCAAGATGACATGTCTCAAGAGTATGAAAAGTTTCATGAAATTCCCCTTCAAAGTCAAGGCTGACCCAAGCATCCTGATAAACGATGAAGATTATCCATGGTTATGGCGCAATAGGCAAACGACACAAGCGAAGAAAAAGTGAAGACTTTCTCCCGCAACTATTATGATGATACCATACCAACTTTTTAATGCATTTAGTATGATACCATTGTCCGCTTTTGTACATGCACATACTATGCCAACTTTTTCAAAGTTCATTTGAAAACTATGAATTTGAAAACACCGCCAAAGCGAAGGGCGCCACACCGGTTTATAAGCCCGTCCCTCTACACACCGCTTTGTTGTAAGCGTAAACAAAATAAAATAAATAAAGCAACAAAGAAAACAAAAAAAGAGTTTTCAAATTTGAAAACTAATGGCACTAACAGAAAAGTTTATAATTTTTCTAAAACTAAAAGCAAAAAAGAATTAAAAATAAAGAAAAAACAACAAAAAATAAATAATGCAGAAAATGTAACAAAAAACTGAAAAATAAAATAAAAATAGCAACAATAAGTATTTTGTTGTAACTAGAAACAAAATAAAATAAATAAAGCAACAAAGAAAACAAAAAAAGAGTTTTCAAATTTGAAAACTAATGGCACTAATAGAAAGTTTATAATTATTCTAAAACTAAAAGCAAAAAGAATTAAAAAAATAAAGCAAAAAACAACAAAAAATAAATAATGCAAAAAGCAGAACAAAAACTGAAAAAATAAAAATAGCAACAATAAGTATTTTGTTGTAAGTAGAAACAAAATAAAATAAACAAAGCAACAAAGAAAACAAAAAGAGTTTTCAAATTTGAAAACTAATGGCACTAACAGAAAGTTTATAATTTTCTAAAACTAAAAGCAAAAAGAATTAAAAAATAAAGCAAAAACAACAAAAAATAAATAATAATGCAGAAAACAAAACAAAAACTGGAAAAAATAGTGTCAGCCTCACCGGGCCCCCACGGCCTGAATACGACTAGAAACCCTACATGGGCCAGAGTCGTGCCCGAGGAGGCCAAGTAGGCCCACAAGCACATAGCTAGTGATGATTAGGCCTGAAGCCTGCAGGTTGAGAGGAGCTCGAGAGGGTGGAGTGCGGCAGGCGCTTATAAACCACTCTCGAGCTCTCTCAACTAGCGAGGTGGGACTAAACTTTGGGCGTGAGGCAGCACAAGGCCTTTGGTCCCGGTTGGTGGCACCAAGGGACTAAAGTGCAGTGATATCCCGGTTCGTGGCACCAATCGGGACTAATGCCCCCTTTAGTCGGTTGGTGCCAACCGGGACCAAAGGTCGCTTCCCGCCCTTTGGGCTCTTGAAAAGAGGCCTTTGGTCCCGGTTCGTGGCACCAACCGAGACTAAAGGGGCATTAGTCCCGGTTGGTGCCACGAACCGACTAATGCCCTTGCTATATAAGAAAACACTTGTGAAATTTCAGATTTCTCGATTTCCCGACGACGCCTTGAGCACATCGACGCCGCCAGTTGCCACAGCGCCACGCCCGTCGCCCCCCGTCGCCCGTCGCCTGCCCGTGCCCGTCGTCGCCGTCACGCCCTCGCCGTCGCCCGCGCCCTGCCCACGCCGCCTTTTCCCGCCTCGCCCCCCCTCGCGCCTCTGCCCGGCCCACCACGTCGCCGTCGCCCGCCCCCTGACGCGCGCCCAGGCCCGCCTTGCCGTCATCCGCGCCTCGCCTGACCCGCCATCCTCGCCGCAGCTTGGTCCGGCCACCGGCGCCCTCCTTTTTCATATTTTTTTCATATATATATGCTTGTTTTATATATTTTTTTGTATGAATGTATGTATTTTTTCAATTGTAATATGCATGGTGTTTTCAATTGTTCTCTGATTTAGTACATTAATTTTAGGTTAGTTTCATTTTAGAAAAGTTTTATATATTTAGGACGAAGGAAGAGAAGGAAGAAGGAAGAAGAAGAAAAAGTTTTATATATGCAAAAGTTACATTTTAGAATAGTTTTATATATCTAGCTAGAAAGAAGGAAGAAGAAGAAAAAGAAGGAGAGGAAAAATGAAAATAAGAAGAGGAAGAAAGGAGAAGAAGAGGAGAGGAAGAAGAGGAGAAATAAATAAGAAGAGGAAAAAAGAAGAAAAAGAAGAGGAGAAGAAGAAATAAATATAGGAGAAGAAGAAAAAATAGAAAATATTCTATTTTTTCTTCTTCTCCTCTATTCCTTTCTTGTTCTCCTCTTTTTTTTCTTCTTTTTTTCTTCGATCTTCTCCTCTGTCGTCGTTGATGTACCCCTCCTGATAACTTCAACATGAGGGGGGGGTCCATATACCCCCTCCCGATAACTTCAATACGTGGGGGGGGGTCGATATACCCCCTCCCCGATAACATTAATTTCTCCCGTGTATGTATCTCGTCGTTGTCGATATTACCCCTTGAAGCGTTGTCGATATTATCCCGGTCGAGGGTTCTAGGGTCGAGGGATCGAGGGTTCCAGGATCGTCTAGAATTCGAGGGTTCGAGGTCGTCGAGGGTTCAAGGGTCGAGGATCGCTGAGGTCGAGAGGTTCCTAGTGTCAAAGTATTGAAGAAATCCATGGCTTCATCATTAGCCGAAGTAACCATGGCATGATGGTGCGAAGTCCTCCAAAGTTATTACGAATGGAGTTCCTGATAGGATAATTTGCCTTTTTGTATGCAATTTCAGCAAAGGCCTTCCAAATAACGATATTCGGAAGGTTCTTGCTGAACTTTGTACCAAAAAGCTAATTATCCTATCTCGGGACTCCGCTCCAAAATAACTTTGGAGAGCTTCACCATCATGCACCCACATTTTTGCCTAATGATGAAGACATGGTTTTGTTGAATCCTTTGACACTAGGAAACCTCCCGACCCTCGGCGATCCTCGACCCTCGACCTCGATCGCCGGGCGATCCACGACCCTCTACCCATCAAGCGTCGATGCCCATGTCACTTGTGGGACATAGATGTAGTGTTCAACGCCGAACCCCTCCCGATAGCTTCAACACGTGGGGGGGGTCGATATTACCCCCCTCCTAGCTTGAAGCGTTCTCGAGGCCACCCCCTAACCCTTGAAGCGTTGTCGAGGCCACCTGTCGGTGTACTAGAGTAGGGGTACCCTAGTATCCTGAACTTGTGCACGGGCAGTTGCAGCCCTCCGTGGCAAGGCTTACCGGGTGACCGCTAAGGTCCTCTGTGGTTCCTTTGGAGCCATTCAAGAACAAAGTATTCAAGCCAAGGAGACAAGGCCCCGGCAAGAGGAGCTAGCCGGGAAGGCCAACCAAGGCATCTCAAGAAACTTGCCGCGACGCGCCACGCGTCCCGGCAAGGCCCGGCGAGCGACAAGCTTCCGGACGCGACAAGACAACAACCGCGGCAAGGCGCTTGCCGCGGCAGACCACCACTCTGTACCTGCGCTCCAGCACATCCACTAACGTGTCGCCCTGGGACCTTTCCATGCGCCAGCGTGGCAAGAGCCGTCAGGCGGCCAGCGGAGCTGTGGCAAGCGGCGCCGACAAGATTGCCATCGTGGCAAGCGGTGGCGCTCGACGGTCCCTTTACGTGACCGTTAGGGCGACGAGACGGGCATTTAATGCCTTTGTCCCCCGCCGCCGTGGTTAGGTATGATACACTGTACAAGTAGCTGTACCAACCACTCCTTTTCCATTTTTACCCTTGTCTACGTTGCCACCTGTCGGAGACCCCTTTAGCATATAAAAGGAGGCCCATGCGCAACGTGGAGAGGGGGTTCGAAAGGTTCGAAGCCAGAGAACACTCACGCTCGGTCTCGTTAGCAGCTTGTGCATATTGTAGCACTCAGCGCTCCTGAGCAAGAACTCAATACACTCAGACATGTAGCAGTAGGAGTGTTATCTCTCCGGAGAGCTCCGAAGCTAGGTAAACTGCTCGTGTGCTTCGCCTCGATCTGCTCTTCGTGCGACCTCCGCCCCCCGCCGAACCGAAAGGGGCCCGGTCCGCCGGTCCCATAGGTGTTCGAGGGCGAGATCAGCTTCCCGACATCTTTGGCGCGCTGTAGAAGCGTCGAGATTGTGTGAACTTGATCCGGCGCCCACACGAAGCTAGATCTTCATCATCTTCATCAACATGCCACCGAAGAAGAAGGCTTGGCAGATGTTCCGTCTGCGTCGAACCCACCACCACCGGAGCAAATGGGTGGTGGGGTAGACGCCATGGAAGAATGGACGCCGACGGGAGCCCACGGTGCTGCCAAGTCCAAGGACAAGGCTGCGCAGACTCGGCGTCCGTACATGCACCGCACTGGCCTCAGGAGGCGCGGACCGACAACGTCATGGTATTCACAACGCCATATCGCTTTCGTTGGACCAAGATCGAGCTGGTGGATCTCGGGATGCTCAAGACCAGCATGCAAGCCAACATGTCGGGCGCGAGTGAGGCACGGTCGCCGGACGGGATATCGCTCCTTCTAACATAGTTAGAAGTCCGAGCATATCCCGCCTCGCGCCGCTTCGCCATCGCCGCCCACCACTCCAGCAGAAGCCTTGGCGAGAGCTCAATCGCTTCCTAGATTACCCTCCAACAGCCGACAAGGTCGATGAATGGAGGGCCACCATTCGTAGTCTCATCGGCTTTGGTTAACGGCGACACTCAGGCAGCCGACTACACGCCGCCGCTGCAAGACTGCAAGGCACGAGCCGATGGCGGCGATTTAAACCGGTGGGGTGCAACCACCATGCACTCTCCGCCCGAAGGTTAAGATCGCCGACTCGCCGGATCCACCTCGACAGCGATTCCACCGCTTCATCGGATCCACGAGCTCGCCGCGATCAGCGCCAAGTTCTTCACGAACGACAAGAAGAAGACGCCGAACTCGCATCGAGCGCCAAGAGAAGCGCGCGCCAATCCGACCAGCGCGATGGGCCTTCCGGTCGACATGCATGCGCCCGAAGGAACTAGGCGACTTGCCGTCAGACGCGGTAGGTTGCCCTGCGTTCACTCGTGAGCTGCGGCAAGTCCAAAGGGCCCAAAGAAGAAGAATTTCAAGCCGACGCATCGTAGAAGTACGGAGGCAAGACGCATCCGTCGGAGTTCCTCGGCATCTACACCCTCGCGGTGCAAGCTGCCGGGGGGCGAGACGACAAGATCTTGGCCAACTACTTCCCGCTGGTGCTCAAGCCCAATGTCAGATCCTGGCTCATGCACTTGCCGGACAACTCTGTATCCTCTTGGGCAGATCTATGCCATCAGTTTGTCGGCGCCTTTACAGGCGGCCACAAACCCCATGGCCAAGAAAGCGACCTTCATCTGCTCGGCCAGAAGGAAGGAGAGCCCCTGCGCAAGTACATTCAGAGATTCAGCCGCGGACAGCACAACATCCCAGATGTCCACCCTGCCGCGGTAATCAGCGCGTTCCATCAGAACGTGCGAAACCGCAGGATGCGGGAGGAGATGGCGATGTGCAAGATCAGAGACGTCAGTGAGCTATATGCCTTGGCCGACAAGTGTGCACGTGCTGAGGAAGGGAGGAGACTCCCCGGAGAGAATACTGAAGCAGGAGGATCTGATAGTGAGGAGACCGCCCGCAAAGAAAACCGGCGAGAACAACAGGAAGAAGAAAGGCAAAGATGTGCTAGTTGTTGAGCAGTCCGCAACGGAGGTGGCGCCAAGAAAGCCAAAGCTGGTAGCTCCGCAAGGAGGTTGCCATCGCACCAATCGCCAGTTGTGGCGGTCGCCAAAAGGTGATTTACTCAACAACAAGATCTTGCAAGATCCACCGCACCAAGGGCCATGACCTCCAGAGCTGCAAAAGGTCGAGCAGCTTGTCGAGTAGCGGAAGGCTGAATCTGAACGACGCGACAAGGAGAAGGCCCAGAAGGTGCTTTGGAGGAGCTAGCAAGAAACGCCCCTGCCGAGGAGGACGCCGCAGCAAGGCCAAGCAGCGGCAAGGAGACAGACCTCTCCCGCGCCGCGACAAGGATGAAGACGACGACGATGATGAAGACATGGATGATGATGAGACCGATGAGCAGGACTTCCAGAAAGCCACAGAGGTCCTGTGCGTTGACGGTGGTGCTTCTCTGCATACTTCACACCGCCAGCTCAAGCAGTGGATGCGGGAAGTCAATGCGGCAGAACCATCCGTCAAGTCACGCAAGCCTCTGAAATGGTCCAGCACGCCTATCATCTTTGATATTGAGGACCACCCTGATCGCGTAACTGCGGTCGGGTGCTTGCCGATGTTGGTTTCACCAACTATCCGCAACCTCAAGGTCACTAAGATGCTAGTTGACGGCGGGCCGGCTTGAACCTCGATCTCCTCCGCGGTGCTCCGTAAACTCCAGATCCACGATGGAGAGCTCGAAGAGACCGCACATTCCAAGGAATCAATCCGGGAAGGAGCAAGTCAAGGGAAAGATCACGTTGCCGGTGACATTTGGCAGCGAAGTTGAACTTCAGGATCGAGAGGGTCACTTTTGACGTTCGCGACTTTCCATTGCCTTACAATGGGATACTTTGTTGCCCAAAGACTCGCCAAATTCATGGCAGCCTCTCACTATGCATACAACATGCTGAAGATGCCAGGCCCGATAAGTGTCATCTCTGTCCCTGGCAACAAGAAGGATGCTCTTATCTGCACCGACAAGATCTACCGGGAAGTAGCAGCTGCAGCAGATTGCAAGCCACTTGCCGCTGAAGCTCCCGGGGCGAAGAAGAAGACCAAGTCCGGCAAGAGCTCCGATGCCCACTCCGGCAAGCGCTTCTCTTTGGAGTGCTGCGCTACCGTCGAGGACGCACCATCGAGCTCCACCGGCAAGTGTAAGAAGACGATGGCAGCTCCACCAGAGACCAACAAGGTGTCCGCCAAGGAGGACGGCACTGGTGGTACCTTCACCATCAGTGCCACTCTCGACCCTAAATAGGAAGGCGCGCTCGTTGCTTTCCTGGGCGAATGTCGGCGTGTTCGCGTGGCAACCGCCCGACATACCCGGTGTTCCTGTGAAAGTAATTGAGCACCATCTTGCCGCTTGTCCTCATGCGCGGCCCGTCAAGCATAAAGTCGGGAAGGTGCGTTGGAGCGCCAAGAATTCATCGCATGAAGAAATCAAGAAATTGGAAGCAGCAGGCCTTGTCGAGGAGTGCTCCATCCCACGTGGTTGGCCAATCTTGTAGTTGTATAAGAAGGCAAACGGGAAATGGAGGTTTTGTATCGACTTTACCGATGTCAATAAAGCTTGTCCCAAAGACCCATTTCCCTTGCCGCGCATCGACCAGATTGTTGACTCCATGGCCGGATGTGATTTTCTTTCATTTCTGGATGCATACTCAGGATATCATCAGATCTTCATGGCGTAAGAGGATGAGGAGAAGACCGCATTCATCACCCCATGTGGCACATAATCGCTTGCATTTACGGATGCCTTCCGGATTAAAGAATGCTGGTTCAACATTTGCAAGAGTAGTCCATGACGCTTTTGAGCCGCAAATGCACGTAAATGTGGTAGCCTACATGGATGACATAGTGGTCAAAAGCAAGGACAAGGCGATTTCGATTCAAGATTTAGACGAAACCTTTGCAAATCTGCGCAAGATCAACCTCAAGCTCAACCACGAGAAGTGTGTGTTTGGAGTCCTTCCGCAAGCTTCTCGGGTTCTTCGTGTCTCGGCGGGAATTGAAGCCAATCCCGACAAGATCAAGGCCATTGAGCAGATTGAAACACCAAAGCGCCAAGGATTTACGAAGACTTGCCGGTTATGTAGCTACTCTCAAAGAGTTTATCTCTAGGTTCTGCTGAAGGCCTCGCCATTTTTCAAAATTTTGAAAAAGGCAGGTCCGATGAAATGGACTCGAGGAAGCGGAGGCTGCCGCAGACTTAAAGAGATACCTGTCCTCCACTCCAACACTTGTCGCACCTAAGCCACAAGAGAAGTTGCTGCTATATATAGCAGCAACCAATCAAGTGGTTAGTGCTGCGTTAGTAGCGGAGAGGGAGGCGGATGATGAGCTAGCAACCATGGAAGATGCATCCAGCGACGAGCAGGGGGCTTCACCGGCAAGCTCTGGTCCCGACAAGGATGGATCTACGCAGACGCATGAGAAGATGCAGAAAAAAGAATGGTGCAGCGCCCAGTTTACCTGTCGATTCCCTTCTACAGGGGCTAGGTCAAGGTACTACGGTGTGCGAAATTGCTTTTCGGCCTCCTCATGGCCTCGAGAAAGATGCGCCATTATTTCCAGGCACATGAGATCACAGTCGTCACTCGTTTTCCGCTGAAGAGGATACTGCAAAATCCAGAGGCAACAGGCAGGATTGTCGAGTGGGCACTGGAACTGTCAAGCTTTGGCCTCAAGTTTGAGAGCACTTCAACTATCCAAAGCAGAGCATTGGTGGAGTTCATAGCAGAATGGACGCCAACACAAGATGAAGAAATTCCAGAAACGAGCATCCCGTCAAGGAAGCAAGCAAAGAGTGGCTGATGTACTTTGATGGTGCCTTCTCGCTGCAAAGGCGCCCGGTCAGCGTGCTACTTGTTGCACCCACGGAGAGCACCTCAAGTACGTAGTCCAGATGCACTTTCTCAAGGAGCAAGAAACAAACAATACCGCAGAGTATGAAGGTTTGCTTGCCGGTCTCGTGGATCGCGATGAGACCTTGGGATCAAGAAGCTCATTGTCAGGGGTGACTCACAGCTTGTCAACCGCCAAGTGAACAAGAGTTATCAGAGTCCGTTGATGGAAGGTTATGTCGATGAAGTGAGAAAGCTAGAAGAGCACTTTGACGGCCTACAAATGGAACATGTTCCAAGAGCTTAGAACGACATTGCCGATGGCCTGTCGAAGTGCGCTGCACTTAAGTTACCTGTGGAACCAGGGATTTTTGTGCTCAAGCTGACTCAACCGTCTATAATGCCATCAACCGGACAGAGCAAGAAGTGGAAGTTGATCTCTGGTGACTATTTTCCGGCAGAGCTTCCCGAAGTCGCCGTCAAGAAGGTCCTCAAGATCAACACCAAGGGTGCTGAGGAGCAGTCTGCTCCGGCAAGCCCTAGGGTTTGTTCCGTTGAAGCAGACGCTCCCGACAAGTTTTGCTCCGGCAAGCTTGCCGGGGAACGTCAAGCTCCGGCTGAGCCGCAGGTTCTCGCCGTGGAAGCAGATGTCCCGCAGCAGCAGATGTGCCTTTAGTCCTTGTTGTTGAGCCGCAAGCTCCAAAGATGGGCACAGCAGATTGTCTGTTTCCTTTAGACAGGAGAACTTCCCAAGAGCAAGAAGAAGCAGAAAGAGTAGCCCGGCGGTCAAGTATGTACCAGTTTGTCGACAACACACCTTTGCATGTAAGAAGACTCAACGGTGTGAAATTGAAGTATATTCACCGGGAAGACGGACAAAAGCTGTTGGCGAGAGATACATGGAGGCATATGTGGTCACCACATTGGCGCCAGAGCACTTGCTCGCAGTTGCTCCTAAGCAAGGTTTCTTTTGGTCGACAGCCCTCCGGGATGCAACTGCACAAGTAACCAAGTGTGAAGCGTGCAGTTCCATTCCAAGCAGATACACCAGCCAGCTCAAGCTCTCCAGACGATCCCTTTATCCTGGCCATTTTCGGTGCAGGGGCTCGACATCCTCGGCCCCTTTCCCCGAAGCTATCGGGGCTTTGAGTACTTGTACATTGCAATCGACAAGTTCACAAAGTGGCCGGAAGTGGAAGCGATGAGGAAGGTGACAAAGACACGGTCGATCAAGTTCTTTAGGCCGATTGTTTGCCGTTTGGAATCCCTAATAGGATCATCACCGACAACGGAACGCAGTTCACGAGCCGCACCTTCATGCAAGACGTCCAAGATCTTGGCGCCAAGGTTCCGCTTTCGCTTACATTGCTCATCCGAGAAGTAACGGTCAAGCGGAGAGGGCGAATCTTGAAGTCTGCGCAGGCTCAAGACCAGAACTTTCGGCTGTGCTGCACAAGTGCGGAAAGAACTGGATTGAGGAGCTGCCGGTGGTTCTTTCGTCGATCAGACGACGCTTAAATCGAGCCACCGCCGGACACCTTTCGCTCTAGTCTATGGAGCAGGCAGTTCTCCCCACGGAACTCGTGATACGGATCACCTCGAGTGCTCGCTTATGATGAGCTTGAGCAAGAGCGATTATGCGACAAGATGACGCGCTGCTCCTTGAGGAGGATCGTCTTCAGGCTGCTGTACGAGCTACTCGATACCAGCAAGCTTTGCGCTGCTACCATAGCCGCAAAGTAAATGCCAGAAGTCTCGAGGAAGGCGACCTTGTTCTTCGGCACGTTCAGTCCGCCAAGAATTCCAACAAGTTGACGCCAAAGTGGGAAGGCCCTTACCGGGTGAAACGAGTCACTAGGCCTGGCGCTGTCCGCCTTGAGACCGAAGATGGCATTCGGTGAGAAACTCACGGAACATTGAGCATCTTCGTAAGTTTTACTCAGAGGCGCGGTTGCCGGAACCTGTTCCGGCAACCACCTTTTGTACAAGTCTTGCCGATGTTGCATGTAATCCTTTGTACAAAGCCGGGCGCAGACCCCGTGCATAAGTAAAGCTGATGTGCTTCGCACATCTTGTCAATTTCATGCTTTCTACTTCTATTTTGCATGCGTTATCTGACACTTTGTGCAGCACCTACCTCCGGTAAGCAATAACGAGCCATAAGGCTCCATATCTTTATTTTCTCTTCTGAAAGAAAGGAAAGTTCCCTCGCCCACAAGTTTGCCGGGGGGAAAGGAGAAGATAATGGTGTGGACCAAGCGTTGCTCAAGGAAGTCTAGCCTTACCGGGAAGCAAACGACAGAAAAGCTAAGTTGCTAAAGTTTGAGCAATCAGTTTTAAAATTTTTAAGTTATCTTCCTCGAACGATCGTACTTTGTATGGAAAACCTGTGCGCGGAGGAACCAACTCGTAGCTAGTTGCGCCCTTACTTTGTTTCGAGTCCGCTCAACAACTTAAGTGAGCTGCGACTAGTTGCATAAGGTTTCTTGTTGGTAGCAGCACCGCCAAAGAAGCTGTCGACGTTCAAGACTCAGCGGGCCCAAAAGTGCGTCTTGACAAGTTCCCTAAAAGCGAGGGCAAAAACATACAAAGGAAGGAACCAAGTAAAGGAAATAACATAGCAATTGCTACCCGAAATAGAGTTATATTACAAGATAGCTTGTCGCAGCTCTAATAGATTGTTCTCATAACATGACCAGCAGCAGCAAGAAAAAGAGTAAGCAGGCGGCCTAATCTACGCGATCGCCCTCAACCCTCTTGATCCCGCTCACCCTGTCCATGATGGGTGCGACAAGGGTCTTGAGAGCTTCCACATCAGCATCCGGCGGCAAGGACTTGAGGACGTTGGTGAGGTTGAGGCCTGGATTGCGGAAGGCCACCTTCATCAGCGCATTTTGAAGAGCTCCCGCGCAGATCTGGCGCGACTCGTCAGCCAGCTGCTTTGGGATCTCTTCCCGGAGTCGCTGGAGGGCCGTCACCACGCCTTTGAAGAACAAGCTGAGCTTGGCGCTGGATCGGAGGTGCTCATCGGAGGAATATCCAAGATCCTCCATCCCCAGCTGCGCCAGCTCCTTGTCGATGGCTGCAGCAACATCCACGAGAGCCTCGGTCCAGTGCTCCACATTCTCCCTAAAGGTATTCTGGGCGGCAGCAGCACTCGCCAGCAGCTCCTCGTCGGCCTTGATCTTCTCCTTCAAGGCCACCTCCTGAAGGCGTGGTGGGTCCGGGGTGATTTACGGCGTAACCCAGGCCAAGGCTGCGTGCAGCCCTATTTTGGGCTCGGCCCAACAGCCGGGCACTGCAGGTGGCCTGTGCCCGGGGGCTCTGCTGTCGGTGTACTAGAGTAGGGGTACCCTAGTATCCCGAACTTGTGCACGGGCGATTGCAGCCCTCCGCTGCAAGGCTTACCGGGTGACCGCCAAGGTCCTCCGTGGTTCCTTTGGAGCCATTCAAGAACAAAGTATTCAAGCCAAGGAGACTAGGCCCGGCAAGAGGAGCTTGCCGGAAGGCCAACCAAGGCATCTCAAGAAACTTGCCGCTGATGCGCCACGCGTCCGGCAAGGCCCCATGAGCGACAAGCTTCCGGATGCGACAAGACAACAACCGCTGGAAGGCGCTTGCGCATGTAGACCACCACTCAGTACTGCGCTCCAAAGACATCCACTAACGTGTCGCCACAGGACCTTTCCAGCGCCACAGCGTGGCAAGAGGTCCGGCCGGTGAGCGGTGGCAAGCGGCGCCGACAAGATTGCCATCGTGGCAAGCGGTGGCGCCCGACGGTCCCTTTCTGCGACCGTTAGGGGCGACGTGAGACGGGCATTTAATGCCTTTGTCCCCCGCCGTCGTGGTTAGGTATGATACATCGTACAAGTAGTTGTACCAACCACTCCTTTTCCATTTTACCCTTGTCTACGTTGCCACCTGCCTGAGACCCTTTAGCATATAAAAGGAGGCCCATGCGCAACATAGAGGGGGGTTCGAAAGGTTCGAAGCCAGAGAACACTCACGCTCGGTCTCGTTAGCAGCTTGTGCATACTGTAGCACTCAGCACTCCTGAGCAAGAACTCAATACACTCAGACATGCAGCAGTAGGAGTGTTATCTCTCCGGAGAGCTCCGAAGCTGGGTAAACTGCTCGTGTGCTTCGCCTCGATCTGCTCTTCGTGCGACCTCCGCCCCCGCCGAACCGAAAGGGGCCCGGTCTGCCGGTCCCATAGGTGTTCGTGGGCCAGATCAGCTTCCCCGACACCACCCCAAACCCTAGAGAAGCAGCGTCGAGGCCACTAATATGATTCCTTATTGTGATTAGCTAGCTAGTTCTACGTTTGCCACTAATATATCCATATATGTCATGTTTGAATAATAATTGCCATGTTGTAAATATTTGTAGAAACTATGGACACCCCCCGAGACGAAGCACAAGAAGCGTTGTTGAGGGATATAATCGCACAAGGAAGTGATGCCGTCTGCTTGTTGATGTTTCTCAACGACAACGATGGTCTGGAAGGAGAGGGTGAAGAAGCAGCTGGCTATGATTTACATGGCTCCGATGACCCAATGCCGGTGCAAGAAGGAGAGGGTGAAGAAGTAGACCGTGAGGACGGCTCCGGTGATCACCAAACCGAGTCCGCCAGGTATATATATTAGTTAAGCCTGTACGACTAGCTCTCGCCTTTGTTTTGGTATGTACACATATTAATTAACTCTCGTCTTTGTTCTTTTTCTAGCCCTCCGGATCGAGCACAACTTCGGTAAAGAGACGAGGCCGAAGAAAAAGTTGAGCTCGGATGAAAAGTTTGAGATCATACAAATCAGTATGACGGCCAACCGATTGAACCCTACCGGACAAAGAAGGCATTTGTTGCTCAAAGTCGGGTTCTGGTTAGGGACAAGATCCCGATCAGCATCCACCAATGGTATAAGCCTCAAGAACGAAGACCCTAAGGTGTCTTGTGTCATTGATATGCAGAAAAATGATCTTTGGACCGAGCTGAAGTCAAATTTTACCCTACCGCTAGAGGATGATCCGGAGAAGCTAGTAATAGAGCCATTAATCAAGTCTTTTGCTCTTAAGAAGATGGCGAGAACTATTCAGGAATTGGAAGAAAGAACTCAATACGTATGTCAAAAAAAAAATGAGACACCAGAATTCAAGGGCAAATATGAGAAGATCAGAGATGACTGGCCCGCATTTGTGGCCTACAAGACATCGGAAAAGAGTAAAAAGATGTCGGCGTCAAACAAGAGAAATGCTGCGAAGAAGAAGCTTCACCATCGCACGGGGTCAAGTGGCTACCTCATAGCCCGGCCTAAGTGGGCCAAGGCTGAGAATGATCTGCTTGATAAAGGGATCGAACCAGAGACAATGAACTGGCTGCACTGCTGCGGACTTGGTTCTTCGGGCTGGCGGATCCTTGGACCCTATAACAGGAAGTGCATTTGGACGAGCGAACAATTGGACATACCAGTCAAGAGGCTTCAGCAATATATCGGCAAAGACAGCAAGGGAAGCTCGTTCCGCATAGGGAGAAGGACGAGCTCACAATGGCCCTCGGGAATCCTGAGCACCCCGGACGGACACGAGGCACGCCAGTTCGCTTCGTGGAAGGCTGGATTTCGGATGCAGGGGTTACAAAACCCATGAGAGGAGGAAGAAACCGGAGCAGAGCCAAATGCAAAGGCGCATTTAAAGGGTAATGGGGCTAGAGGAACGAGAAGAGGAACGAGAAGCAGCAGATCACAACAAACGACACGCGAAGCTTCCCCAAAGCTACCCCGCCATCTCGGCGGAGAAGCAGCGTGGCTTCCACCGATTGCTTCAGCCGAGCAGCATGCCTTGACGGCTCCTGCCAGCCTATCCCGTGGATGCTATCACGGATGCTGAAAATTGCCACCTTATGGCGCAATGGAGCAATTTGAAGGTCAAGGCGGTTGTTGGCTCTGCTTATCCTACTAAACCCGACTCAACTTTTCACCGCCGGCCGATTCCAAGGATATGCTAAGGTGATGGTCGATGAAATAACGGAGGGATTTGAGGACCTCCGCTTGACCACCCTACCGGTGAAGGGGAGTATCGGCTGGGTTCTCGCTCTAAAGACTCCATGCCTATGTCGTGAGATCTCATCAACCTTCGAATCGACGCCTCCGCCTCCTCCTCCTCCTCCTCCGGCGAGTCAAGGCACTCCGCCTCCTCCACCGCCTCCTCCTCCGGCGAGTGACGATCAGGGCACTCGACCGGCTCCTTCTCCGGCGCGTGGCGGCACTCCTTTATTACCATCATTTGTATTGACCCCTTTCTTAAAATTAGATTTTTCGGAAGCAGGATGAACTCCTAGCACCAGATCGCATGCGAGCAATTCAAGAGGAATTGGCGGCATTCTTTCTTGACCACGTGATCGCTGAAGATGGAGAATACTATGTGGACCACGCGTCCGTATTGTAAAAGATAATTATTGTATATATGTAGCCGGTAGTGTCGGATAGATATCACGAGAACTTGTTGTTCGACCAATCTCTTGGAGAAGGAGAGGTGGTCGATATCACTTCTCTCTGTATGCATATATGTTCACGACGATCTTCTGTTTGCTTAATTACTAGCTAGCTAGCGTGTCTAGCTAGTCCTCTCTATACGTATGTTTAGTATGTAGCGTCGACCAAGCACGGAAAAAAGAGAGGACACTTTTATCTTTTGATTATCTAGCTATAGCACAATATTTGAAACACCTAAATTAACCCCCAACCCCCCTTTCGTAAAAAAAAAACAAAAACCACAGCCATAGAAATGTCGACGCTGGATGTTAATTGGTCCCGGTTGGTGCCACCAACCGGGACCAAAGGCCCTCTACTGGGCTCGGGACAAAGCACGTGGAGGCCTATCGGTCCCGGTTGGATTGAACCGGGACTAAAGGGCCAGGGTATTAGTACCGACCCTTTAGTCCCGGTTCATGAACCGGGACTAAAGGCCCTCACCAACCGGGTCAATAGGCCCCTTTTCTACTAGTGGGTCCGAAGAAATACAGGCAAGTCCTGATAGAAACCAGGTGCCTCAATCCACCCAGATGTGTGTTTAAGTTGCCACCTTAAATAAATCATTAAATAACAATCTCACATCTGTCATGGATACACTCACCCAATCCACGTCTACTGGCATAGCATGGCATAATAAGCAAATGTAGAAGTAACTCCCAAGGGTTTGATAATAAAACAGGTAATAGGTACTACCTCAACTACTTCCCAAAACCCACAATTTAATTAGATCCTAATCATGCAAGTGTTTGAGGATAGATCTAATGCATAAAAACTGGGTATGAGAAGAAGTATGATCAAAGTGTTACTTGCTTTGCTGATGATCTGTGAAACCTAGAGACTCGAAGTAACACGCGGCGCACTCCGGGTATTCTGTCGCAGACAAACAAACAAGCATACAATAAGTACTCATCTAATGCACAGGTAAAACTCAAATAGATCTAACCAGATAGTTCAACTTAAGAACTCCGGTTTACAAAAAGAATCAAATCAAACGAAGCAACGAAAGTCAAACGGCGGAAGAAAACAACTCTGTTTTACTAATCTGGATCTAAGTCAAATTTTACATAAGCAAAAACTTGTTTAAGTAGGTTATTCGGAAAGTGGGTTTCGAGACAAAACTCTAGGCGCTTGAATCGCCTGATTCCGATAAATGAGCGAAAAGTTACACGAAAACGAAAATCGGATCAAGAATCGCGATGAGAAAAATCGCGGATTAAATCCGAGAAAAAGAAAAACAACGAACAGGTTAACGAACATACGTTCGTTAACTAAACTAATCTGACGAGCGCGTTCGTTAAAAACGAACGAACAACGAACGTTCGCTATTTAACCGAACCGGAAAAAAACAGATCTAAAATAAAAAACGAAACTAAAAAAACAGAAATAAAACCGCCCGGTTTTAAAAAAAACCGGCGGCACACGGAACGAGGCGGCGGTTAACCTCGGCGGTGGCGGCGGCGAGTCCGGCGAGGCTCGCATGACGGTTGTTGGCCACGGCCACAAGGCGGGCAAGCATGGCGTGGGCGGATCTGCTAGGGTTAGGGTTTTCATGGTGGCCGGGCGGCGCAAGGCTCTGGGGGCGCCGGGTGGCGCTACATAGTGCGCCTAGCGAGTCCTGCTCGGGCACGGCCCAGAGGCGGTTCGCTTTTTTTCTAAAATAATTACGCGCAGAAAAAAAAACAAAAGAAATACTAAACAGACTCCAAAAATCCCGAAATAAATTTTCCCCGGCTTCTAAAATCAAGCCGGACTAGATGAACATTTATTTGGGGCCTAAATGCAATTTTGAAAAACGCGCATTTTTCCTAAATTCAAATAAAAAGGCGAAAACTCCAAAATAAAATCTTATTTGATTTTATTATTAAATCTTCATTATTTCTTTATTTTGGGAAAGTCATTTTATTCCCTCTCTCATGTTTTGATAGTAGAAATAATTGAAGATAAAATAATTAAAATCAAATGATCCTATTTTCAAAATTTGAGAAAACTCAAATATGAAAATAACGAAATCCCCAACTCTCTCAGTGGGTCCTTGAGCTGTGTAGAATTTCTAGGATCGAGCAAAATGCAATGAAAAATATGATATGCAATGATGCTCTATGTATAACATTCCAAATTGAAAATTTGGGATGTTACAAACTCCCCTTAAGATGAATCTAGCCCTCGAGATTCGTGTTGGCTAGAAAATAGGTGAGGGTGGTCTTTAAGCAAATCTTCCTCTCGCTCCTGTGTGGCTTCTTCCTTAGTGTGGTGGCTCCACCGAACTTTGCAAAACTTAATGACCTTGTCATGGGTGACTCGGCCGGCATACTCCGTAATCTTAATCGGTTTCTCCTCATAGGTCAAATCATCATTCAACTGAATCGCTTCCAGTGGCCTGTATCTCTCAGTGGTATATCCGCCATCTCTGCGTGACACTTCTTCAACTGAGATACATGGAACACATCATGAACTCCTGACAATCCTTCGGGTAATTCCAACTTGTACGCAACTTCTCCCATACGTTCCAAAACACGATAAGGTCCTACAAATCGTGGCGCTAATTTTCCTTTAACACCAAGACGCTTAACTCCTCGAAGCGGAGATACTCGAAGATAAACTCTGTCTCCGGTTTCGTATTCTGTCTCCTTGCGTTTTGAGTCTGCATAGCTCTTCTGTCTTGACTAGGCCACCTTGAGCCTATCGCGAATTAACTTTACTTTCCGTTCAGACTCCTTAATCAAATCCGGTCCAAACAATTGGCGTTCTCCAACTTCATCCCACAACAACGGGGTCCTGCACCTCCTCCCGTACAAGGATTCGAAAGGTGCCATCTTCAAACTAGATTGATAACTGTTGTTGTAAGAAAACTCCGCATATGGCAAATTGTCATCCCAACTTGATCCATAATCCAAAGCACAAGCTCTGAGCATATCCTCCAAAATCTGGTTGACTCTCTCGGTTTGTCCATCATGCGTGGATGAAAAGCTGTGCTAAACTCCAGCCTGGTTCCCAAAGTTTCGTGCAACCGCTTCCGAACTTTGAGGTGAATTGGGTTCCTCTCGTTCGACACGAGACTCCTCGGAACTCCATGCAAGCATACAATCCTCGGTCATGTATATCTTAGCCAATTTGGCAATCTTGTAGGTAGTCTTTCTTTGGAATGAAATGAGCTACCTTCGTCAAACGATCGACTACAACCCAAATCGAGTCATAGCCTGAACGAGTCCTGGGCAATCCCGTGATGAAATTCATACCTAGTTTATCCCACTTCCATTCGGGTATAGGCAACGGTTGTAACAATCATGCTGGCTTCTGATGTTCTGCCTTCACCCTCTGACATACATCACAAACTGCTACGTACTCTGCAATGTCCTTCTTCATTCCGGTCCACCAGAAAGTATTCTTCAAATCCAAATACATCTTGGTATTTTCTGGGTGAATCGAATATGGTGAATCATGTGCCTCTTGTAGGATCAACTTCCTGATCTCCGGGTCATTGGGCACATAAACACGGTCTTCAAACCATAGGGTATCGTGCTCATCCTCACGAAATCCCTTAGCCTTTCCTTCGCTCATTTTCTCCTTTATAGAGGCAATCTGTTTGTCGGTCTTCCGAGCTTCCTGATTTTGTCCATCAAAGTTGACTGAATCTCCAATGCTGCTACATAGCCTCTCGGAACTATTTCCAAACATAGCTCTCGAAGATCCTCAGCTAACTCCTTTGGTATTTCTCCCGTCATTAGGATGTTAACATGACTATTACGGCTCAACGCGTCTGCTACAACGTTAGCCTTTCCGGGGTGATAATGTAATCTCATATCGTAATCCTTAATAAGCTCCAACCATCTCCTCTGCCTGAGATTTAGCTCCTTCTGCGTGAAGATGTACTTCAAACTCTTGTGATCCGTATACACCTCACAATGATTTCCAATGAGGAAATGTCTCCATGTTTTCAACGCATGCACTACGGCTGCTAACTCAAAATCATGCGTGGCATAGTTTAGCTCATGAGGCTTAAGCTGACGTGAAGCATACGAAACAACTCTTCCCTCCTGCATAAGCACTGCTCCAAGTCCTCTACGGGAAGCGTCGCAATACACCTCATAATCCTTGGTCCGATCCGCAGAATTAATACTGGTGAGGTAACCAAACGTTTCTTCAACTCTTGGAAACTAGCTTCACACTCCTCAGTCCAAATAAACTTGGTATCCTTCTTTAACAGTTCTGTCATAGGCTTCGCAATCCTTGAAAAATTCTCAATGAATCTCCGGTAGTATCCTACGAGTCCAAGGAAACTCCGGATCTCTCCAACTGTTGTTGGTGCTTCCCAGTTTATCACAGTGGCAACTTTAGTGGGGTCTACTGCTATACCTTCTCCGGATATAACGTGTCCGAGAAATCCAACTTCCTTCAACCAAAACTCACACTTGCTGAACTTGGCATATAACTGGTGTTCTCTGAGCTTCTCGGGTACCAAACGCAGGTGTTCCTTACGTTCCTCTTCATTCTTCGAGTAAACCAAAATATCATCAATGAACACCACGACGAACTTATCCAAAAAACTCCATAAACACTTTGTTCATCATGTTCATAAAATAGGCAGGTGCGTTAGTCAGACCAAATGACATAACGGTATACTCATACAGCCCGTACCTGGTGGTAAAAGCCGTCTTAGGTATATCCTTCGACTGATGGTACCCTGATCGCAGATCGATGTTGGAAAACACCTTAGCTCCTTGCAATTGGTCAAACAAGACATTGATCATCGGTAGTGGGTACTTATTCTTAATGGTCACTTCATTCAATCCTCGATAATCAACAACCATTCTTAATGATCCATCCTTCTTCTCCACTAGAAGTACTGGTGATCCCCAAAGCGAAGAACTTGGGCGAATAAAACCTTTATCCAGTAACTCCTTAATCTGCTTCTTGATTTCCTCCAAATCTTGGGCTGGCATCCTATATGGTCTCTTAGATATCGGCTCAGTGCCTGGCAGTAGTTCAATCAGAAATTCAATGTCTCTTTCCGGTGGCATGCCCGGCAACTCTTCCGGAAACATGTCCAGGTAATCCCTTACCACTGGTACTTCCTCCTGCACAACACCTGATAAGGCATTTACATGTGCCCTTCTCGGCTCATGCCGTGATACGTACTTGATTCTCCTTCCTTCTGGTGTCGTAAGCAAAATTGTCTTACTGGCGCAATCAATGTTTCCTCCATACATCGACAACCAATCCATACCAAGAATTACATCCAAACCTTGGGATTCCAATATAATTAAATCCATTGGGAAAACATGCCTCCCTATACTTAATGGCACTTGAAAACATCCTTGATCGGGTCAGATACTCCGCTCCCGGTGAGCTTACTAGCATGGGTGTCTTAAGAGTTCTAGTGGGAAGGCTAAAATTATCCACAAATTCCCTTGATATGTATGAATGCGAGGCACCAGTATCAAAAAGAACAACTGCAGTAAATGACTTAACCAAAAACTTACCTATTACTGCATCTGGCTGAGCTTCAACCTCCTCTACGGTAACGTGGTTCACTTGTCCTTTGTTGAAAGGGTTCGGCTTCCTTCCTGAGCTTCCATTACCATTATCATTTTGGCCTTCTGGACAATCATTTGCATAATGCCCAGTCTTGCGACACTTAAAGCAAGTGATGTGGCTCAGGTCTACCTTGGATGGTGTTGACGGGTTGGTGCGCTTTTGTCCATTGCTTCCTCCATTCCCGTTCCCATTCTTGGTGCCATTATGGTTGTGCGAGCTACCTCCTCCATAGGTATGCTGAAATTGTCCTCCTGGCTTCGGGGTAAAGCGAAGTTTCTGCTGAGCTCCAGAGTTATTCTTCCCCTGTCCATACTTTCTCTTACGATTGTCAATCTCGCCGCTTCCCTTCAATCATAAGAGCACGGTCTACTAACTCCGGTAGTTGTTGAAAGTGGCTACCATCAACTGCATGCTCAGCTCATCATTCAGTCCTTCTAGAAACTTCTCCCGCTTAGTTGCGTGCAGTAGCAACGCTATCCGGGGCATAACGTGCTAACTTCTTGAAATCATCCACATCTTGGCCAACTATCCGTCCTCCTTGGCGCAAGTTGCGAAACTCACGCTTCTTCATGGCCATAGCTCCTGCTGAAACATGGGCGACGGAAAGCTTGCTAAAATCGATCCCATGTGGCGGTGTCTCTGAGGGTAAGTGGTTGTAAAATTCTCCCACCATGTCATTGCGGGTCCTTCAAGCTGATGTGCGGCAAATTTCACCCTTTCTCCATCTGTACATCCTGCAGTTGTCAACTCCCTCCCTATCTTACGGAGCCAATCATCTGCAACAATCGGCTCGGTGCTACTGGAAAACACCGGCGGATTCAGCCTTAAGAAACGGGTCAAATGGTCAACAGGTGGTGGTGGTGGTGGTGGGTTGTTGTTGTTGTTGTTGTTGTTGTTGTTGTTGTTGTTGTTGTTGTTGTTGTTGTTGTTGTTGTTGTTGTTGTTGCCTTGGTTCTGTACCAATGTTTGAATCAAGGCATTCTGCTGAATCAACTGAGTGATCTCTGGCGGGAAAACAAATCCGGGGTCGCGTCTCGGAGGCATCTGAGGGTTTAAGAAAAGACGAGAGTTAAGAATAGAATGAGGTCTAGGGAGAAACACTACCCATATGCACATGAGACAAAATCACACAATATCACTCCAATCAATTCAAACAAGGGCACACAACGGTCTATCTATTGTTACAAAGTGTTGGAACTAAAACTAATAATAATGGGGGAAATCTACTACTATTATGGTGGTCAACTAGAAAAACTGCTCCGATGAAGACTCCATGATATCTGCTCCAGCTTCATCTTCGAAATCATCATCACTAGGATCGGAATCGGTGTCGTCGATGATGATGTAGTTCTCTTGACAGGTGCAATCTTCATCTTCTCCTCCGGGTGCTGAATTTCCCATGAGTTCTTCAATCTTCTCCTTAAGATCGCCATTTTGTCTCACTAGAGCTACAATCTTCTCCATGTAGTCCTTGCGAGTGGCCTTCAGTTCTCCTTCTAGTTCGATAATCTTGGCTTTTGCTGTCTTCAACTCCATCATGTCTCACAAGACATCCGGTTCTCTCAAGGCCGAATGTGTTGGTTTAACTCTGGATGAAAGCCGCAATGGATCGATCCTTCTTAGTGCCAACTATCTCCCATTGTTCATCTCGGCGCCCACAAATCTGGTAGATAGTATCCTTGAGGTCTTCTTTGTAAAGTTCTCCAATGCGTCCCATGGTTATGTGAGCTGCCATGATCTTTCCCAGACTCCAAGTTGGTGCATTGAAAACACACTCTATGGGCTCCGTGATTGGCGCAAACGTCCTTCCGAGAACTTGAGCTTGAATCTTCCAGCGCTCTTCTTCGGGTAAAGTGGAATTGTAGGTCCCGGTGAAGCTTGGTATTCCTATGTTCAGGTACTTAGTGACTTCCTTCAGGTTTCGTCCAAAGGGTGTATCTTCATCTGGCTGGGTGAACTTGATCCTCGCTTCTGTCATCCTAAAAGAGTAGAAAAGATGAGGAGTTAGAAATGAGAAGAGAGAGTAGTGATCTAGGGCTTTAGCTTAATGGTCGTGTCTCTACGATCAGTGTGTGCTCTCGATACCATCTTTGTAGCAACCGGACCTCAAGCGATCGATCTACGTGCTCGTTGTCATCCTCGGATCAAGAGTCGACACCACACAGTACTCGAAGGATTTATAACAGAGTAGCAATCACACACTTATTACAATCGAATGTCTCAAGAGAGAACTTAATAAAATGAATATGGCTTAAGGCCATCTAAATACGATAACAGCGGAAGACTTGGAAGAATAAGCGAGTCCATCAACTCCAACGTCATCACTGAGTATAGAACCATGACCTAAGCACCTTACTCGTCGTCTGAAAAGTCTGCAACATGAAACGTTGCAGCCCGAAAATGGGTCAACACATGGAATATGATGGCAATGTAACACATAGAGAATAACAATGGAATAAGCTATACTACATGCATATTTGGCTGGTGGAAAGCTCTATGGTTACAGTTTTGCGTAAAGCCAATTTTTCCCTACTGCAAAGGAATAAATTTATTTAATCATCATGGTGGTTGTTAAACATTGAGAATGGTTGACAAGATTCTCAATCCCAATTAAAAGTACTCATTAAAAACCCAACAATATTAATTTAGAAGTAACATGATGAGATTCACATGATATCCAAGTACTAGATACTCAAGATGTCCATAACCGGGGACACGGCTAACCATGATTAGTTTATACACTCTGCAGAGGTTTGCGCACTTTTCCCCACAAGACTTGATCTCCTCCGTTTGATTTCTCGCACTACATAATGTTTGAGAAACGGATGACCGAGACATAGTCTTTCGGAAGCCTAGCACCTTACATGTGGGTAGACCGGTACACCTACTTTCCCCTACATCTGCTAGTCGACCCGTAAGAATTCGCACAACTTAATCAACTATGCCAGAGCCCATAATGGCTTGTGGCTGCACACGGAAGTTTCTAGTGTGAATAATCTCATGATCCCTTTGAGCCTGGGTGGCGGTCCGAAGAAATACAGGCAAGTCCTCGATAGAAACCAGGTGCCTCAATCCACCCGGATGTGTGTTTAAGTTGCCACCTTAAATAAATCATTAAATAAGAATCTCACATCTTTCATGGATACACTCACCCAATCCACGTCTCATCGGCATAGCATGGCATAATAAGCAAACGTAGAAGTAAATCCAAGGTTTTGATAATAAAACAGGTAATAGGTACTACCTCAACTACTTCCCAAAACCCACAATTTAATTAGATCCTAATAATGCAAGTGTTTGAGGATAGATCTAATGCATAAAAACTGGGTATGAGAAGAAGTATGATCAAAGTGTTACTTGCCTTTGCGATGATCCATGAAACCTAGAGACTCAAGTAAGAGGCGGTGCACTCCGGTATTCTATCGCAGTAAAACAAACAAGCATACAATAAGTACTCATATAATGCACAGGTAAAACTCAAATAGATCTAACCAGATAGTTCAACTTAAGAACTCCGGTTTGCAAAAAGAATCAAATCAAACGAAGCAACGAAAGTCAAACGGCGGAAGAAAACAGCCCCGTTTTACTAATCTGGATCTAAGTCAAATTTTACATAAGCAAAAACTTGTTTAAGTAGGTTATTTGGAAAGAGGGTTTCGAGACGAAACTCTAGGCGCTTGAATCGCCTGATTCCGATAAACGAGCGAAAAGTTACACTAAAACAAAAATCGGATCAAGAATCGCGATTAGAAAAATCGCGGATTAAATCCGAGAAAAAGAAAAACGACGAACAGGTTAACAAACGGACGTTCGTTAACTAAACTAATCTGACGAACGCGTTCGTTAAAAACGAACAAACAACGAACGTTCGCTATTTAACCGAACCGGAAAAAAACGATCTAAAATAAAAAAACCAAACTAAAAAAAACCGAAATAAAAACCGCCCAGTTTAAAAAAAACCGGCGGCACGCGGAACGAGGCAGCGGCGAACCTCGGCGGCGGCGGAGTCCGGCGAGGCTCCGGCGACGGCGTCCGGTGACGGCGGCGGCGGCGGCGGCGGGGCGGATCTGGCTAGGGTTAGGGTTTTCGGCGGGTGGGCCGGGGCGGCGGTGGTTGGGCCTGGGGGGCACTGGGGGTGGCGCTTATATAGTGCGCCCCCGAGCGGAGTCCCGCTCGGGCACGGCCCAGAGGCGGTTCGCTTTTTTTTTAAAAAAAAAATTACGCACAGAAAAAACAAAAAAAATACTAAACGGACTCCAAATATCCCGAAATAAATTTTCCCCGGCTTCTAAAATCAAGCCGGACTAGATGAACATTTATTTGGGGCCTAAATGCAATTTTGAAAAACGCACATTTTTCCTAAATTCCAATAAAAAGGCAAAAAACTCCAAAATAAAATCTTATTTGATTTTATTATTAAATCTTTATTATTTCTTTATTTTGGGAAAGTCATTTTATTCCCTCTCTCATATTTTGATAGTAGAAATAATTGAAGATAAAATAACTAAAATCAAATGATCCTATTTTCAAAATTTGAGAAAACTCAAATATGAAAATAACGAAATCCCCAACTCTCTCCGTGGGTCCTTGAGCTGTGTAGAATTTCTAGGATCGAGCAAAATGCAACGAAAAATATGATATGCAATGATGCTCTATGTATAACATTCCAAATTGAAAATTTGGGATGTTATATATGGATGAATATATGTGGGGTTGGGACGGGCTAGCGTGGGCTGAATCCGACGTGGCCGATGCGCCCAGGCGCATCCATGTCGCCCATATCCACCTCAGATATGGGCTGGATATGAGGGGTGTTGGTCAGCCCAGACATATAAGGTTGGTATGAGGGGTGCGACTGGGTCACGAGTTCTTGACTAGTTACCGACCGGGCCGTCCGCTCGGACGTATATGGAGCGTTTGAGGAGTCTGGTTGTTGATGCTCTAATGGTGTTTCTAAACTCCGGTGCGATATGAAAACAAGAGGAACATGACCCAAAAAAAACGCATATTCTCCTTGCCCTTTAGCTTATAAGGGCATCTTCAATGTGTATCATGAACTCACCCATACATCTTTGGATCGAACTATCCGGACACCTTTAACGCTCCAAAGCGGACCATCAAATTGGATTGGGCCAGTCTGAAACTCTAGACTAGCCCCAAACTAGGTGAGTCTGGACATCCGCCTAGTCAGACTCTGACGCCCTTGAGTCACCTAAAACTCCATCCAAAGCCCATGCTTTTTCACAATCCATCTCTTCTCCTCTGCTCTTTATCCAAGCTCAAGGAGATCGACACCACCGTCATTCCACACCCCTCCCCCGACGGTGCCTAGGCCTTGTCGGACCCTCTGGACGTCGCCCAGGTACTCTCCAACCTTGACTCCTTGTCAATGTTGGAAATATGCCCTAGAGGCAATAATAAAATGGTTATTATTATATTTCCTTGTTCACGATAATTGTCTATTGTTCATGCTATAATTGTATTAGCGGAAACCGTAATACATGTGTGAATACATAGACCACAACATGTCCCTAGTGAGCCTCTAGTTGACTAGCTCGTTGATCAATAGATGGTTATGGTTTCCTGACCATGGACATTGGATGTCATTGATAATGGGATCACATCATTAGGAGAATGATGTGATGGACAAGACCCAATCCTAAGCATAGCACAAGATCGTGTAGTTCATTTGCTAAAAGCTTTTCGAATGTCAAGTATCATTTCCTTAGACCATGAGATTGTGCAACTCCCGGATACCATAGCAATGCTTTGGGTGTACCAAACGTCACAATGTAACTGGGTGGCTATAAAGGTGCACTACAGGTCTCTCCGAAAGTGTCTCATTGGGTTGGTACCGAATCGAGACTGGGATTTGTCACTCCGTATGACGGAGAGGTATCTCTGGGCCCACTCGGTATTGCATCATCATAATGAGCTCAATGTGACTAAGAAGTTAGTCACGGGATCATGCATTACGGAACGAGTAAAGTGACTTGCCGTTAACGAGATTGAACGAGGTATTAGGATACCGACGATCGAATCTCGGGCAAGTAACATACCGATTGACAAAGGGAATTGAATACGGGATTGATTGAATCCCCGACATCGTGGTTCATCCGATGAGATCAACGTGGAACATGTGTGAGCCAATATGGGTATCCAGATCCCGCTATTGGTTATTGGCCGGAGAGGTATCTCGGTCATGTTCAGATGGTTCCCGAACCCGTAGGGTCTACACACTTAAGGTTCGGTGATGCTAGAGTTGTTATGGGAAATAGTATGTGGTTACCGAAGGTAGTTAGGAGTCCCGGATGTGATCCCGGACGTCACGAGGAGTTCCGAAATGGTCCGGCAGTGAAGATCGATATATTGGATGAAGGGTATTGGAGTCCGGAAGTGTTCCGGGGTACTGTGCTATGGCAGATGTCCGAAAGGTGTTTCGGGAGCCCCGACAAGTGTTGGAGGGCCTCATGGGCCAAAGGGGAAGGGGCAAACCAGCCCACCAAGGGGTGGTGCGCCCCCCACACCCTTTCCCACGTTACTTGGGGAGGTGGTAGGGGTGGGCGTTCTGTATAAACCGAAATTTCGGTTTCTACCGTTCGGTTTTTTCACAATTTCGGTTTTCAAATTTACTAACCGAAAATGTCAACCCAAAAGGGCTAACCGAAACTTTGGTTAACCGACTAGTTCGGTTCGGTTTGCGGTTTACACCGAAAAGCATTGCTTTAAGCAATTTGTGCTCACCGCGGCTGCTGCAACCTCTTATATAGCCAAAGCTATGTGCCCCATTCTCTTCGTTCAAGCGAGGTGGGACTAAACGAACGTCATGTCCAGACTTGTGTGGCTGCACACTCGCACACGGGCTGATTTCCATGCATGTGGTCGGCCCACAGCCCACAAAAGGGACGACCATGGTCTCTCTTTGCTAGTTGTACACGGGCTGGGTTGTCAAGCTCTATTTAGTAGAACGTCTGTGCCTAGTTAGCGAGAGTTTTCTAAAAAAACAAATACTTTAGCATACGTAAGTGGGTGCCTGCATGTGTATGGGAAAACGAGAAATGCTCTTCGTCCATACTGCCAGAGGCCGATGAGAGTTCGATACTAATATGTCTCGCCATCGACAGGTCGATTCGGTGTTATTTCGGTCAACCGAGATAGGAACCGAATCAACCGAAGTTAGTTCGGTTATTGCAAGTAGAAACCGAAATTGTCTGTACTGAAATGAAAAACCGAAAATTTGGTTTTTTCCGTTTCGGCTTCGGTCCGGTGTTCGGTTTGTCGGTTTTTATGCCCACCCCTAGGAGGTGGGGCGCCTCCACCTGGCTTGGGAGGCAAGCCTCCACCTGCTTGGCTTGGGGGGCAAGTCTCCCTAGGATTTTCCGTAGGGAGATCCAATCTGCCTGGCCGCCGCCCCCTAGGGGAAACCTTAAGGCGCCTCCCCCTCTCCCCTTGCCCCTATATATAGTGAAGGGGTGGGAGGGCAGCCGTACCTCTTCCCTGGCGCAGCCCTCCCTCCTCCTACACCTCCTCCTCCTCCTCCGTAGTGCTTGGCGAAGCCCTGCTGGAGAACCACAAGCTCCATCGCCACCACGTCTTCGTGCTGCTGGAGTTTTCCCTCAACTTCTCCTCTCCCCTTGCTGGATCAAGAAGGAGGAGACGTCCCCGGGCTGTACGTGTGTTGAACGCGGATGCGCCATCCGTTCGTCGCTTAGATCGGAATCGACCATGATCTGAATCGCTGCGTGTACGACTCCACCAACCGCGTTCTTGTAACGCTTCCGCATCGCGATCTTCAAGGGTATGAAGATACACTCATCCTTTCCCTCTCTTGTTGCTAGAATCTCCATATATTGATCTTGGTGTTGCGTAGAAAATTTTGAATTTTTGCTACGTTCCCCAACAGTGGCATCATGAGCTAGGTTTATGCGTAGTTTCTATGCACGAGTAGAACACAAGTTGTTGTGGGCGTCGATTTTGTCAATTTACTTGCCGTTACTAGTCTTATCTTGATTCGGCGGCATCGTGGGATGAAGCGGCCCAGACCGACCTTACACGTACACTTACATGAGACAGGTTCCACCGACTGACATGCACTAGTTGCATAAGGTGGCTAGAGGGTGTCTGTCTCTCTCACTTTAGTCGGATCGGATTCGATGAAAAGGGTCCTTATGAAGGGTAAATAGTAATTGGCACATCACGTTGTGGTTTTGGCGTAGGAAAGAAACGTTCTTGCTAGAAACCTATAACATCCACGTAAAAACTTGCAACAACAATTAGAGGACGTCTAACTTGTTTTTGGCAAAGATATGCCGTGTGATGTGATATGGACAAAAGAATGTGATGAATGATATATGTGATGTATGAGATTGATCATGTTCTTGTAATAGGAATCACGACTTGCATGTCGATGAGTATGACAACCGGCAGGAGCCATAGGAGTTGTCTTAATTTATGGTATGACCTGCGTGTCATGAGTAACACCATGTAATTACTTTACTTTATTGCTAAACCGTTAGCCATAGTGGTAGAAGTAATAGTTGGCGAGACAACTTCATGAAGAAACGATGATGGAGATCATGATGATGGAGATCATGGGGTCATGCCGGTGACAATGATGATCGTGGCGCCCCAGAGATGGAGATCAAAAGGAGCAAAATGATATTGGTCATATCATGTCACTATTTGATTGCATGTGATGTTTATCATGTTTTACATCTTATTTGCTTAGAACGACGGTAGCTTAAATAAGATGATTCCTCGAAATAATTTCGAGAAAGTGTTCCCCCTAACTGTGCACCGCTGCGAAGGTTTGTTGTTTCGAAGCACCACGTGATGATCGGGTGTGATAGATTCTAACGTTCGAATACAACGGGTGTAAGCCAGATTTACACACGCAATACACTTAGGTTGACTTGATGAGCCTAGCATGTACAGACATGGCCTCGGAACACGGAAGACCGAAAGGTCAAACATGAGTCGTATAGAAGATACAATCAACATGAAGATGTTCACCGACGATGACTAGTCCGTCTCACGTGATGATCGGACACGGCCTAGTTGACTCGGATCATGTATCACTTAGATGACTAGAGGGATGCCTATCTGAGTGGGAGTTCATTAAATAATCAGATGAACTTAATTATCATGAACATAGTCAAAAGGTCTTTGCAAATTATGTCGTAGCTTACGCTTTAGTTCTACTGTTTAAGATACGTTCCTAGAGAAAATTTAGTTGAAAGTTGACAGTAGCAATTATGCGGACTGGGTCCGTATTCTGAGGATTGTCCTCATTGCTGCATTGAAGGCTTATGTCCTTAATGCACCGCTCGGTGTGCTGAACCTCGAGCGTCGTTTGTGGATGTTACAAACATCTGACATACACGTTTTGATGACTACATGATAGTTCAGTGCGTAATGTTAAACGATTTAGAATTAAGGCACTGAAGACAATTTTGAAACGTCGCAGAACATATGAGATGTTCCAAGAGATGAAATTAGGATTTCAGGCTCGTGCCCACGTCAAGAGGTATGAGACCTCCAACAAGTTTATTAACCTACAAACTAAGGGAGAAAAGCTCAATCATTGAGCATGTGCTCAGATTGTCTGAGTACTACAATCACTTGAATCGAGTGGGAGTTAATCTTCTAGATGAGATAGTGATGGTTCTCCATAGTCACTGCCACCAAGCTATTAGAGCTTCATGATGAACTATAACATACCAGGGATAGACATGATGATCCTTGAGCAATTCGCGATGTTTGACACCGCGAAAGTAGAAATCGAATAGGAGCATCAATTGTTGATGGTTAGTAAAACCACTAGTTTCAAGAAGGGCAGGGGCAAGAAGGGATACTTCATGAAACGGCAAATCAGTTGCTGCACTAGTGAAGAAACCCAGGGTTGAGCCCAAACCCGAAACTAAGTGCTTCTGTAATGAGGAAACGGTCACTGAAGCAGAACCACCCTAGACACTTGGTAGATGAGAAGGCTGGCAAGATTGACAGAAGTATATTGGATATACATTGTACTAAATGTGTACTTTACTAGTACTCCTAGTAGCACCAGGGTATTAAGATACCAGTTTGGTTGCTAAGTGTTAGTAACTCGGAATAAAAGAGCTACGGAATAAACGGAGACTAGCTAAAGGTGAGATGACGATGTGTGTTGAAAGTGTTTCCAAGGTTGATGTGATCAAGCATCGCCTGCTCCCTCTACCATCGGGATTGGTGTTAAACCTAAATAATTGTTATTTGGTGTTTGCGTTGAGCATAAACATGATTGGATTATGTTTATCGCAATATGGTTATTCATTTAAGGAGAATAATGGTTACTCTGTTTATTTGAATAATACCTTCAACGGTCTTGCACCTAAAATGAATGGTTTATTGAATCTCGATCGTAGTGATACACATGTTCATGCCAAAAGATATAAGATAGTAATGATAGTACCACGTACTTGTGGCATTGCCATTTGAGTCATATTGGTATAAAATGCATGAAGAAGCTCCATGTTGATGGATCTTTGGACTCACTCGTTTTTGAAAAGTTTTGAGACATGCAAACCATGTCTATTGGTGTATACGCATGAAGAAACTCCATGCAGATGGATCGTTTGGACTCACTTGATTTTGAATCACTTGAGACATGCAAATCATACCAGATGGGCAAGATGACTGAAAGACCTCGTTTTCAGTGAGATGGAACAAGAAAGCAACTTGTTGGAAGTAATACATTTTGATGTGTGCAGTTCAATGAGTGCTGAGGCACGCAGTGGATATCATTATGTTCTTGCTTCACAGATGATTTGAGTAGATGCTGAGTATATTTACTTGAATTATTGAAAGGTTCAAGTAATTTCAGAGTAAAGTTGAAGATCGTCGTGACAAGAGGATAAGATGTCTATGATATGATCATAGAGATGAATATCTAAGTTACGAGTTTGGCACACAATTAAGACATTGTGGAAATTGTTTCACAACTAATACCGCCTAGAACACCATAGTGTGATGGTGTGTCCGAACGTCCTAACTGCACCCTATTGGATATGGTGCATACCATAATGTCTCTTATCGAATTACCACTATCGTTTATGGGTTAGGCATTAGAGACAACTGCATTCACTTTAAATAGGGCACCACGCGATTCCGTTGAGACGACACCATATGAACTATGGTTTAGAGAAACCTAAGCTGTCGTTTCTTAAAAGTTTGGGGATGCGACACTTATGTGAAAAAGGTTTCAGCCTGATAAGCTCGAACCCAAAGCGGATAAATGCATCTTCATAGGACACCCAAAACAGTTGGGTATACCTCCTATTTCAGATCTGGAAGCAAAAGTGATTGTTTCTAGAATCGGGTCCTTTCTCGAGGAAAAGTTTCTCTTGAAAGAATTGAGTGGGAGGATGGTGGAGACTTGATGAGGTTATTGAACCATCACTTAAACTAGTGTGTAGCAGGGCACATGAAGTCGTTCCTATGGCGCCTGCACCAATTGAAGTGGAAGCTAATGATAGTGATCATGAAACTTCAGATCAAGCCACTACCAAACCTCGTAGGTCGACAAGGATGCGTACTACTTCAGAGTGGTACGTAATCCTGTCTTACAGGTCATGTTGCTGGACAACAATGAACCTACGAGCTATGAAGAAGCGATGATGGGCCCGGATTCCGACAAATGGCTCGAGGCCATAAAATCCGAGAGAGGATCCATGTATAAAACAAAGTGTAGACTTTGGAAGAACCACTCGATGGTCGTAAGGCTGTTGAGTACAGATGGATTTTTTAAAAAGGAAGACGGACAATGATGGTAAGTGTCACCATTAAGAAAGCTCGACTTGTCGCTAAGATGTTTTCCGACAAGTTCAAGCAGTTCACTACGATGAGACTTTCTCACCAGAGCGATGCTAAGAGTCTGTTGGAATTATATTAGCAGCTCTTGCACTATTTATGAAATCTTGCGATAGGATGTCAAAACATTTTTCCTCGGCGATTTTCTTGAGGAAAGGTTGTATGTGATACAACGGAAGGTTTTGTCAATCTGAAAGATGCTAACAAGTGTGCAAGGCTCCAAAGAATCCTTCTAAGGACTGGAGTAAGCATCTCGGAGATGGAATATACGCTTTGATGAGATGATCAAAGATTTTGGGTTTATACAAAGTTTATGAGAAACTTGTATTTCCAAAGAAGTGAGTGGGAGCACTATAGAATTTCTGATGAGTATATGTTGTTGATCAGAAATGATGTAGAGTTTCTAGAAAGCATATAGGGTTATTTGAAAAGTGTTTTCAATGGAAAACCTAGATTAAGCTTCTTGAACATTGAGCATCAAGATCTATAAGGATAGATCAAGATCGCTTGATAGTACTTTCAAACGAACACATACCGTGACAAGATTTTGAAGGAGTTCAAAATAGATCGGCAAAGAAGGAGTTCTTGGCTGTTTTATAAGGTGTGAGTATTGAGTAAGACTCAAGACCTGACCACGGCAGAATAGAGAGAAATGACGAAGGTCGTCCCCTATGCTTTAGACGTAGGCTCTACAGTATGCTATGCTATGTACCGCACCTGAAGTGTGCCTTGCCATGAATCAGTCAAGGGGTACAAGTGTGATCCAGGAATGGATCACATGACAGTGGTCAAACTTATCCTTAGTAACTAGT
This sequence comes from Aegilops bicornis, assembly GCA_021605145.1. NCBI lineage: Eukaryota > Viridiplantae > Streptophyta > Magnoliopsida > Poales > Poaceae > Aegilops > Aegilops bicornis. The sequence goes on from CM038670.1 coordinate 781,551,945, forward strand.
TGACTAAGGGATTTTCTCGATTATGGAGGTGGTAAAAGAGTTCGTCGTAAAGGGTTACGTCGATGCAAACTTTGACACTAATCTGGATGACTGTGAGTAGTAAACCGGATTCGTATAGTAGAGCAGTTGTTTGTAATAGCTCCAAGTAGCGCATGGGAGCTAAATCTACAAGATGACATAGAGATTTGTAAAGCACACACGGATCTGAAAGGTTCAGACCCGTTGACTAATAACCTCTCTCACAAGCGAGATATGATCAAACCCCATGGGTGTTGAATTCATTACAATCACATAGTGATGTGAACTAGATTATTGACTCTAGTGCAAGTGGGAGACTGTTGGAAATATGCCCTAGAGGCAATAATAAAATGGTTATTATTATATTTCCTTGTTCACGATAATTTTCTATTGTTCATGCTATAATTGTATTAACTGGAACCGTAATACATGTGTGAATACATAGACCACAACATGTCCCTAGTGAGCCTCTAGTTGACTAGCTCGTTGATCAATAGATGGTTATGGTTTCCTGACCATGGACATTGGATGTCATTGATAACGGGATCACATCATTAGGAGAATGATGTGATGGACAAGACCCAATCCTAAGCATAGCACAAGATCGTGTAGTTCGTTTGCTAAAAGCTTTTCGAATGTCAAGTATCATTTCCTTAGACCATGAGATTGTGCAACTCCCGGATACCATAGGAATGCTTTGGGTGTACCAAACGTCACAACGTAACTGGGTGGCTATAAAGGTGCACTATAGGTCTCTCTGAAAGTGTCATTGGGTTGGTACGAATCGAGATCGGATTTGTCACTCCGTATGACGGAGAGGTATCTCTGGGCCCACTCGGTATTGCATCATCATAATGAGCTCAATGTGACTAAGTAGTTAGTCACGGGATCATGCATTACGGAACGAGTAACGAGATTGAACGAGGTATTGGGATACCGACGATCGAATCTCGGGCAAGTAACATACCGATTGACAAAGGGAATTGAATACGGGATTGATTGAATCCCCGACATCGTGGTTCATCCGATGAGATCATCGTGGAACATGTGGGAGCCAATATGGGTATCCAGATCCCGCTATTGGTTATTGGCCAGAGAGGTATCTCGGTCATGTCTGCATGGTTCCCGAACCCGTAGGGTCTACACACTTAAGGTTCGGTGATGCTAGAGTTGTTATGGGAAATAGTATGTGGTTACCGAAGCTAGTTAGGAGTCCCGGATGTGATCCCGGACATTACGAGGAGTTCCAGAATGGTCCGGCGGTGAAGATCGATATATTGGACGAAGGGTATTGGAGTCCGGAAGTGTTCCGGGGGTACCAGGCTATGGCCAGCATGTCCGAAAGGTGTTTCGGGAGCCCCGGCAAGTGTTGGCGGGCCTCATGGGCCAAAGGGGAAGGGGAAAACCAGCCCACTAAGGGGTGGTGCGCCCCCCACACCCTTTCCCACGTTACTTGGGGAGGTGGGGCGCCTCCACCTAGCTTGGGAGGCAAGCCTCCACCTGCTTGGCTTGGGGGGCAAGTCTCCCTAGGATTTTCCCTAGGGAGATCCAATCTGCCTGGCCGCCGCCCCCTAGGGGAAACCTTAAGGCGCCTCCCCTTCTCCCCTTGCCCCTATATATAGTGAAGGGGTGGGAGGGCAGCCGTACCTCTACCCTGGCGCAACCCTCCCTCCTCCTACACCTCCTCCTCCTCCTCCGTAGTGCTTGGCGAAGCCCTGCCGGAGAACCACGAGCTCCATCGCCACCACGCCGTCGTGCTGCTGGAGTTTTCCCTCAACTTCTCCTCTCCCCTTGCTGGATCAAGAAGGAGGAGACGTCCCCGGGCTGTACGTGTGTTGAACGCGGATGCGCCGTCCGTTAAATCGCTTAGATCGGAATCGACCACGATCTGAATCGCTGCGTGTGCGACTCCACCAACCGCAGCGTTCTTAACAGCTTCCGCATCGCGATCTTCAAGGGTATGAAGATACACTCATCCTTTCCCTCTCTTGTTGCTAGAATCTCCATAGATTGATCTTGGTGTTGCGTAGAAAATTTTGAATTTTTGCTACGTTCCCCAACAGTCAGTGCCGTCAATGGTGGACACCGAGCGTTAGGTCAAATTACATAGCTATATTATTTTTATGTTCTTGTTATTTACTTTGAAGCAAGCACAATGGATTTAGTACGCCGAGTTCATGAATTCTTCTTTGTTAGATGACGACGAAGGTGAGGATGAAACAACGGAGATGATGATGATTCTTGAAGAAACAAATCATGCAAGGAGCATGTAATGAACTGCAAGGGTTCAACACCCAGATACTGAGTGTTAAATCGGCGTCGGGCATAGGGGCATGTTGATATCTACGAGGACTATAATGATCCCCATGTGCTATTCGAACGCTATTTCTGATGTCGATGCGAGATGCATTGCCATTTGTTCTTGAACATCATGGAATGTGTCAGGTCCTACGACAATTACGTCAAGCTAAAGAAGGATGTCATTGGCCACATTGGGTTCTACGATCTTTAGAAGTGCACGAATGCTATAAGGATACTTGCATATGGTGTAGCCGCAGACCACTGTGATGAGTACCTACAGAAGTCTAAGAGAACATGCCTGGAGGCCATGATTAAATTTGATATTGAAGTGTCCAAGGTAATTGGACCGAAGTACTTGAGAGAAACAAATGTTGAAGACACAACATGACATTTGGAGAATCAAGAGGGTACCAGGTATCCTCGTATACCTGGATTGCATGCATTGGAAATGGAAGAAACGTCCATATACTCAACAAGGGAAATACCAGGGCCATCATAAAAGGTCCACCATAATTTTTGAAGCAGTTGGACCACATGACCTCTGAAGTTGACACTCTTTCACATGTCAGGATCTGACAATGAACTCAATGTGGTGCGATAGTCTTTGTTTTTTTTCAAGGTTGTGTGCAGATGAAGCTCCTGCATGCAACTATACTATCAGTGAGTATGAGTACAACACAAGATACCATATTTGTGATGGTATCTATTATCACCAGTGGGCGACCTATGTCAAGATCAGCTCTCATCCAATAGGTAACAAAAATTCACTTTATTCAAGGCAAGAAGGTGCTAGAAAGGATGGAGAGAAGACATTTGGAGTGCTTCAAACTCAGTTTACAGTTGTTCGAAGACTTGTGAGACCCAAAGACATTATCAGAGGCGACGACAACTTATGTGATGATGCATAACATGATTATGGAGGATGAGGGTTCGAGGAAGTTTACCGGGGTCTAAATTCTCAATTGATGGGTTATCATGCCCATCTTTCACAATAGAATCCAGGGGCGTTTAAGCAATTTTTTCATATACTCCATGAGATTCGATAGCTCCAAAGACTGCCTAGCAACATATTCCTTGACTACTGCGAAGATTTTTTTAGTTTCATGTGAGCTAGTAAATACAGAAAACAAAAGGGCGACATATGCATCAGTTGCCCAAAAAAGAAAAGTCAAAAATCGATCGCCATCTGTCTCTTCCTCCTCACGACCGTCCTTCTCGAAGTCGACTCAATCGTCTGGTCCCTTCCCCCCTCATCCGCGGCTCATGGGCGCTGGAGTGCACCGCCTCGTCGCCCTGCCTTGCCCGAGCCGCCTCCTCCAATGTGATGCCGCCGCCGCGGAACTCCCTCTAAACCTAGCCATGGTTTCCCTCTAAACCTAGCCATGGTTTCATCGTCGGTGACCTCCCCACACTTGAATCCTTTAACCTGCCTCCACCGTCGCCGCCGCTGCCACATCTTCCATCTCACCAGGTCGCTCGTACCTCGGCCTCGTCGGTGTCCACTCGCCTCATTGTTGATGCTTCATGAAGCCCCTATCCCTGCCTCAGTGCTTCATGCACAATCGAGTGATACGAATTGGATTTTCAGGCATGATGGATGGATAACAAACACTCAAAACAAAAAGTTGGCACATGTGTGTAAGGGCATATTTATCCCTTAAGTGTTTTGGTGATTGATGACGATACTTTTGCGGACTAATCGTATGCCTTGAGTTTCTCAGATGCTTCATCACTAGGCACGAGACGATTCGGTGCCCCTCGGAGACTATTGAAGACGGCCGTTTCACGCTTTCTTTTTGGTGGATTTGAGTCGTAGGAGAGCCGTACTATTAAGAGGGGGTCCGCGTCGGAAAGATTTGGGTGGAACCAACACGTACACTTGTCCTTCCTTTCCTTGCACTTTGGAGCATCTTCCCGTTGTCATAGTTGTGCATAAATCCGACGGCTACTGCTGTTCTTGCGGTAGTACTGCTCTAGGGAGCGGTAGTACCGCAAGCACCAGCGGTAGTACCGCTGGGGGTCACGGTAGTACCGCTCCCCAGGAGCCGTAGTACCGCAACTCCTAGGCTTTGTGCTGCTCCGGTACGGTAGTAGGCGCAGATGTAATTTTTTACATCCGCGCCCACACGGTAGTACCACACGTCTTGCGCGGTAGTACCGCGAGTGGACACGGTAGTACCGCTCTCTTGGAGCCGTAGTACCGTGGCCCTCATGCCCAGTACCGTTGTGTCACGGTAGTAGGAGCGGATGTAATTTTTTACATCCGCGCCTCCACTGTAGTACCGCACCTCGGGCGCGGTAGTACCGCGTTGGGTTTTCGCACTGTTTCTTTTTCAGCGGAAGTAGGCATGGATGTATTTTATTTCATCCGCGCTCTTCGTAGGCTGTGGCTTACCTGCCTTGCGGTAGTACCGCAAGGGTGCGCGGTAGTACCGCGCGAGCGGTAGTACTGCGCTCAGTCAGGCCAGTCCCAGTCTCTGCTGCTGCCGCGGTAGTACCGTGGCCTTCCACGGTAGTACCGCGTGGCCGCGCGGTAGTACCGCGCTTTCGGAGCGGTAGTACCGCGTGTCGCGGGCTGAACTAGAGGATAAAGGTTGGATCTTTCCCACGAGTATAAAAGGCGTGTCTCCTACCTCTAGTTGACCACCTCTTCCATCTCTAAGCTCCATTGTTGCTCCAAGCTCCATTTTGGCCCGATCTCTCTCCCTAGCCAATCAAACTTGTTGATTTGCTCGGGATTGGGTGACAAGGGCCCGATCTACACTTCCACCAAGAGACGATTGATTCCCACCACTTATCCCATGAGGAACTTGTTACTCTTGGGTTTTAGAGCACCCTAGACTGTTGAGCTCACTGTGGAGCCATATTCCATTGTGGTGAAGCTTCGTGGTGTTGTTGGGAGCCTCCAATTAAGTTGTGGAGATTGCCCCAACCTTGTTTGCAAAGGTTCGGTTGCCGCCTTCAAGGGCACCAATAGTGGAATCACGGCTCTTGCATTGTGCGAGGGCGTGAGGAGACTACGCTGGCCCTAGTGGCTTCTTGGGGAGCATTGTGCCTCCACACCGCTCTAACGGAGACGTACTTCCCCTCAAAAGGAAGGAACTTCGGTAACACATCCTCGTCTCCACCGGCTCCACTCTTGGTTATCTTATCCCTTTACTTGTGCAAGCTTATTTGTGTTTTTATCTTTCCTTGCTCTTGTGCTTGTGTTGATTGCATCATATAGGTTGTTCACCTAGTTGCACATCTAGACAACCTTTATTATTGCATAGTTTAAATTGGTAAAGAAAAGCTTAAAAATTGTTAGTTGCCTATTCACCCCCCCCCCCTCTAGTCAACTATATCAATCCTTTCAATTGGTATCAGAACCTCGTCTCTTTTTAAGGACTTTACCGTCCGAAGAGTATGGTTGACGTCGTAGATGATGTGGGGGAGCACTCGATGTGAATCCGATATCATCTACGGGAGATGGGGGTACCTCGATCTCTCATGAGGAATTCAATTTGGCGTTGGACACATTGAAAACCTCCATGACGACCGAGGTCAAGGACATTTTAAGGAATTCCTAGAAGGGCTTAAACTTTCCACCGCACCCGTGAAAGTGGGTGATCCCGCCAACACGGGAGAGGATGCTAACTCCGATAAGGGGGAAGCTACTAGTGAGAAAGCCCCATCGTCTAGTGGTAAGAATGGCACCGCATCTTCGCCCATGTGCAACCTCCTCCCGTTTATTGTGGACCGATTCCTTCCACTCATTTGAACCATGCCGGTCCACCACCTAAGATTGATAAAAAGGAGGATTTTGATTCTTGGGTTTATCATTTTAAGCTTCATTTAAATCATGTGAACACTAACCTTTGGAGAATCATTGAAGAAGGTTTCTATCCAAGATGATTCGAGCAACTTCTCTCCTAGAGAAGTCGTGGACCATCAATTCAATGAGAATGCTCTCTTCATCATCCAAGAAGCAATCCTTCCCGAAGACCTCCCTCATCTCGGCCCTACCCCTTGCCAAAGATGCTTGGCTCAAGGTGGTTTCCCTTTATCGAGGAAGTGCAAGCATTCAACGTTCCAATTATGAAGTGGTCCAAGATGAAGCCGATGAGTTTGCAATGAAAGAACAAGAAGAACCTCGTGACCTCTATCGGAGAGTAACCAAGCTTGCAGTCTCCCTCCGGGATCATGGAAGTAAGGACACGGATGACAACCGGATCAAGCGCAAATTCCTCAAGGCAATGATGCCCTACCACAAAGCCATGTCCTCCGTCATCCGTCAACGGCCGGACTTCCACACCCTGTCCTCAAGTGATGTGTTGGATGAGTTTGTTGCTATGAGCATATTGGACAAGACCGCTGACAATGCGGTGCTTCGCTCCCAACGAGCAAAGAAGCCCAACCTCGCTTTGAAGGCCAAGATTTGTGTCGAAGAAGATGGAGAGGAGGAAGAAGAAGAGAGCATGTTGGAAATATGCCCTAGAGGCAATAATAAAAGCATTATTATTATATTTCCTTGTTCATGATAATTTACTTTTATTCATGCTATAATTGTATTATCCGGAAATCGTAATGCATGTGTGAATACATAGACCACAATACGTCCCTAGTAAGCCTCTAGTTGACTAGCTCGTTGGTCAACAGATAGTCATGGTTTCCTAACTATGGACATCAGATGTCATTGACAACGGGATCACGTCATTAGGAGAATGACGTGATGGACAAGACCCAATCCTAAGCATAGCACAAGATCGTGTAGTTCGTTTTGCTAGAGCTTTTCAAATGTCAAGTATCTCTTCCTTAGACCATGAGATCGTGTAACTCCCGGATACCGTAGGAGTGCTTTGGGTGTACCAAACGTCACAACGTAACTGGGTGACTATAAAGGTGCGTTACAGGTATCTCCGAAAGTGTCAATTGGGTTGACACGGATCGAGACAGGGATTTGTCACTCCGTATTACGGAGAGGTATCACTGGGCCCACTCGGTAGTGCATCATCATAATGAGCTCAAAGTGACCAAGTGTCTGGTCACGGGATCATGCATTACGATGCGAGTAAAGTGACTTGCCGGTAACGAGACTGAACGAGGTATTGGGATACCGACGATCGAGTCTCGGGCAAGTAACATACCGTCTGACAAAGGGAATGGTATACGGGGTTGATTGAATCCTCGAAATCGTGGTTCATCCGATGACATCATCGAGGAGCATGTGGGAGCCAACATGGGTATCCAGATCCCGCTGTTGGTTATTGACCTGAGAGCGTCTCGGTCATGTCTGCATGTCTCCCGAACCCATAGGGTCTACACACTTAAGATTCTGTGACGCTAGGGTTATTAGGAAGACTTGTATGTGATTACCGAATGTTGTTCGGAGTCCTGGATGAGATCCCGGACGTCACGAGGAGTTCCGGAAGGGTCCGGAGGTAAAGATTTATATATGGGAAGTTGTCAAACGGACACCGAAAAAGTTTCGGGGCATATCGGTATTGTACCGGGGTCACCGGAAGGGTTCCGGAGGTCCATCGGGAGGGGCCACCCCTCCCGGGGGGCACTTGGGCTGCGTGGGAAGGGGCCAGCCCCTGGTGGGCTGGGCGCACCCCCCTCCCTTGGGCCCTTGCGCCTAGGGTTGAGGGAGGGAACCCTAGAGGGGCGCCTTGCTTGGGGGCAAGCCCCCTCCCTTGGCCGCCGCACCCCCCCACTAGATGCATCTAGAGGGGCCGGCCCCCCTCTCCCTTCCCATTATAAATAGAGGGGTGAGGGGAGGGCTGCACAACCCAAGGCAAGGCGCAGCCCCTCCCCTCCCCAACACCTCTCCTCCTCCGTATGTGCTTGGCGAAGCCCTGTCGGAGTACTGCTGCACCAACAACACCACGCCGTCGTGCTGCCGTTGGAGCCATCTTCCTCAACCTCTCCTTCCTCCTTGCTGGATCAAGACGGAGGAGACGTCGTCTGTACCGTACGTGTGTTGAACATGGAGGTGTTGTCCGTTCAACACTTGGTCATCGGTGATCCGAATCACGGCAAGTACGACTCCGTCATCACCATCCCCTTGAACGCTTCCGCACTCGATCTACAAGTGGTATGTAGATGCAAACTCTCTCCCTTGACTCGTTGCTTAGATGAACTCATAGATGGATCTTGGTGAAACCGTAGGAAAATTTTTAATTTTCTACAACGTTCCCCAACAGTGGCATCATGAGCTAGGTCTATGCGTAGTTCTCTATTGCACGAGTAGAACACAATTTGGTTGTGGGCGTAGATCTTGTCAACTTGCTTGCCGCTACTAGTCTTATCTTGCTTCAACGGTATTGTGGGATGAAGCGGCCCGGACCAACCTTACACGTGCACGCTTACGTGAGACCGGTTCCACCGACTAACATGCACTAGTTGCATAAGGTGGCTGGCGGGTGTCTGTCTCTCCCACTTTAGTTGGAGCGGATTCGATGAAAAGGGTCCTTATGAAGGGTAAATAGAAGTTGACAAAATCACGTTGTGGTTATTCGTAGGTAAGAAAATGTTCTTGCTAGAACCCAATTGCAGCCACGTAAAAGATGCAACAACAATTAGAGGACGTCTAACTTGTTTTTGCAGCAATTGTTATGTGATGTGATATGGCCAGAAGTTGTGATGCATGATGAATAACATATTGTGATGTATGAGATCATGTTCTTGTAATAGGAATCACGACTTGCATGTCGATGAGTATGACAACCGGCAGGAGCCATAGGAGTTGTCTTTATTTTGTATGACCTGCGTGTCATTGAAGAACACCATGTAAATTACTTTACTTTATTGCTAAACGTTAGCCATAGAAGTAGAAGTAGTCGTTGGCGTGACAACTTCATGAAGACACGATGATGGAGATCATGATGATGGAGATCATGGTGTCATGCCGGTGACAAGATGATCATGGAGCCCGAAGATGGAGATCAATGGAGCTATATGATATTGGCCATATCATGTCACTACTATATAATTGCATGTGATGTTTATTATGTTTATGCATCTTGTTTACTTAGAACGACGGTAGTAAATAAGATGATCCCTTACAACAATTTCAAGAAGTGTTCTCCCTAGCGTGCACCGTTGCTAAAGTTAAATGCGTTTGAAAGCACCACGTGATGATCGGGTGTGATAGATCCTTACGTTCACATACAACGGGTGTAAGGCAGTTTTACACATGCAAAACACTTAGGGTTAACTTGACGAGCCTAGCATTTACAGACATGGCCTCGGAACATGGAGACCGAAAGGTCGAACACGAGTCATATGGAAGATACGATCAACATGAGAATGTTCACCGACAGTCCGTCTCACGTGATGATCGGACACGACCTAGTCGACTCGGATCGTGTAACACTTAGATGACTAGAGGGATGTCCAATCTGAGTGGGAGTTCATTAAATAATTTGATTAGATGAACTTTATTATCATGAACAATAGTCTAAAACTTTTGCAAATATGTCTTGTAGATCAAATGGCCAACGCTCATGTCAACTTGAACTTCAACGCGTTCCTAGAGAAAACCAAGCTGAAAGATGATGGCAGCAACTATACGGATCGGGTCCGGAACACGAGGATCATCCTCATAGCTGCCAGAAACAATATGTCCTAGAAGGACCGCTAGGTGACGCTCCGTCTGCAGAACCAAGACATTATGAATGCTTGGCAGACTCGCGCTGATGATTACTCCCTCGTTCAGTGCGGCATGCTATACAACTTAGAACCGGGGCTCCAAAAGCGTTTTGAGCATCACGGAGCATATGAGATGTTCGAGGAGCTGAAACTAGTTTTCCAAGCTCACGCCCGGGTCGAGAGATATGACGTCTCTGACAAGTTCTATAGTTGTAAGATGGAGGAAAATAGTTCTGTCAGTGAGCACATACTCAGAATGTCTGGGTTGCACAACCGCATGACACAGCTGAATATTAACCTCCCTGATGAGGCGGTTATTGACAGAATCCTTCAGTCGCTCCCACCAAGCTACAAGAGCTTTGTGATGAACTACAATATGCAGGGGATGGTGAAGACCATTCCTGAAGTATTTTCAATGCTGAAGTCAACAGAGGTTGAGATCAAGAAAGAACATCAAGTGTTGATGGTCAATAAGACCACTAAGTTCAAGAAGGGCAAGGGCAAAAAGAACTTCAAGAAGGACGGCAAGGATGTTGCCGCGCCCGGTAAGCCAGTTATCGGGAAGAAGTCAAAGAATGGACCCAAGCACGAGATCGAGTGCTTTTATTGCAAGGGAAGGGTCACTGGAAGCGGAACTGCCCCAAATACTTAGCGGATAAGAAGGCCGGCAACACCAAAGGTATATTTGATATACATGTAATTGATGTGTACCTTACCAGTACTCGTAGTAATTGATGTGTACCTTACATGTACTACAGGTATCTCCGAAAGTGTCTGTTGGGTTGACACAGATCGAGACAGGGATTTGTCACTCCGTATTACGGAGAGGTATCACTGGGCCCACTCGGTAGTGCATCATCATAATGAGCTCAAAGTGACCAAGTGTCTGGTCACGGGATCATGCATTACTGATGCGAGTAAAGTGACTTGCCGTAACGAGACTGAATGAGGTATTGGGATACCGACGATCGAAGTCTCGGGCAAGTAACATACCGTCGACAAAGGGAATGGTATCACGGGTTGATTGAATCCTCGACATCGTGGTTCATCCGATGACATCATCGAGGAGCATGTGGGAGCCAACATGGGTATCCAGATCCCGCTGTTGGTTATTGACTGAGAGCGTCTCGGTCATATGCGCATGTCTCCCGAACCCGTAGGGTCTACACTTAAGGTTCGGTGGACGCTAGGGTTATTAGGAAGACTTGTATGTGATTACCGAATGTTGTTGAGTCCCGGATGAGATCCCGGACGTCACGAGGAGTTAGGAAGGGTCCGGAGGTAAAGATTTATATATGGGAAGTTGTCAAACGGACACGGAAAAGTTTCGGGGCATATCGGTATTATGCAGGGGGTCACGGAAGGGTTCGGAGGTCCACCGGAGGGGCCACCCCTCCGGGGGCCACTTGGGCTGCGTGGCACGGGCCAGCCTGGTGGGCTGGGCGCACCCTCCCTTGGGCCCTTGCGCCTAGGGTTGAGGGGAACCCTAGAGGGGCGCCTGCTTGGGGGGCAAGCCCGCCTCCCCTTGGTCGCCCCCCCCCCCACTAGATGCATCTAGAGGGGCCGGCCCCCCTCTCCCTTCCCCCTATAAATAGAGGGGTGAGGGGAGGGCTGCACAACCCAAGCCAAGGCGCAGCCCTCCCTCCCAACACCTCTCCTCCTCCGTGCGTGCTTGGCGAAGCCTCAGCCGAGATCTTCTGCACCAACAACACCACGCCGTCTTGCCGTTGGAGCCATCTTCCTCAACCTCTCCTTCCTCCTTGCTGGATCAAGACGGAGGAGACACCGTCTGCACTGCACGTGTGTTGAACACGGAGGTGCTGTCCGCTCAACACTTGGTCATCGGTGATCGTAATCATGGCAAATGCGACTCCGTCATCACCATCCCCTTGAACGCCTTCCGCACTCGATCTACAAGTGGTATGTAGATGCAAACTCTCTCCCTTGACTCATTGCTTAGATGAACTCATAGATGGATCTTGGTGAAACCGTAGGAAAAATTTTAATTTTCTGCAACGTTCCCCAACAGAGCAACCTCGAAGATACGAAGTATGACTATCATGAACACATGGCCCTTGCTTCAAGGCAATTTTGGAGCAAGAAGAACTCAAGGCCCAACTTCAACAAGAGCAACTCAAGTGGCGCAAAGGGCAAGCAATGAGTGAGGACTTGCTTCAATTGTGGCAATGTGAGTCACTTTGTTGCGGAGTGCCCATATGAGAAGAGGGAAGACAATGGTGGCAAGCTCATCCGTAAGGACAAGGACAAGTCTTTCCCCAACAAGAGCAACTTCACCAAGAAGGCTCCTCACAAAGCTTTGGTGGTTCAAGAAGAGTACAATGAGGATGATGATGATGATGAAGATGGTGAGTCGGTTGCCATGGCCTCCGTTGCCATTGCAACGACTCCTCGGGTGTCTCTCTTCGATTCACCCAATGAAAGCATCACCGCTAAGTGCCTCATGGCTAAAGCCACCAACAAGGTAACCCCCAACATCAAAACTACCATCATCAATCATTCTTCTTTGACGGATTGCATTGATGAACATGAGAGGACTAATGTGGAGGAGAATGAGTTTGAGATCTTTATGGGTAAACTCAAGGGCAAATCCAAGAAGCACTTCGTTGCTCTCTTGGAACAACTTGGTGAAGCCAATGTCATGATCGAGGCTCATGAAGAAACCATCTCTAAGATGGAAGGGCATAGTCATGACTATGCCGATGAGATTTCGGATCTTTCCAATGCTCTTGAGGAAGAGCGTGGTCTTCGTTTGGCTCTTGAGGAGTCATACAACGATGATCATGCTAAATTAAAGAAAGACCTTGATCATGCTCTTGTTGTGTCTCGTGTGCTTAGCTCCGAGAAGGCAAAGCTTGGAGTTGATCTTGCTAGACTCAACGAGGAGTTTGACATTCTCGACAAGGCTCACAAAGTCTTGAAGGGTGCTCATGCTAGTCTCAAAGAGTCTCATGATCAACTCCAAGTGAAGCTAACCAAGGAGAAAGCCACCTTTCCTCATATGATATTGATTGATAATGCAAATGCTACTAACCCTTGTTGTGAGCATGTGCATCTTGTTGAGGAGAATGCTAAGTTGAAGGAGCAACTTGAAAAGGGCCTTGTCACATGCATACAAGGTGAGAAGAACCTTAACGACCTTTTGAGTAATCAAAAGGAAGTTGTAATAAGGAGGGATTGGGTTCGCGCCCAAACCCAAGAGCAAGAAGAAGAATGACAAGACCAAGCAACCTCCTTCTCTCAAGCAAACTTTTGTGAGGGAGTGAGAGGGTGCTTACAAGAAGAAGAAGAACCATGCAAAGGCTGGCAATGCCAAGAAGGACAACGTCATCCCCTTGAACATAGCCGGCGACTTTAACCCCTCATATGTGTTGTGCCGTGCTAGTGATGGACATGTTTATGCTAAATTTGTTGGCTCTTCTTTTGAGTACATTGAATGGTCTATTTGGGTTCCTAAGACCCTCGTTACTAACATCAAAGGACCCATTACTAAATGGGTACCTAAAACCAAGCATTGATTTCTTGTAGGTGTTTGCTTCCGGTGGGGGATCATGGTTGCTCGATAGTGGAGCAACGAATCATATGACCGGGAGCAAGGACCTGGTAGTGGACGTGCAAAAGATCCCATCTATGCCCACCAATGTCGAGTGGGGTGATGCCTCACATTCTAAGGTATTGGGTCTTGGCAAGGTTGTTGTTTCTCATGATCTAACGATCGAGAAAGTCATGCTTGTTGAGTCCCTTGCGTACAATTTGCTTTCCGTTCGTCAACTTGCACTCATGGGCTTTGCCACCTTCTTTAACATTGATACCGTGGCCCTCTTGTGGAGCAAGACTCTTAAAGTAGCCTTTGTTGGGCATGTCGAGAATGGTCTTTATGTGATAAACTTTTCGAGCGACCCACTAAGACCGCGACATGCCTAATGGCTAAAGTTGACGTGGGATGGCTTTGGCATCGCCGTTTAGCCCACGTCAATATGAGATCTTTGCAAAGTCTTCTCAAGGGGGACCATGTCCGTGGACTAACAAATGTTAGTTTTGCCAAAGATCGTGCTTGCAGTGCTTGTATCGAAGGAAAGCTTCATGAAACGGCTCACCCTCCCACGACTATCATCTACTCGAAGAGACCCTTGGAGCTCCTGCACATGGACCTCTTTGGACCTCCATCCTTTGACAGTCTTAGGGGTAGAAAGTATTGCTTGGTGATTGTGGATGATTATTCAAGATACACTTGGGTATACTTCTTCAAGAGGAAAAGTGAGACTCAACAAACTGTTATCGACTTTGCAAATGAAGCTCAACGTCAACATAATGCAAAGATCTTGACAATAAGAAGTGACAACGGCACCGAGTTCAAGAACTACACCTTGGATGAGTTTCTTAGTGAAGAGGGGATCAAGCATCAATATTCGGCACCATATACCCCTCAACAAAATGGTGTTGCGGAGAGGAAGAACCGGACGTTGATGGATGCGGCAAGGACCATGATGGCGGAGTTCAAGTCTCCATACAACTTTTGGGCCGAAGCCATCAACACCGCATGTCATGCATCCAATCGGCTCTATCTCCGGAAAGGCTTGAACAAGACTCCCTATGAGATACTCACCGGCAACAAGCCCAATCTCAAGTACTTCCGGGTATTCGGGTGTAAGTGTTTCATTCTCAAGAAAGGTGTTCGTTTGTCTAAATTTGAAGCTAGAGCTTATGAGGGCATATTTGTTGGTTATGCTACAAACTCTCATGCTTACCGTGTCCTCAATAAGTCCACGGGACTTATTGAGGAGACATGTAACGTGGAGTTTGATGAGAATAACGGCTCCCAAGTGGAGAAAAGTGGCACTTGTGTTGTAGGTGATGAAATTCCTCCTCAAGCCATAAGAAGAATGGGTGTTGGCTTTATCCTACCCGTTGAGGAACCCCTTGTGGCCGAAGGAGAAGGACAATGCTCCACTCAAGTGGAGCCATCACCAACTCAAGGCCCACACGCTCAAGAACAAAGTGAAGGCCCTCAACCTCATGAACAAGACCAAGGGCAAGATCGTGCTCAAGACGATGGTGACACACCAAATGATGCCCAAGGTCAAGTTATCTTACCCGAGCATGCTCAAGATCAAGAACATGTTCAAGACGGCGCTCAAGATGATCAAGTGACCCCTCCTCATCTCACCTCCGAGGAAGAATTAGAGCGTCGTGCCGCCAAGATTGCATCCAAACTTACTACCAAAGGCCATCTCATGGAGAATGTGGTTGGAAGCCTAATGAAAGGGGTAAGCACTCGTAGACAATTGGCAAACTATTGTGAACATCATGCGTTTGTCTCTTGTGTTGAACCCCAAAAGGTCTATGAGGCTCGAAGACTCGGATTGGCTCAATGCCATGCATGAAGAACTCAACAATTTCGAGTACAACAAGGTGTGGAGATTGGTGCCAAGGCCATCGGGGAACCACGACGTCATTGGAACCAAGTGGATCTTCAAGAACAAGCAAGATGCTCATGGGAACATCATTACGCAACAAGGCAAGATTGGTAGCACAAGGCTACTCCCAAGTCGAGGGTATCGACTACGGTGAAACCTTTGCTCCGTTGCTCGCCTTGAATCCATTCGTTTGTTGATTGCTTATGCTGCCCATCACAACTTTAAGTTGCAACAAATGGATGTGAAAAGTGCTTTTCTTAATGGTCCTATTAATGAGTTGGTCTATGTCAAGCAACCCCCCGGGTTCGAGGACCCCTACTTTCTGGATCATGTGTATCAACTCGATAAGACACTCTATGGCCTTAAACAAGCCCCACGTGCGTGGTATGACCACCTTACCGAGTTGTTACAAGATCGTGGATTTGAAGTGGGGCAAATCGATCCCACTCTTTTTACTAAGAAGGTCAATGGGGAGTTGTTTGTATGCCAACTATATGTTGATGATATTATCTTTGGTTCCCCTAACAAAGCTTTCAATGAGGAATTTGTCGCTCTCATGACCTCCAAGTTCAAGATGTCTTCTATGGGAGAGTTGAAGTTCTTCCTTGGTTTTGATATCAAACAAAGAAGAGAAGGAACATTCATCAACCAAGCCAAATACACTCAAGACATGCTCAAAATATTCAAGCTAAGTGATGTCAAGCCGGCTACTACACCAATGCCTACCAAGTGCCAACTTGACATTGATCCCAATGGTAAAGCGGTGGATCAAAAGGTATATCGTTCCATGATTGGCTCCTTGCTTTACCTTTGTGCATCTAGACCGGATATCATGTTGAGTGTGGGAATGTGTGCACGGTTTCAAGTCAAGATCAAGGAAAGCCACTATGTGGCGGTCAAGCGAGTCTTCGATATTTGGCTCATACCCCAAACTTTGGCTTATGGTACCCAAGAGGGAAAACTTCAAGATTGAAGGATTTACGGATTCCGATTAGGCGGAGACAAAGTGGATAGGAAGTCCACTTCCGGAGGGTGCCAATTTCTTGGTTGCTCTTTGGTAAGTTGGTCTCCCAAGAAGCAAAGTTGTGTGTCTCTCTTGTCCACCGAAGCGGAATATGTGGCGGCCGGTAGTTGTTGTGCTCAACTCCTATGGATGAGGCAAACTTTAAAGGAGTACGGTGTCAT
This sequence comes from Aegilops bicornis, assembly GCA_021605145.1. NCBI lineage: Eukaryota > Viridiplantae > Streptophyta > Magnoliopsida > Poales > Poaceae > Aegilops > Aegilops bicornis. The sequence continues at coordinate 781,568,516 of CM038670.1, forward strand.
TTGTGACAAAGTGCTGCTTTGGTGTGACAATGAAAGTGCCATCAAGATTTCTCTCAACCCGGTGCAACACTTCAAGACGAAGCACATTGAGATTCGGTATCACTTCATCCGGGATCACATTAGGCGAGGGAGATCGAGCTCAAGTATGTCAACACTCATGATAACCTTGCAGATATTTTCACGAAGCCCTTGGATGAAGCAAGATTTCATGAGTTAAGGCATGAGCTAAATATCATTGATTTGAGCAATGTGACTTGAACCGTGCAACCCCACCACACTCATCTTGTTGTCTAGTTTAGGTGTAGGCATGGACAAAGGGGGAGTGTTGTTCTCTCAATGAACTCTCCCTCCCCCCTATCATGCATAAATAGATCAACTCTTTCACATTAGCCATTTTTATGGTACTTGTGCTTCAAAGACGAGTTTTGGTCATGGGCCCAAGGATAATTCTTCTTGGTGCCATACCATCTAACTCAAACATAGGTGGCTTCGGCCACCGCCCTCTCCTTTTGAGAGGTTGTGTCGCTTGGTGTTCTCTTGTTGTCTTTCTGCCTCTGGTTTGTGCGTGTGCTTGTGGCTTCGTTTGTGTGAAAAGTTTCCGTGCAAGGACCTTTCTTTTGTGTTGAAACCGGGGGTGTCTTGAGCTCACGGTACTACCGCGGCCGGCTACGGTACTACCGCGTGTGGGAGCACGGTACTACTGCCCCCACGCGGCAGTAATTTTTTTACTGCCGCCTGGGTGAGCGGTACTACCGCTCCGGCAGAGTACTTCCGCCCGGTACTACTGCTGATGACCTCATGGTACTACCGTGCCGTCTTGGGCGCGTGGGGATAAGGACGGGTAGGGGGAGTTCTAACTCCCCCATACCCATTCGCAGTTCCTCCCACGTCGTCTCATCTCTCTCTCTCTCCCGCTCAAGATAGGAGCCGGCGTCCGTCGCCGGATCTCCTCCTCCGGCTGCCCTCCCGTGATTCCGTCCGGTGGGATCCTTCCCCACCACGTGCTCTTGCTATGGACCCAGGTGGTGGCTCTCGCCGTTCCAATCCCAGTCGTGACACTGGCTCCAAGCGTCTCAAGCAACCTGTGTGACGCACTGTAGGGCTCCTCGCCCCAAGCGCAATGTCAAGACTATCGCTAGCAAGTTCAAGGAGCCCGCCAAGGGCATGGATGAGATGCCACAATCTGACGACGTCCGTCTCAGGCAGATTCACCCGTACGTGACCCCTCGTTCCTCTGTCAGGGGTTGTGAGCTGTTTTGGAACAAGCAACAAACCAACATCTATCTGGATGTCATCAAGAACAAGCAGAATACCTATGTGGATGTGAAATGGATTGACATGCATCACTTGAGGAAGGACAAGTTCCGTGCCTACTTTGGAGAGGCTCTGGACTTGGTGGAGCAGTTTGGCATTGAGCATGTGATATCCTTTCACCTTGACTATGATCCTGAGCTTATCTGTCAGTTCTTTGCCTCAGTTTACTTTCACCCTGATGAGGAGAGGAGGATGACCTGGATGTCCAATGGCCGTAAGTCGATCGCTACACGGAAGGAGTTCATGGATTTGCTCCAGTGCACGATGGCGGGCTCGACACTCCTGTGGGTGTTCGCCCCCATGCCAACTTTGATTCTGCCAACAAGGACAAGCTTGCACCGTACTATGTTGAGAAGACGCTTCCAAGTGGCAAGATAGGGTTGGTGCTCAACTCTTTTCTGGATATCATGTACGGCATCTTCCACAACTCTTTGTTCCCTCGCATTAGTGACAAAGACAAGGTTCATGCCTATATGGTGGATATGATGCTCATCTGCGAGGAGGCTCATTTGTCTCAGACTCAGCCACTTGATGTCTCACACATCATGTGGTGTGAGCTTCAGTTTTGGTGTTCAACCGCAGTGCCTATCTCACGGGCCCTATCTCATTTCTGGCGATCTCGAGGACTTGGGAGAAGATGTTCCATGGTGAGGAGTTCCTTGCCCCTGACTGGATTCGCCATGATCCCATCTGTCTGTGTGTCAAACCCAACTGGGCCAACACTACTACTCGTGCCGAGGCGTCTGCTGCTAGGGCTGCTTTGTTGGTGAGGAGGATCTTGGCGCCGAGAATGTTCTTTGAGGGCCATGCTGCTAGGCCTTCCCAGAGCTCCTCTATGCCTTCATGGGCCAAGAAGTGAAGGACAAGATGAAGACTCTTTTCTGCATGCAAGCCAAGGGGCAGTACAAGACTCACATGGCGTCCAAGGAGAGTCGTCGCCGGGACAGGAAGATCTTGCAGCTATATGGTGAGGATGTGTCTGGCGGGTATGAGGAGCGCATCACTCCAGAGGCCGAGTGGATGGAGAAGCAAGGCTACAGGTGGACTGATTCTGAGGAGGACGTCGAGGAGTCCATCCCTGCTGCCGAGGAGTCTGATGGAGAGGGTTGGGATGAGTTCCCTGCTGCTTGAGCCACCGCTTGTGTGTAGGTGTCCTCTCCGCCTTTTGGCGTCTCGATGCCAAAGGGGAGAGAGTGTAGGGATTCTTGTAGTCGTGTGTCGTGTTCGTGTTTGGTGTGTTTATTGCTTTCTCGGTTGAACTTTGTTTGAACCTCGTTTTAGTTGCTTTTCCTTCATATGGTGTAAGACATATGCACTCTATCTTCCTTAGCGAGCTTGTGTTATATTGTGCTATATGTTGCTTAGATGTTATTCTTCGTGCCTTTGTCTCTAAAATATAGGGGGAGTGGTGATCCTAGTATGTGTGCTATGCAGTCCAAAGCATTCATCCAGAGTGCACACATCTAGGGGGAGCCCGTCTATATTTTGGAGAGAAGGGGTTTGCCCTGCTCAATATTATCGTATCTTTGTGCAAATCCCGTATTGTCATCAATCCACCAAAAGGGGGAGACTGTAAGGGCATATTTATCCCTTAAGTGTTTTGGTGATTGATGACGATACTTTCTTGACTAATCGTATGCCTTGAGTTTCTCGGATGCTTCATCACTAGGCACGAGACGATTCGGTGCCCCTCGGAGACTATTGAAGACGGCGTCGTTCTACGTTTCTTTTGGTGGATTTGAGTCGTAGGAGAGCCGTACTATTAAGAGGGGGTCCGCGTCGGAAAGGTTTGGGTGGAATCACACGTACACTTGTCCTTCCTTTCCTTGCACTTTGGAGCATCTTCCGTTGTCATAGTTGTGCATAAATCCGACGGCTACTGCTGTTCTTGCGGTAGTACTGCTCTAGGGAGCGGTAGTACCACAAGCACCAGCGGTAGTACCGCTCCCCAGGAGCCGTAGTACCGCAACTCCTAGGCTTTGTGCTACTCCGGTACGGTAGTAGGCGCAGATGTAATTTTTTACATCCGCGCCCACACGGTAGTAATCAAGACGCCTTGTGCGGTAGTACGCTGAGTGGACACGGTAGTACCGCTATCTTGGAGCCGTAGTACCGTGGCCCTCATGCCCAGTACCGTTGCGTCACGGTAGTAGGAGCGGATGTAATTTTGTACATCTGCGCCTCCACGGTAGTACCGCACCTCGGTAGCGGTAGTACCGCGTCGTGACCGCCTTTGTTTCTTTTTCAATTGAGTAGGCACGCGGATGTATTTTATTTCATCCGCGCTCTTCGAGGGTGGCTTACCTGCCTTGCGGTAGTACCGCAAAGGTCTTGTGATAGTACCAAGACGAGCGGTAATCTGCGCTTCGGTCAAAGGCCGATCCAGTCTCTGCTTCTGCCAGCGGTAGTACCGTGGCCTTCCACGGTAATACTGCGTGGTCATGAGTAGTACCGCGTGTCGCGGGCTGAACTAGAGGATAACGGTTGGATCTTTCCCACGAGTATAAAAGGCGTGTCTCCTACCTCTAGTTGACCACCTCTTCCATCTCTAAGCTCCATTGTTGCTCCAAGTTCCATTTTGGCCCGATCTCTCTCCCTAGCCAATCAAACTTGTTGATTTGCTCGGGATTGGGTGACAAGGGCCTGATCTACACTTCCACCAAGAGACGTTTGATTCCCCCCACTTATCCCTCATGGATCTTGTTACTCTTGGGTGTTTGAGCACCCTAGACGGTTGAGGTCACCGTGGAGCCATATTCCATTGTGGTGAAGCTTCGTGGTGTTGTTGGGAGCCTCCAATTAAGTTGTGGAGATTGCCCCAACCTTGTTTGTAAAGGTTCGGTTGCCGCCTTCAAGGGCACCAATAGTGGAATCACGGCTCTTGCATTGTGCGAGGGCGTGAGGAGATTATGGTGGCCCTAGTGGCTTCTTGGGGAGCATTGTGCCTCCACACCGCTCTAACAGAGACGCACTTTCCCTCAAAAGGAAGGAACTTCGGTAACACATCCTCGTCTCCACCGGCTCCACTCTTGGTTATCTTATCCCTTTACTTGTGCAAGCTTATTTGTGTTTCTATCTTTGCTTGCTCTTGTGCTTGTGTTGATTGCATCATATAGGTTGTTCACCTAGTTGCACATCTAGACAACCTTTATTATTGCATAGTTTAAATTGGTAAAGAAAAGCTTAAAAATTGTTAGTTGCCTATTCACCCCCCCCCCCTCTAGTCAACTATATCGATCCTTTCAAGGTGCGTCCATATTGGTTTTAGGGTTAGAGCATCTACAGGCGCAAACACCAAACCCATGCACTCAAAAGCTTGCGGACGTGCCAAGTTAACAATTCATTGAGTTACGGGAATATCGCCAAGTTAACTTTTAGCACGATTCATTGACTTACATTCATTGCCTTAACTAGTGTTATGTGGATGGACCGGAGCTAAAGTACTATCCTCACTTGAAAAAAAATACCTACTTATGATTATACTCTCCATGCAAGCATCCTCAACTACAAGAGAAGTAAGTAAGATAAATATAACCATAGTATTAAATAGTTGGATCCAAAACAGCCCCTTTGAATAATTCACAAACTAGGGTTTAAGTTTCTATCACTCCCGCAACCCACCATCTACAAACTAATTTCACAATGACTTTGTGAAGTGTCATGTAGTCAACGTTCACATAACACCACTTGAGGAAAACAACACAACATAATATCAAAACATTGAATTGGCATCAACTTCACATGATTACTAGTAACAAGACTTCTCCCATGTCCTCAAGAACAAATAGAACTACTCACAACTCATCGTATTGATCATGATAATGGGTATAAATATATGTTTAACAATCTGAATATAACAATATTTCACCTTTTAAACCAACAAGCATCAGCTACAAGATGTAATCAACATTACTAGCACCACAAGGTACCAATTTAAGGTTTGATACAAAGATTGAATACAAGAAATGAACTCGGGTTTGGAGATGAGATGGTACTGATGAAGATGTTTATAAAGATGATGATCCCCATGATGAATGGAGTGTTGGTAAAGATGAAGGCTTCAACTCCCCCCCCCCCCCCAATAGAGGAAAGTTTCACCGGCAAACCGCTCCGTCGGAAATCGTAAGTACTCCACCCAACTTCCACCTCGCAGACGGAGGCGGAAAGTCCTGAAACTTTTCTAAGATTTTTTCTAGGGTAAACAGGATTTTATGGCCAAAGGGCATTGGGAAGCGAGCCACCAAGGGCCCACACGGGTAGGGGGCGTGGCCAGGGGGTAGACCGCACCATCTATTCGTGTGACTGGCTGGTGGACCCCCTTCTCAATGGAGACAAGATGGTGGCGGCTTTTTGAAGATGGAATAAGGTTCTTCCAACCTAGCCCTCGTTCTGATGGTGCCTCTAGCATCGTCGGAGGGCTTGTGGAAATGTGTCTTCCGCGGATCTCGTGAGATTCGGTCAATGGTTGTCTTTGGTGGATCCCGCTTAGATCCGATCTTTTTTTTGTCTTTATTCATGTGCCTTCAGGTTGGATCCTTTCGATCTAAGCTTCTCTTCATCGGCGGCGGTTGTTGTTCTAGTGTGTTAGTGGGCCTTAGCACGACGACTTTTCGAATGTCTACTACAACAAGTTGTGCCCGGCTCCGGCAAGGGAGGAGCAATGACGGCGGCGCGCCTTCGACTTGCTTCAATGCTTATAGTCGTCGCTAGGTGGTCTACGAAACTGAATGCAATTTTTATTATTTCTTGTGTTCACTAAATTGTCATAATTGGAGATAAATACATCGAAAGTTTTGTTTTTTGAACGAGAGAGGGGTCCAGAAGGACCCCGAGACTGCATTAGTAATAAAACAGCGGTGGTAGTGTGGCACACAGCAGTATGCAAAAGGACCCCGAACTAAACCTAGATAACACACTGGTCCCTGCATTTTACAAAGAGGACCCCCACAACCAAATGAAAAACACGATCGGGTCCCAAGCACCTTCGTCACGGATGAAACCTTGCCACCGCCGGGGACAACACCACTTGGTGCGGCAAAGCCTCCACGACACCTCGCCGCGGACTCCATGTCGAAGAAGCACTGCCTCCCAATTGGCTCCATAGCCGGGAGGAAGAGGTACGGCCGCCCTTCGGCCAGCAGATCCGATGGCATGGAAGAAACGGCCGGCGCCGTAGCCATTCACCAGCAGCCATCGGGGATGAGCACAAACCCGATCTGGACCTCCATCTCTTCCCTGCTTCAACTCCACCACCACGGCGACCATAGAAGTGAGAGAGGGAGCGGAGCACCTCCAGAACAGGGAACCTATCGAAAGTTTCAGAAGGAAAGAAAGAAGAGAGACGAGTAACAAATGGAGACGAGACCAACTGCACAAGTAGTAATAACAGACAGTGATGCATTGCTGTACAGTTTGCATTTCTTGGGATCAACGAGTCAAGGGCGCCATTAAAGCCTCGGAAAAGGGCCTTGCCGGTGGGATGCGAGTCACGTAACTTTCCTTGATAAACTAGCAGTCACGTACGGTCCATGACCTGGGTAGTCTTCTCCGTGCCGTCATGTGCAAGTATACTTGTTCTTGGACTGAGTCGATCCGTCGGCCGTGGACTAGCTATTCCCCTACATGTACGTAGCCTGCCAAGCGATCGCGCACTCAAATGGCCACTGGTCAGTATTCGCAACAGAGACCGGACATACATGGTTGATACATCACCATGATCCTGTAGCTGTAGAACGGACAGCCCGGCGATGAATGAAACATAAAGCAGCTATCACACACGCGCATCTCCTTTGTTTCGTACTACCAGGAAGGCAGGAAGAAGTGTTACGTGAAGGCGCGAACCACAACCATGTCTCTCAACCTTCGTCGTGTCATGCTCGTCGCCGTGCTCTGCCTTTCAATCGGAACCTGCGTGTAGGGCTGGGCATAAAAACCGACCAACCAAAAACTGAACCGAAACCGAAACCGAATAAACCGAATTTTCGTTTTTTTTATTATGTACAGGAAAATTCGGTTAGCTGGGCTACTAACCAAACTAAATTCGGTCGGTTCGGTATATTTCTCGGTTAACCGAGATGGCCGAATCCCAGTCCACTCCACTCGTCGCCCCTGGCCGGCTGGCCCAATACAAGCCCACCCCACCCACCAGCCCCCCTAAGCCCACGTCTCCCCATCACCAAGCCAAGTAGCCAAGCGGCCAAGCCAACCATCCCCACGTCTCCCCATCCTCGAAAAACTGAAAACCTAATCCCTCGCGCCCTGCCCTACGCCCCTACCTACTCAGCCGCCGGCCGCCGCCGCTACTCATCTGAGCGGCTGAGACGTCGCCGGCGCCACCACATCTTCTCCCCCGCCCGGCCACCCCCGACGCCGTCGCCGGGGACTACGCCGCATCTGCACGAAGGAAGGAGAGGAGAGGATCAGAGGAGCAGGGAGACAAGGATCGGCCGTCATGCGTCGCCCATCCGCTGCTTCACCTCTCCAACTCAACGGCGACCGCCGGTCCACCTCATCGACCTCGACAGCATCTCGGGGGTGTCTTCTCCAGTTCGTCACCACGTCTTCCACGGGAGAAACGGAACATTCAGTCAATGTAATATGCCCAGTGTCCCATCTTTTGTCTCCAATTTCTGTTTCATTCTTTGTGAGTAGATGCGTAGATGGTAAACTTGGATGCAATTGTTGTTTTTCCAATCTTGTGAGTAGATGCCTAATTCTGCTACATATAGTTGTCCAGTGTCTTTTAGTCTGTTAGATTCATGCGACTAATATTCAGCATGTAAATGAACTTGTATAAATATTTAGCATGGAAATGAACTTCTAATATTCAGCATGGAAATATTCAGCATGTGTCTGACTGTAAATGGAAATATTCATGTGTCTTTTAGTCTGAATTCTAGTGTCTGACTGTCTGCTTGTAATATTCAGCAGGAAATGAACTTGTATAAATATTGTGTACTAGTAGTCTCTTACTGCTGCAGTTTTTGCAACGAAGACATTGTTTTGCCATTAGTATTCCTCCCATCTTAGTGTGGGAATGAACTCGTATAAATTGTTGCTGAACCTGCTATTTGTCAACTGGAAATTCTCAGCCATCTAGTAGTACTCACTACTCAGTGCACTCACACTGTACATACTGATTTTAGTAGATGCATTTTGGTAACTTGTATTTTGGACATCTTGTTTAATTCTTCTTGCAAGTAATTAGTATAGATGATTGATCACAAGAATTCTAATTATGTTATTGTTTTTAGATGGTTGAACCTGGTGGGCTTGGTGATGAGTTTACTGAAGAGGAGATGCAAGTTTATGAGGAAGAAGAAAGAAAGATTGAGGAGTGGGAAAAGAGAAAGAAGGAGATGGATGAACGACCTACAAGAAGGCAGATGAAAAAAAGATCACCAATGTGGGATCACTTTTCTGAGGTACTAGTTGATGGTCTTCTCAAGTTTGGAAAGTGCAAGTATTGCAATCGTCATATCAAGGCTGTTCCAGGGACTAACGGTACATCTGCCTTAAAAAGTCATTTTGGTACTTGCAAGTTTAATCCTCATAGTGATAGGAATAAGAATCAAGGTACTTTGCAAATAATCCAAGGGGAAAGTCCTGCAGTGCATAAATTTGATCCTGAAGCACTAAGGAGAGCTATTGCTAAGATGATTATAGTAGATGAGCTTCCCTTTGCATTTACTGAAAAAACTGGTTTTAGAGAAGTGATGTCAATTGCATGTCCACGATTCAATATGCCTTCTAGAAGAACATGCACTCGGGATGTTGTCAAGCTTATTTTGAAGAGAGAGCAAAGCTAAAACTTTTTTTCAAAAAATCATGTCAAAGAGTGTGTCTCACTACTGATGGTTGGACTTCTCAAACACAAGATTGTTATATGACAGTCACGGCACATTTTATTGACCCTGAATGGAATTTGCACAAGAAGATCATTAGTTTTTTCTTAGTAAAAGGTCATAAGGGAGATGATATTGGAAAGGCCTTAGAGCAATGCTTGATGGAGTGGGGAATAAACAAAGTTATGACAATAACTGTTGATAATGCTAGCGCGAATGATGGTGGTGTAGGTTACATAAGGAAGAAAATGATCAAAACTGGAAATAGCATAGCTGAAGGTAAATATTTGCATATGAGATGTGCTGCCCATATTATAAATCTGATTGTCACCGACGGTTTAAAGGAGTTGGATGAATCAGTTAAGCGTGCAAAGCGAAGCTGCGGTTAGATATATAAGACATGGGCCATCTAGAATTACAAGATTTAAAGAGCTTGCTGCATTAGAAAAGTTGGACAGCGAGGCATTCTTGTGTTTGGATGTATGCACTAGATGGAATTCCACATACCTAATGTTAAAAACTGCAATCAACTTTGAGAAAGTGTTTGCAAGGTATGAGGAAGAAGATCCACTCTATACATTGGATTTAATGAGTGAGAAAGCTCCTGGTATTCCTGTTGATAGTGATTGGGAGAATGCTAGGAAAATGGCTGAATTTCTTGGACATTTTTATGAGCTGACTCTTAGTAAATCCGCCACACTCCATGTGACCGTGAATCAATTTGTCATGGATATTGCTGAAGTTAATGTTGTGTTGGAAGAGTGGGCTGATAGTGATGATATTTTGCGCAAAATAATGGCCAAGAAAATGCAAGAAAAGTATGATAAGTATTGGGGATGTTGGCATGAGGAGGTGGAGAAGGAGAATGACAAGGGAAAGGGGAAAGGGAAAGGAAAGAAGAAGGAAGAGGAGAATGTGAACATGTTTGTATTTGCTGCAGCTGTTCTTGATCCTAGATTCAAGCTATCAAATTTCACAAAACTAGCAATTGAAGAAATGTATGGTGAGTTAAATGGAGGCAAAGCTTGGGAAGCGGCGAAAACATTTGTGCATGCTTTGTTTGAGGAGTACAAAGCTAAGTATGCACCAAGTGATGCAAGTAAGCATGTGGGTGCTCCACAATCTGAACCAACTCAAAAAAGGGAAGGAAGGAAATTGGTGTCTGGATAAATAAAAAGTTGAGAATTGGTGATGGTGGTGAAACTAGCATGAGCAAACCTGAATTGGAGAAATACTTGCATGAAGAGAATGAAGTCAATAGGGATGATTTTGACACTCTAAAATGGTGGAAGAACAATCTTGCTAGATTCCCAATATTGTCAAGAATGGCCCGTGATGTGTTAGCTGTTCCGGTATAAACGGTTGCATCCGAGTCGGCATTTAGCACAAGTGGACGCATCCTAAATGAGTTTAGAACCTCACTTACACCATTCATGGTCCAAGCACTTGTTTGTATCCAAGATTGGCTAAGGGGTGCTATTACTATCGACATTGAAGAAGATGAAGAGGAATTGTTAATCTTGGAAAAGGGTAACATGTTGTGATTGTTTTCCATATATTTTTCTTTATTTCTGACTTCCTATGCTTATTATATGTTTATTTCATTCTTTTCCAGAATTAATTGAAGAGTTCGGTAGTACAAATTCATCTGTGTCGAAGGCAAGCAGTAGCAAGTCTGTTTGCAAGCCATCTGGGGCTGGGTCATCTTGCCCGCCTCCATCCTCTACTTAAATGTTGGTGAGTGAGTTGCAAGAGATGCTCTTAGGTTTGCACATGTTTCACTTTGTAGAAATCCTCTTCATCATGCACATGTTTCACTATGTCTCTTCATTTTACAAGAAGGATGCTCCTGTTCATGTTCTTATCTCTGTACTCATTTTTTGTATTATAAATACATATCATGTTCATGTTAATATTTATGTATGTTAGAAGTTAAAGATGCTCCTGTAAATTTTGTTTTCCTGGCTGTTCATTTCTAATTATAACTTGTAATTTTTCCTACTGTGGCTACAGGGACCGACATGTTGCTTGGTGGCTTCGAGAGTGGGAGTCCTCTTGTTGGCTGTTGGGTCTTGGGCTGGTTCTTGGCTGCTCTTGAAGACTCCAACTTATTTAACTGGAGCACATATGCGGTGCATTTTTTGGTGGCATTTCAAATTTTGGTTGTTTGCCTTGTTTTAAAGTGTAATAAGTAGACTTTGATTTTGGTTGGTTGTGTGCTGCACTTCATTATTGTGGAGAACTTATCAGTTTGCCCTATCTTGGAATTTTAGTAGACGCACTTGTGAGATATGCTATTATGCACTTACTACTTTGTCCTACTATTATGCTATTATGCATGAACTTGTCCTACTGTTATACTATTTTGCTGATTCCTTTCTTGCACTTATGAGATATGCTGGAACTTTGTTGGTTGTGTTAATATGTTGCCAATTTTTTTCTTTACAATTTTTTTCATTGGATGAGATTTACCATGTAATCGAGTTAGTTTTGTTAGGGTTTGATCCCTAGTATCCATTATGTTCTAAGATTGATGTTGCTATGACTTTGCCATGCTTAATGCCTGTCACTAGGGCCCGAGTGCCATGATTTCAGATCTGAACCTATTATGTTTTCATGAATATATGTGAATTATCTTGATTCGATCTTGCAAGTTGTAGTCACGTACTACGTGTTATGATCCGGCAACCCCGGAGTGACAATAGTCGGGACACTTACTGGTGATGACCGTAGTTTGAGGAGTTCATATATTCACTAACTGCTAATGCTTTGGTCCAGTTCTCTATTAAAAGGAGGCCTTAATATCCCTTAGTTTCCAATAGGACCCCGCTGCCACGGGAGGGTAGGACAAAAGATGTCATGCAGGTTCTTTTCCAAAAGCACGTATGACTATATCCGGAATACATGCCTACATTACATTGATGAATTGGAGCTAGTTCTGTGTTACCCTATGTTATAATCGTTGCATGATGAATGCCATTCGACATAATTATCCATAATTTATCCACTGCCTACGAGCTTATCACATATTGATCTTTGCTCCGTTACTTTTCCGTTTCAACTGTTACGATTGCTACAATCACATTCTTGTTACTTTTGCCCTTTATCAAGTTACTTCCATACTACTTTGCTACTAAATACTTTGCTGCAGATATTAAGTCTTTCAGGTGTGGTTGAATTGACAACTCAGCTGCTAATACTTGAGAATATTCTTTGGCTTCGCTTGTGTCGAATCAATAAATTTGGGTTGAATACTCTACCCTCGAAAACTATTGCGATCCCCTATAATTGTGGGTTGTCAAGACCTTTTTATGGTGCCGTTGCCGGGGAGCATAACTCTATTCTTTGAGTCACTTGGGATTTATATCTCTTGATCACTATGAGGAATCTGAAAGACAACAAAACCAAGATCTATCCTTCTACTGCGAGGGAAGGTAAGGAGCTGCCATCTAGCTCTGCACTTGATTGACCTTCTGTTTTGAGTAAACTTGCAACACCTACACCTGCTATTGATTCTGATATGTTGCATGTTATTGATGATGCCATTTATGCTACTTGTGATGATACTGCTTCTTTGTTTGATAATACTATGCCACTAGGTGAATTTCTTGATGAACAACTTACTAGGGTTAGAGAGAATGGAATTATTGAAACTGAACATTATGATTCTCCACCTAGATACGAATTGCCTGTTGTACCCGCGGGTTATATTATGGATGAAGAAACTGCTACAGACTTTCTTGCTTGCAATGATAGAGATGATCTTAAGAAACTGTTAGCTAAGCTGAAAGAAAAATCTTTGAATGCTAGAATGCAATATGATCCTAAGTTTGCTACTTCACTTATCTGTGTTACTGATAAGGATTATGAATTCTCTATTGATCCTGAGTTAATTACTTTGGTTGAATCTGATCATTTCCATGGTTATGAATCTGAAACTATTGTGGCACATCTCACTAAATTGAATGATACAGCCACCCTATTTTCTCATGAAGAAAAAATTCTTTATTACTATATCCTTAAATTGTTTCCTTTCTCGTTAAAGGGTGATGCTAAGTTATGGTTTAATTCTTTTGCTCCTGGTTGTGTGCGTTGTCCCCAGGATATGATTTACTACTTCTCTGCAAAATATTTCCCTGCTCATAAGAAACAAGCTGCCTTACAGGAAATATTTAACTTTGTGCAAATTGAAAAACAGTCTCCCACAAGATTGGGGGAGGCTTCTCCAATTACTTAATACTTTGCCTGATCATCCTCTCAAGAAAAATGAAATACTTGATATCTTTTATAATGGACTAACCGATGCTTCTAGGGACCATATAGATAGTTGTGTTGGTTCTGTTTTCAGGGAAAGAACTGTTGAGAAAGCTGAATTGCTATTGAATAATATATTGAGTAATGATAATGATTGGACACTTCCTGAACCAACTCCTAAGACAACTCCGAAGAAAAGAGGTATTTTATTTCTCAGTCCTGAAGATATGCAAGAGGCATATAAATCTATGAAAGAAAAAGGTATTAAAGCTGAAGATGTTAAGAATTTACCGCCTATTGAGGAAATACATGGTCTTGATAATCCGACACAGGTAGTAGAGGTAAACTCTCTCTATAGATTTGATGAAGGTGATATTCCTCATAATAAGTCTGCTAGTCAATTTTTGGATGACAAAGATATGTTTCTCATTTATGGAGGTCACAAAGAGCTCGTCGTAAATGGTTACGTTGATGCTAGTTTTGACACTGATCCGGATGACTCTAGTCACAAACCGGATACATATTTATTTTGAATGGTGGAGTTGTCAGTTGGTACAGTCCCAAGCAGAGCGTTATGGCAGGATCTACATGTGAAGTGGAGTACATAGCTGCTTTGGAAGCAGCAAATGAAGGAGTCTGGATGAAGGAGTTCATATCCTATCTAGGTGTAATACCTAGTGCATCGGGTCCAATGAAAATCTTTTGTGACAATAATGGAGCAATTGCCCTAGCGAAGGAATACAGGTTTCACAAAAGAACCAAACACATCAAGAGACGCTTCAACTCCATCTTTGATCAAGTCAAGGAGGGAGACATAGAGATTTTCAAAATACATACGGATCTGAATGTAGCAGACCCGTTGATTAAGCCTCTTCCACGAGCAAAACATGATCAACACCAAGACTCCATGGGTGTTAGAATTGTTACAATGTAATCTAGAATATGACTCTAGTGCAAGTGGGAGACTGAAGGAAATATGCCCTAGAGGCAATAATAAAGTTGTTATTTTATATTTCCTTATTCATGATAAATGTTTATTATTCATGCTAGAATTGTATTGATCGGAAACCTAAATACATGTGTGAATACATAGACAAACACTGTGTCCCTAGTGAGCCTCTACTTGACTAGCTCGTTGATCAAAGATGATTAAGGTTTTCTAACCATGGACATGAGTTGTTATTTGATATCGGGATCACATCATTAGGAGAATGATGTGATGGAAAAGACCCATCCGTTAGCTTAGCATATTGATCATTCAATTTTATAGCTATTGCTTTCTTCATGTCAAATACATATTCCTTTGACTATGAGATTATGCAACTCTCGGATACCGGAGGAATGCCTTGTGTGCTATCAAACATCACAACGTAACTGAGTGATTATAAAGATGCTCTACAGGTATATCCGAAGGTGTTTGTTGAGTTGGCATAGATCGCGATTAGGATTTGTCACTCCGAGTATCGGAGAGGTATCTCCAGGCCCTCGCCTTGCAAGCAAAGTGACTAATGAGTTAGTTGCAAGATGATGTATTACGGAATGAGTAAAGAGAATTGCCGGTAACGAGAGGCTAATTGATTTTGGTCCAGTCAAATCGGGGGCTGCACGGATTCCTTCCTCTAGCAAGCATTTATCTCAGTTACCTACTATGCGCCCCACAGCTCGACCCAAGCAATCCTCGGTCGTTCATTGCGATATCTGCGGCTGCCTTGGACACGTGCCATCATCCTGTCTCCAGGGGCGGCGCTCCAACAAAGAAAATTGGCTACACACTCAATCCATACCCCCTGCCGATACGCATTCCACCTCGCCGCGCGTGCTCTCCTCTGCGCATGCTCTGCTCCTCCCTCCTCCACCAACAATGGCGAATGTCCCCATCAACATCGTCCCCTACCTGCCGCAAGGAATGACGGTGAAGCTTGGCCCGGCTGATCGGAAGGTGAGAGCGGACATGGTGGTCAGTGCGGTGCCTCCCCTGCGCCACGACTTCTTGGCCATTGCTGAGGCCAATAGGTTCATCCCAAGCATCGTAAAGAAGCCCTCGAGATACCCTCCAAGGTTTGCTCCATGAGTCTAATTTCTTCCCCACTGAAGTTGAAGATCACCCTCTAGGGATTGGTATTTTTGGATTTGATGACTCCCTCGTTAGAGATACTGTCGTCGGAACCACCTTTGAACTAGATGAGATGCAACACGGTGGTTTCTTTTGTTCCTCATGACGCTGCGCTTAACATGAGGCTTACCACTTTTGGCCCGGAGATTTGGATCTTGTATGTTGGATTTCCCTATGACTATCAAACCCAGCATTACATGCATAAGTCTGTGGATACTTTCGGTACTCTGCTTGAATGGCATAATCCCAGGAGTGACAGGCGTTTTGTGCTCCTGAAGGCCAGGGTCATTCATCTTAGATTGGTCCCTAAGAGCATTGTGATGAGGCAGATTGGGGTGCTAAACGCTGCTGGACGATTCTTTGTAACTTCACGTTACGTAGTAGTGATTGGAATGCACACTTACACGAAGTTCCACTGTGGTGAAGATCCACCTGATGATGGTGTTCCACATCCTCTGTTTGGTGAAGGGCTGACTACTGAGCAAATTTACCAAGCCCAGCTGCACAACTGGATGGCTCAGAATGTAGCTGCTGATCATGCTATGCATCAGGCTAATCAGGCCAATGACAATGTGCAGGTGGACCAACAGGTTCAGTTTCAGGTGCAATGGGGTGCCTGGCCAGCTCCTCCACCTCCTGCTGTGTACAATTTTCAGGCATGGTTGGCTCTTTGAAGGTCTTGAGGTTTACGATGGAATTTTACACGAAAACAATCGCTAGACAGCCCTGCAATGGCTTTGAATGACTCCATATCTTGGCACAACAGCTCACGAGTCCTCACGACTCGATGGGTTTGTTCTTGTGCTGTCAATGTTGAATAATCTACGAGAAGTAACTTTGATAACCCTGCCAGTACCTCCTTGGTTCCTATAATGCAGCAGCAAGATTCTCTCACAATTGATCTTTCTCTGAATAACTCTGGTCTGCACTTCACCATGTCACACCATGGGAACTTGATGGCTTCTATGCTCTTCCACTCAGCCAGGGCGGTGAGACGGATCAATGACTTTACGTGGACTGCCATTAAGCCCGTTATGGCCACTTTTGGCCCATGGAGCTCGGGGCTGGGTTTTAGGGATTGCTTGAAAGTTCATGTTCAAGTTAGCAGCAACAATGATTCTATCTTGATTACTGATGGGCACCAGATCACTAGGGATAATGAGGATTGTATATCTGTGGTGCATTCCTGGTCTGTTCCTGTCGCGGCTCCGACTGATCCCTCCATGGCTCTGCTCCAGGGAAACTCTAGCTCTTTGCTTATGCCTCCTTCTGATGTTGTTCTGCCTGATGGAGGCGCTTCCTCTCATCGTGGAAAAGTGTAGGCATCTGAATGTGAAGTCTCTCTTCGTCGCAGCGCTAGATCCAATAAATATGATGGATTTCGGGTCCATGCTCTGTCTGATACCAAGAAGAAGCAATCAAAGGTCAAACCACACCACACTCCTACTGCTTCCTCCTCGGTGATCATCAGGGAGCTGGACGCTGAGGCAGCCCATGAAATACCACCTCCTACTCCCATTCAGGTAATTCAGCAGGTGGGTGTCCAAAAATGCGTCATCCCGCCAGAAGAACTTACTGAAGCTGCTCTCTTGGAGTCCAAGGAGGCAGGGTCTTCGTCCTCGGCTTAATTTGCTGGTTTTTTAGCTTTATGGGTCTTTTGGTCAATTGGAATGTGTTATGTTGGAACATTCGTTGGTTAAACTCTGCTGATAAACAATTAGCACTTTCTAATGCTATCAATGCTAGTGGTTGCTCGGTTATATGTTTGCAAGAAACTAAGAAGCCTATTATCGATAATGCTTTTATCAAATCTTGTTGTCCCCGTCGGTTTGACCAATTTGCTTTTGTCCCTTCACATGGGGCTTCGGCTGGAACTGTTACTATTTGGAACAGTTCGGTTTTCTCTGGTATGGTTATTGCCTCGGAAGATTTTGCCCTGGTCATTAAATTTCAATCAACACAGTCCTCCCAAGCTTGGACGCTTGTGAATATCTACGGCCCATGTCAAGGAGATCCATGTATTAATTACACTAATTGGTTATTCTCATTAAACATACCTGCTAATGAGGATTGGCTCCTACTCGGTGAATTTAACTACATCCGCAGCCCTGACAATCGTAACAAGCCGGGAGGGAGCATTAGTGACATGATTACATTCAATGATTTCATACGTACATAATCTCTCGTTGAATTGCCAATCAAAGGCCGCACTTATACTTGGAGTAATATGCAACAGGATCCACTCTTGGAGCAACTTGATTGGTTTTCTACATCGTGTAGCTGGACTGGTTCATACCCCAACACCGTTGTTAAACCTCTAGGCAAGCCTGTGTCTGATCATATACCGTGCGTGGTCTCCATTGAAACTTCTATTCCTAGAAGTAAGCTTTTTTTATTTGAGCCTTTCTGGATTCAACACCCTGGTTTTATGGAGGTTGTATGCGATGCGCTTGGGATAAGCCCGTCCGATCGACCAATAGTGCAACCATTCTTTGTAGAAAATTCAAGCACTTGCGATACTGCCTCAAAAATTGGATCAAGAACATTTCCCGATTGTCTATAGCCATTACTAACTCCAACAAGGCTCTAGATGACCTGGACACGCTGGAGAACAGAAGGCCTTTGACAATTCCTGAGGCTAATTTTAGGATTATCCTAAAAGCCCACATCCTACGACTATTGTCATATCAACAGCAATATTGGAAGAAACGGTGCACAATTTGATGGGTTCGTTTTGGGGATGAAAACTCCAATTTTTTCCAAGCTATGGCCTCCGAACGCTACAGGAGGAACAATATTTCCTCATTAACTCTACATGATGGAACAATAATTGATGATCACGCAAGCAAAGAATCTGTAATTTATCACTCTTTTAAAGAAAGACTTGGAACCTCCTCTAAGCATGAGACAAAATTTGATCTTCCCTCCATTATCAAGAGAATTGAGGGGCTGGATGACCTAACTGTGCCATTTACTAGGCAGGAGATTGATCTAGTCATCAAAGAAATGCCTGCGGATCGGGCTCGGGCCTGATGGATTTAATGGGGCATTTCTCAAATCTTGTTGGCACATAGTTAAGGAAGATTTCTATGCACTATGTGATCAATTTTTTGAGGGTGGTCTCAACTTGGAGAGTATCAACGATGGATTCATCACACTCATCCCAAAAATTTCGGCGCCACAAGGAGTTAATGACTTTAGACCGATCACTCTGCTAAATTGTTGTCTTAAGGTCATCACAAAGCTTCTAGCTAACAGGTTACAAAAAATCATTCTCAAGATTATTCACATAAACAATACGGTTTCTGAAAAAGATGTCTATTCAGATCGCCTTGCTTGGGCTTTTGAGTACATATACCAATGCCAATCTTCTAAAAAGCCAATAGTACTGCTCAAGCTGGATTTTGCAAAAGCGTTTGACACCATCGACCATGATGCTATGCTGGAAATCATGAAACACATGGGTTTCAATGATAAATGGCTGGGATGGATCAAAACAATTTTCTCATCTGCGAAGTCTTCTGTGCTCCTTAATGGCCTCCCGGGCAGACAGTTTAATTGTGTTTGTGGGGTGCGCCAAGGTGATCCCCTGTCCCCCCTAATCTTTGTCCTGGCGGCAGATTTATTACAGGCTGCAATCAATGACTCCTTCCGAAGAAATGATCTTAAGCTGCCCTTTCACCGCCCCAACCAATCGGACTACCCGGTGATTCAATACGCCGATGACACTATCATGTTACTTCCTACGTGTCCGGACCAAGCTTCTCTTGTCAAAACGATTCTTACCGATTATGCCACTTCGATTGGTCTAAAGATTAACTTCCACAAGTCTACTCTCGTGCCCATGAACTGTGATGCCTCCACCACTCAGAATATTGCGCAAATTTTTGGTTGCGTGGTGGGAAAGTTACCTTTTACTTACCTTGGGCTGCCAATGGGTACTTCTAAACCTACAGTACAAGATCTCATGCCATTGGTTTGTGGAGTTCAACGGAGACTTTCGGTGTGTTGTCAATGATTTCCTATGGAGGAAATTATCTCTTCTCAATTCGGTAATCACGTCCCTTATAATCTTTGCCCTTTGCACCCTCAAACTGCCACCGAAAATTATTGATACATTGGATAAAATCAGAAGACAATGTCTCTGGACCAAGAAAATTGATGATGGGGGAATATGTAACTCATTAGCTTCATGGAAAATGGTTTGCAGACCAAAAGAGTGTGGGGGTCTCGGGGTTCTTGATTTACAAACCCAAAGTGATGCTTTACTCATGAAATACCTGCACAAATTCTATAATCCTTTGGGATCTGCGGTGGGTTGACTTGATTTGGTCCACATACTACAATGACAAAATCCCACACGCTTGAGATCCATGCGGATCGCTACGGTGGAAAGATGCGCTCAAACTCACACCCATCTATAGAGGAATATCAAAAGTGATCGTTAGCAAAGGAGATACTGTGCTTATGTGGAAAGATCTATGGTTGGATGATGTCCTTGCTGATTCACACCCACGTGCTTTTTCTTATGCCAAACTTGAAGACATCTTTGTTCGAGACTTTCTTGGGTGCACCAATCTCAATGAAACCTTTCACCTACCACTGTCCATGCAAGCACACAATGAGCTACGTCATCTCCAGGAGATCACAACGCATGTTGGCATTGGTGAGGGTGATGACATGGACTCCTGGATCTATGAGTAGGGCTCTGAGATATACACTGCAAAAAGATACTACAATTTCTATTTTCGTGAGGCCACAGCCCATATTAGCTACAAATGGCTCTGGAAATCTTCGGCCACAATGAAAATCAAAGTCTTCGGTTGGCTCCTTCTCTCTGATCGCCTCAACACCAGAAACATGTTGAAGAGAAGACACTACAACATCGGGGACAATTATGGTTGCATTCTATGTGGCAGCAATGAGGAAGAAACAATTGAACATATGATCTTTACTTGCCACTTGGTTCAGCTTGTTGGGACACTTTGAATATCCTTTGGATGACTAATGGAGATCGCCTCAACTGGATCAAGGAAGCCAAGTCCGTATGGAACAACCAAATGTTTATGGAGATTTTCCTATATGCCTCCCTGAGTTTGTGGAAGGAAAGAAACAACAAGCACTTTATGAGAATTGACCCCACGGTTGGGTCATGGGCAAGAAGATTCAAAGAGGACTTCTCTTTACTCATACATAGAGCTAAAGAGAAACACAAACATTTTCTCTCCACTTTTATTCAGTCCTTTGTTGCCCCATAGTCTAGTACTTACTTAGGCTACCTACATATACCCTTAATTTTATCATGGCTATGGATGTAAGGATATGACATTGTACTAAACTTTTTGATACTTTAATTCAATATATACAGTAGGAGCCTCTCCTACTGTTTCAGCTGTCAAGAAAAACGAGAATGAACTAGGTATGAAGATACCGACGAACGAATATCGGGCAAGTAACATACCTAAGGACAAAGGGAATTACGTATGTTGTCATAACGGTTCGATCGATAAAGATCTTCGTAGAATATGTGGGAGCCAATATGAGCATCCAGGTTCTGCTATTGGTTATTGATCAGAGAGGTGTCTCGGTCATGTATACATAGTTCTCGAACCCGTAGGGTCCGCACGCTTAATGTTTGTTGACGATATAGTATTATATGAGTTATGTGATTTGGTGACCGAATATTGTTTGGAGTCCCGGATGTGATCATGGACATGGCGAGGAGTCTCGAAATGGTTGAGAGGTAAAGATTGCTATATAGGACGATGATATTCGGATACCGGAAGTGTTTCAGAGTGTATCGGGTATTTATCGGAGTACCGGAGGGGTTACCAGAACCCCCGGGGGGAAGATATGGGCCATATGGGCCATGAGAGGGGAGCACACCAGCCCACAAGGGGTGGAGCGCCCCCCTATGGCAGGAGGCCGATTGGGAGAAGGAAAAAAGGAGGGTTCCCCCCCTTCCTTTCTCTCCGGCGAAAAAATGCAGGGGGCGCCACTTGGGGAAACCCCAAGTAGGATTCGGATCCTACTTGGGGCGTCCCCTGGCTGCCCCCTCCTCCCTACCTATATATGTGGGAGGAGGGGCGCCTAGCACACCCCAGGCATTATCTTAGCCGTGTGCGGCATCCCCCTCCACAGTTTACGCCTCTGGTCATAACTTCGTAGTGCTTAGGCGAAGCCCTGCGGAGATCAATTCACCGTCACCGTCACCACGGCCGTCGTGCTGACGGGACTCATCTACTACCTCGACCTCTTGCTGGATCAAGAAGGCGAGGGACGTCACCGAGCTGAACATGTGTAGAACTCGGAGGTGCCGTACGTTCGGTACTCGATCGGTGGATCCCGAAGAAAGTTCGACTACATCAACCACGTTGTGAAACGCTTCCGCTTTCGTTCTACGAGGGTACGTAGGCACACTCTCCCCCTCGTTGCTATGCATTTCCTAGATAGATCTTGCGTGAGCGTACGGTTTTAAAAAAAATTGCATGCAACGTTCCCCAACATAAACACCATGGCAATTCATGTGCAATAGACATGACAACTTTTAACAAATAAAAAAATTCGTCGAAACATATTGATATGAGATCTAGTTTCGAAGATCTTGTCGCGATGGATTTAATGGTGAAAACGGATCTTCATTGAATTTTTCATGTAAGAGATATAACATTTTTTTTTAGAATATGCCAATGGCATATCGTATTTTTATAGAAGGCGGAGAATTATGTACAAGAGCCCTGACGAGATGCGAACAAATCGTAGGGCAAACCCACTCAACACCTACGCCCTAGCTACTAAGACTACTCTCTCGCGAAAGGGTCTAAAGCACCAACTCCGCCGAGCTCCGCCTTCCTCCAGTCATCAATCTCATCAAGGATCTCTTCCTTAAGTTGAGCCGCCGATCTTTGCCTTGAAACATTGTTGAATACTCATGCATTTCGTTGCCTTCATAGTGCCCAGACAATTAGGATCGTGATGGAGTCAAATCCTCTTCTCAGCTTGCCATTGAAGTGCCTCCTCTTAAAAACTGAAAATCTAAAAAGATTCGCACATGCATGCATGCATGCGGTGATGTGATGTAATTTGTTTTATAAGGCGTGTGGGTGGGTGTTGCTCCCATCACACGTGTGGGGGCTATCAGGGTCCTAATTTTTTTACCCTATGGCGCCAATAAGGGATCAGTTTAGAGTAAAACCGATTTTTGACTTCTCTAACATTTTTAACGGATTTAAAGATGCTTTTAGACTCAAGGAATCATCTGCACATTTCCTTTATACGTACACACGAGAAAAAGTAGTGCTTGGCCAAGTACCCTTTGGTCTTTGCACCGCTTTTACTGGGGAGCTATGTACTTATGTAGCCTGGAGGGAGCCACTAGCACAGCAACTAATGTGAGCCGAGCTGAAGCTATCTCCCCATATGTCGTCCAAGGAACGGAGGAGAAATCGCATAGGCATACTGGTGCAGAATATGCATCACGTGCCCTGGTAACGCGGCTTGCCTGCCTGACAACCGGAGACATAGGCTCCCCGAACTGGAAAGGTCAAAGCGGTTGCTCTGTTCGACTGCTGCACTGCATGGGAGGACCAGAAACAGAGTAAACAAACCAGAGCAACGCCAGCACGAGACCACCGGTCTGCGCACTGTCTGATCAAACTGTCGTCTCCTTCCTCGCGATCGCCCAAGCTCCGTATCCGTCTTCCCCTGCCGACTGCCGCGCACGACCACGTTTGCCTCCGCGCCTAAGCAAACCACGTCCCAACCCTTCCAGGCCAAGCAAACGCCCCGATTTATGCCGGCCCTCCCGCGCCCAGCAAGATGCCGCCGCAACCGCAGCCGCACCCCAAGAACGCCGCAGTTGATGGCGCACGCTGGTGACATGGTGGCTTTCTACGACGCCTGGGTGGGCCGCGAGGAGGAGATGGTGTCCGACCTCACGGCCGCGCTCGGGGCGCGCCGGCGCGACGCGCTGGCGCCGCTCGTGGACGCCGCCATGGACCACGTGGCCACCTACTACGAGCACAAGGCGAGCCTCGCCGACCGCGACGTGGTGGCGGCGCTCGACCAGCGCTGGCTCAACCCGCTGGAGCGCACCTTCCTGTGGGCGTGGGGGTGGAGGCCCGCGCTGGTGTTCCGCTTCGTGGACGGCGGCGCCGTGGGCCCGCGCCAGCGCCGCGAGCTGGAGGACCTGCGCGCGGCCACGGCGGCGGCCGAGAAGGAGGTGGACCGGGAGGTGGCGGCCGTGCAGGAGTCGCTGGCGGGGCCGCGCGTGCTGGAGGCGCTGCGCCAGCGCCGGCAGCACCCGCGGAACGGCGTCCAGGCCGACGAGGCCGTGGCCGCGGTGGGGCGGTCGCTCCGCGTGCTGCTGGCCGCGGGCGACGCGCTCCGCGAGCGCACGGTGCGCGGCGTCGTCGGGGTGCTGGCCTCGGACGCGGAGCAGGCTGGCGCGTTCGTCGCGGCCATGCTGAGGTTCCACCTCGGCGTCCACCGCGCCGGGCGCGCCTGGAGCTCCGGCCACGGCGGCGGCCGGCGGGGCCTCTAGCCGGTGAACTCCAAGCAAAATTATGCACAAGGGGAGAAATTATGCCCCGTCTCATGGCATTGTCCGTGTCAGTCTAGCCATTGCAATAAAAGTCGACCGAGTCATGTTTACTCGAGTCGTCCGGTCATGTGTTTTCTTGTTGTTTGGCATGCCGAATTGCTTATCATGTCAACAGTCATTTTCAATGGGCGCGGCCGGCGTAAGTCGCCGTCTTCCGATGTCAGTTCACTCACTAGTCCAGCGTCATGTATCATTGTCTTGACTCAAAAAGAAATCAGTAAAGGTACTAAGCTCCCAGGAATTGGAGCGCTCAGCGAGATTGCAGGTTAAGTTTTGCTTCTTTTTCACGCTAATGAGACGGTTTTTCTGTTTACACGGCTCGGTTCAGCTTGGTTCAGGCCACTGTACGCAACCAACGTTGCCGTCTGGTCAAAATCCTCACGCCGCGTGGGAGAGGATGGTCAGCGTCAGTCCACCAGGTGCTGGCTGAGGGAAATCTATTTGGGGGAGGTGGTGAGGGCTTCGGTGGTCGATGGCAGCGCCCCAGTGGTCCTTGACGGCGGCGCCCCCGGTAGTCCTCGACAGCAGCGGCCACCTCCCGGCGCTCCCGGTGGTCCTCGACGGCAGCGGCCACTTCCCGGCGACCACGGTGAGTCCTTTATCTCCCTCTCCCCGACCACCTAGGGTCAATTTTACGAGCGAGACGCCGCTTCTCTTCGCGGTCAAGCGCTGCCGCCGGCCACCGCGTGCCGGAGACAGTCGTTGTTGTTTGCCTCCGTGCGACACCGTGCGCTGCTACCGCTCAGACTCGTGTGCCATCGCTGTTGCATGCTGCCCCATCTGAACTAAGTGGCCGGCCTAAGCATATACTACTGGCTCCTTCCCGTGCTTGCTGTTGTTTGCTTACTGCTGGTATTTAGCCATGATGATGCTCGATTGATTGTTCATGATGCATACCACAAAATTGAGATGGATTGCCACGGGCAGCAACAAGGTGTCGCCGTGGGGTGCACTAGCAAGAAGCAGCAAGGGCATGCGGCTGGGAACAATACGGCTGCACCTGCGAGGAGCAGAGAGTGCCTAGCCGTCAGGAAGGTACCTATGTTTATGAGGCAACTTGGGAATTTGGGAAATCTCAGGTGACCTGATCGTTTCTTCAGTCAAACTTGTACAAATAGGAAATGACAATTGGTCACTGGTTTTAGGCATGTATTATCAATCGCAATTGAAATGATTGGTTTTTTAGGAAAAAGGGCAAAAGATCAAAGTGCAAAATCAGGTGTGGCAATTTATCAAATATAATGTAAGGAGTGGCAGATTATTAAAGTCCAAAGTAACAAGCGTCAATTCGCCCTTGGGAGGAGGTGCCGGCTTTAGGGTGGCTGGTGGCATGTCGTCATTTTGTCTGTACTTTGTCGCAACATCTCCCATATCTTCGCATGTTGCACCTGCTTCTTGCTCCAGACCGTCGATCGGCCGGCTGGCCTGGTGAACCTTCAATCTTCTCTTCCCTGCGCCATACTATATTCGCTAGAGATTTTGATTAGACATGTTATCATTTTTGTATGTGTCTACTAGGTGTTTGATAAATTGTCTGCAATCTTCTCATCTCCATCAATGGTGACACATAGGGCCTGAAGGAGGCGAAACAGGGAATCACAGGAGGCCAATAAGGCCCTCGCCATGGCATGCGTCGTGGTTCGTTGGTGCTAGACGGGGATGTCTGTCACCTCCAAGGCTTGATTGTCTTCCTCAACCCGGCCACGGTCCGCCTCCCATCCCACCTCCTCCCTCTCAGCTTGATTCAAAACTGGATACCGCTCACTTTGGGGTTGATTTAAATTCCAAAAAGTATATTGTGGTTCGCTCTTGGGCACACCTTGCCGCTGCTAATCTCTACTCCGTGATGCAACAAACGGAGAAGAGTACGAGTTTGCATTGCAATGTCAGTTTAATTAGCACGCTTAGAAATACACACCATGTCTTCATACACATGTCGTGCAAGCTGCTGGAGCTGGACTGTCATCAAACTCTGAAGGCGGGATCGACCTGAAATGCTCTAGTAGTATATCGAGCCAACATATACTTATGCAAAAGTTCACTTTGTCTGTCCAGTTCAGATCCTTCCCTATTGCTCTGGTTCCTCCTTATTTCTGATTTTGGGCAATGCACTTCAGGGATTTGGTGAATTGCTAACGTTCCAATCCTTCAATTCCAACAGATTTTTTGTTGAGAAGTTCGTTCAATCACCTGGTAATACGGTAAAGCTAAAACACGATCTTACTATTTCTCAATATATGCACTGTAAAAATATGTTAATTGTTGCGCCAAAAATACAAGGATGCACTTAACTGTTAGCCTCACAATCCTAGGAAAAATGTTTCTGAAATTATCCTTTTTGTTCTTAGTATTCCTCAAGCAATGTGTAGTGTATATACCAATGACACATCTCAATCATTAATCCCAATATGTTGTGGTTTGTTCATCCTAATTTTTTGGCAAATTAATTAACCAGTTTTTCTCTTTTTTATTGAGAGGTCGATATTGTTTTTTGATGTTGAAATCTGCAGTCCTCATAATTTATTAAGTATGGTCTGCAAGAGACAATTATGGACCAGCCATGACAATTAATAATCAGACATGGAGCACAACTACAGTATATTGGTTATGTTAGTTGTGTGGAATAAGCTAGAGTTCATGACGTTGATAGTTTCTTGCAACCATATTGTCATAAGTATCATGTTGTGGCTTATTTACCTGGAACCGGCTTCTCATGTATTATCCTTTTAGTAACATTCTTCCAACTTCTATGCATTACAAAAAGGAGCAGTTCTCATTTAGTATTTAAATGATAAGGTGTATTTCTAAAGCATTGTTGTGAAAGATAATATATCCCGCACAGGAGACAATGTCACTGCTAGATAAATATTCTGCACCTAGAATTGACATGGAGTTCTTTTTATTTTACTAGATAAAGTTATGTACATGTTTTGCAAGTAATGATGGTTCTTTACAACTCTGATGATTACTTTTGCGCCGTAGGCACCTCTCCTCCTCTGCACTCAACAGGAGCCAAGGAGAGCCGCTGCCATTCTCTACACATAAGATTTATCCCTTTGCTATGTTTGAATTTCATCACTGGGTCGCCAGCATGGTGTGCGAGCAATTAATCGTCAGGTAACTACCTTGGATGATGTTTATCACTATTGCCTATCAGAAATTACTTTGTTCACTATGTGCTGGCCTGCAATTATACATGCCTTGTGTATGCCACCTTTGATAGCAGAGAAATCATCAATTTATTTATCCAGAATCGGTGATTAATGTCATTTACCACTTCTTTCAGAGTATCTGATTGATTTTTTTCCTTCTATATGCAAAGATTTATTTATTTGCTTCAACTACAGTTTTAGATGATCAGTACATTTAATCCACCTCAAGGCAAGGAAAATTGTTCCATGCATTAAATTGCAAAGGAAAGGTTGCATACTACTCCCTCTGTATCAAAATATAAGACGTTTTGTGATGCAACCTATTTTGATAGAGAGGGAGTATTTCCTAACGAATAGTGATAATCAGTTCTAATAGATCGAGACACAGTTTTAATTTAAGTACAAGAGTAGTTATATTAGCAATCTTAATTTATCCTTGCCTTGAAAATAAAGTATTGGTGATGATATCAAGGCAATATAAGCTTTACTCTGAACTTCTGAGTATAACCATTTGCAGATAGTTATAACACATGAGTAAATATTGATGCATCAATTCTTGGACCCGCTTTTGAGTATGTATCGTAGGGAGGAGTGTTAATTATGTCTTAAATGTTTGCTTCACTCATCATGCCTCTTGGAATTTAGCAGAAATAGTTGGTCATGTTTATCTAAATTACACAATCATAGTTTTTCCCAAAGTTTATTCCATTCAAATGCAACTAAGTTATCAGAAAATAGTCTCTAGCTCTATATCGCTGACTGCATTTAAGAAAATATTCAATTATTACATTTCAGTTTCTTTATTTTCCGAGACAGATTCCACTTTTTGATTAGTACAGCTGCCAACTTGTTAATTTGATTATGTGGTACTTTTCTTCCTGTTGCCAGTCAGACATTTTTGGACTATTGATAGCTATAAGTGCTTGTAAGAGCTTCGGCTGACTATTCATTTCTCATAATCACTTATACACCAGTGATGTGGTTATTAGCGTCAATGAAGCCAAAGAAATTAAGCCTTGATTCCTTTCTGTATTGCAAAGTGATCTATTGTTCTGCGATTTGGAAACCGTAGCATTTCAGAAAGGTGTTTTGTTGTCTCTACCATCACTAAACTAATATGCTTATCTTTACAAACTAGGATATCATGCCATGACCTTTGTAATCACCAGCCTCTGCCTCCTCTAGGATGTCGTAGCAACATGTCTTGAACAGAATGGATAGATCAAATGGGAAGGTATGAAGGTGTAGCTCAAGTGTCTGTATTTGCGTCTAAACAATGTCAAGGAATATTGATATTTTTCCGTATCTGTATTCGGTTATGAGCTTTCGGTGATGAACATTGGGAATGCTTATGAAAGCTACAAACTTAACCAAGTCGGTGAATTGTATGTGTACTTGTTATGAACTGTGGTGACGATGGGAATGTTTGGGAAGGCTATAAGTAGACCTTGTTAATATCATGGTGCTATTTTGATCTTTTTAGTCATAGTTATATTCGTCAAAGGTATACTGGTTTTAGCACTGTATAGTCCCTCGGTTCAAGGATAAAAGCGAAGTCACCAAAAAAACGCCTATGTAACTTAAAGTCAGCCAAACTCAGGTTTTCGTTTATGTGAAACGCACAACAAAGCAACCAATTGCAATAGTCCGTGTAAAAAAAGCGCTTAATTCACGATTGACTGAAGTACGGCGCGGCAAAGCGCGCGTCACCCCCTCTAGTAAGTATCATTGCCTCAGGAATCTTGAAATTCTTTAAATGGTACGCTAGCAGCTATCTTTTTTTCCCTAAGCAGGATAACCCGGCCGGTGCACAGTCTTTTTATTATACATAAAATAAAATTAGATAAAACAAATACATGCATCAACCCAAAATCGCCTTGCTGACAACCACAGTCACCATATCTATAAGTTTGATGATGATGATGTGTCTAACCTCGCATCAACACACATTATTTAATTTGTGGCCTCAACAAGCCGTCCCTGGCAAGTTGAGACAACCATTCGGTCTAGCATATCCTTTGCAGCGCACCCGTACGGTATGCACACGTTGTAGAATCAGTCATCATCGTCTTTCGCAGTTCTAACTACAGTAGCAGGTATTATTTTCTCTGCTTGCAGGCAATTATTCAAATGCCTGGATGCACTGGAGGCGGAGTTGTGTGCATGTATGAAAGGGTTGTCATTTGCAATTCCACGGAGTAACTCTCCCATTGCCATCGAGATGGATTTGCTTAAGGTGGTTGCCATGATCCAATATATTGGGATAGATAGATCAGTCTACGCTTCCCTTTGAAGGAAATCAAGCATCTGGGGAGCCTTCAAGAAACTTGTATTACTCATGTAAATCGTAGTCAGGATAAGGCTAGTGATTCCCTTGCTAGTTTCACAAGTGTTGAAGATAGAACTGTTACATGGATCGGCTCGGGTCCCCCAAAGGTCCTAGAAGTGGTGCTTGATGATTGTAAGAACATTATGATTGAGTAATACAATTTTATTCCTGCCAAAAAAGGTCTATGTGGTAAACCAAGCTCACCAGCTAAACTGGAGCAATATCTCCTATTTTCAAAGCCCCGGAAAGCTATATGTGACCGACCTATTTGTTCAGACCCAAAAACTCTAAATGTGACCGACCTATTTGTTCAGACCCAAAAACTCTAAATGTGACTGACCTATTTGTTCAGACCCAAAACCCCAGTGATGGTCCCTATTTCCCATCTTCCTTTTCTTTTTCTTACAACTATGTGAGGGCGACTTCTTTAATGTTTCAAAAATATATGAGAATTAATTTTATGATTTCTTTGATATTAGCAGTATATGCATAATAATAGTGTGGTTCTGTAGCCACTAAAATATTATGTAACTAAATATAATTGTGCATAAATGATCTTTAATCGGCTTTAGGTTTAAAAGATTGGTTATTTTGACAATATATATGAATCATTTGTACAATCTATTAGATCAAGAGCTTCACTTGGGTACACCCCCCTCATATAAGGGCAATACGGTCTTTCGACAAGAACGTATACCCACTACCGTATGGTCTTTTTCTGGGACATACGAGCGGTTTGGACACGTAGAAGTTTGCCCATCCGATCCGCCGGCGCCACCTCGTCTATGAAGACATTTCTAGGTTTTCACAAAAAAGCGCCCGGGACAGGCCTTTCAAAGATCAAGAATGACGGTCGGGCCCCACAAGGTGGCCACGTCAAAACATGAGGCGTAATATTTAGAGTAGATTGACGTGGTGGGGCGTGATCGGCTATTTAAGCCGGTCGACGCACTCCTTGCGCGGTGAGGTGGTACTAAACCTCGGGGGTCTGCGGGACACGCTAAGGCGACGTGCGTTGGGCCGACCTAGTAAGCGCCCGAGGCATCGGCGCTGGGGCATGCTCTCTGGGTCCGCACTGGGGTGTAGCGTGGTTGGGCCCGAGGCCGTTGACATTTTTTCCTTTAAAAAATTCATGTACGGTTTTATCTTTTTTCCTTTTGTCTTTATTATTTATGTTGTTAACTTAAAATTAAAATTTTAAGTTACTGTTTTAAATTGTGATTTTAAATACTTCTTCATAAAATATTCCTTTTAAACTTTTGACTTTATTATTTAATTTTGTTAATAACTTATATATTTAGAATTCCTTAAGAATGTATTCTGATTTTTTATTTGAACAAAGAATGAAGAAAACTCTTTCCTAGCATCAAATTTTTTTTTGTGAGGAAATCCTAGCATCATATATGTGAAGCTAGGCATGAGCGATAATATTTGATTGTATGAAAATGGGGCTTAATTCAGCCTTTCTGGCCCGTCAGCCGTAACCGCACTTTCAGCTCTATGGGCCAACGTGTAGCGTCCGGCTGGAGCCGCGGTGACGCAGATGTAGAGAGTCTGTTCCTTTGTATTAGTACCATACTGCTTAGCTTGATTAAGTCCGGCTAATTTATAAGCCGCTCCTAGGCATGCCTAGCACCACATGACATGTGTGGTCAGCTATCTTAAGTTAAGTTCAATTATTTGTGGATTGTGGAAGAAGAAGAAGAAGAAGAAGAAAGAGAAAAAGAAAACAAAATAAATGCACACCGACATGGTGTGATTGCATTTTTCTCTCTCACACACCTTATTTGGCCTTTTGTTTACTCAATTTAATCAAGTTTTTTTCTCTCTTCGGCTGGCATGGAAGCACTAGACCGTGACAAAGTTCTTCCCATGCCGAGAACTGGATTCGGCTCTAAATACTGTGTTTGCGTGACAGTTCACTTTTGATGCGCTCACTCTACATTTATTTCCAAAACATGGAGGATGAGATTTGATAGGAGATACGGAAGTGATATAGACATATATAGCATTCATCCCACATTATAGTAGTTTTCTTTTAACGATATGTTTAAACTACACATACTAGTAGTGTATGATGGAAGACAAGACGCATGATACAACATGATGAACGGCTACAACGCCCTCTCCAAGAGGGGTAAGAAAAAAAAACTGAAAACCGAAAAACCGACTACTCCAAGAAAAAGAAAAGGAAATGAATGACGTTTGCACACCGACATGGTGTGATTGCATTCTCTCTGAATTTAATCCTATTTTTTGGCCTTTTGTTTACTCAATTTAATCAAGTTTTTCTCTCTTCGCCCGGCACGGAAGCACTAGATAGTTGCATTCTGCCCATGCCGACAACTGACCCAGCTCTAAATATTGTGTTTGCGTGACAATTCACTTTTGGTGCATTGCCTCTGCTTTATTTTCCAGAACATGAAGGCTGAGATTTGATAGGAGAGACGGAAGTGACATAGACATACATAGCATTCATCCTACATTTTTTTTCAAAGATACGTTTAAGTTGCACGTGGTGGTGTAGAAGGGAAGACAAGACGCCAAGTACAACATGAGGAACGGCTACAACGCCCTCTCCAAGAGGGAGAAGACAAAAATTGAAAACCGAAAAACCGACTACTCGCTACATCTCAACCCATCTACGAGGCCCGCAGCACAGATAGTCATCCTCCAGTTAGTCCCTTCTCATTGGACCTTGTGGAGTACATACCTAGGGGTTACGCCATTATACACCATGTGGTTCCTGTATCTAAAGGTCCATCAAACAAGCAAGATCGTCGTCCGAATGTCACTGGTGAGCTGCCTGCAGTTTCTTTGCTCACCCACCAATCCACCAGGTTCCTGTCCATTGTAGGGATCCACTCATGCTTTCCCCAATGCTTGGGGATGACCGTTCACACCTCTCTCGCAAGAAAACACCCAAGAAGAATGTGTTATAAACTCTCTGGTTGTTGGTCGTAGAAGGTGCAAGCCGCCGGGTTCGACATTCTACGTTGCTCCAACCTATCGGCCGTCATTGGTGCACAACACAAACAAGAAAGCAAAAAATAGGTTGTAAGCAATTGGTCGAACACCTACAATGCGAGAAGAAGACAACCGGTCGACTGCTCGACGAAGCTAAGGTGCTCGCCGCGCTGGATCAAAATGCCTGGGAGGGCCTTGTTGATGCCGGGTGGTTGACTTTGCAGCGAAAACACGAAGATTATGTGCCGTGGCCGCTGATGCCCACAAGTATAGGGGATCAATCGTAGTCCTTTCGATAAGTAAGAGTGTCGAACCCAACGAGGAGCGGAAGTAAATGACAAATGGTTTTCAGCAAGGTATTTTCTACAAGCACTAAAATAATCGGTAACAGGTAGTTTGATAGCAAGATAATTTGTAACAAGCAAGTAACAGTAACGATAAATAAAGTGCAGCAAGGTAGCCCAATCCTTTTGTGGCAAAGTACATGCCAAAACGGTCTCTTATGATAAGCAAAGCGTTCTTGGGGTACACGGGAATTTCATCATATCACTTTCATCATGTTGGTTTGATTTGCATTCGCTACTTTGATAATTTGATTGTGGGTGGACCGTGTTTAGGTGTTGTTCTTACTTGAACAAACTCTTACTTATGATTAACTCCCTCGCAAGCATCCGCAACTACGAGAAAAGTATTAAGATAAAATCTAACCATAACATTAAACTTTAGGATCCAAATCAGTCCTTTACGAAATAGCGCATAAACTAGGGTTTAAGCTTCTGTCACTCTAGCAACCCATCATCTAATAACTACTCCACAATGCATTCCCTTATGCCCAAATATGGTGAAGTGTCATGTAGTCGACGTTCATAGACACCACTAAGGGAATCACAACATACATATCATCAATATATTGAACACATATCAAGTTCACATGATTACACTACTAGGGAAAAGCCTAGTAGTAGCGCTGCTTTTTGGCCTATCAGTAGCATGGGTAAGCGCGCTACTGATACGGCGGTACAGCTAAAGCTTAGCAGTAGCGCCTATTGGCACTCGCTACTGCTATATCTACTTAGTAGTAGCGCTTTCCGGAACAATCGCTGCTGCTAATTACTAGTAGCGCTTTCCAAAACAACTGCTACTACTATTATTCCATATTCTATTTCTTTTGAATTTTAGGTCGTATTCATACACCATTATACAAATTTTTATATAGTAGCAATTTAGAGATTGTTTTTACATTATAATGAGTTATTAAATCACTAGGTGAAAGAACCTTGGATTAGTTTCAAGTGCATGGATCCAAAGTAATCAATGGTCACTTTGGATCCATCCATTTGAAACTAATCTGCGGTTCTTTCACTCAATGACATAATAACTTATCATCATCATCATCATCATCATCATCATCATAATATCATTAACAACTTATCATCATAATATATCATTGTCATATAGGGGAGGGGGCGGCCGGAGGAGGAGTGGGAGGGGCCGGCCGAAGGAGGAGGAGGGAGGGGCGATGGGCGTAGGAGGAGGAAGGGGCGGTGGGAGGAGGTATGCCGGCGGAGGAGGGAGGAGGGGGCGGCCGGAGGAGGAGGGAGG
Organism: Aegilops bicornis; assembly: GCA_021605145.1. Lineage (NCBI taxonomy): Eukaryota > Viridiplantae > Streptophyta > Magnoliopsida > Poales > Poaceae > Aegilops > Aegilops bicornis. The sequence continues at coordinate 781,602,693 of CM038670.1, forward strand.
AGGGCGCGTGGGAGGAGGAGGGAGGAGGGCGCGATAGGAGGAGGGAGGGAAGGAGGGAGTACCTCCATGGCAGACGGGCGACGGCGGCGGCGGCAGTGGACGACGGGTATCGGCGCGGGCGAGAGTGACTGAGAGAGAGAGTGAGTGAGAGAGGGTCGGCCGTGTGGGGAGGATAAGGTAGGGTTAGTAGTAGCGCGGGTTCAAGAAAAGCGCTACAACTAAGGATAATAGCAGTAGCGCTAGGAGAGGATACGCGCTACTGCTAAGTTGGGCTAGCTACAAAGGCCCGGTTCAAGCATAGCAAAGCCGCTTTTTGCTAGTATGCACCATCGATAAAGTTATAGCGATGGCGTGGTTTATTAATCTGGCGCTGCTACTAAGTAGCAGTAGCGCATGATTTTCTCCAGCGCTACTGCTAAGATGTTGTGTATAAGGTTTTCCCTAGTAGTGTTACTTGCAACATGACTTCTCCCGTGACCTCAAGAACAAAAGTAACTACTCACAAATGATAATCATGCTTAAGATCAGAAGGGTATTAAATAGCATAATGGATCTGGACATATAATGTTCCACCAAATAAACCATATAGTAATCAACTACAAGATGTAATCAACACTACTAGTCACCCACAAGCACCAATCTAAGGTTCCGATACAAAGATTGAACACAAGATATGAACAAGGGTTTGAGAGGAGATGATGTTGTTGAAGATGTTGATAGAGATTGCCCTCCCAAATATGGGAGAGTTGTTGGTGATGATGATGGCGATGATTTCCCCCTCTGGGAGGGAAGTTCCCCCGACGGAATCGCTCCGCCGGAGGGCAAAAGTGCTCCTGCCCAAGTTCTGCCTCGAGACGGAGGCGCTTCGTCCCGAAAGTCCTCTCCTCATTTTTTCTAGGTCAAAATGACTCGTATACCAGAAGAGGGGCACCGAAGGTGGGCCGAGGAGGGTACAACCCACCAGGGTGCGCCTGGGCTCCTTGGCGCGCCCAGGTGTGTTGTGCCCACCTGGTGGCCCCCCTCTAGTAATTATTTGCTCTAATATTCTTCATATATTGCAAAGCAATTCTTCGTAAATTTTCAGCTCATTTGGAGATGTGCAGAATAGGTAACTCTGACGTAGCCTTTTCAGATCCAGAATTCCAGCTGCCGGTATTCTCCCTCTTTGTGCAAACCTGGCATATTATGAGGGAAAATACATTAGAAATACTCCAAAAAGCATTATTATGCATACAAACATTATAAATAACAGTAGGAAAACACGATGCGAAATGGACCTATCAGTCGCCATCCGAAGTCTTAGAGTATAATCGTATTGTAATCTATCTCTATTAGTCTAGTCTTGGAGCCCAAGCTTTGTAATCTATATAAACAGCCCTTGAGGCCCCAATCAATACAACAATTACTTCTCCAATATCTCAATCTATCATGGTATCTGACGCCTAGGTTTTCCGCAAGACCTGGTATGGCTCCGCCACCCGCGCCGCCGCCCCGGCCGATTCGGCCCCTCTTCTCCATGGCCGAGTTCCGCACCGCCGGCGCCCCATCCCCTACCTCTTCCTCTACAACTACCCAAACACCTCCCCTCCCAAACCCGTCATCCACCGCTCCCGCGCCACCAGCTCCGTCGTCATGACCTCCTCAAGATAATCCTTGGACTGGCCTCGTCCAGTGCTTGGTCGATGCCTTGGTCGGCCCCCTCGCCGTATGGTGCCCCTCCTGCGTACACGGGCACGTGGAGCCCCGGTCTTCGTCCAGCCACCGGCTCTCCGGGACTCCTTGGATCCAAGCCGCTGGCACACGTCTACACCGCCACTCCCACTCCGCCTACCAGCACGCCAGGACCGCCGTCGCCCTCCAACACCATGCCGGTCTTCTACAGCAACATGCAGGCCCCAATCGCATACTACCCATCCGCTATCCCCTATGTCAACATGCAAGATCCTGGCCCCTTTGCTCCTCCCCAACAGCCGGCTTGGGACCAAGCCGCCTTCATCAACGCCATGAACAATTTTGTCCTCAACGACGCAGGTACGAATTGGATTTCGATTCTGGTGCATCAATGCATATGTCTTCAAATATGAATTTATTGTCAGCTTGTTTTCCTTCTGCTTTTTCCACTATCCCATTGGCGATGGCTCCACCATCCTGTTTCATGCACCGGTCACTCTTACATCCCTTCCTCTCATGCCAATTTTCTTCTCCGCAATATTCTTGTGGTTCCTTCCATCATCAAAAATCTTATTTCTGTTAGACAATTTTGCATTGACAACAAAGTTATCCTGGCCTTTGACCCTTTTGGTTTGTCTGTGAAGAATCGACAACGGGGCGGTCCTCGCCGGTACAATAGCAGCAGGCGATCTTTATCCTCTTCATGGCGCGCCCACATCCACCCTCGTGCCATGCTCGCATCCGTTGATCTATGGCATCGCCGCCTCGGTCATCCCAGCAAAAACACTTTGACGCCTTTACTCCAAGAATTTTGTATCCCTAGTTCTAGCAGTCCCCATAATCCCTCTCTACGTAATGCATGTCAATGCGGCAAACATGTTAGATAACCTTTTGGAACCTCTACTACCATTAGTACTTTTCCTTTTGAGTTACTTCACTGTGATTTATGGACCTCCCCAAATTCCTAGTGTTTACGGTTATAAATATTATCTTGTGATCTTGGACGATTATTCTCACTATACTTGGACCTTTCCTCTCCGCTAAATCTGAATTAACTGCAATCTTTCTCAACTTTCGACAATATGTAATCACACACTTTGGCTTGCCAATTCGATTTATTCAATGTGATAACGGTCGTGAATTTGATAACACCCAAAACCGCACCTTCTTTCTCTCCCAAGGCATTCTTCTTCGCTTTTCATGCCCTTATACATCTTCTCAAAATGGTAAAGCTGAACGCTGTCTTCGCTCTATTAGTGATGTTCTTCGCACATTGCTTTTACAAGCCTCTCTTCCTTCCCGTTTTTGGGTTGAAGCCCTTCGCACCGCCACACTCCTTCTTAATATTCGACCAACTAAAACTTGCCCTCTTTATTCGCCTTTCCAATCTCTTTTTCTCTCCCACCCTGACTATTCTTATCTGCGTGTTTTTGGCTGTCTATGCTTTCCCAACATCGCCTCTACCGCCTCCAACAAACTAGAACCACGCTCACTACCTTGCATTCACCTTGTTCTTTCTGATGATCACAAAGGATATCGTTGTTTCGAACCATCTTCTGGTCGATTATCATTCTCTCTCGTCATGTCACATTCGATGAAAATACTTTTCCCTTTTCTGTCACTACAACCACAACACCAACTCCACCACAATCCGCCACCACCAACACCTCTCCCCTAGTTCGCCTTCGGTCATCTCTGCTGCCATGGAATCTTGTTCTGTCTCTCACCGGAATCGCCCAACGTTAGCCACCCTCCTACCCGTCCCCCACCTCTCCCAAGAATCGCATCCTCTACCCCAGCCATCTTTCCCTCACCACATCCTACCACGGCAACCCCCTCGACACCCACCACCTCTGATTCTTCTTCCTCATTGTCCTCTTCAACCAAAAACCCACTGCCACCCAATGCCGTTCTTATACCACCGCTCACCAATGATCATGTCATGTGCACCCGTGGAAAACGAGGATTTCTTCTCCCCACCAAACGTCTCAATCTTACCGCCACCCCAACCATCTCTCCTATTCCAACCAGTTATAAGCGAGCTCTTCTTGACCCTCTCCGGCTTTACGCTATGCGTGATGAATTTTAAGCTCTTCAAAGAAAATAATACATGGACTCTTGTTCCCAAACCTCCTGGTGTTAACATTGTTTACGGCAAATGGGTTTTTCGTCATAAATTTCATTCCGATGGCACTCTCGCTCGTTACAAAGCTCGTTGGGTGTGTCTGTTGGGGAACGTAGTAATTTCAAAAAATTTCCTACGCACACGCAAGATCATGGTGATGCATAGCAACGAGAGGGGAGAGTGTTGTCTACGTACCCTCGTAGACCGAAGCGGAAGCGATCACAACGTAGAGGAAGTAGTCAGACGTTCTCCTCGCGATCCAACCGATCCCAAAGTTACATTCGGCGCCCGAGTTCTTGGCACACATTCAGCTCGGTGACGCCTCCTCAGTTCGATCCAAAGAAAGCTCCGGGAGAGAGAGTTCCGTCAAGACGACGGCGTGGTGGCGATCTTGATGTTCTATCGACGCAGGCTTCGCCTAAGCACCGCCACGATATGACCGAGGTAGAATATGGTGGAGGGGGCACCGCACACGGCTAAGGAACGATCTCAAGGATCAACTTGTGTGTCCATGGGGTGCCCCCTGCCCCCGTATATAAAGGAGGGAGGGAGGAGGAGGCCGGCCCTAGGAGGGGCGCGCCATGGGGAGGGGGGAGTCCTCCTCCTAGTGGGAGTAGGACTCCCCTTTCCTAGTCCAACTAGGAAGGAGGAAGGGGGAAGGAAAGAGAGGGAGAGGAGAGGAAAGGGGGCCGCGCCTCCTTGTCCACCCGGACTCCCCATGGGGGGGCGCCACCTCCTGGTGCGTCCCTCTCTCTCCCCTTTTGGCCCAATAAGGTCCATTACTTCCCCGGGGTTCGGTAACCCTCCGCACTCTTTTCTCCGAAACTTCCGAACCTTTCCGGTGTCCGAATATAGCCGTCCAATATATCAATCTTTATGTCTCGATCATTTCGAGACTCCTCGTCATGTCCGTGATCACATCCGGACTCCAAACTCCTTCGGTACATCAAAATACACAAACTCATAATATAGCACATCGAAACCTTAAGCGTGCGGACCCTACGGTTCGAGAATAATGTAGACATGACCGAGACACGTCTCCGGTCAATAACCAATAGCGGGACCTGGATGCCCATATTGGCTCCTACATATTCTACGAAGATCTTTATCGGTCAGACCGCATAACAACATACGTTGTTCCCTTTGTCATCGGTATGTTACTTGCCCGAGATTCGATCGTCGGTATCCAATACCTAGTTCAATCTCACATTCTTGGCAAGTCTCTTTACTCGCTCCGTAATACATCATCTCACAGCTAACTCATTAGTTGTAATGCTTGCAAGGCTTAGTGATGTGTATTACCGAGAGGGCCCAGAGATACCTCTCCGGCAATCGGAGTGACAAATCCTAATCTCGAAATACGCCAACCCAACATCCGCCTTTGGAGACACCTGTAGTACTCCTTTATAATCACCCGATTGCCAGTGACGCTTGGTAGTACCCAAAGTGTTCCTCCGTAAATGGGAGTTGCATATTCTCATAGTTATAGGAACATGCATAAGTCATGGATAAAAGCAATAGCAACATACTAAACGATCGGGTGCTAAGCTAATGGAATGGGTCATGTCAATCAGATCATTCAACCAATGATGTGACCTTGTTAATCAAAATGACAACTCCTTTGTCTATGGTTAGGAAACATAACCATCTTTGATTAACAAGCTAGTCTAGTAGAGGCATACTAGTGACACTCTGCTTGTCTATATATTCACACATGTATTATGTTTCCTATTAATACAATTCTAGCATGAATAATAAACATTTATCATGATATAAGGAAATAAATAATAACTTTATTATTGCCTCTAGGGCATATTTCCTTCAGCCTCCCACTTGCACTAGAGTCAATAATCTAGATCACATCACCATGTGATTAACATCGATAGTTCACATCATCATGTGATTAACACCCATAGTTCACATCGACATGTGACCAACACCCAAAGGGTTTACTAGAGTCAGTAATCTAGTTCACATCGCTATGTGATTAACACCCAAAGAGTACTAAGGTGTGATCATGTTTTTGCTTGTGAGATAATTTTAGTCAATGTGTCATCACATTCAGATCCGTATGTATTTTGCAAATTTCTATGTCTACAATGCTCTGCACGGAGCTACTCTAGTTAATTGCTCCCACTTTCAATATGTATCTAGATCGAGACTTAGAGTCATCCAGATCGGTGTCAAAACTTGCATCGACGTAACCCTTTTATTTAACCTTTTGTCACTTCCATAATCGAGAAACATATCCTTATTCCACTAAGGATAATTTTGACCGCTGTCTAGTGATCTACTCCTAGATCACTATTGTACTCCCTTGCCAAACTCAGTGGTAGGGTATGCAATAGATCTGGTACACAAAGATGGCATACTTTATAGAACCTATGGCCAAGGCATAGGGAATGACTTTCATTCTCTTTCTATCTTCTGCCGTGGTCGGGTTTTGAGTCTTACTCAATTTCACACCTTGTAACACAGGCAAGAACTCTTTCTTTCGACTGCTCCATTTTGAACTACTTCAAAATCTTGTCAAGGTATGTACTCATTGAAAAAACTTATCAAGCGTCTTGATCTATCTCTATAGATCTTGATGCTCAATATGTAAGCAGCTTCACTGAGGTCCTTTTTTTTTTTGAAAACTCCTTTCAAATACTCCTTTATGCTTTGCAGAATAATTCTACGTTATTTCCGATCAACAATATGTCATTCACATATACTTATCAGAAATGCTGTAGTGCTCCCACTCACTTTCTTGTAAATACAGGCTTCTCCAAAAGTCTGTATAAAACCATATGCTTTGATCACACTATCAAAGCGTTTATTCCAACTCGAGATGCTTGCACCAGTCCATAGATGGATCGCTGGAGCTTGCACATTTTGTTAGCTCCTTTAGGATTGACAAAACCTTCTGGTTGCATCATATACAACTCTTCTTTAATAAATCCATTAAAGAATGTAGTTTTGACATCCATTTGCCAGATTTCATAAAATGTGGCAATTGCTAACATGATTCGGACAGACTTAAGCATCGCTACAGCTTGAGAAAATCTCATTGTAGTCAACACCTTGAACTTGTCGAAAACCTTTTTGTGACAAGTCGATCTTTGTAGATAGTAACACTACTATCAGTGTCCGTCTTCCTCTTGAAGATCCATTTATTTAAACATGGCTTGCTGATCATCGAGCAAGTCAATCAAAGTCCATACTTTGTTCTCATACATGGATCCTATCTCAGATTTTATGGCCTCAAGCCATTTCGCGGAATCTGGGCTCATCATCGCTTCCTCATAGTTCGTAGGGTTCATCATGGTCTAGTAACATGACTTCCGAACATGATTACCGTACTACTCAGTGCGGATCTTACTCTGGAAGACCTCACGAGGTTTGGTAGCAACTTGATCTGAAGTTTCATGATCATCATCATTAACTTCCTCACTAATTGGTGTAGGAATCACTGGAACTGATTTACGTGATGAACTACTTTCCAATAAGGGAGAAGGTATAATTACCTCATCAAGTTCTACTTTCCTCCCACTCACTTCTTTCGAGAGAAACTTCTTCTCTAGAAAGGATCCATCTTAGCAACGAAAAACTTGCCTTCGGATCTGTGATAGAAGGTGTACCCAATAGTTACCTTTGGGTATTCTATGAAGACGCACTTCTCCGATTTGGGTTTGAGCTTATCGGTGAAAACTTTTTCACATAAGCATCACAACTCCAAACTTTTAAGAAACGACAGCTTAGGTTTCATCGTTAAACCATAGTTCATATGGTGTCGTCTCAACGGATTTAGATGGTGCCCTATTAAACGTGAATGCAGCTGTCTCTAATGCATAACCCCAAAACTATAACGGTAAATCGGTAAGAAACATCATAGTTGCACTATATCCAATAAAGTACGGTTATGATGTTCGGACACAACATTATCTTGTGGTGTTCGGTGGCATGAATTTGTGAAACTATTTCACATTGTTTTAATTGAAGACCAAACTTCGTAACTCAATTATTCGTCTTTGCGATTAGATCGCAGAAACTTTATTTTCTTGTTACGATGATTTTTCCACTTCACTCTGAAATTCTTTGAACCTTTCAACTATTTCAGACTTATGTTTCATCAAGTAGATATACCCATATCTGCTCAAATCATCTTGTGAAAGTCGAAAATAACGATACTTGCCACGAGCATCAACACTCATTGGATCGCATACATCGGTATGTATTATTTCCAATAAGTCAAGAGCTTGTTCCATTGTTCAAGAACGGAGTTTTAGTCATCTTGCCCAAACGGCACGGTTCGCAAGCATCAAATGATTCATAATCAAGTGATTCCAAAAGTCCATCAGCATGGAGTTTTCTTCATGCGCTTTACACCAATATGACCTAAACGGCGGTGCCACAAATAAGTTGCACTATCATTATTAACTTTGCATCTTTTGGTTTCAATATTATGAATATGTGTATCACTATGATCGAGATCCAATGAATCATTTTCATTGGGTGTGTAACCATATAAGGTTTTATTCATGTAAACAGAACAACAATTTATTCTCTTACTTAAATGAATAACCGTATTGCAATAAACATGATCAAATCATACTTATGCTCAACACCAAATAACACTTATTTAGGTTCCATACTAATCCCGAAAGTATAGGGAGTGTGCGATGATGATCATATCAATCTTGGAACTACTTCCAACACTCATCTTCACTTCCCTTCAACTAGTTTCTATTCATTCTGCAACTCCCGTTTCAAGTTACTACTCTTAGCAACTGAACCAATATCAAATACCGAGGGGTTGCTACGAACACTAGTAAAATACACATCAATAATCTGTATCTCAAATATACCCTTGTTCACTTTGCCATCCTTCTTATCCACCAAATATTCAGGGTATTTCCGTTTCCAGTGACAATTTCCTTTGCGGTAAGCACTTTCGGTTTCAGGCTTTGGTTTAGCTTTGGGCTTCTTCATGGGAGTGACAACTTGCTTGTCATTCTACTTGAAGTTCCTTTCTTTCCCTTTGCCCTTTTCTTGAAACTAGTGATCTTGTCAACCATCAACACTTGATGCTCTTTCTTGATTTCTACCTTCGTCGATTTCAACATCACGAAGAGCTCGGGAATCATTTTCGTCATCCCTTGCATACTATAGTTCATCACGAAGTTCTAGTAACTTAGTGATGGTGACTAGAGAATTACATCAATCACTATATTATCCGGAAGATTAACTCCCACTTGATTCAAGCGATTGAAGTACCCAGACAATCTGAGAACATGCTCACTAGTTGAGCGATTCTCTTCCATCTTTTAGCTATAGAACTTGTTGGAGACTTCATATCTCTCAACTCGGGTATTTGCTTGAAATATTAACTTCAACTCCTGGAACATCTCATATGGTCCATGACGCTCAAAACGTCTTTGAAGTCCCGATTCTAAGCCGTTAAGTATGGTGCACTAAACTATCAAGTAGTCATCATATTGAGCTAGCCAAACGTTCATAACGTCTGCATTTGCTCCTACAATAGGTCTGTCACCTAGCGGTGCATTAAGGACATAATTCTTCTGTGCAGCAATGAGGATAAACCTCAGATCACGGATCCAATCCGTATCATTGCTACTAACATCTTTCAACACAATTTTCTCTAGGAACATATCAAAATAAACATTTGAAAGCAACAACGCGAGCTATTGATCTACAACATAATTTGCAAAATACTACCAGGACTAAGTTCATGACAAATTAAAGTTCAATTAATCATATTACTTAAGAACTCCCACTTAGATAGACATCTCTCTAGTCATCTAAGTGATCACGTGATCCAAATCAACTAAACCATAACTGATCATCACGTGAGATGGAGTAGTTTTCAATGGTGAACATCTTATGTTGATCATATCTACTATATGATTCACGCCGACCTTTCGGTCTCGGTGTTCCGAGGCCATATCTCGCATATGCTAGGATCGTCAAGTATAACCTCCGAGTATTCTCATACGTGCAAAAGCGGCTTGCACCCGTTGTAGATGGACGAGAGCTTATCACACCCGATCATCACGTGGTGTCTCGGCACGACGAACTTTGGCAACGGTGCATACTCAGGGAGAACACTACTTGATAATTTTAGTGAGAGATCATCTTAAAATGCTACCGTCAATCAAAGCAAGATAAGATGTATAAATGATAAACATCACATGCAATCAAAATATGTGACATGATATGGCCATCATCATCTTGTGCCTTTGATCTCCGTCTCCAAAGCATCGTCATGATTTCCATCGTCACCGGCATGACACCATGATCTCCATCATCTTGATCTATATCAATGTGTCGTCACATGGTCGTCTCGCCAACTATTGCTCTTGCAACTATTGCTATCGCATAGCGATAAAGTAAAGCAATTATTTGGCGCTTGCATCTTATGCAACAAAGAGACAACCATAGGGCTTCGCGATTGCCGATAACTTCAACAAAACATGATCATCTTATACAACAACTTATATCTCATCACGTCTTGACCATATCACATCACAACATGCCCTGCAAAAACAAGTTAGACGCCCTCTACTTTGTTGTTGCAAATTTTACGTGGCTGCTACGGGCTTAGCAAGAACCGTTCTCACCTACGCATCAAAACCACAACGATAGTTTGTCAAATAGACTCCGTTTTAACCTTCGCAAGGACCGGGCATAGTCACACTCGGTTCAACTAAAGTGAGAGAGACAGACACCCGCCAGTCACCTTTAAGCAACGAGTGCTCGCAGCGGTGAAACCAGTCTCGCGTAAGCGTACGCGTAATGTCGGTCCGGGCCGCTTCATCCAACAATACCGCTGAACCAAAGTATGACATGCTGGTAGGTAGTATGACTTGTATCGCCCACAACTCACTTGTGTTCTACTCGTGCATATAACATCAACGCATAAAACCTGGCTCGGATGCCACTGTTGGGGAACGTAGTAATTTCAAAAATTTCCTACGCACACGCAAGATCATGGTGATGCATAGCAACGAGAGGGGAGAGTGTTGTCTACGTACCCTCGTAGACCGAAGCGGAAGCAATCACAACGTAGAGGAAGTAGTCAGACGTTCTCCTCACGATCCAACCGATCCCAGCGCCCGTTACTCCGGCGCCTCCGAGTTCTTGGCACACGTTCAGCTCGGTGGCGCTCCTCAGCTCCGATCCGACCAAAGCTCCGGGAGAGAGAGTTCCGTCGACGACGGCGTGGTGGACGATCTTGATGTTCTACCGGCGCAGGCTTCGCCTAAGCACCGCTTCTGATATGACCGAGGTAGAATATGGTGGAGGGGCACCAGACACGGCTAAGGAAACGATCTCAAGGATCAACTTGTGTGTCCATGGGGTGCCCCTGCCTCAGATATAAAGGAGGGAGGGAGGAGGAGGCCGGCCCTAGGAGGGCGCGCCATGGGGAGGGAGTCCTCCTCCTAGTGGGAGTAGGACTCCCTTTCCTAGTCCAACTAGGAAGGAGGAAGGGGAAGGAAAGAGAGGGAGAGGGAGAGGGAAGGGGCCGTGCCCCCTCCCTCCTTGTCCAGTCGGAATCCCCATGGGGGCGCCACCTCCTGGTGCGGCCCTCTCTCTCCCTTTGGCCCAATAAGGCCCATTACTTCCCAGGGGGTTCGGTAACCCCTTGGCACTCTGGTTTTCTCCGGAAACTTCCGAACCTTTCCGTGTCCGAATATAGCCGTCCAATATATCAATCTTTATGTCTCGATCATTTCGAGACTCCTCGTCATGTCCGTGATCACATCCGGACTCGAACTCCTTCGGTACATCAAAATACACAAACTCATAATATAACCGTCGTGAAACCTTAAGCGTGCGGACCCTACGGTTCGAGAATAATGTAGACATGACCGAGACACGTCTCCGGTCAATAACCAATAAGCGGGACCTGGATGCCCATATTGGCTCCTACATATTCTACGAAGATCTTTATCGGTCGATGCATAACAACATACGTTGTTCCCTTTGTCATCGGTATGTTACTTGCCCGAGATTCGATCGTCGGTATCCAATACCTAGTTCAATCTCGTTCGGCAAGTCTCTTTACTCGTTCCGTAATACATCATCTCACAGCTAACTCATTAGTTGTAATGCTTGCAAGGCTTAGTGATGTGTATTACCGAGAGGGCCCAGAGATACCTCTCCGACAATCGGAGTGACAAATCCTAATCTCGAAATACGCCAACCCAACATCTGCCTTTGGAGACACCTGTAGTACTCCTTTATAATCACCCAGTTACGTTGTGACGTTTGGTAGTACCCAAAGTGTTCCTCCGGTAAACAGGAGTTGCATATTCTCATAGTTATAGGAACATGCATAAGTCATGGATAAAAGCAATAGCAACATACTAAACGATCGGGTGCTAAGCTAATGGAATGGGTCATGTCAATCAGATCATTCAACCAATGATGTGACCTTGTTAATCAAATGACAACTCCTTTGTCTATGGTTAGGAAACATAACCATCTTTGATTAACAAGCTAGTCTAGTAGAGGCATACTAGTGACACTCTGTTTGTCTATATATTCACACATGTATTATGTTTCCTGTTAATACAATTCTAGCATGAATAATAAACATTTATCATGATATAAGGAAATAAATAATAACTTTATTATTGCCTCTAGGGCATATTTCCTTCAGTGTCGTGGTTTCTCCCAGCAGCCTGGTATTGACTTTGATGAGACTTTTTCTCCTGTTGTTAAACCAAGCACTATTTGTGTTGTTCTTAGTCTTGTTGTTTCCTCTTCTTGGCCTATTCATCAACTTGATGTTAAAAATGCTTTTCTTCATGGCACTCTCAATGAAACTGTTTATTGTCAAGAACCATCTGGGTTTTGAGGATCCTCATCTCCAAATTTTGTTTGTCTCCTCAACAAATCTCTTTATGGCCTTAAACAAGCTCCTCGTGCATGGTTTCAATGCTTTGCTACTTTTATTCAAACCATAGGCTTTATTCCTCCAAATCCGATTCTTCTCTCTTTGTTTATCAGTCTTCTACTCACACTGCCTACCTCCTGCTTTATGTTGATGATATCATTCTCACGGCTAGTTCTGATTCTTTTGTTCAACATACCATCCGTTCTCTCAATCGGGAGTTTTCCATGACTGATCTTGGTCCTCTTCATCATTTTCTAGGTATTCATGTTTCTCGCACAAAATCTTCCCTCTTTCTTTCTCAACGGTCATACATTTTGGACTTGCTTTCTCGCTCGTATGTCTGATTGTCAACCCTCTCAGTACTCCAGCCGACGTTGGTGCTAAACTGTCGGCTGATGGTGATCCTCTTCTACGATCCTACTTTATATCGTAGCATCATTGGCGCTCTTCAATATGCCACTCTTACTCGTCCTGAAATCTCCTATTCAGTTCAGCAAGCTTTGTCTCTTTATGTATGATCCTCGTGCTCCTCATCGGCTCATGCGACGCATTCTCCGCTATTTAAAAGGCACTCTTGATCACGGTCTCCTTATTAATTCTTCTTCACCTACAAGCTTGACAGTTTATTACGATGCAGATCGGGCAGGTTGTCCGGATAGTCGATGATCTACATCCGGATTTTGCGTTTATTTGGGTGATAATCTTGTTTCTTGGTGTTCTAAAAGGCAGGTAACAGTTTCGGGTCTTCTGGCGAGGCAGAGTATAGGGCGGTTGCTCACGCTGTGGCCGAGGCGGTGTGGCTACGGCAGCTTCTCGTTGAACTTCATCGTCCGCTCCCACGTGCATACCATTGTTTCTTGTGATAACATCTCTGCGGTATACATGGCTTCCAATCGATTCAACATCGTCGCACAAAGCACATTGAGATTGACATTCACTTTGTTCGTGAAAAGGTGGCTCTTGGCGAGGTTCGCGTTCTTCATGTTCCTACAAGTGCCCAATTTCTTGACATTTTACCAAAGGACTCGATTGCGTCGTTCACCGACATACGCTCCGGTCTCAACATTGTTTCACCTGGCGTTGAGACTGCGGGGATCTTAGAGTATAAAGTCTATTAGTATTGTAATCTATCTCTATTAGTCTAGTCTTGAGCCCAAGCTTTCAGAATCTATATAAATGTTCTCGGCGCCCAATCAATACAACAATTACTTCTCCAATATCTCAATCTATCACGAAGCAACCAAGGATGTGCTTGGTCGCAGCTGTTGCGTGGCCAACAACGGAGCTTCGGCGGCTGCTAGTCGGGGCTATGACCGGTAAAGGAGCGGCGACAGCCACGACGAGTGGTGGACGGCCGACAACCAATCGGAATCGGGCGATGGAGGGTGCTTCGCTGGATCTCGGTTTGACGGTGCGGCTAGGCTTCTACACGCGTCACAACCAGCAGAGCCGCAAGATGGGTGCGGGCTGGTGGCAGTTTTGTCGGCGGGCAAAATTACAACAACAATAGTCAGGGGCAAAGGTGGCATGGCTAGGGGAAACATATCTGAGCGGCAGTTGGGCATTCACGTGCGACTATTTTTGGTTTGTGGCAGCAACCCGCGTGCCACAAATACGTAGCCTGCCCTGCCAATTTATTGGTTGTTCACAAAAGTTTTTGGCAAAATTTTGCAACAAGGCCCCTTTCGTGTTGTTAAAGGGTGTTTTTTTTATCTTCAGTCAAAGCCTAAAAAAAGTTAGACCCTAACATATATCTCCTATTGAAGATGGCCTTAGAGCATCTACAGTCGGATTTGGCAAATTCGACCCCTCAAACGCACGCGGGCGCCTTAAAAAACTGGATTTCACATTTGGATACCTCAAATTAGAAACCTCAAATCCATATTATTACCTAGTACAACACAACGATCTTTGAGCGGAGCTTCGTCCGGTTCCGCTCCCCGCTCGCCCGGCTCCGCCCTGGCCATGTGCGATGCCCGGCTGTGCCCCCCAGAGTGCTGATCCATACGCCGGCAAGGTAGAGTAGGGCATGGGACACGAGTCGGCTCATGGAACTCAGGGTGCCGCCGTCTCCCATGCCCTAATCTTCCTCGTTGGAGCCCGGAACTTGAACGGTGCCGGTGGACGTCATATCGATGACGGATCCGTCTTGGGACGAGCTGTCGACGTCCACCACGATGCGGTTTGTGGAGCCCGGATGGACATGCCATACGAGGCGCCAGAGAATGCGACTCCGCCTCGCCGACGTCCACCATCCCAAGGGCTGTCGCCGCCTCCCGCGCCTGACCCACCATGCCATGTTCTCGTCGGGCGAGACCCATGGTGCGCCCCGATGCTCAGCGCGCCAACGGAGGGGTTGCGCGTCCGCCACCGTGTTCGGATGCCAGACGAACCGCGCCGCCTCCGGTGAGGCAGGTACGGCTGGCCTAGCGCCGGATCCATGCTACCATTTGGGCGGACGCAATGGATCCATGTCGTGCATGGGCGTCCTCCCGGGCGCGGCGGAGCACAAGGCGGACGACCATCTCCTCCTCGGGGTCGTGTGGGATGAGCTCGGGGTCGACGGATCTGGAGGTGAAAGACTTGGATCCGCTGCCCGCCATGCCGAAAACGGTCGGAAGTTGCCGAAGACGATCTTGGGTGGCGGAGGATAGTGGAGTGAAGTGGTTAGGGTTCAATCCAGCGAGCGAATGGGAAGAAATATTTATGAGATGGGGCGGACCAGCGTGGGCCGAATCCGACGTGACAGGCATGTTCGGGCGTACCGGACCATATCCACCCCACCTCATATTTGAAACGGATATGAGGGGTGCCGGTCAGCCCAGGCATTTGATACCCGTTTGAGGTGT
Organism: Aegilops bicornis; assembly: GCA_021605145.1. Lineage (NCBI taxonomy): Eukaryota > Viridiplantae > Streptophyta > Magnoliopsida > Poales > Poaceae > Aegilops > Aegilops bicornis. Next base: position 781,618,243 of record CM038670.1, read on the forward strand.
CCGTCTAGATGAAAAAATCACGATCTATCAATGCCTGGGCATACGAGGCGCCCGGCTGTAGATGCTCGCCGATCGGGAAGAAAACGACGCCCTAGCAGAGGAACACATTTTTTTGACTGGTTTTTTTACGGGCTGGCAGAGGAACACATAACAGTGAAAACGGTGGTCAAGTCGTTCTGTTGGAACCCAGCCGAGTAGGTGAAAGGAGTCTGCATGTCGCGCTCCGCTCCCCAATCCCCCAATCCCCACCCAAAACCCTCGCTTCCGCCGTCCATGGCGTCGCTGATGTACGACGTCACCGCCAAGATCTTCCTCCGCCTCCCGCCGGACGAGCCCGAGCACCTCTTCCGTGCCGCCCTCGTCTGCAAGCCCTGGCTCCACGTCCTCCACGACCCATCCTTCTGCCGCCGCTACAACGTCTTCCACCGGGCGTCGCCCCTGATCGGCCTCCTCCACAGGCTCCAGGTCTTCGAAGGAGACCTGATACGTCTCCAACGTATCTACTTTTCCAAACACTTTTGCCCTTGTTTTGGACTCTAACTTGCGTGATTTGAATGAAACTAACCCGGACCGACGCTGTTTTCAGCAGAACTGCCATGGTGTTGTTTATTGTGCAGAAAACAAGAGTTCTCAGAATGACCTGAAAATCCACGGAGATAAGTTTTGGAAAATATAAAAATATCGGGCGAAAGAATCAAGGCCAGGGCCCACACTGTCCATGAGGGTGGGGATGCACCTCGGGCGCGCCCGCCTCGTGGGCCCCTCGACGCTCCACCGACCTCAACTCCAACTCCATATATTACATTCATGGAGAAAAAAATCAGAGAGAAAGTTTCATCGCGTTTTACGACACGAAGCCGCCGCCAAGCCCTAATCTCTCGGGAGGGCTGATCCGAGTCCGCTCGGGCTCGGAGAGGGGACTCGTCACCGTCGTCATCATCAACCATCCTCCATCACCAATTTCATGATGCTCACCGCCGTGCGTGAGTAATTCCCTCGTAGGCTTGCTGGACGGTGATGGGTTGCATGAGATTTACCATGTAATCAAGTTAGTTTTGTTAGGGTTTGATCCCTAGTATCCACTATGTTCTGAGATTGATGTTGCTATGACTTTGCTATGCTTAATGCTTGTCACTAGGGCCCGAGTGCCATGATTTCAGATCTGAACCTATTATGTTTTCATGAATATATGTGTGTTCTTGATCCTATCTTGCAAGTCTATAGTCACCTATTATGTGTTATGATCCGACAACCCCGAAGTGACAATAATCGGGATACTTCTCGGTGATGACCATAGTTTGAGGAGTTCATGTATTCACTATGTGCTAATGCTTTGTTTCGGTTCTCTATTAAAAGGAGGCCTTAATATCCCTTACTTTTCCACTACGACCCAGCTGCCACGGGAGGGTAGGACAAAAGATGTCATGTAAGTTCTTTTCCATAAGCACGTATGACTATTCGGAATACATGCCTACATTACATTGATGAATTGGAGGTAGTTCTGTGTCACCCTATGTTATAGCTATTACATGAGGAATCACATCCGACATAATTATCCATCACTGATCCAATGCCTGCGAGCTTTTCACATATTGTGCTTCGCTTATTTACTTTTCTGTTGCTACTGTAACCATTACTATCATATTACTTTGCTACTAAATACTTTGCTGCAGATACTAAGTTATCCAGGTGTGGTTGAATTGACAACTCAACTGCTAATACTTAAGAATATTCTTTGGCACCCCTTCTATTGAATCAATAAATTTGGCTTGAATACTCTACCCTCGAAAGCTGTTGCGATCCCCTACACTTGTGGGTTATCAAGACTAATTTCTGGCGTCGTTGTCGGGGAGCATAGCTCTATTCTTTGAGTCACTTGGGATTTATATCCATTGATCACTATGAGGAACTTGAAAGACGAAAGAACTAAGATTTTGCCCTCAACTACGAGGGGAGGTAAGGAACTGCCATCTAGCTCTGCACTAGATTCTCCTTCCGTTATTAGTAAGCTTGCGACACCTAAACCTGCTACTGCTATGAATTCTGATATGTCGCCTGTTATTGATGATGCCACTTCTGCCATGCATGATACTTAAGATGAAACTACTTCTGTGCGTGATACTACTTTGACATTAGGTGAATTTCTTGATGAACAACTTGCTAGGGTTATAGAGAATGAAATTATTGAAGATGCTATTATTGATGATAGTGATGATGAAAGTTCTCCCCCTGATTATGAATTACCTGTTGTTCCTGAGGGTTATGTTATGGATGAGGAAGCTGCTAGAGCTATCTTTGCTTGCAAAGATAGATATGATCTTAAGAAGTTATTAGCTAAATGGAAGCAGCAATCTCTTAATGCTAAAATGAAACCTGACCCTGCTTTTGCTACTTCACCTATCTGAGTTACTGATAAGGATTATGAATTCTCTGTAGATCCTGAAATTATTACTTTGGTAGAATATGATCCTTTTTATGGCCTTGAATCTGAAACTGTTGTGGAAAATCTTACCAAGTTGAATGATATAGCCACCCTGTTTACTAATGATGAGAAGTCTCGCTATTATTATATCCTTAAGATATTTCTGTTCTCATTAAAGGGTGATGCTAAGACTTGGTTTAATTCTCTTGATCCTGGTTGTGCGTAGTCCCCGTGATATGATCTACTACTTCTCGCTAAATATTTCCCTGCTCATAAGAAACAAGCTGCCTTATGGAAATATATAATTTTGTGCAAATCGGAGAAGAGAGTCTCCCACAAGCTTGGGGGAGGCTTCTCCGATTACTTAATGCTTTGCCTGATCATCCTCTGAAGAAAAATGAAATACTTGATATCTTTTATAATGGACTAACCGATGCTTCCAAGGACTACTTGGATAGTTGTCCTGGTTGTGTTTTCAGGGAAAGAACAGTCGACCAAGCTGAATTACTATTGAATAATATGTTGACTAATGAAAATAATTGGACTCTCCACAGGCCAATTCACGAGGCAATTCCTGAACCAATTGAGCCAACTCCTGAGCCTATTCCTAAACCAACTCCGAAGAAGAGAGGTGTTCTATTCCTCAGTCCTGAAGATATGCAAGAGGCAAAGAAATCAGTGAAAGAAAAAGGTATTAAAGCTGAAGATGTTAAGAATTTACCACCTATTGAAGAAATACATGGTCTTAATGTACCGCCTGTTGAAGAAACACATTGTCTTGATAACCCGACACAGGTAGTAAAGGTAAATTCTCTCTAGATATGATAAAGTTGAAATTCCCTGTACTAAATTTCATAGCCCTTGCCTAGATGAATTTGATGACTTTATGGCTAGACAAGAAAGTTTTAATGCTTATGTTGGTAGAGAATTAAAGAATAATGCTTTCGAGATAGGACGCTTGAGTGATTATATGGCTAGAGTTAAAGGTGAACTTAAACTTATTAGCAAATATGCTTCTATGATTGCCACTCAAGCTGAGCAAGTACTTAAAGCTCAAAATGAATTGCTCGGTGAATTAAATAATAAAAATGACTTTGTTGTTAGAGTGGCTACTAGAACTGGTAGAATGACTAAGGAACCTTTGTATCCTGAAGGCCACCCTAAGAGAATCGAGCAAGATTCTTAGAGAAATAATTTAGAGGCACCTAGTTCTTCCAAAAAGAAGAAAAAGAAAAATGATAGGACTTTGCATGGTTCTAATGAACCTGTTGTAGACACACCTGAGAATCCCAATGATATTTCTATCTCTGATGCTGAAACACAATCAGGTGATGAACATGAACCTAGTGATAACGCTAATGATAATGTTCATGTTGATGCTCAACCTAGCAAAAATAATGATGTAGAGATTGAACCTGCTGTTGATCTTGATAACCCACAATCAAAGAATCAACATTATGATAAGAGAGATTTTGTTGCTAGGAAGCATCAGAGAGAAAGAGAACCATGGGTTCGTAAACCCATGCCCTTTCCTCCTAAAACCATCCAAGACAAAGGATGATGAGGATTTTGAGTGCTTTGCTTTGAAATGATTAGACCTATCATCTTACGTATGCGCTTAATCGATATGCTTAAAGTAAATCCTTATGCTAAGTATATGAAGGATATCATTACAAATAAAAGAAAGATACCGAAGCTGAAATTTCTACCATGCTTGCTAATTACACTTTTAAGGGTGGAATACCAAAGAAACTTGGAGATCCAGGGGTACCAACTATACCATGCTCCATTAAAAGAAATTATGTTAAAACCCCTTTATGTGATCTTGGAGCCGGTGTTAGTGTTGTGCCTCTCTCTTTATGTCGTAGACTTGAATTGAATAAGTTGACACCTACTAAAATATCTTTGCAAATGGCCGATAAATCAACTGCTATACCTGTCGGTATTTGTGACGATGTGCCTGTTGTGGTTGCAAATGTCACTATCTTAACGGACTTTGTTATTCTTGATATTCCCGAGGACGATAGCATGTCGATTATCCTTGGTAGACCCTTTTTGAATACTGCAGGGGATATTATTGATTGCAACAAAGGAAATGTCACTCTTCATGTTAATGGTAATGAGCATACGGTACACTTTCCGAGGAAACAATCTCAAGTTCATAGCATCAATTCTATTGGAAAAGTCCCAACTATTATAATCGGAGGTTTTGAATTTCCTCTTCCTACTGTCAAGAAAAAGTATGATATTCTTATTGTTGGGGATGTTCATATCCCTGTTGAGGTAACCTATTGTTATTCGAAATTTCTCCGGTTCCATGTTATTCGGAATGAGTTCGTTAACAAGACTTGATCAACCTTGTTAGTGGATTCATTTTGATGATCATGAGATGGAAGAAACTAGAAGGCACAACCTTCTGTACCCTCTTTTTACTTTCTGTTATTTAGAATAAATAAAGCAAAAAAAAAATTATTATCTGTCTGTTTTCTGAATTATCCGGGCAATAAAAAATATCCGGAAAATAAAAGTGCTCCAAATGCCCTACAAATTTAGTATGATTCTTTATGAAATATTTGAGGATTTTAGGCACTGAAAACACTGCAGGAGGGGCAAGCACCAGGCCATGAGGGTGGAGGGCGCGCCCCCTATCTTGTGGGCCCACGGTGGCTCCCTCCACTTATTCCTGCACCCACACACTCCATCTTCTTCCCAAAAAAATCCCCATCCAGCTCAAGCACGAGTTCTAGCTCATTTTGCTGCGATTTTCGATCTCCTTGCTCAAAGCTCCATTCACAAAACTGCTTTGGGAGATTGTTGCTTGGTACGTGACTCCTCCATTGGTCAAATTAGTTTTTATTCTAGTGCTTTATTCATTGCAAATTTTTGCTGCATAGTTGACCTGTTCTTGAGCTTGCATGTCAAACTTATGAGGTCCCAAGTAATTCTAATGCATGATATAGGCTCTAGGCACTTGTAGGAGTAGTTGCTACCAATCTTGTTTAGTTTTATTCACTTTTATTTCGAAGTTACTAAAATTCCAGAAATTTTTCAGAAAAATAAATATGTCTAGGAGAATGTACCAAGGTGGTTCCTCAATAAAGAGAGGACCCAGGCTTGCTATGCGTGAGCAAGACGATGAACTAGCGAGCGACGCATAAGTGCGAGCTTGTGAGTGGCCGTCAGACGATTTTATGGTCAATGCAGACTTTAAGGATGAATTTGACGCATATGTGCGTAATGCCGATCTTGAGGACTTCTTACAAGATAAGTGTCCTCAGTACTATCAATTGACTGATTCATTTGTGAGAAGGTTTAAATATAAATGTTCACGTAATTCCCAGAGTGTCCTGTTTGATATTTATGATACATCTTATACCATGGACTTAGAGGATTTTACAACTGCTTGCAAACTTCCGCAGTGGGGCAATGTTAATGATCCCCACAAATCTGAATTTAGATACTTTCTTGCTAGTATTACCGTGGGAGAATCTAGGGATATAGCACAAGCTACCATAGGGAGCATTCATTTTCCTGCTATACATTATTTTGCTCTCTTCATTGGTAGATGCATTAACGGTAAAGATGAAGCATGTCATATGTGTGTCCCTGATCTTTGTGTCCTCAAGTGTGCCGTGTTAGGTAATAAAGATTACAACTTGGGTGCAATATTTGCATGTAGGTAGCATAATAATGGTAGGGCTGGAGATTTATTTGGAGGAATTTATGCGACCCGTGTGGCTAATTATCTTGGTATAGCCCCATGAGAGGGGGATATGGTGTTGCCTCCTGTTTATTTAGATTATGACGCTATGGTCAAACATCATTTTCTTAAGAGGAATGAACAATTCCTCCAATATCGACTAATCTTTGACAGACATAGCTCTGTCCATGTTACTCTTCCTGCTCCTTTCCTTTTTGATTACCAGGCAAAAGGAAGATATGTTGTTCACAAGGAGGAAGCAGTTGAACACGAGGGAAGAGCGGAGGCGGCTCGCCAACATGCCGCAGCTCAGGAGGCATTTGCTGCTGCATCTATCAGCCAGGCTACCCTTGGCATTAGACCAACTTAGGCCAAAAGCCTAAATTTGGGGGAGTACGTATTTCTCACCGACTTTACATTTATGTTCACACACTATTCTAGTTGTTGGTGCTCATACTCTTTCATTGTATTATCCATGTTAGTCTAATTTTCTTTTTTCTAGCCTTCTTCTTGTGTGTTTGATAAACCTTAAGAAAAACCAAAAAAATTAGTTAGTTTAATTTCCATGCTTGTAGTAGAAATTAAAATGAAAACCCAAAAAGATTTCTCGTTCTTCTTCTTGTTGGGAGCTTTCCCGTGTAAATAGTTTTATTTTCTTTTCTTTCCTTTGGGGGTCAAGAGTAGAAGACCATATTGAAAATGTTTAGTGGCTCTCATATGCATGATTGTTTATTTAACTTAGAGCCCATATTACTTTGTCTTCTCTCTTGAGTTGAATGCTTGCAGATTCCGCTTAGTCCAATGCACGTGCACTGTTATTATTATACACATCGTTCGGTCGTGCGAGTGAAAGGCAATAATGACGATATATGATGGACTGATTGAGATGAGAGAAGCTGGTATGAACTCGACCTCTCTTGTTTTTGTAAATATGATGAGTTCACCATTCCTGATTTAGCTTATTATGAAGTAAACATATTTGCAAAGACTTTAAGAGATTATAGTTGCTTGTGCCATGCTTGATTAGCTATGAGTTATAATGGTTGACCTTGCGTTCCAACATGCTATTAAAATGATTATGATGTGGTATGATGGGATGGTATCCTCCTTTGAATGAATTGAGTGACTCGACTTGGCACATGTTCACGCATGTAGTTGAAACAAATCAACATAGCCTTCATGTTATTTATGTTCATGGTAGATTATATCCTACTCATGCGTGTACTCGGTGTGAATTAATTTTAATGCATGTTCATGACTGTTGTCGCTCTCTCTGTTGGTCGCTTCCCAGTCTTTTGCTAGCCTTCAATTGCATTTAAGCGAGAATACTGCTTGTGCATCCAAACTCCTTAAACCCCAAAGTTTTTCCATATGAGTCCACCATACCTTCCTATATGCGGTATCTACATTGCTGCTCCAAGTAAATTTGTATGTGCCAAACTCCAAACCTTCAAATGAAATTCTGTTTTGTATGCTCGAGCAGCTCATGTTTCAACTAGGGATGCCTGTATCTTCCATGCTAGGTGTGTTATTCTCAAGAGGAGTGGACTCCGCTCCTCATTCACGAGAAAGGGCTGGTAAACGGGATGCACAGTCCCATGATCCAAAAAGATCAAAGCAAATCAAAATAATTAAACAAAACTCCCCCAAGGCTGTTGTTTATTTGGAGGCACTCGTTGTTTCGAGCAAGCCATGGATTGATGCTTGTTGGTGGTGGGGGAGTATAAACTTTTACCATTCTGTTTGGGAACTGCCTATAATGCATGTAGTATGGAAGATATCGCCATCTCATAGTTGTTGCGTTGATAGTGAAAGTATGCCGCTCAAAATGCTATTCATCTCTATTTTAAAATCAAGCTATGGCACCTCTACAAATCCCTACTTCCCTCTGCGAAGGGCCTATCTATTTACTTTTATGTTGAGTCATCACCTTCTTATTAAAATGCACCCGCTGGAGAGCACACTGTCATTTGCATTCATTACTGTTGGTTTATATTGGGTATGACTTGACTGGATCTCTTTTACCATGAATTACAATGTTTAGTCAGTCATTGATCTTTAAAGGTGCTCTGCATTTATGTTTTGCGGTCTCAGAAAGGTCTAGCGAGATACCACCTTGTTATATCATATTATGATTGTTTTGAGAAAGTGTTGTCATCCGAGTTTTATTATTATCGCCCACTAGCTGATTATGCCATTGATATGAGTAATTGTGAGACCTAAGTGTTATCGTGAGTATGGTCAGTTCATAATACTTTGTTGAAAACCTGAATGCTGGCTTTACATGTTTACAACAACAAGAGCAAATAGAGTTTGTAAAAGTTTTTCTTTATCACTTTCAGTTTATCAACTGAATTGCTTGAGGACAAGCAAAGGTTTAAGCTTGGGGGAGTTGATACGTCTCCAACGTATCTACTTTTCCAAACACTTCTGCCCTTGTTTTGGACTCTAACTTGCATGATTTGAATGAAACTAACCCGGAATGACGCTGTTTTCAGCAAAACTGCCATGGTGTTGTTTATTGTGCAGAAAACAAAAGTTCTCGGAATGACCTGAAAATCCACAAAGATAAGTTTTGGAAAATATAAAAAATACTGGCGAAAGAATCAAGGCCAGGGGGACCACACCTTGTCCACGAGGGTGGGGGGCACGCCCTCCCCCCTGGGCGCACCCCCTATCTCGTGGGCCCCCTGACGCTCCACCGACCTCAACTCCAACTCCATATATTCTGTTTCGCGGAGAAAAAATCAGTGAGAAAGTTTCATCGCATTTTACGATACAGAGCCGCCGCCAAGCCCTAATCTCTCTCGGGAGGGCTGACCTGGAGTCCGTTCGGGGCTCCGGAGAGGGGGATTCATCACCATCGTCATCATCAACCATCCTCCATCACCAATTTCATGATGCTCACCGCCGTGCGTGAGTAATTCCATCGTAGGCTTGCTGGACGGTGATGGGTTGGATGAAATTTACCATGTAATCAAGTTAGTTTTGTTAGGGTTTGATCCCTAGTATCCACTATGTTGTGAGATTGATGTTGCTATGACATTGCTATGCTTAATTCTTATCACTAGGGCCCGACTGCCATGATTTCAGATCTGAACCTATTATGTTTTCATGAATATATGTGAGTTCTTGATCCTATCTTGCAAGTCTATAGTCACCTATTACGTGTTATGATCCGACAACCCCGAAGTGACAATAATCGGGATACTTCCCGGTGATGACCGTAGTTTGAGGATTTCATGTATTCACTATGTGCTAATGCTTTGTTTCGGTTCTCTATTAAAAGGAGGCCTTAATATCCCTTAGTTTCCACTAGGACCTCGCTGCCACGGGAGGGTAGGACAAAAGATGTCATGCAAGTTCTTTTCCATAAGCACGTATGACTATATTCGGAATACATGCCTACATTACATTGATGAATTGGAGCTAGTTCTGTGTCACCCTATGTTATAGCTATTTCATGAGGAATCGCATCCGACATAATTATCCATCTCTGATCCAATGCCTACGAGCTTTTCACATATTGTACTTCACTTATTTACTTTTTTGTTGCTACTGTTACCATTACTATCATATTACTTTGCTACTAAATACTTTGCTGCAGATACTAAGTTATCCAGGTGTGGTTGAATTGACAACTCAACTGCTAATACTTAAGAATATTCTTTGGCTCCCCTCGTGTCGAATACATAAATTTGGGTTGAATACTCTACCCTCGAAAGCTGTTGCGATCCCCTACACTAGTGGGTTATCAAGACCCCGCTGCCCGCCTCGTCCCCACATGGTTGTGGAGTGCCTCACTAAAATGATCAAGAATGCCCAAAAAACAATCTTATTGTGGGGTTAGCCTCGGATCTAATTCCTCATGGTGTTGCGGTGTTGCAATACGTAGATGATACAATCATCTTCCTAGAGCATGATATAGATAGAGTTGTTAATCTTAAACTCCTGTTGTACGTTTTTGAGATGATGTCTGGCCTCAAGGTTAATTTCCACAAAAGTGAGATCTTCACCGTTGGGGGGGATGCCCAGATTACCAAGGCTTATGCTGATCTATTCAATTGTGATATAGGTCAATTCCCTCTTAAATATCTAGGTATGCCGGTGAGTTACACGACTCTTAGAAATTCTGACTGGGAATTCATAGTTGATAAATATCTCCTTCGGTTTGATGCTTGGGTTGGTAATGTTGCTTCTTTGGGAAGGAGACACACCCTTCTAGACTCGGTAGTCACACAACCCTCTCTGTACCACATGTTTATGTGGTTAATGAATAGAACTTTTGTGGAAAAGTTGGATAAACACAGAAGGAGATTTTTCTAGCAGGGGTGTAATAAGAAACAAAGATATCACTTGATCAGATGGAACATTATATGTAGATCTAAGGAGAAAGGGGGGCTCGGTATTGAAGACTTACGCAAACAAAATATTAGTCTGATGCTTAAGTGGTGGTGGAAGCTAGACACCCGGAAAGGTATCTGGCAAGATATTGTTCGAGCTAGGTATCTACATAACAAAACTGTTGCGCCTGTGGGTCCTCGTTTTTCTGATTCACCTTGCCGGAAAAACTTGTTGAAAATCAAGAATATGTACATGATAGGCAGGAAGATACACGTGGGGACAGGCAATCTGACCAGGTTATGGAAATATTCTATTAATGGGTTATTTCCTTTCCAGGAACCACTACTAGGGAAAACCTTATACACAGAACTTTAGCTGTAGCGCGTGTCAAAAAGCGCGCTGGTGCTAAGTAGCAGTAGCGCGCTGCTGTAAACGGCGCTACAGATACAATTGTAGCAGTAGCGCGCCTGAAGATTAAAGCGCTGCTACTAAAATTCCCACGGCTTAGCCGATAGGCTACACATAGTAGTAGCGATCTACGTAGAATCACGCTACCGCTAATTGCCTTGTAGCAGCGCGTGTACGATGCAGCGCGCTACTGCTAAAGGAAATAAAATTAAATGGAAAGGAAATAGAAAAGTAAATGAAAATGGAAGAAATAGAAAAAGGTGAAAGGAAAAAATAAAATGTGAAGAAAAATAAATGAAAAAGGGAAAAAAGAGAAAGGAATAGCAGTAGCTCGTATCGAGGAAAACGATGTAGCTATCTTACCAGTAGCGCATTTCCTGGAACGAGCTACTGCTACTTCTGACTTAACCGTGCGGTCGTTCTTCCCCACGGCCACTTGCCCCAAATCAAACTCCTCCCGCTGTCACCGCCGCCGTCGCCCGTCGGCCGCCGCGCGCTCTCCCATTGCTCTCCGCACACCCTCGACGCCGCCCCTGACCCCGGATTCGACGCCGCCCCCGACCCCGACCTCGATGCCGCCCCCGACCCCGACCTCGACGCCGCCCTCCGTCGCGCGCCCGAGCCCCGACCCCGACCACGACACCGCCTGCCCCTCTCTTGCCGCAGGCACCCGAGGTGAGCACGCCTGCTCCTCCCCCTCCCCTACCTCTGCCTAGATAGGGTTCTTCAAATTTTAGCTGCATCAAATTAGTTAGGGTTCATCTATGGGTGGAAATGAATCGGATATAGATGCGGCTGGGATGTTTTCTTAGATGATGAATAAACACTAGTGTAATGCATAATAAAACGAGTAAAATTAGACTATTTCACTTTCAAGTTGGATAATTGGAATATCCGCTACCACTTTCCACCCCTAGGTTCATCAAATTAGATGGTAATTAGGGCAGTAGTTCCTAGGTACTAATTAGTTAGTAAGAGCTAGGTACTAATTAGGTACCAGTTTATTGTTATTTATATTAAGTTTATTTTTAGTAAGAACTAGTTGAATTAATAGAACTAGTTAGTAAAACCTTGTTGTTATTTTTTTAGTTAAAGCAATTTTCCCGCATCGACATCGACGATGCCTATCCCGCATCCTCGCCGTCGAGTCGGCGGAAGACACCTGCGTCACCAGATGGTCCATGTCCGGGACTGGGCTCCGCCGGGGTGGTACTGGGAGGCGCTACCTATAGGGGGGGCGCAGGTTAGTGAGGAGCCAGCCTGTCGTTGACCCGAACCTTCTTTTGTGGCGGTCGCATGGGCCAGTGACGGTCCAGAGGCTCGAGGACCCCGCGGAGGTGGTGCGTCACCGTGTCAGTGAGGAGGACGCGCACGTCTGTCGCTACTTGTTTGCGTTGGAGCACAGGTTCTCCAGGGATCTCACTGGAGCTATGATCATGTGATGGTTCCTTCTCTGTGGGTGTCCACCGCCCGCTCCGATACCCGTCGTGCGCTAGGGTTTTAGTTGTATTAATTATGTTATATGTATGATACTATTCGGGATGTATTAGTGATAATATTCGATGATGTACGGACGCATGAGATGATTTACTTTTGCTTATTGAATGCATGCTAATTTGAGTCCTATAAGATATTTTGAAATGTATATCTTGTGTTGCTCAAATAGGATATGTGCTTGCCCAAGTGACCGGTCATGTTTGCAGGTTACACCTCCGAGTGGCCTATGTTTTGCTGGAGTGTTGATTCATTTCCGTTCCGGCAAATTTCAGGCACTCGATATGTCCTATTTTAGCAAAGGTCATGCCAGATTTTTCCGTGAATTTTGGCATGACTTGTGCCAGAATATGTAGGAAATATTGGATGCCCCGGATTTGTGTGTTGAGTATCCTGGTAGTTGTCTTCGATTGATTTTCAATTAATGTTTCAACTATGAACATAGGAAATGTCTGACGACGAAAATGATTTCGGTACTTGCAAATACTGCGAAGACGAGCGCGGCCTGTTAGACGGAATCTTCCTAGATGATGATAGGCGCTTCAGCATCAAGCTGGACGAGAACTTCGAAGTGGATACAGTAAGTCACAACGACAAGTCTTTTTTCGTAATTAAGCATGACATCTGCTTCATTTGCTTCAACTTATAATTTAATTTTTTACTATTCTACTAGCGTATCCCCTGCCATGCAAGAGTTTTTGTATTGGATAAGATAGGTTTCAGTCGTACTATGGAGGTAAAGAAAGTTTACTTGAAGGCTGAGCATGGTTGTATTTTCCACACAAAATTATACAACGCAGACGACTACACCTATTTTGGATGCAAAACATGGTGAGCACTATGCAAGACTTATGCATATGAGCCTGATATGGTTATCACCTTTGATATTTGTCCGGAAGATGATATTGAAGGTAATACCGATATCTGGGTCGATGTGCATAGGCCTCCAGTTATACCATTATGTGAGTTTCTCAACCATATTTATGTCTTTGATATTGTTTATTCAAAAATAGTTGACAACTAATTTCTATTGTCAGCTTATTTCCGTTCAAGCAAACATGTCCAGCGCTTGGTAGACAGGACCTACTACTGTCCCGGGGCTGAACTAAACTGCGAGGAGCTAAGTCATTATGTTTCATGGCTTGCGAATCTTGATACTGTCAAGACAAATTTTCTTCCTGCACTTAGAAATGTTAGTACTGAAAACGTGTGACCAATAGTGTTCGTAATGAACTATGGTCACATCTATTTAGGAAAGATGATAAGATTTTTACTATTTGTCCTCAGTGCATCTTTTCCATACATTATTTTTTAAGCTAAACTTCATTGCTAAGTATGTTACCATACGATGTTCTTCAACAGGGACTCCCGATGAATGTTGTGCCTCATGGGATCGAGACTAAAGGTAGCATGAGTATTGTTAGCTTATGGCAAAGATATCCTACAATGCACTTTAGTGCATTCAGGATTTCTGAAAGCGACGAATTCTTAATAGTGAAAGACTAGACCAAATTTGTGATGGAGGAGCGCAGAGAAGTACTAGGGGGCAGCAATCAGAAGCCCAGCCCACGATTAGGAGACAGGTTCATCTGCATGCTCCAACTTGATGAAGGAGGAGAGCTACACATGTTTTATGTTATTTTACCTGAGAGAGAGCAGCAGGAGTGATTAGCTAGCTAGAAATGAGTTTGAAGATGATGATGTGCTACACTATGACTATGATGATTAAATAGCTAGTGTTGGTGGTAATGACTATGATGATTATTATTAGCTAGTGTTAGTGGTTATTAGATAGCTACCACATCTAGTGTTGGTGGTGATTAGCTAGCTAGAATGAGTTTGAAAATGATTATGTGCTTCACTATGACTATGGTGATTAAATAAATACTGTTGGTGGTAATGACTATGATGATGATTAAATAGCTTGTGCTGGCGGATTAGATTCAAGTGGAGGCAACATGCAGTGCACATCAAAAGTACTACTAGTCCAAATTAGATCAAGTTTGGATTAGTAGTATACTTTTGACATGCACCACATATTGCCTCCACTTGAACCTAACCCACCTTCATTTGACACACTGTTATGGACATAATGATATAAATCTCATAATTGGTATTGTACCAAAATTTGTATAACAGCGTATAAATACACTAAAAATAAAAAATAAAAAAATAATACTATTAGCGATGGATAGTAAACATGCTGCAGCTAGCTAGATTAGCAGCAGCGCGGGGAGAAGAAGCGTTGCCGCTATGTGTCTTAGCAGTAGCACGTGTCACATGCGTTACTACTAAGTAATAGCTGTAGCGCCTTATTAGTAGCGTGACATAACGCGTCACACGCGCTACTGCTAAGTAATAGCTGTAGCGCCTTATTAATAGCGCGGCATCACGCGCTACTAGGGTTTTCCCTAGTAGTGAACAATTCCCATGCCTGTTTGATATTTGTGTTGATCAAGATTGTACCCTGGATAAGCTAAACTCCATAACTTGTTCTAGTTTCTTTCACAGAAGATTGGACGCTGGCTTGATAGATCAGTGGTCTAATCTTCGAGGTCAGGTTCGCAATATGAACCTGTCGAATACCCCTGACTCGGTGTACTGGAACCTAAACAAATCTGGCAAATACACTACTAAATCCATGTATAAGTGGCTCGAAAAACCTTTTAGTAGGTGCAACTTTAGGTGGATTTGGAAAGCCAAAATCCCTCTCAAGATCCAAACTTTTCCTTGGCAACTTTCACAAGATGCTGTTCTGACTAGGCAGGTGATGCGGCACCGAAAGTGGCCTGGGAATCCTGTGTGTTCCTTCTGCCAACAAATTGAAACTTCCCAGCATTTGTTTTTTGAATCTCCTATTGCCAGAGTGGTTTGGAGTTCTATTGGGGTGACTCTGGAGACTGATCTTTGCCCCAGGAACTACTGGCAGTTCTTTGTATGGTGCTACTCCTTCATACCTGGATATGAGCATTTCTATACTATGGCTTTGGGCGCAGTCACTTGGTCTATCTGGCTGGCACGGAACAGTGCTACCTTTGAGAAGAAGATGATTAAATCTCCTTTCGAGATTGTTTTTATGGTGGTTTCCTTTCTTCTATATTGGGCAGGGCTTCAGGTGGGAGACGACGTCAAGCAGCTTCGAATAGGGGCGGGGATGATTCGCGACGGGACGATGATGCTGATGCGAGCCTGTGATGCGACTATCAAGATTGGAGACTGAACAAAACACAACAGATCCTTTCCAGCGCATCCATGATTTTGTTGTTTCTTGTGCTTGATCGTCTGAAGATGACTGCAGTTCGACCTTTGGCTCCTGGTGTTTTGCTGACTTACAAACTTGTGGCTTATGGCTGTCGTTTTATAATAGGTCTAGATGAATGGTGCTACTAGGTTTTCGCCCCATAGCGCTCGTTTCGATGGCGGGCAAGTGCCGTGGGTTTCCTAGTAGTGCGTTGAACTCGCTCTCCCCTTCTCCCTGTTCTTAGACTCATCTATGTTTCAGACTGTTGTATTTCCGTTCTAAGTAATGGAAAGGGGGTTAGCCTAGTTCAAAAAAAACGTGGATGCTTCTTATGACAAAGATACACACCAGGGAGGAACTGGCCTTGGTGTTTGCAGCCATGAAGGCAGACTCATTCGCGCTCAAGCACTCTGGTACGAATCTAGGATGTCAGCTATGGCTATGGAAGCTTTCACTATAAGAGATGGTGTCCGGCTTGCAGCTGATTTGGGGTTCAGGAAGGTGATCATTTCGTATGTTGCAACAGTTTGGGCTTGTAGCAGTGGCATTCTCCAAGTGTTGACCCCTCGGAGATAGCAACCATTTTGTCTGAAATACAAGAGCTAAGAGGGAATTTTGAAGAGTTTAATCTGGTGTTCACAGCAAGGGAGGCCAATGAGCTGGCACATTTTTGTGCCAAGCAATGTAATTCTACTAGAAAACGCTATTTATGGATAAAGTATACTCCAGCCTTTCTTACGTCATGTGTAAGAAAGGAGTGTAATTCTGCTGGTTGATTAATAAAGCTCTTGATTATAAAAGAAAAGGAGTCTTTGAGATATTTGTATTGCTCATGTAAATTGAAGTCAGAATAAGGCTTCTCCCAGTTCTGGGTCTCTCGTGTTATGGCGTGTGTATCATCTGTTAAATATTCAGTGAAGTTCAATGGCAAGCTACTGGAATCTTTTAGCCCGTCCCGGGGTCTCCGGCAAGGTGATCCGTTATCCCCCTTTCTTTTCCTTTTTGTTGCGGATGCTCTATCAAGGTTGATCAATAAATCTATGGAAGAGGATAGATTGAAAGGGGTGAAAAATTGTAGAGGTGCTCCGGAAATATCCCATCTTTTATTCGCGGATGATTCACTCTTGTTTTTTCAAGCTTCTAAACAGCAGACAAATTTGGTTAAATGTTTGTTGAACACTTATACGGCGGCTACTGGCCAATTAATAAATCCTTCAAAGTGCTCCATCCTTTTTTCAAATCACTGCACGCCCACAGTTGCTAATAATGTTAAGGGTATTCTGGAGATTACACAGGAGGTCTTCGAGCCTAAGTATCTAGGCCTCCCTGTGCCGGAGGGAAGAATGCATAAGGGTAATTTTGAAACTATCCAGGAAAGATTAAGGAAGAGGTTAATCGACTGGAGTGAGCAATATATGTCATCAGGTAACAAGGAGATTTTAATTAAATCAGTTGCTCAGGCTATACCAGCTTATGTCATGAGTGTTTTCAAACTCCCGGCATCGATTTGTGATGAGTTAACCCGCATGATGCATCAGTACTGGTGTGGAGTTGAAAAGGGGAAGCGTAAAATGGCATGGCTGAGTTGGGACAAAATGCACCTACCCAAATCTATGGGAGGCATGGGCTTCAGGGATATGCGGGCTTTTAACCAAGCCCTACTCGCAAAACAAGCATGGCGCCTTCTAGATTCGCCAGACAGTTTATGTGCTAGGCTTCTAAAGGCGAAATACTTCCCGACTGGTAATTTACTGGACTCGGTGTTCTCTAACAATGGTTCTGCAGTGTGGAAAGGGATTCTATACGGTCTGGATCTCCTGAAGAAAGGGGTTATTTGGCGAGTGGGGGATGGGCGCTCATACGTACTTGGCGAGACCCTTGGATTCCAAGAGCAACCTCGTTCCGCCCTATTACTCCTAAGCGCACATCCCGGCTGAACCGTGTGTCAGAGTTCTTAGATGATAACGGTGCATGGCGGATGGATCGGTTGAGAGAGAATTTTTGGCCTATGGACATCAATTATATTGTGAAAATAAGGATGTCCCCAAGGCAGCGTTGTGATTTCATATCGTGGTTCCCAGAGAAGAATGGCCAATTCTCGGTCAGGAGTGCTTACAGACTTGCTACATATGATCATAACATAGCGTTTGCAGGGGGTGCTTCCTGTTCAGCACCAAGTGGAGCCAGATCAATTTGGAATGTTGTGTGGAAATCGTCAGTACCTCAGAAGATGAAAATCGCGTCTTGGAAGGTAGTTGCAGGCGCCTTGCCAACAGCGCAATGTAAAAAATTCAGACATATATCCACGCGCTCGACTTGTCCTTTTTGTGGTGTGGAAGAGGAGGGTTCCTTTCATGCGCTAGTTACATGCACTAACGCGCATCTGATTTGGTTGAATATGAGGACTAGGTGGCCTCTCCCTTCTGATGAAATTCTCATTGACAATTGTAAGGATTGGTTACTGCATGTGCTGGTAAACTGTACTGATGAGGTCCGGGATATGGTGATTATGGTAGTCTGGCGAATTTGGCAACTGCGGACAGATCAATCACATGGCAAGGAAGTCCCACCAACAGATGTCACGGTGGAGTTCCTCGACAGCTATTACAGGTCTATCAAACTAGCAGGCCAATTTAGCATGGAGGAAATAATCAAGGGCAAGATGACAGTGTCTGCCGATTGCTCACGTTCTATACACAAAGTGAAACCCCCGACCATGCCATGGCCAGCACCCCAGCCGGGCTACGTTGCCCTGTCTGTCGATGGGTCCTTCCTGGACTCTGATGGGTCAGCTGCTGCTGGCATGATTCTTCGCAACGATAAAGCAAGATTATCTTTTCAGCGTACCGCTATATCTTTCATTGCAACGATTCGCTGGAAGCGGAAATACACGCCCTCATGCAGGGCATAGCGTTGGCTATACAGAATACTTCACTTCCGATGGTCGTTCAATCAGATTCCGCTGAAGCACTCTCAATCATGTCTAACAGTGGCCTGGTGAAGTCAGCTTATGGGCAGTTGGTTCTTAAGATTAAAGAGTTGATGAGTAGTAGGGAGTTTTTACCTCAGAAAATTCACCATAGTCAGAATTGTGTCGCAGATCGTTTGGCCACTTACAACCGATCAGAGAGAACCACAGTTGTGTGGTTACAGTCGGCTCCACCTTGTATTGAGGATTTGTGGCCTCTTGATTGTAACACTATAACTTTGCAATAAAAACTCCCTTTACCCTGCAAAAAAAATAAAGAATAAGGCTAGTGATTGCCTTCCTAGTTTCACTAGAGTTAAAGATAGAACTGTTACATGGATCGGCTCGGGTCCCCAAAGGTCCTAGAACTGGTGCTTGATGATTGTAAGAACATTATTTATTCCTACAAAAAGAAATAAGCTTGTGTGGTAAACCAAACTCACCAGTTAAACTGGAGCAATCTCTCCTATTTTCAAGCCCCGGAAAGGTATATGTGAATGATTATTTGTCTAGACCCAAAAACTCTATATGTCACTGACATATTTGTCCAGACCCAAAAACTCTATATGTTCCCCTGAAAAAAAGCTCTATATGCGACTGACCTATTTGTCGAGACCCAAAAACTCCAGAGATGGTCCCTATTTCCCATCTTCCTTTTCTTTTTCTTCTTACAACTATGCGAGGGAATCTTCTTTAATGTGTCAAAACAT
This sequence comes from Aegilops bicornis, assembly GCA_021605145.1. Classification (NCBI taxonomy): domain Eukaryota; kingdom Viridiplantae; phylum Streptophyta; class Magnoliopsida; order Poales; family Poaceae; genus Aegilops; species Aegilops bicornis. The sequence goes on from CM038670.1 coordinate 781,637,530, forward strand.
ATGAGAACTAAATTTATGTGGCAGTATATGCTTAATAATAGTGTGGATCCGTAGCCACTAAATATTGATGTAACTGAATATAATTGTGCGCAAATGATCTTTAATCGGCTTTAGGCTTAAAAGATTTGTTATTTTGACAATATGTATATATCATTTGTACATTCTATTAGATCGTACACCACCCATCACTAAATGTATAAGGGTAATATAGTGTTTCTAGAAGAACATATACCCACTTCCGTATGGTCCTTTTCTGGGACATATGGGCGGTTTATACACGTAGAAATTTTCCCATCCGATCCACCGACGTCGTCTCGTCTATGAAGACATTTCTAGTCGTTCACAAACAAAATGTCCGGGACAGGCCTTTCAGCGTCGGCACCAGCAGTGACCGGGCCCTACAAGGTGGCCACGTCAGAACATGAGGGGGTGATATTTAGAGTACCCTGATGTGGTGGGGCGTGATCGGCTATTTAAGCCCGTTGACGCACCCCTCGCGCGGCGAGGTGGTACTAAATCTCGGGGGTCTGCGGGGCGCGCTAAGGCGATGTGCACCGGGCCGTCACTGTAAGCGCCCGAGGCATCAGCGCTGGGGCGACGCTCGCTCGGCCGGCACTGGGGCGTCGCACGGTTGGGCCCGACGCCGTCAACGTTTATTCTTTTAAAAAATTTATTTACGGTTTCATTTTTTTCCTTTTGTCTTTATTATTTATGTTATTAACTTAAAATAACAGTTTTAAGTTTCAATTTTAAATACTTTTTCATAAATTATATCTTTTTAACTTTTGACTTTATTATTTTTTGCTTGTAACTTTAATATTTAGAATTTTAGTAATATTCCTTAAGAATGTATTCTGATTTTTTTTTATTTGAACAAAGGATGAAAAAAATCTTTCCTAGCATCAGATTTTTTTTTAGGAAATCCAAACATCATATAGTAAGGTCGATGTAGAGATGTGAAACTAAGGGCATGAGCGATAGTATTTGATTGTATGAAAATGGGGCTTAATTCAGTCTTTCTGGGCCGTCAGACGTAAGCACTTCCAGCTTTATGGCCCAATGTCTCAAAGAAAAAAAGCTCTATGGGCCAACGTGTAGCTCCCTGCTGGAGCCGCGGTGACGCAGATGGAGAGTTCTGTTCTTTTGTATTAGTACCATACTGCTTAGCTTGATTAAGTCCGGCTAATTTATAAGCCGCTCCCCGGGCATGCCTAGCACCACATGACATGTGTGGTCAGCTATCTTAAGTTAAGTTATGACAATTATTTGTGGAAGAAGAAGAAGAAAAAGGAGGAGAAGAAAGAGAGAAAGAAAACAAAATAAATGCACACTGACATGGTGTGATTGCATTTTTCTCACATACTTTTTTTCGCCTTCTGTTTACTCAATTTAATAAGAGGACTGTGCTAACGACCAGTCGACTGGTGGTTTTGATTCTACCGTTTTTTTTTCTCTCGAAAACCGTATACGCCAATAGTAAATCGCTAGTGGTTTTTCTGGTTTTTTGAAACACAATATAAAAAGAAAATAAAAGTGCTAGTAAGGGGACTTGAACCCAGGTCTATTCATTTGACTTTGAGCCCAATAACCAACTAAGCCACATTCAATTGTTGTCTATTGCGTATGAACAAGGTTATTTGAACCTTTCTTTTTTTTCTGTGATATCAGCGATAATAATTTTTTTCTTGGTAACTTTGGCATGACCAGCGTGATAATTATGACTTGAGTAATATGATAACTATACTATGATAAGCCTGATAACTATAATATGAGAAGGTTAATGACTATACCATGAGAAGCATGGTAAATTTAGCATGGGTAGTGGTAACTTCACACTGGGGTATGTTTCGACAAAAAAATAGTTACCAGGAGATCAAGATTTGTTTCCAACATCTTTTTCTCCCAAAAATTATCAGGGCCGCGATGTGTGAGTTATCAAGCCATTCGCATAAAAAATAACCGGGGGTATTTCATCAACATGCCTCCCTCCATCCGGTCGCCAAATTTACCAAGACCTAGGTACATAAGTTATCAGGTCAGCAATGTGTGAGTTATCATGATATTCACATAATAGTTATCGGGGTATATTTCATCACCTCTATTCGGCAAAGTTACCAGGATCGGGCTGCATAAGTTATCAGGTCTCCGATGTATGAGTTACCATAATATTCACACCAAAGTTATCGGGGGATGTTTCATCAACACCCACCCATACGCCAAGTTATCAGGACGAGATATGTAAGTTATCAGGACCGGGGTACACAAGTTATCAGGTCTGTAATGTGTGAGTTATCATGCTATTCACACAAAAAGTTATCGGACGTATATTTCACCAACAACCCACCCCCCCCCCCCCCCCATCTGGTCGCCAAATTTACCATGACCGGCGTACATAAGTTATCAGGTCTGTGATGTGTGAGTTACCATGCTTTTCACATAAAAGTTATCGGGGTATATTTCCTCACCCTCCTTGCGAAAGTACCAGGATCAGGGTGCATAAGTTATCAGGTTTTCGATCTGTGGGTTACCATGCTATTCACATGAACGTTGCCGCTAGCGCCGCCGCCTGCTTGGCCACCACGAGGAGCTGCTGCTACACTTGGTCTCACGCCTGGTAGCTCTCCTTGGCCACCTGGCGCAGGAGGAAGGAGATTGGGCGCCGTCGGCGGAAAGAAAAGGAGGTAGGGATAAGGTGGATCGTGAGCCGCTCATTTCCTATCTGACGACGTGGGACTCGTTCGGATCTGAAGCAAACGTGCGACCAGTCAGAAATTAGCTTTCTTTACACATAAGTTATCGGAGGTATATTTTTCAACAACTCCCTCTCTTTCCCGCACAGTCAAATGTTACTGTAGTGTTTGTACATAAGTTATCCAGTCTATGATGTATATATTATCATGTTATTAAGGATAAGTTGTCGGGTCTTTATACCTAAGTTTTCAGGTCCGTGGTGTGTATGTTACCATGCTATTTAGACAAAGTTATCAAGGGTATGTTTTCAACAACTTTTTTCAGGTAAAAAACTTACCGCGGTGTATGTATATAAGTTATTAGGTCTACGGTGCATATTTACCATGTTATGTACATAGAAATTATTGGGGGTGTGTTGGCTAAAAAAATCCAGGATCAAAAAGCTACCGTGATGTTTGCATGTAAGTTATCATGTATAATTTGCCTATATTATAATGTTATTAACACAGAAGTTACGGGGGCATGTTCCATAACAACTATTTTCCGAAATAAAAGTTGTCATGGTGTCTGTAGCTAAGTTTTCAGGTCTCCAGGCTGTCTCAATACTTACATATAATTTATCACGGTATGTTTCAATAACTTTTTCTAGGTAGAAGTTAATGAGAAAAATTCACACATTATGCGCTAGAGATAATCCAAGAAAGGAACAAGAAAAACACATAATTTCGGGCGATATGTTATTAATACAAGGTCAAATACGTAGCTTTTGTAGTTTTCACAACCACATGCTTTAGTTGAGTTGGTGGAACGGGTCATTCACTTATCACCAAGTCCTCGGTTCGAGTAACTGTTCCTGCACTTTGTTTTTGTTCCCATCCAGATTACTAACAAGAAATAAATTAGGAGAGAGAAGATCTAGGCAGTAAAAAAATCACAGAAAAATCGGGCAACTAGCGAAAGAGAGAGGAAGATATCGGCGGTTAAAAAAATTAGGAAACTAGCGATCCAAGGAAATCGTTCGTGCCTATCGCTAACTGCCAGTCGGCAGAAAAATAGGTTTTCCGATTTAATAAAAGAAATTCTATCTTCGTCTGGCATGGAAGCACTTGACCGTGACAAAGTTCTTCCCATGCCGAGAACTGGATTCAGCTCTAAAATACTGTGTTTGCGTGACAGTTCACTTTTGGTGCGTTCACTTTGCATTTATTTCCAAAACATGGAGGCTGAGATTTGATAGGAGATACGGAAGTGACATAGACATACATAACATTCATCTTACAGTTTTTTTTCGAGGGTACGTTTAAGCTACACGTCATATTGTAGAAGGGAAGACAAGACGCCAGATACAATATGATGAACGGCTACAACGCCCTCTCTAAGAGGAAGAAGACAAAAACTAAAAACCAAAAAACGACTGTTGGCTACATCTCAACCCATATATGAGGTCCACAACACAGATAAGTCATGTCATCCTCCAGTTAGTCCCTTCTCATTGGACCTTGTGGAGTACATACCTAGGGGATACGCCATTGTACACCATGTGGTTCCTGTATCTAAAGGTCCATTGAACAAGCAAGATCGCCGTCTGAATGTCACTGGTGAGCTGCCTACAGTTTCTTTGCTCACCCACCAATCCATCAGGTTACTGTCCATTGTAGGGATCCACTCATGCTTTCACCAATGCTCGAGGATGACCGTTCACACCTCTCTCGCAAGGACACACCCAAGAAGAATGTGTTATGAACTCTCTGGTTGTTGGTCGTGGAAGGTGTAAGCCGCCGGGTGCTACATTCCATCTTGCTCCAACCTATCGCCCGTCCAACATCTATCTTGAGCCGCCAACCATCCGAACACCTTGCGGCGCCCTTGACCTCCTTATCATGCAAGTACTAGGCCACATAGTACGTATGTCCCCGCAAAGAATGCATGCTAGGCCGGCCTAACGGAGAATCTCTTCCTCCTTATCCCACGCCCAAATCAGGTAGTCCTCCACCTCCTCATCAAACTGAACATCCACAAGCTTATCTCCAAGTATGAAGAACACTTTGACCGACATCTGGATTGGCGTCTTCCGGCAATCGCACCCCTTCGAGGACATCATACATTGTCCTAGATTTTGATTGTGCGCTTATGGATGCAAGGATGGAAATGTGGTGTGAAGTCACGAATGCGGCTATCCAGCCACCACCGATCCTCCCAAAATAAGGTCTTCACGGTGGCCATCTACATCAATTTGACGGCCACCATGATTGTCCGTGAGTAGTTTTCTTTGGACTACGGATCTATAGCGGTAGGTAGATGGTTCTCGCTCCCTTGCTTCTCAGTACAAAGATCACATGAGCTGACCTACCTGCTTTTGATCCATCAGATGTAATCTTCTGTTGTGTTTGTTGGGATATGTTGAATTGTCACTTTATGATCATATTTATTCATTAATCTTTTTTAGTTCCATTTAGTTTCGTTGCTACATAAATCTTATTCGTATATTGCCTTGTTGACGCCGGGAGGTTGACATTGCAGCGGAAGAACGATGACGATGTGTCGTGGCCGCCGTTCGAAGCAACCAAGGATGTGCTTGGTCGCAGTTGTCGCATGGCCAACGCCGGAGCTTTGGCGGACGCTCGTCGAGGCTATGATCCGCAGAGGAGCGACGACGACCATGACGGGTGGCTGAGGGCCGACAACCAATCAGAATCGGGTGGCGGGGGGGGGGGGGGGGTGCTGCGTCGGATCTCGATTCAACAATGCGGCCGGGCTTTGACACGTGTCTGAAGCGGCAGAGCCGCAAGATGGATGCGGGCCGATGGCAGTTTCGTCGTCGGGCAAAATTAGAGCAACGATAGTCAGAGGCAGAGGTGGCACGACTAGGGGGGGATATCCAGGCGACAGTTGGGCATCCACGTGCGGCTGTTTTTTTGGTTTGAGCAGCAGCCCGCGTGCCACAAATACGTAGCCAGCCCTGCTAATTTATTGGTTGTTCAAAAAAACTTTTGGCATAGATTTGCAGCAAGGCCCCTTTCGGGTTGTTGAAGAGTGCTTTTTTATCTTCAATCAAAGCCTAAAAACAGTTAGACCCTAACATAGGTTTGCCATTGAAGATGGCCTTAGAGTATCTACAGCCGGATTTAGCAAAACCGACCCCTCAAACGCTCGCGGACGCGCCCGGGCGCGTTCGTGGACAGTGACCTATCACGTCTCAAAAAACACATTTCACATCTGGATACCTCAAATTAGAAACCTCAAATCCATATTATTACATGCAACACAAAGATTTTTGAGCGGAGCTTCGTCCAGTTCCGCTCCCCGCTCACCCGGCTCCGCCCTGGCCAAGTCTGGCGGCCGGCTGCGCCCCTCAGAGTGTTGGTCCGATCCTCGTCAAGGTAGAGTAGGGCACGGGACACGAGCCGGCTCACGGGACTCAAGGCGTCGCCGTCTCCCATGCCCTAATCTTCCTCATTGGAGCCCGGACCCTGAATGGTGCCGGTGGACGTCAGATCGATGATGGATCCGTCCTGGGACGAACCACTGACGTCCACCATGATGCGGTTGTGGCGCTCGGACTGATGCGCCATACGGGTCGCCGGAGAATGCGACTCCGCCTCGTCGACGTCCACCACCACGAGGGCTGTCGCCGCCTCCCGCGCCCAGCCTGCCGTGCCATGTTCTCGTCGGACGAGGCCCATGGTGTGCTCTGATGCTCAGCGCGCAAAAAGAGGGGTTGCGTGTCCGCCACCATGTTCGGACGCCAGACACACCGCACCGCATTCGACGAGGCAACTATGACTGGCCTAGCGCCGGATCCATGTATCATTTGGGCGAACGTGATGGATTCCCGAGGATGGAGTCCGAGTGCTGCTGTGCACGGGCGTCCTCCCGGGCGGGGCGGAGCGAAAGGCGGACGACCATCTCCTCCTCGGGGCCGCGTGGGATGAGCTCGGGGTCAACAGATCTGGAGGTGAAGGACTCGGATCCGCTGCCCGCCATGCCGAAAACGACCGAAAGTCGCCGGAGACGAATTTGGATTGGACATGAGAAATGTCGGTCAGTCCAGACGTTTAATGCCCGTTTGAGGCGTTTGTCTGAATCAAAAAATCATGAACGGCCGATGAGTGACGGGGGTAGTTGGTACCTGGCTGTAGATGCTCTGCTAGAGGAACACATAACAGTGAAAACGGTGGTCAAGCCGTTCTGTTGGAACCCAACCGAGTAGGTGAAAGGAGTCTGCCTGCCGCGCTCTGCTCCCCAATCCCCCAATCCCCACCCAAAACCCTCGCTTCCGTCGTCCATGGCGTCGCTGATGGACGACGTCACCGCCAAGATATTCCTCCGCCTCCCGCCGGACGAGCCAGAGCACCTCTTCCGCGCTGCCCTCGTCTGCAAGCCCTGGCTCCGCGTCCTCCGCGACCGCTCCTTCCGCCGCCGCTACAGCGTCTTCTACCGGGCGCCGCCCCTGCTGGGCCTCCTCCACAGGCTCCAGGTCTTCGAAGGAGACCCCGCCGCCCGCCTCGCCCCCACCACAGCCGCGCCCCTCTCCCCTTACCCCGACCTCTGCCGCACGCGCCCCCTCGACTGCCGCCACGGCCGCGTCCTCCTCCACGTGGGGGTCGGGTCCTGGCATTTCATCGTCTGGGATCCCGTCACGGGCGAGCAGCACCGCTTCCCGGAGCCCGGCATCCCGAAGCTCATCTACTCCGCCGCCGTCTTCTGCGCCGTGCCCGGCTGCGACCACCTTGACTGCCACGGCGGCCCCTTCCGGGTTGTCTTTCTGGTCACAGAAGACTGCACAGATCTAGTCAAGGCCGCCGCGTACTCATCGGAGACAGGTGCGTGGAGCACGCCAGTGACAATGGACGCTGGCTGTGATGTCCAGCATAGGCGAGATGCCCTTGCCGCTGGATTCTACTACACGCCCTATGTCCAGCCTAGGCGGGGCGCCGTTATTGGAGATGAAGCCTACTTCACCCTTCGCTACGGTAACCCAGTGGTCAAGTATAACTCGAGCAAGAATCACATATCCCTGATTGATCCGCCAACAAAGTGTGTGTACAACGTTGGTGTCAAAAAAAAGTCTGTCGACAAGGTCGCCCTCATGGTGATGGAGGACAGTTCACTGGGGTTTGCCTGCGTTGAAGGTTCCAGCCTTCACCTGTGGTCAAGAAAGGTGAATGCAGAAGGAGATGCAGAATGGGTACAGCGCAGGGCCATCCAGCTGGAGAGTGTTATACCTGTTGCCAATTCTGATGACCAACCATTTGTGGTTGGATGTGCAGAGGGTGTGGGTGTCATATTCGTTAGCACCGGTGTTGGCTTATTCACAATCAAGCTAGATTCTGGGCTGGTTAAGAAGGTTGCTGAGTCTGGGGTCTACTTCAGCGTCCTACCCTACATGAGCTTCTATACTCCAGGTATGGTACTAGCCCTTCTTGTCGATTATCCTGCGATTTCTTTACAGCATCTATAATTTTGCTTGTAATGTAAGTACTGTTTGAGGCAAGCTCTGTATGTGCTACTTAAAATTGATTATATGACGTTGGAAAACAGAGGATGTTCGCTATGAGATTTAACTTGTTAAGGAGCACAACCAAGCACTAGTGAAATTGCAAAATATGCTGACAAATCTGTTGATGTAGTATTACCCTGTTACCTTGCTTCAGATTTTTTTTTTAAACAGTTTGTTATTTTCTGGCATAGCTGAAGTTCACACCTCAACTTAGTCTTGTAACACTTGTAATGAGTACAAGCACTTAGTTCTTCAATGTAGGATGCTAGTTGGACAGTTACTTCTGAGTTTTTGTGCATGGTATCTTTTCTGATCGTGGCACATTGTTACCGTGGAAGTCACTACAATCAATTGGGGCTGTCTCGTTGAATCCACCCTGATCGTACTGTCAAAATATTGTACTTCAGTTTATTATGTCAGGCATATTAGAGTACTGCTTGGTCTATGCTCGATTCAGTTACTTAGAACTAAAGTAATGTTTACTCTATGTTGTTTCTCTTTCCTGAAATTTAATATAACTCTATTACAGTATTATTGTTGCCTCCAAAAGTGCTATCAAGTATCAGCACCAAACCTTTTGGACATACAATTGGAGATATTAGGATCCGAGTCCTAATTTCTGTTTATTTATTTATTTTGGAGTTATGTCTGGTTGTTCTTCTTCTGCTATTGTATAGATCAGCCCATGGGAAGCCCAATTGCATCACTAGCCCTTAATTTCTACTTTTCTCTAGAGCCATTGAGTGGTCAAATACTTTTCTTTTCTTGAATGCTTAGAAGAACTGCACATATTGTACTAGAGAAGGAATAAGAATGTCCATACGATGGGAAGGGGAAGGAAATAGAGAACAAAAAAACACTACTCCAATCCTGTCATGACAGGGCACACCGAGATAAAAAAAAACAACTGACTACAAAAACGTGAAGCTTGATGTAATCGATGAAGAGTGAAGTGGCCATAGCTGTTTGCTAAATACTACAACGTCAACAAAGTCAAACTGTATTTATTACTCCCTCTGTCCCAAAGTAAGTGTCGTGGCTTTAGTTAAATTTGTTGAACTTATTTTTGGACGGAAAGAGTAGTTGTTATCTTCACATGTAGAGATGGCCACAGACCATTTGTGTTTGCTAGTGCAAACTGAATACATGTCCATCGGAAACTGACCTTAATTTGAATTCCGTGATTTCAATTGTTATTATGGACCGCATTGGTAAAAAATACAAATATGCATGCAAACTTTTAAATCTCATATGATGTTCTTACTTTGTTTCAGATAATCTTTTCAGAACTATTCTATTGTTATTCTGGTATATCTGAAGCTCACATCTGGAGATCATTTTCTATTATTTTGTGAAGTGTTTTTTGATCTCACATTATGATGTACTTGCATATAGCAAATCAAGCTGTAAATGCTGGGTTGGAATGTTGGTTTTGATTTTTGTGCATAATAACTTTTCAGATCGTGGTAGATTTTCATCCCTGGTGGAGATCACTGATGTCTGATATGCGCCGCTCAAGAGCAAGAGTGCAAGACCTTGCGAAATGGATGAAGCCATTATCATAGATGTACTGCTAGTGGCTTCTTGCAGAGCTACCGCTATCAAATCCTTTTTATTTTCTATTGAGTAGGCAAAGCACGACTGTTGCAAGTAATTACGACCAAAACCAAGGATGCATAATTTGAGTTATCTGGGCCATTCGGTTTGTCTGAAGTTCATCCAAATGTACTAATTCGGATTCCAAAGCGACAAAAGTGGAACAAAGACCACATATGCTGCCATATGAAGCTGCTTCTTTTTTTTAATGGTATTTTTGAATTCTGGATGTTTACTTAGTGTTTTGGATAAGAATTGGAAGGTGATCTGGTTACTGAATAGTTGATCTGGTTGATTGAACATGAATCGACAGCCATGGTAAAACGGAGATCAAAGTTGACCTGGATGTCATGTCATGTGTTTTCTGCTTTATTATTTCTGAGATAAGATGAATTGCTCCCTTTTCTTCTGTCATAGAAAGAAAAGCTGGGAGTACATTTTAGCGTGTTGTGGAGTGGATGTGGATCCCGTTCAGTTTTGTTCTCCTGCATTCCCAAATAGGAACTGCGTGGAGTCCGCCCCAACAAGGTTGTGTTAAGCTAAATACGGACGGTTCTTACTCATTTGATGGTGGTGCAGGTGCCGGGATGATCTTACGTGATGGTGCAGCAGAGCCTTGTTCTCGTGCAGAGATGCCCTACCGAAAGGGGTTCTCCAGCGACTAGACTACTTTAGACCCAGGTTTTTTTGGCAATGCGATAACGAATCCAAAAAATATCGACTGGCTAGATGAAGCGTATTATGCAGACCTAAAAGTCAAGGGGGGCGGGAATCCAAGACCTTGAGATTAAAAACATTGCTCTTCTCAACAAGTGGGTTTACAAACTACTCACTGAGAATGGAGTATGACAGGAAATCATTCGCAACAAGTATGTGGAATCCAATGCAATTTCTCAAGTTCATTGGAAACCTGGGGATTCGCATTTCTAGAGTGATGTGATGAAGGCCAAGGAATTCTTTTTCCAATTTGGGACCTTCTCAGTTAGGGGTGGTTCTCTGGTTCGATTCTGGAAAGATATCTGGCTAGGGAATAATCCACTAATGGTGCAATATTCGAGCTTGTACATGATTGTTAGACATAAATTCGTCACAATCAAACGAGTTTTAGGACAAGAAAACCCTGATATTTCTTTCCGTAGGGACCCTTTTGGCCCTCGCCTGGCAGCATGGAATGAATTACTCACTCGCCTGGAGGACATTCAACTGTCAGGTGAGCCGGACATTTTTCGATGAAACTTGCATCAGAATGGCAAATTTTCAGTCAAATTCATGTATGATGCAATGGTTCATTGTGATGTTCCAGTTGATAATAGGAAATTGTGGAAGCTCAAAATCCCTTTAAGAATGAAGATTTTCCTCTGGTTTCTTAACAGAGGAGTCATCCGAACTAGAGATAATCTGGCACGAGAAAAGGCATGGTTCCAAGACATGTGTCTTTTGCCAATATGACGAGTCTATTAAACACTTATTTTTTGAGTGCAAGTTCGCTCGGGCAGTTTGAGCCATAGTTCAAGTAGCTTCGAATCTATACCCACCACGTAGTGCACGGAACATGTTCGGAAACTGGTTGTGGGATATTGATAAACAATTTTTTGCATATATTCTTATGGGAGCGGCGGCCTTATGCTGGGCATTGTGGCTTAAGGAATGATGTGACTTTTAATAACAAATGTGTCTCATCTCCTATGTAGGTTATTCATGTGTGTACATGATGGCTCCGTACTTGGTCTATCCTGCAGAGGCCGGAGGACAGGGACCTTTTTATGATGGCGTCTACAAGGCTGGAGCGTACGACCAGGGAGGTTTTCTATCCCCATGGATGGCGGTGTGACCTACGGATAGGATCTGCCACTCCTTAGGCTGGACATGTTTTTTTAATTGGCACTGTATCGAATTATTTTTTGCTTTTAGGATACTCTGGACTTTTTTGGCTCTGTGCATCTAGCTATGCAGAGGTGTGGCTTTCTTTCGATGCGATTGTATCACCTCGATATATCTATTCAATGAAATGTTCTTTATCGAAAAAAACTGTATGGAAGGACTGTCTTTCACAAATTAACGTTCTGATTGTCCAATCGAAGTCGAGATGGACTCGAGTACAGCGGTGGCTATGATTTATTGTGGCGAAGTGGACCGGTCGGTTTATGCTTCACTGGTTGGCGAAATTAAGTTACTATTGAGTCTTAGGCAATCTTGTATTACTCTTGTCCCTCATTGTCAAAATAAAGAGAGTGATAGGCTAGCTAGTTTTGCTAGAGTTTTTCCCGGGCTCGGAATCTGCCTGTTTCATGGCGTCTGTGCCTGTCTGCATACCACAATACTAGATGCTACAGGCAGGAGAATTAAAAAAAAAGAAAAGATGCTACAGGCAGGAAATTTGTTAGTACCATACCGCTTAGCTTTTGTTAGTACCATTTTTTTTGAGGGTTTTTTGTTAGTACCATTACTCACCGGTGCAGAGTATACGGAGCTATGGGCCTACGGCCCAACCGTGGAGCCGCAGATGCAGCATTGTGTTTAGCTTCTGTTAGTACCATACCGCTTAGCCGGGTCAAGTAGGATTGGTTTATAAGTCGCTCCCCGGGCAGTGTTAGCACCACACGGCAGGTGTGGTCAGCCCTTCATATTGATGAGTATTTGAGCATTTGTGGAAGAAGAAGAAGAAGAAAAATGGCAGGAAAGAGACGAATAATCGTTTGAACGGTCGCACGCAGGCTGGCTTGGCATGCTTGCTCCCAGCCAAACACACACCGACATCGTGTGATCGCAAATTTTTTACACCATAAATTTAATCATTCTTCTTTTGATCATGGGATTTTGATTTTTTTTCTTGGGTAGAAATGAAGCTGCAGTGCATGTTAATGATCCATGTTCCACTTGCAACTCTACTCATCCCTGACGTTGGGCCGGTCGCATCCCAGCCGTATGATGCGAGCTGTGCGGCCGTCCGATTTCGCCCCAACGTCCAGCATACCTTGCGTCCTTCCCATTTCTCGCCGCCACGACGCCGCTCCTCACCGGTGGCAGCACCGCGCCTCCTCGACGGCATTAGTCGTTGCACCTCACAGCCGGTCCCAGCACCAAAAACGACTCGTCGCCATTGTCCGCCCAGACCACCGTGTTCGCCTGCAAAAAAATCCCAGCCAAAAAACAAAAAACTCCATTGATTTGCCAGTAGCAGCAAAAACACATGCAGGTTCCAGCAGAAAACAACCCTGCTTCCAACAAAAACACGTCGTTGCCGCCGGTGATAGCAAGAAAACGAGCACGCCGGTGTTGCCCACCCTCTGGTTGCAACAGTAATGCGATGATGGCGGCGCTCGCCAGCGGAGCTGTTGGTAGCAAAAAAAAAATTACACTGGTTCCCGCAAAAAAAGATACTGGTTTCGGCAAAAAATGACGCAATCCAGCAAACCCCCAAAAATGGTAGTAGCAAAAAGGCTGCGGGTTCCAGCAAAAACACAAGCCGGTAATAGCAAAAATAAAAATGCGATGGTTTCCAGCAAAAACAGACATCAGATGTAGCAAAATTCCTCGCCGCTTTCAACATACACCGCAGCTGGTTGCAGGCAAAACGCGCCCCCTTATTACAGCAAAAAAATCTACAAGGCCGTGGTTCCAGCTTTTTCCCTGGCTGGATCCAGCAAATTTCGCCATGGTTCCAACAAGCCGCTGCTCAACTTGTGGATTGCAGCATGGCATGAGAGTTCTTTCACAGGGCGCAGCTGAAGTGTGCTTTGTGGTGGTTTCGCGGCAGCGCGGAGGAAGGGAGAGAAGAAACACGGCATGGGGAGGGGCACGGCGGAAGGTTGGGGATGGAGTGCGTGCGGTAGGGAAAGAGATAAGGGGCAGTCTTCGTGGGTCCACCAAATGCACGCGTCTCGCGCGGGGGACGGCTTAGGTGGGCGCACGGTCCAGCGCGGGGGACGGCTTGGGTGGGCGCACGGTCCAGCGTGGCATGCGTCCGGCGGAAAATTCATACGGCGTGCCGTTCTCAAACGATTTCCAAAGCTTAACCTGTGATATAGCATTTGCCTCACAAACTTACAAGGATGTCGCGATTTAAACACATACCCTCTCAAAGGAAAAGGATAAACGAAGGCCACATCCAGTCCAGTGTTAAGAGGCAAAGTTAGAAATGCCGCAACTGTCTCCTCTTGCACACACTCTCACCCTGATAAGCTGAAACGAGATTAAGCCATGCATGGAGATGGAGGACGGGGCACTCAAACTTAAAAGCATTTCATTTTCGTCCCAAGATATCACAAGATGGTCACCAGTCCGGCTCGGTCCGGGGGTGTCATCCGATATTGGTTGTGCGCGAGGGGCCAGCTCCGCCGTTGGCCGTGGGGTTGCTTGGCATGGGGAGGTGTGTGCCGGTGTTGGTTAGCATTGCCACAACGTCAGGCATGGCAGGCCTCTGCTCTGGCAAATGCTGCACGCAGAGAAGCCCAATATGGATGCACCTGGCTAGCACTGAAAAGGCCTCTTCAGGTTCACCCACTTGCGGATCAAGAAGCTCCCCTATCTCACATTGCTTCCACGATTCCCAGACCTGCAAAAGAAAGTAAAATGCACCATCATACAGGGCAGCCCTCATTTTACGATATGGCCATGTTCGGAACGTGTGTTGGCGCCCATTTCAGTGGGAAGAAATTACAAGACGCCTACTTACTTGAGGAAGGAACGTTGGCTCGTCTTTTCTTCTTTTGCCTCTAACTATCTCCAGCAAGACGACTCCGAAGCTGTATACATCGCACTTGTCTGTCAGGGTCCCTTGCTCTGCATATTCTGGAGCCACGTATCCCCTTCATTTAGCAAAATATAAAGAAATTGAATTAATTGAGGTCTCTCCTGGACACGGTGAAACAGGAAAAGAGATATTCGTTGCCGTTCCTAACTAGCCAGACTTGAATTTTGAACAACTAATATATGAGGATCTGAGATTTCAAACGTACGCTGTCTGCACCAATGTCAGATCTGTCGGGTCGACAATTAACAGCTTAGCATTGCCAAAGTCCGCTATCTTAGGTTTCCATGTGTCATCCAGGAGTATATTGCCAGGTTTTAGATCCCTGTGAGTGACTCCCTTGCCATGAAGCCACTCAACACCCATGGCGATCCCACGAATTATTCCCACTCTTTGCGCCCAATTCAGCAACGAACGGAGGCTGCTATCTTGTCCTGCAGTTGCAAATATGTGTGTGAGGCAGAAAAACAGATACGGATAGCAAGTTGTGTCTTGCGCATTTCTACATGTTATGGTAATTAGATGACATGCAATGCAGTGATTACCAAATATGTAGATATTCAAACTCCTGTTCTTCATGTACTCGTAGACAAGTATCCACTCATCTCTTTCCTGGCAATAAAAAAGGAGCTTAACAAGATTGGCATGTGTGAACCTTGATATAACTTCTATTTCCCTTGCAAAATCCTCCTTGATTTTATCGGTAAGAATATCTTGTTTGAGCCTCTTTACAGCAACCATTCCATAACCATCTAGCTCCCCCTGGTGATTGTACAACGAAGTGTTGTGATGTAGATTCCACATATATACTGAAGGGGTGCAGTTGGGATGTCAGAACTCAAACTATTTTTGTGAAGTGTAGTCAATGTGTGATGAGTTGTCAGTTCATACTATGTACAAGAAATAATTAACACCTTGTAGATGACACTAAATCCGCCTTCGCCAATGATATTTGCTTCGTTGAAATTTCCGGTAGCCTCTTCTACAGCAGGAAGACCAATTGCAGGGAAGGACGTCATGAGCGAAGCAAGATTCGGAGGACGAGTATCAGAAGCGACAGCGTCTACATCCCCTGGAACATTGTGTGCTGCAAAACAGTTTGTCCTGTCAGGTTGTTTCTATCCTTCTTCGCAATGCTACAAGAAAGGAATAGGAACGCAACCAATATGTCTACAGTTGAGGTCTTACCTAATATTCTTTCTCCGTTCCATCGTCTCCTCCAGGGGGAAAACCAGAAAGCAAGCAGAGCCAGAATAACAACCAGGGCTACTGTAACACCGATAACAATCCCAGTAGGAAACGACTTGCGCGGCGGCACTTCACCTGTGACAGTTCTACATTATATTGATTCCGCGAAAATGTGTTCATTATATTGCACATGTAGGTAAGAACGAGTCCAGCAAACGGCAAGACCAGAGAGGAGGGGAAACCAGATTATGCACATTATTGGTACAGGTATGTGTCATTTCAGTTTGTGCAACAACCTAGCTAGTGTGGTATGGGAGGGAGTATGGGACACGATACGAAACTTTGAACCTTGAATTGCATACCAGGACAGGGGGAGTACCATTTATGGCATATTTACTACTCCTTTTAACTGCTTCTGAAAAACTACTCCTTTTACTTATTACAAAAATTGCCACCCCAAAATGGTAGCTATGCGTTCACCAGTCCTGCTCGTAGGAAGAAGGAAGATGTCGTGACAAGCTATAAATGGATGAGTCCATGTAATGGGAGTTTGAGTGATTTCTGTTCTAGGTATTTTTGTTTCTGTGATTTCTGATCTATCCATCCATTATGAAGAAAAATCTTTCTTGGGGATTCCTGGCATTCTACAACTCTTTTCCAGACTAATTAGTGAATCCTGCTAAACAAATACAGGAAAGCCTAATCAATAGCCAATGACCTTGCCTCCTTTGCCCCTTTTGTAGGTAAGCAATCCTCCTCCTTCTCAGGTTCCCGTCTCCTACATGGGACATATATCTATCAGCCTCCTGATCTTGCCCTTCTCTGTTCTCTCCCTCCCTCTCAATTCCCCATAAATTTCTCAATGATATGTGTTGCTGCAGTTGATGTACATACGTTCAACTCATATTCTTACAAGAAGGTTTGATTTACCTTTTATTTGCGGGGCAAGTACCATAACATCTCAGACTGTAGTGGCTTGACAACTGAAACCCCCAATCCATCTAATGTTTCTTTGTGCAGATGTCCATGTTTTAATCTATGTCGGCAGGTTCTTTGATGAAAATGGTGATTGAAGATAAATCAAGGTAATCTTTATTCTCCACTGCCAATATGTATTTTGAAACTTTGATGCAGTCATTGATAACAAGATCATTAGTTCATAAAGCAGGCCATTATTTGCATTTTGGGGGGAAAAAACCTACTCCCTCTGTAAATTAATATAAGAGCGTTTAGATCACTAAAATAGTGATCTAAACACTCTTATATTAGTTTACGGAGGGAGTATTCCATAAGTTTATGGTCCATATTTAACTTAAGAATACCCAATTACGTTTCATAAGAATTTTATCCTCTGTCTCTTCTTGATAAGTATGATATATTGCTATCATCATAATCTTTGGCATTATATAGATTGGACTACCAGTTCTGCGCAGTTCCCCATTCGTACAATAGCTGATTTTGTTGAGAACAGCTTTGTTTTATAGTACTTGAATTGCTATCTGCCCTATGTGCAGATTCTTTTTGAGTATCTATTGACAAGTTGTATGATAAAAAGTAAAGTAGGCCAGCGATCTTACTTAACTATATACTATTGTCACCTGCCATTATTTTCCTAAGTCTGATGCATACATCCAAGAAGCGTGCGATTTCAAAAGTGTTTCCCCAGTGCTAAATATATTGATGCACAGGTATCTTATCTCCAGTCTTATTCCTGCTTATATCTTATTTACAGTAACATCATGTACTAAGTCGTCTCTCTTTTGTATCAGCTACCCTGCGTCTCCTTCACAGTAACATTATAGGTGAAGCTCCGCGAACAAAGATTGAAGCATGTGGTTTTTTCTGCGATCTGGAACATGTCACTCCAACACTTCTATGCTTTTCAGAGATTATGTTCGAGTCAGTTTTTTCAGTCAGTGGTAGTGATGCTGAAGTGGTGGCCGTTTCACCTAATCGGCTTGGAAGTTTACTCTCCATAGAAAATACCCGGCCCTTTAGCCTTGGGGGTGGGTAGGACAAAGCAGATGGTGGACGGGTGGGGCAGAACAGGACACAGAAAAAGCAAAATCGATTGAGACCAGGGAACCTAACTCAATAACAAGCAACACATATGTCATTGCGCCATTGGGTGACTGGTGATAAGACAGTCCCTATTCTTTTTTATTGTTCCGGTTGTTTGTTGTATATGTACTTGTATCCTAAGATCTGGACCAATATCTCCCCTCGCAACAAATTATGCGTATTAAATTGATTTGTATGTGTGGAATTTGACTATCCCATTCAGTTTTTTAAAATTTGACATCCTGTTTTGTTTCGGATCTGCATCTATCTTTGTACAATATATAAAGTTCGCTTAATCTGATTTCATTGTCATACATCAATGATAACAATTTCCTATAGATGTATGTGAGTGATAACCTAACTAATAGGCCATTGCCTGTTACAATGATCAGGATTACTACAACTCAGCCTGAAAGCATTTAAACTATCGTCTTCAATTGCTATCTTAACTGATCTATGAGCTTCAAAGTTGTGGTCCCTGGTGATATGGAATACTTGAACAAAGTAAGATTTGTAATGGCACAAAAATCTACTAGAAGGCGTCTCCCGGTGTCCAGGAGCAGCTGTAGCCATGGCAAGGGGTAGATTATGTATGGGGATAGCGGCTTCCTGAAGATGTATGCTTGACGTAATGATGGCAGCAAGTTTTAGTCCCTATGCTTCCCGCCCATGATGTCTGTTGTAAGTGTGCTTGCATTGCCAAGGAGTGCTTGCATGGCCAAAGAGTTCTGGTCCACGAATTTCATTACTGTCCATAAACCATAAGTCTAATTATTGTTGCAACTTTGTGATGATACTTGGAAGAATGAATGCCTTACTATAATTTTTCTCTGGTTGACAAGCTTTCTGTAATTTGCGAGATTGAAACAATATAGAGCTATCATTTTGCAAATGTAGTTTGCCTGAGCTCACAAGCATCCCACTTCAGCAGTAAAATTCATTTCCTTCTCATATCTTATTTGTCCTTTAGGAATACACTTCAACCGTTAGAACTTGATATACTAATTTCCCGCAGCAACGCGCAGGGTGTTATCTAGTATGATTAACACTGAACCTGTAGTTTTTCTCATTTCCTCTACGAAATGAAGCGTTTCAAGGGACGATTGTTTATATAAAAAAGAGACTAGAAGGGACTAGCCCCTAAGGAAATTTATTGAGAAAAATAACTAGTCACACGCCCTGCAAGCCTGGGACTATCCCCTATGATTACTACAACTCGCACGCCACTAGCCAACTGGTCAACGCCCAGTTCTTTAGGTCTGTTGTCCATGAAAAAACCATCATGCAAGTTCAAAATTACCACCTATCCATGATTAACATCTTTAGAATTGACCGCCTTAGTTGCTACAGTACGCACCAAATTAAATATTTAGTTAAATGTTGACAATCTAGCTACGAGTTGGAGTTCTATATGATATTTAGTTAAAATTAATATTTCCAGTATCAAAGCTAGATGGGTGGAGATCAGATGTGGGAAAGGAGGGCATCCATGTTGTACTTCTCAAGAGCACCCCTAAGTTAGCAGCACCAGAAATCTTATTTGAAAGAGAGTGAATTTTCTAAACCCTGAACTGAAAGGTAAACGAAACAACTTCTTTTTAGCAACCTAGCAGAATCACCCCCCTTTTGAGGAGGTGAATTGCAGCGGTTGTTTTTTTTAAAGAGGAATAAAACCAAATAAACTGCATTACTAATTGTCTCAAAGGTAAAAAGAATATCCTTGCAAAAAAAAAGTGTAGTAGTACCTAATTCTGACTTGGCTGATCTCAGAAACAGGCTTTGCCCCCCATCTACAAGCCGGAGGTCCATGAGGTCCTCTCTCCAGATGATGCAGCCTGTTCCAGTGCCTCCTCCTTTGAGATCCAATGGAGCATACGCCAGACAAGAACAGTTGGCCAGGCACCTCGTCCTGCACTCCTCCACCGTGATGCTAGCATCCACTGATGCGTTGTGCGTATCAGGAAGCTTCACTCCCTGCATCACAACAAAACCATCCGTGGTGGATATTCCATTACCACAGTCCAATGTCACATTTCGGCGGCAACCGTTGGAGTTGTCCCTCATCTTCCACTGCATGGGAGATGCTGGGCTGAACCCCCTGACGCAGCTGCAGAACGATGTCGACGGTGCACTGGCGTTGCACAGTCCAAATGCCCCACACCTGCCGTACTGGTCGCAGATATCCCTCGGCCCTTGGAAGAAGATCTTCCATGCCCGACTGCTCGTGTCCCATACCAGACGTCGGAATAGTCCGTCGTCAGTCAGAACTAGACGTGAGAAGGGCGTTCCAGCCTTGGCGACATAGCCGTAGGTTATCTCGCTTGGGCTGCTCGTCAATCGGTAGATGAACATGTCAGAATACGTGCCCATCTCCGTGACACCACTGAACCATAGGCCGTTCCACGGTCCCGTGCGGTAAATCCTTTTGCCACCATCCAACATCACATTTTGTGGTACGCCCTCCGTGTCAGTGATGTAGCGGAAATTCCCTGTGGCAGGGTCGTCAGCTGAACGCCATGACGTGAGGTACCACTCTTCCCCGGTCCATAGGTTCTTGCCAATCTTCATGCCAGGCAGCAATGTGTTTGACGGGTGGTCAAACGACTGCCACGTGATGGCACCGCTGGCGTTCCCATCTCTTGATACTAGGTTGCCAGACTCGAGCAGCTGCACCGTAGTTGAGGCAGTGCCTGTCGTGTTTGAAGACCACACGACCTGGCCGGAGCTATCAATTAAGAGAAGGCTTCCCGTGTCACTGATCACCAGCGCCACGCGAGCGTCAGTGAGAGGATGGTCTCTGTTAGCTACCCAACAGATGGCGTCCTCATCCACGGAGAACCAAATCCCAAGGTATCGCTTGCCTAGCACCCCAGGAGGGAAGAAACCCAGGGTGAATGACCCACCAGCTGAGACAAGGGTCTCACCGTCGGTTATGTTGCGGCCCTTGTCGAGGATGTCAGATCCAGGATTCGCGGCAGAGGCTGTGGAAACAAGGAGGAACGGAACGACGATAAGCAGGAGGCTCTGGAGGTGTGGCTGATTCTTCGACCACATGATGGCTGGAGTTTCTTGTCCCAAGATCTGGGGAAAAAGACTACTCGAACAAGGTACCTAGGCTAACCGCCGGTCTACATATACCCGGCCTTATACATTTTTCATGTGTTTGGATGTGGCTGGCCTAATTTGGTGCTTGAATCATCCGAAGGGGCAGTGGCAGAATTATGCACTTGTAGAAGATAAACATTATCCAGTGGCTGGTCTTGGGTAGGAAGTAAGGACGGCGCCTTGTCACGGCAATTTTTAATCCTTGATTGACATCAACCGCGTCTACATTGAATGGTTCTTGCAAGGCTGCTGGAAGAAACTTCAAGGAACTTGTTCACCAACCGATTGGTTCACCATATAAAATTTGATTAAGAAATAAGAATTAACAACTCCCCTTTTTGATTAAAAAAAGCCAACTCCAGCGAGAAACTTGCCGGGCAAGAAATTTTTGAGCGCCAGCATTGACAGATTCTTCAGTACATTCGTACCAAGCATGTCGACAAGACGAGGTGTCAAGGTGAACGACACGATGCGAGGTACCGCTCGCTTCATGCCAGGAGACATGGTGTTCTGTTTGATCAACAGATCACTGAACAACTGCAACAACTGATTCCGTTTGCTGCATTTTGTATGGCCCTTCAGATAAAAATATCGGCACACCAACTACAAGCAAAGTCAGAGGTTTGAATATGTCCAAATCTGGTGTCCTCCCTAGATGGAAGGCCATGTTCAGCATTTCTCTAATGGCCGCGCATACCGCTTACAGAGAACATCACTTTAGATGCAATTCGTGGCTCGCAATTTCGAATTCTTAGCAAGGCTGGTAAGAACTTCCAGATCTAGCCTGTTGACCAGTTCATTGGTTTAGCCAACTCCATGGATAAAACTGGCTGGGCAACAAACCTTTGAGCTGCGCTGGCATCGACAGATTCTCCAGCACACTCGAATAGATAGTGTTCTTTCAACAGTTCAAGCCAATAATGCTTCATACTCTAGTTTTTTTCACACGATAGTGGAGATAAAATATGACATACCGTGTGGATCACTGCATCCGGAACTTGGGGTGGATTCCCTGAATGTCTGAAGCTGAAGATGCGTCCGGAGGTTGGGATTGAAAGCGTCGACGTCCGTCAGGTCAGGTGCTGGGACTACCTGCTGCCACCACCGCCGAGGCCAGGCACACCCCGTTGGCACGGCGGAAGGCCGCTGGGAGGATGCGAAGGACCGATTGGTTGCCGTGGGGAATTGGGGGCAGCAGAGGAGGCCGGCGAGTGGCGGCCGCCGCCCCCAGATCCCTTCGACGACGCCGTGCCGTCACTGGAGGGCCAGATCCCCGTACGTGTCGACGAAGATGGCGCTGGTGGGGCCGGCCGCGCGCCGGTGGCGGATGGCCCGTCGCCGCCAGCATTGGCCGCGGTGGCAACTTCTCCATTCCTATCTCCTCCCGTCGCCCGAGAAACTAGGGGAGTAGCACATGGAGTTGTTCGGCGTGGGGCGGTAGCCGTCGTTCCTGACCGCCGCCGGCGAATGGGGGGCACTGATGTTGTGTGGCTTGTGCCGTTGTCCGGCCGCACGTGCGACGGCTGGGGAAGAAGCGGGCTGAGCGGCCGAATGGGCTTCAGTGGACCGAATCCAGCCCATATCTCTATCTCTACTTCTCTATCTCTACTATCTAAAAAAAACGGAGCGTTCCGTTTCCCGTCTTACGTTTCGTCCGACCCCCTCGCTCCACCCGTCGTGGTTTTCTATCACTCAAAAAAACGCACTTCACCGGCCATCGCCCAGCACATGGGCCAAACCGAGCAAAGCCCCAGGAGCAAGCCCAACTCTCTCTCACCTCACGCACCGTATGCTTCTTCCATCCCAAGCTCGCGCTAGGGTTAGCGCCGGCCATTCAGCCCGCCTTTGGCTCCTCGGCCGCTGCTCGCCTTCCTCAGCAGCACCTGCTGCCGTGGTTGCCTCCTCCTGCAGCTGGTCCGCCTCCGCCGTCTCGACCTCTCAACACCGAGCCCGACGCCGCCGTCCGCCCTCGATGTGATCCACGCCGACGAGGTTCCGTCATCGACATATATCTCGACAAGGTACGAGGTCAGCCCATCGTGATCTTTGCGTTTTTAAGCGATGTCATTGGTTTCTCCTCATCGGTGAAACAAGCAACCGCCACGACATCTATCATGCCCGCCGAGTGGTACTTGTCGCTTCAACTAAGATGCAGCGATGACGACGCGTACTCTCCTCTTTCTGATCAGGTACGTGAGTACTCAGATCCCTGCTCATTGATAGCATAAGTGGCTGCTTCAATCAATGGTATAAAGGACCTTGGATGATCACATCGTATGCATGTATTAGTAATTTGTATAGGGGACTCGGTCATCGTGATTGATTCTACGAACTCCATATGCTTCTGTGTAATCGGTAATTTATTTTCTATGTAATCATGCCGCTGATGATTTATTTTATATATATATTTAATTTCAAAGTAGGAAACAATATTATGATTATTAAGATTTAACATAAAGGAAGGTTTGATGATGCCGACTATCGCTACATGATGCCCGGCTGGGGCCACTTCTAAGCGAACGCCACTGTTGTAGGACAAAATCCCAACGCCCCTCGATCATTCATGGCATGTAGACACTACCGGCTCGTGACTAGATATGACCGCAGCACTTGGACGACAATCGCTTGTGACTGGACACGACTGCCACACCTGGATGAGATGATGCCTCAAGTCTGAGCAACTTGACTAAACAAACAAATCAGGGAGCACCGAGGCCAACCATTTGGTCCTTCAGGTACATCGACTCTCGGCCGATTTCACTGTTTTGACCCTTTTTGAAAACTTTAGCACGATTTGATCCTAGTTTGAAAAAATTTCGTGATCTGACCTTTTTCCTACCGCCATCGTTCTTGGCGGTAGGGTAACACAGCCTACCGCCAAGGGCTATGGCGGTAGGATTTGACGGTGCCGTCACGCTTATTCGATGTTGAAAATACCCTACCGCCATAGTCTTTGGCGGTAGGGTAGTGAAGGTATAAATTATGTTTGGCGCCTAGTACAACTGAACCTATCCGCCCAAAAGTTGGTTAGCTCATGCGAGTTTGTTGTGCTAGGTCCTGAGTTTGATCCTTCATGAGTCCACATTTTTTGTTTATTTTTATTTTGCCCAATAAAAAATAAACAATTTGTCCAATTAATCTGAGGGTATGAATTATTGATAAAAATATTTTTTTACTTATTTGTACCTGCTTTATAAAATTCCGCAAAGATATAAACGAATATGGTAATATCAGTGGAGAAAGAACTTGCTTGAGCCTTCATAAGGCCATATTTTTTGTTTATTTTTATTTTGCCCAATAAAAAATAAACAATTTGTCCAATTAATCTAAGGATACGAATTATTGATAAAAACATTTTTTACTTATTTGTAACTGCTTTATAAAATTCCCGCAAAGATATGAACGAATATGATAATATCAGTGGAGAAAGAACTTGGGTAATGTCATTCTGATCATGCATGTTAATGGACATGTAGATCATGTGGCGTTGGAGTGGAGGCTGCTATATGGACGGATATTCAAGACAGTTATCATTCTTGCCGAGCAGAGCAATGCATATCTTGCTGTTGTCGAGCAGAGCAATGCATATTCGTGCTTGTGTCCTTGATCGGGAGTAGCCAAGTTTCGGCCTCGAATAATGAACGACCTTGATGGAGCAAATTGGAAGTCTCTTTTGTCTGACACCCATCACATGTTGGCCGAGAGACATCTGGAGCTGTCAATGTCGCCTTCCATCCCATTACAGGTTCTCCCCGTAGCCTCCTTCTTGCGGCATCCGTTGTTTCGCCCCACTCACCCAAGGTTTATGTTGAAGAGGAAAGATAATATAGCCTACAAGTCCGGTTCTTAAATCCTGCGATTTTCCTTATATGTGTTGTCCCCTTATATTATGCATTGTTCATCCCAACTTCATCTTTGAGTATTACAATTCACGGTACTGATTGCAATACTTATTTTCCTGTAGATTGTACGTTCTCTTATATGTGAAGTTGGCTAAGGACTTTACCCAAATCATCACTTTGCTCTAGAGCAGGTAAATGGTGCTCACTGTGGGCTGAATACCGCCACTAATTATTTGGCAATGATTCATCTCTAATTTTTTGGCAATGCATATACACATGATTCATAATGATGTTTACCTACTGTATTTTCCAGACCTTCTGATTTGCGTACATGTGTGCAGGTTAATTCCCCCATGAAGGCATGCTCACAAGTCACAACTATTTATTTTCTCGCTTTCTCAACATTGTGTGCCATTGTATTTACCTTTTCTTCTCTGTCTCAACATGCATTCGTTTGATCTATTATTGCATTCACCTTCTTTCTATCTCTGTCATACATCATGATCCTGTACATCTTATTGATTCATTTCCTTAGTTTGTTTCGCAGAAATATGTAGTTCAGTAGTTGAGTTTATTACGGATTGAATTGGCAACCATAGCAGTTTTTTTAGTTGTCTCTAGGCTATCTTTCCCTTTGTTAATTGTACAAATATGCCTTTGAGCTGCCCTGATAAACTATTTATATTCTTTCATTAACATTTGAAGTAGCAGCTTTGTTTTGGTTCAGATCTTATACTCATTATATCAAAAACTCTGGATAACTCATAAGGTTACAAATAAGTAAAAAAATGTTTTTATCAATAATCCATATCCTTAGATTAATTGGACAAATTGTTTATTTTTTATTGGGCAAAATAAAAATAAACAAAAAATATAGCTTCACGAAGACTCGAACTCAGGACCAACCATACCCAACTCGCATGAGCTAACCAACTTTCCCGTAGATAGGATCGGTAGTAGTAGGCGCCGCACAGAATTTATACTTTGCTACCCTACCGCCAAAGACTATGGCGGTAGGGTATTTTCAACATCCAATGAGCGTGACGGCACCGTCAAGTCCTACCGCCATAGCCCTCGGCGGTAGGCTGTGTTAACCTACCGCCAAGGACGATGGCGGTAGAAAAAGGGTCAGATCACGAAATTTTTTCAAATTAGGGTCAAATCGTGCTAAAGTTTTCAAAAAGGGTCAAAACATAGAATTCGGCCTCGACTCTCATCTCAATTTCCTTTTGGTTGTTCATCTTGTTCAGTACAACATGCATCGGCAAAACTTTACTTAGGTGCAGGGCCGGTCCATAGATATTCGGGGCCCTGGGGCGAGACAACAAAATGAGGCCCTTGTCAACAAATAAAAATTCAAAATATATTGTATTTTGAAAACAATTTAGTACATCATATAGATTGATGGTCTTTGAACTAAAACCATAAGGGAGGTGAAAAAAACACATGCCACCAAAATAAAAATGGGGCCCTTGTGGTGAATATGCCACAAGGGTGGTGAATATAATGTAGTGACAAGGAAGTGAAAAAGACACACGCCACAAATTATTTATTTGTAACGGTCCAGAGAACTACATCGTAATAGTATGGAACCAACATAATTCTACAAAAGATCGCTCTTGTAACTGGCACAAAGAGACTAGCATCTCGCTCTTCTAATTATGAAAACCTTGTCAAAACTGATAGCAACTTGGAGAGTTTGTGTTATCATGAGAACTTACATTAGTTTCTATCTCTTTAATCTGTTCGTCCCGATGTCTTCACGCGAAGAAAACGTATCCAAAGCTTGCATCATATGATGATCAGATCTTGTTGTTTCTCCTAACACTTCTGGAAGAAAAGTCATCAATAACCACATCAGTATTTATTTCATTCAACATTTCTTTCTCAATGCATAAAGTAGCCAGACCATTCAATCCTTCCTGTGACATTGATGATCTCAAATAGTTTCCCAATAACTTCAACTTTGAGGAACTGCGTTCAGCTGATGCTACAGTGACTGGTACAGTAAATAAAATTCGATAAGTTATTAATATATTTGAAAAGGGAGGTGAATAAAAATGTGAACTAAAATGGGGCCCTTGTGAACAAAAAAAATTCAGAATAAATTGTTTTTTCACTTCCTTTTCTCACTGATAAACTTTTTTTTAGAAGACATATCACCAAACAATTGCAGAAAAACAATCAATACTAGGGGCAAAAGCACCTGAATATGGGCATATGGCTTGATGTCGAATTGTCGATGTAGCTTTCCAGATCTGCAAGGCTGTAACACTCATTCCCCGTACCCCCTTCTCATCCCTGGATCCAATGAAGCTTTGAAGAACAGGCCAACAGAGTATGAACTAGGAAGAGAAGAATCAGATGGAGCAATCAGAGGCGCAGCACCGGGGTATTTAACAGCAAATCAAAAGAGTACTTGATTAGGGGAAGGAGGTACACGTACCATCTCTGATGGCTGATGTGGTGATGCCACAAACCTCTACTTGATGGGGAACGTCGATGATGCAAAGAGAGATTATTGGGGAAGGGAATAGCACCATTGGTCTCCATTAATGGATGCACGGAGTGGCGCATCGAATTTGGAAGCGGCACTCTTCTATGGGATTGAAGAATATGGGGAGGAGCCGAGGAGGCGAGCAGACTCGAGGAGATCGATGGAGCGTTGCATCAGCGTAGCGATCGATTCTTTCGACCCGTGAGTGCTAGCTACGTGGTGGGCTTTGGCCTTATTGTATATTGTACTACTACCTAGGCCCGGGCCCCTACCTCCCAGGGGCCCAGGGCGGTCGCCCCATTGCCCCGCCCTATGGGCCGGCCCTGCTTAGGTGGTAGTACAATATAATATGGTATGAATAATTGGCGAATGATGCTGCATCTGTTGTGCTGATTCGAGGAATGCGGTCAAGGCAGGTGTTGTAATAAGGTCAAGACAGGTGTTCTTCTTGCAGCTAAGTATTCTTGGCATAGTTTATTCCCAGTTTACAGTCAAGGATCAATCTCATTTGTTTCTTGTTACATATAAACTAAAATGCTACAAAATTGCCTCGTTGTTAAATTTTTGGACATGTTTTATTTCTTCGTAACATATTCAATTCAAATTGAACTAATCTCATATTTAGATCATATGTAATTGATTAAGCTGTAGATCCATGGTGAAGTACACACATTGTACTTGACACAATTGATCTCGTGGTACTCCCTCCATTTTATTTACTCCGCATATTAGCTTTGGTCAAAGTCAAGCTTTATAAACTTTGACAAAGTTTATAGACAAATATACTAGCATGTACAATAACAAATCAATGCCATTAGATTTATTATTGAATGAACTTTCGCATCATATAGATTAGTTATGGTAAATATTTATATTCTTTTCTATAGATTTGGTCAAACTTTACGAAGTTTGACTTCAATCAACTCTAATACGCGGAGTAAATAAAAACGGAGGGAGTACTAAACTTTTATGCCCAGTAAGTATACGCCAAGGTCCCTGCAAGGGCACGAGTAGCATTGCAAGTTTTGATCCACCACTTCCATTGAGCCATCCTGGTGTGTTAAGAACAGTGATATAACTTTGTCTTTGATGATTTATTGCTATGCTTTCCTTTGTCGTGGAATTACCACATACACAAAAGGGAGGAGTCAAGGCTTGTGAAGAAATGTAGCACTTACATGTTGTTGGGCGGATGATGATGATGAGATTGACAACCACACGACGAGCTCGCTGAGTGCATCCTCTAAGGGTACAAAGCTTTTCCGGAGGAAGACTGGAGACCAAGAGGATGAGAATGATGGTGGTGTGAGACAATGTAGCACCCACCCATTATTAGTTTGTGCTGCTTTCACATGTTGTAATTGAAACCTAATAATTTTGTGTTGCAGGAAACAATAGCAAATATTTCTAAGAGGAGTCTGAAGGAGAACACAATAACTGGATGATGAAGGCGGTGTGGACACTCTTGATGTATGCCATTCTTTCCAGGATCTGATCTTTTTTGTGCATGAAAACACATAGGTATGGAATGGTCAATTAAAATGTACCAAAAAATAAGTTTTGATGTGTCTTATTTTAGGTCAACATAAGTGCAGTTCTGTTAATTTAGATATTGATGCTTGGATTGGGGAGACAGGCATATGAAGATAGTGACTATAGGAAGAAAACTGATGTAACGAAAAGTTGACAATGCATCTGATGTGCATGAGGATATGATCAATGTTAAACCACTAGAATTAGGCCTACCCGTTGCAACGCACGGGCAATGACCTAGTTCCAACAAAAAAGTGCAATACTGTGTGGACTCATTGCTGATGTCCAATTAGGAAGCTCCTGTGCTGCGTCAAAAATAAAATAGGGAGCTCCTGTTCCGTGCGTGGAGCAAACATAAAAATGTTCTTGAATTTTTAAAAATTCATAATTTTGAAAAACGTCATGAATTTTAGAGGGAAAACAGAAAAAAATAAGAACATCAGTAAAATAAAACGCGTGGAAAAAAAGTTAAAAGTCTCGGAGGTTCAAAAACCTTCCAAAGCAAGTGAGCCTGAGTGGGCTGCCCATTACCGGGGTGGTTACCTCAATAAAAAAATTACCGGGGTGGGGGTGGGAGTTGTCACTACCCACCGACCTACGCACGGATTAGGAGAAGCAGTCCAATTTGTAGAAATGCATGCTCTAGCCAACACAACCAAAAAACCGATCTGACCAGCAATACATTTACACATCAACACTCCCCCTTAAGGAAATATGCCCTAGAGGCAATAATAAAGTTATTATTTATTTCCTCATATCATGATAAATGTTTATTATTCATGCTAGAATTGTATTAACCGGAAACATGATACATGTGTGAATACATAGACAAACTTAGTGTCACTAGTATGCCTCTACTTGACTAGATCATTAATCAAAGATGGTTATGTTTCCTAACCATAGACATGTGTTGTCATTTGATTAACGAGATCACTTCATTAGGAGAATGATGTGACTGACTTGACCCATTCCATTAGCTTAGCACTTGATCGTTTAGTATGTTGCTATTGCTTTCTTTATGACTTATACAAGTTCCTATAACTATGAGATTATGCAACTCCCGTTTACCGAAGGAACACTTTGTGTGCTACCAAACGTCACAACGTAACTGGGTGATTATAAAGAAGCTCTGAGGTGTCACCAAAGGTACATTTTGAGTTGGCGTATTTCGAGATTAGGTTTTGTCACTCCGATTGTCGGAGAGGTATCTCTGGGCCCTCTCGGTAATGCACATCACTATAAGCCTTGCAAGCAATGTAACTAATGAGTTAGTTAAGGAATGATGCATTACGTAACGAGTAAAGAGACTTGCCGGTAACGATATTGAACTAGGTATTGAGATACCGACAATCGAATCTCGGGCAAGTAACATACCGATGACAAAGGGAACAACGTATGTTGTTATGCGGTTTGACCGGTAAAGATCTTCATAGAATATGTAGGAGCCAATATGAGCATCTAGGTTCCGCTATTGGTTATTGACCGGAAACAGTTCTAGGTCATGTCTACATAGTTCTCGAACCCGTAGGGTCCGCACGCTTAAGGTTTCGGCGATGCTTATATTATGAGTTTATGAGTTTTGATGTACGAAGTTTGTTCAAGTCCGGATGTGATTACGGACATGACGAGGAGTCTCGAAATGGTCGAGACATGAAGATTGATATATTGGAAGCCTATATTTGGATATCGGAAGTGTTCCGGGTGAAATCGGGATTTTACCGGAGTACCGGGAGGTTACCGGAACCCCCCGGGGGCTTAATGGGCCTACATGGGCCCTAGTGGAGAGCAAGAGAGGAGGCAATTGCTGGGCCGCGCGCCCCTCCCCCCTAGTCCGAATAGGACAAGGAGAGGGGGGCGGCGCCCCCCTTTCCTTCCTCTCTCCCTCCTCCTTCCCCCCTTCTCCTATTCCAACTAGGAAAGAAGGGAGTCCTACTCCCGGTGGGAGTAGGACTCCCCTTGGCGCGCCCCTCCTTGGCCGGCTGCCCCCTTCCCTTGGCTCCTTTATATACGGGGGCAGGGGGGCATCTCTAGACACAACAATTGATCTCTTGATCTCTTAGCCGTGTGCGGTGCCCCCCTCCACCATAGTCCTCGATAATATTGTAGCGGTGCTTAGGCGAAGCCCTGCGACGGTAGAACATCAAGATCGTCGCCATGCCGTCGTGCTAACGGAACTCTTCCCCGACATTCTGCTGGATCGGAGTCCGGGGATCATCATCGAGCTGAACGTGTGCTAGAACTCGGAGGTGCCGCATTTTCGGTGCTTGATCGGTCCGGCCGTGAAGACGTACGACTACATCAACCACGTTGTACTAACGCTTCCGCTTTCGGTCTACGAGGGTACGTGGACAACACTCTCCTCTCGCGTTGCTATGCATCACCATGATCTTGCGTGTGCGTTGGAATTTTTTTTGAAATTACTACGTTCCCCAACAGTGGCATCAGAGCCAGGTTTTATGCGTAGATGTTATATGCACGAGTAGAACACAAGTGAGTTGTGGGCGATACAAGTCATCTTGCTTACCAAAGATGTCATACTTTGGTTCGGCGGTATTGTTGGATGAAGCGGCCTGGACCGACATTACCGTACGCTTACGCGAGACTGGTTCTACCGACGTGCTTTGCACACAGGTGGCTGGAAGGTGTCTGTTTCTCCAACTTTCGTTGAACCGAGTATAGCTACGCCCGGTCCTTGCGAAGGTTAAAACAGCACTAACTTGACGAACTATCGTTGTGGTTTTGATGCGTAGGTAAGAATGGTTCTTGCTTAGCCCGTAGCAGCCACGTAAAATTTGCAACAACAAAGTAGAGGACGCCTAACTTGTTTTTGCAGGGCATGTTGTGATGTGATATGGTCAAGACGTGATGCTATATTTTATTGTATGAGATGATCATGTTAAGAACGTCCTGGAAGCATCGCTGGGTGCCAGGCCTGCTGCAGATGCAACTGACGATGTTAAGAACGTCTGGCAGAGCAAAGCTAATGACTACTCGATAGTTCAGTGTGTCATGCTTTACGGCTTGGAACCGGATCTTCAACGACGGTTTGAACGTCATGGAGCATATGAGATGTTCGAGGAGTTGAAGTTAATATTTCAAGCAAATGTCCGGATTGAGAGATATGAAGTCTCCAATAAGTTCTATAGCTGTAAAATGGAGGAGAATAGTTCTGTCAGTGAACACATACTCAAAATGTCTGGGTATAATAATCACTTGATTCAACTGGGAGTTAATCTTCCTGATGATAGTGTCATTGACAGAATTCTTCAATCACTGCCACCAAGCTACAAGAGCTTCGTGATGAACTACAATATGCAAGGGATGGACAAGACTGTTCCCGAGCTCTTCGTAATGCTGAAAGCTGCGGAGGTAGAAATCAAGAAGGAGCATCAATTGTTGATGGTCAATAAGACCACCAGTTTCAAGAAAAAGGGCAAAGGGAAGAAGAAGGGGAACTTCAAGAAGAACAGCAAACAAGTTGCCGCTCAAGAGAAGAAACCCAAATCTGGACCTAAGCCTGAGACTGAGTGCTTCTACTGCAAGCAGACTGGACATTGGAAGTGGAACTGCCCCAAGTATTTGGCAGATAAGAAGGATGGCAAGGTGAACAAAGGTATATGTGATATACATGTTATTGATGTGTACCTTACTAATGCTCACGAGCACTGGGTATTTCATCTTGGTTCTGTTGCTAATATTTGCAACTCAAGCAGGGGACTATGGATTAAGCGAAGATTGGCTAAGGACGAGGTGACGATGCGGCGTGGGAAATGGTTCCAAAGTCGGTGTGATCGCGGTCGGCACGCTACCTCTACATCTACCATCGGGATTAGTTTTAGACCTAAATAATTGTTATTTGGTGCCAGCGTTGAGCATGAACATTATATCTGGATCTTGTTTGATGCGAGACGGTTATTCATTTAAATCAGAGAATAATAGTTGTTCTATTTATATGAGTAATATCTTTTATGGTCATGCACCCTTGATGAGTGGTCTATTTTTACTAAATCTCGATAGTAGTGATACACATATTCATAATGTTGAAGCCAAAAGATGCAGAGTTGATAATGATAGTGCAACTTATTTGTGGCACTGCCGTTTGGGTCATATTGGTGTAAAGCGCATGAAGAAACTCCATACTCATGGACTTCTGGAATCACTTGATTATGAATCACTTGGTACTTGCGAGACGTGCCTCATGGGCAAGATGACTAAAACGCCGTTCTCCGGAACTATGGAGCGAGCAAAATATTTGTTGGAAATCATACATACTGATGTATGTGGTCCAATGAATATTGAGGCTCATGGCGAATATCGTTATTTTCTCACCTTCACAGATGATTTGAGCAGATATGGGTATATCTACTTGATGAAACACAAGTCTGAAACATTTGAAAAGTTCAAAGAATTTCAGAGTGAAGTGGAAAATCATCGTAACAAGAAAATAAAATTTCTACGATCTGATCATGGAGGAGAATATTTGAGTTACGAGTTTGGTTTACATTTGAAGCAATGCGGAATAGTTTAGCAACTCACGCCACCCTAACACCACAACGAAATGGTGTGTCCGAACGTCGTAATCGTACTTTACTAGATATGGTGTGATCTATGATGTCTCTTACTGATTTACCGCTATCGTTTTGGGGTTATGCTTTAGAGACGGCCGCATTCACGTTAAATAGGGCACCATCAAAATCCGTTGAAACAACGCTTTATGAACTGTGGTTTGGCAAGAAACCAAAGTTGTCGTTTCTTAAAGTTTGAGGCTGCGATGCTTATGTGAAGAAACTTCAACCAGATAAGATCGAACCCAAATCAGAGAAATGTGTCTTCATAGGATACCCAAAAGAGACTATTGGGTACACCTTCTATCACAGATCTGAGGGCAAGATTTTTTTGCTAAATTCGGATCCTTTCTAGAGAAGGAGTTTCTCTCGAAAGAAGTGAGTGGGAGGAAAGTAGAACTTGATGAGGTAACTGTACCTGCTCCCTTATTGGAAAGTAGTTGATCACAAGAACCGGTTCTGTGACAACTACACCAATCGATGAGGAAGCTAATGATATTGATCATGAAACTTGAGATCAAGTTACTATCGAACCTCGTAGGTCTACTAGAGTAAGATCCGCACTGAGTGGTACGGTAATCCTATTACGGAAGTCATGTTACTTGACCATGGCGAACCTCACGAACTTTGAGGAAGCGATGATGAGCCCAGATTCGCATAAAATGGCTTGAGGCCATGAAATCTGAGATGGGATCCATGTATGAGAACAAAGTATGGACTTTGGTTGACTTGCCGATGATCGGCAAGCCATCGAGAATAAATGGATCTTCAAGAAGAAGAAGACCGATGGTAATGTAACTGTCTACAAAGCTCGACTTGCTGCGGAAGGTTTTTGACAAGTTCAAGGGGTTGACTACGATGAGACTTTCTCACCCGTAGCGATGCTTAAGTCTGTCTGAATCATGTTAGCAATTGCCGCATTTTATGATTATGAAATATGGCAAATGGATGTCAAAGCTGCATTCCTGAATGGATTTCTGGAAGAAGAGTTGTGTATGATGCAACCGGAAGGTTTTGTCGATCCAAAAGGTGCTAACAAAGTGTGCAAGCTCCAGCGATCCATTTATGGACTGGTGCAAGCCTCTCGGAGTTGTAAACGCTTTGATAGTGTGATCAAAGCATATGGTTTTATACAGACTTTTGGAGAAGCCTGTATTTACAAGAAAGTGAGCGGGAGCTCTGTAGCATTTCTGATATTATATGTAGATGACATATTATTAATTAGAAATGATATAGAATTTTTGGATAGCATAAAGGGATAATTGAATAAAAGTTTTTCAATGATAGACCTCGGTGAAGCTGCTTACATATTAGGCATCAAGATCTATAGAGATATATCAAGACGCTTAATTGGACTTTCACAAAGCACATACCTTGATAAAGTTTTGAAAAGGTTCAAAATGGATCAGGCAAAGAAAGGGTTCTTGCCTGTATTACAAGGTGTGAAGTTGAGTCAGACTCAATGCCCGACCACAGCAGAAGATAGAGAGAAAATGAAAGATGTTCCCTATGCTTCAGCCATAGGCTCTATCATGTATGCAATGCTGTGTACCAGACCTGATGTATGCTTAGCAATAAGTTTGGCAGGGAGGTACCAAAGTAATCCAGGAGTGGATCACTCGACATTGGTCAAGAATATCCTGAAATACCTGAAAAGGACTAAGGATATGTTTTCGTTTATGGAGTGACAAAGAGCTAGTCATAAATGGTTACGTCGATGCAAGCTTTGACACTGATCCGGACAATTCTAAATCGCAAACCGAATACGTGTTTATATTGAACGGTGGAGCTGTCAGTTGGTGCAGTTCTAAACAAAGCGTCGTGGCTGGATCTACACGCAAAGCGGAGTACATAGCTGCTTCGGAAGTAGCAAATGAAGGAGTCTGGATGAAAGAGTTCATTTTCGATCTAGGTGTCATACCTAGTGCATCGGGACCAATGAAGATCTTCTGTGACAATACTGGTGCAATTGCCTTGGCAAAGGAATCCAGATTTCACAAGAGGACCAAGCACATCAAGAGACGCTTCAATTCCATCCGGGACCAAGTCCGGTGGGAGAAATAGAGATTTCAAGATACATACGGATCTGAATGTTGCAGACCCGTTGACTAAGCCTCTTCCACGAGCAAAACATGATCGGCACCAAGACTCCATGGGTGTTAGAATCATTCTTGTGTAATCTAGATTATTGACTCTAGTGCAAGTGGGAGACTGAAGGAAATATGCCCTACAGGCAATAATAAAGTTATTATTTATTTCCTCATATCATGATAAATGTTTATTATTCATGCTAGAATTGTATTAACTGGAAACATGATACATGTGTGAATACATAGCCAAACTTAATGTCACTAGTATGCCTCTACTTGACTAGCTCATTAATCAAAGATGGTTATGTTTCCTAACCATAGACATGTGTTGTCATTTGATTAACGAGATCACTTCATTAGGAGAATGATGTGACTGACTTGACCCATTCTGTTAGCTTAGCACTTGATCGTTTAGTATGTTGCTATTGTTTTCTTCATGACTTATACAAGTTCCTATAACTATGAGATTATGCAACTCCCGTTTACCGGAGGAACACTTTGTGTGCTACCAAACGTCACAACGTAACTGGGTGATTATAAAGGAGCTCTACAGGTGTCTCCAAAGGTACATGTTGAGTTGGCGTATTTCGAGATTAGGTTTTGTCACTCCGATTGTCGGAGAGGTATCTCTGGGCCCTCTCGGTAATGCACATCACTATAAGCCTTGCAAGCAATGTAGCTAATGAGTTAGTTACGGAATGATGCATTACGTAACGAGTAAAGAGACTTGCCGTACCGAGATTGAACTAGGTATTGAGATACCGACAATCGAATCTCGGGCAAGTAACATACCGATGACAAAGGGAACAACGTATGTTGTTATGCGGTTTGACCGATAAAGATCTTCATAGAATATGTAGGAGCCAATATGAGCATCCAGGTTTCGCTATTGGTTATTGACCGGAAACAGTTCTAGGTCATGTCTACATAGTTCTCAAACCCGTAGGGTCCGCTTGCAACAAGGTTTCGATGACAGTTATATTATGAGTTTATGAGTTTTGATGTACCGAAGTTTGTTCGGAGTCCCGGATGTGATTACGGACATGACGAGGAGTCTTGAAATGGTCGAGACATGAAGATTGATATATTGGAAGCCTATATTTGGATATCGAAAGTGTTCCGGGTGAAATCGGGATTTTACCGGAGTACCGGGAGGTTACCGGTACCCCCCAGGGGCTTAATGGGCCTACATGGGCCCTAGTGGAGAGGAAGAGAGGAGTCAAGGGCTGGGCCGCGCGCCCCTCCCCCCTATTCCGAATAGGACAAGGAGAGGGGGGCGGCGCCCCCCCTTTCCTTCCTCTCTCCCTCCTCCTTCCCCCCTTCTCCTATTCCAACTAGGAAAGAAGGGAGTCCTACTCTCGGTGGGAGTAGGACTCCCCTTGGCGCGGCCCTCCTTGGCCGGCCGCCCCCTTCCCCTTGGCTCCTTTATATACGGGGGCAGGGGGGCATCTCTAGACACAACAATTGATCTCTTGATCTCTTAGCCGTGTGCGGTGCCCCCTCCACCATAGTCCTTGATAATATTGTAGCGGTGCTTAGGCGAAGGCCTGCGACGGTAGAACATTAAGATCGTCGCCACGCCGTCATGATAACGGAACTCTTCCCCGACATTCTGCTGGATCGGAGTCCGGGGATCGTCATCGAGCTGAACGTGTGCTAGAACTCGGAGGTGCCATATTTTCGGTGCTTGATCGGTCGGGCCGTGAAGACGTACGACTATATCAACCGCGTTGTACTAACGCTTCGCTTTTCGGTCTCACGAGTGCGTGGACAACACTCTCCCCTCTCGTTGCTATGCATCACCATGATCTTGCGTGTGCGTAGGAATTTTTTTTGAAATTACTACGTTCCCCAACACCCCTCACGTGTGGCTTCCTCATGCCTAAATGTGAACTGAAAGTGGGCTGCAATTTAATCGCGTCAACCGGGTCTTGAACTGAAGACCTTTTGACTTTGATACCATGTAGAAGTGCATGCTCTAGCCAATGCAACCAAAAGATCATATGGTGTTTCTAGCGAGCAACAGCCTAAGTCATTTGCAAAATGATCATAAACGGCCCACAGTTGATGTGGCCTATTGATGACTATAATTTTCCTTATCCTATATACTTAAAAAGTTCATCATCACTATCTTATTTAACTTAACGTGCAACTTATCCACCTCATCATATATGTCTCACACATGTCATCTCTCATTTTAATGCACATGTAAGCTATCCACCTCATCATATATGTCTCACACATGTCATCTCTCATTTTAACGCACATGTAAACTATCCACCTCATCATATATGTTTCACACATGTCATCTCTCATTTTTAATGCACATGTAAGCTATCCACATCATCAAGTGCATGCAATTAATCGACTTTTCACTTTTCACCACATGCACGCCCTCCACTATCCACATCATCAAGTGCATGCAATTAATCGACTTTTCACTTTTCACCACATGCACGCCCTCCACATCATCAAGCGCCCATGCAACCATTGAATTTTTCACTTTTCACGTTCTAACACATGCAAGCCATTCACATCATC
This sequence comes from Aegilops bicornis, assembly GCA_021605145.1. NCBI lineage: Eukaryota > Viridiplantae > Streptophyta > Magnoliopsida > Poales > Poaceae > Aegilops > Aegilops bicornis. Next base: position 781,675,489 of record CM038670.1, read on the forward strand.
AAAGAACATGAAACCCCTCCACATCATTAATTTTTTTAACAATAAGTAATTGTGCTTGAATGTCACAAGACAATATAACATGCATCCACCCTCCATTTACCTCTGGATTGAGTGCAGTGTGGTACTATTCTCATATATTCTATTTTTATCTTTAATAAGTTCATTGTTAGAAAAAATCGTAGCAACGCGCCGAGCATTATCTAGTTCTTTTTATAATTGCTTTCTTCTTTCGTAAAATCTATCAGCAATTTTTTCCAATGAAAGTGATAGCTATTCTGTGACAGGCTCTCAGTTCTGGTTATCCCCATGCCTATCCCTGTTGTGGATGAAACCCTTACGCAGAATAATCGTGTCATCAGATGATCAATGCCAATTTGAGATCTCATTAATGTATATGTGACAATTTATTTATCTAATATGGATTTGAACAAGTTAGTATCTGTTCTACATAAACATTGTTCTTTTTCTTCAAATGCTCTGAAGTTGCTAACAATGTTCAGTCCAGTGGCGGAGCTTAGTGCAAGTCTGAGGGGGCATGCCCCAGCCCAAGGCAAAATAATGAAGAAAAATTAATATGCATATATAGCTTAGATTTGAAAAAAAAATCAATTCTTTGCACTCCTAGTTGTTCATATTTTCGCTTTGGCCCCACTAGATTCTTGTCAAGCTCCCCCACTAGTTCAGTCCATAAAAATATTTCTACGACATCTGAAATGAGTGATCTTGCCTTCTGATTCTAGACATTCGGGTGAATTTGTTTGTCCATTTTATTTTATTTTTTCCTATCGTTGTAGTCATCATGTGTAACATTTGTAGCAAACATGGATTGAATAAATCTCACTCTTTTCATTGGCTCTTAAGGCCAATAGCCTTGTAAGAACTCAAAAAATAACGCAACAAATTGAGCCATAAATGCAAGAAAAGTTTGATACGGGACATCATATCTACTAGCTTTTTGTGAGAACAGTGATTCAACTATGTAATTCGGTCCAATGAACTTCTTGATCAAGAGACGGATTAACCTCCCTTGATGCATTCTGATAAATCAACAGTTTTTGCTTGAAAGTATATGCCAGTTCCTGCGGATTCGGAGGACTCAAAACAAAGCAATAGGGAAGGGGCATGTTTATGTGTCGAGCACATGAGAATATGAAAACCTCAAACTTAGAGAGAACCTTCAGTGTCGGAATTAGATTCTCTATATAACTCTAACGCCGCCTCCATGGTCTTAGTTTGGGATAAAAGCTCTGATCTTTTCTTATTCGAAGGATGAGTAGAGAAGAATCTTCTTCTATTAGTGTCTCCTAGCTTCTCAAAGGTCAGTGGGGCTTTGCGAGGATCAAAACCGGCTGCAGCAAGTATCATCTTTCCAATCTGATCTGCCTCTGTCTCCGCCCTACATATAGTGGACATCATCAGAAGAGCTTGTAACATGACATACTTACATTGAATTTATAATGCAAAAAAGGAAGAAAACTACACAAGATATGGATTAATTCCAAAAGGACTGTCGTGGAGGGAAAGGGGATATTTACTATAATATAATAGCTAGAGCTTGTCTCTTTTTTTTTTCTGCGTTTGACAAACAAGCAGCCAGTTTCATATGGAAAGCAGTAGTGGCTCATATCCTTCTTTTAGAGAGAATTCCTTATTTGACACTCCTTGAAAATGTGGTTCCTTATTTGGCCATGGTAAAGTTTTTCTTCTCTATTTGACACTTGGTGAAATTTTCTTGCCTTATGTGACATCGCCGTCCGTTCTGTTACAGTCTGCCGTTAGTTCTCTCTTCCATGGACGAAATTACCCCTCCGTTAGCGAGTGCTGGCAAAAGGAGACCTGACGCAATCGATCTAGTCGATCGACTTGCCCCCACGTGAAAAAAATATCAACTAGTCCTGTTATCTGATACGGAGGCCTAGCAGCGGCGGCGGCGAGTGCTATCGGAGACCAGGGGGTGACAGCGGACGGCGACCCAGGCACGACGACGGCGGACGGCATGCTAGGCAGAGCGGCAGAGGGCGGGCAAGGAGCTGCAGCAGAGCGCCCGTCAGCGAGCTCTGATGCGGGCTGGGGAGCGCCCGTCGACGAGCGCGTTCTTCTTGCTAAGCCGACCTCGACGGTTGCCGCTCCACGTTCCCCGCGGCGGCCACGGACGCTGCCGGAGCTGAAAGCGACGGCTGCGAACAACAGCAACTGTACGCGCACGTGGCAATCCAGAACTCCCATCAGCCCATGGGGACGCGACGATCGTAGTCTCATGTGTTTTGCACCATCTCCGGCCCCGATCCACCGTGCTGACGCACCGGACACACTCGCACCGGCACAGCAGCCGTTGCCCCATGTGTGCCACGCGCCGCTGCGGTTCCCCATCCTTGTGTCCGCCGACACTTACGACCTCACGCTGCACGTACTCCTCCACGCCAAGCACGCTACGTCGGCGAGGTGCTGGTCCCCATGCAGGACCTCTTCGGCGTTGCCTGCCCGCGAGCACCGGCACCGGTCGGAAGCGCGGGGTGCTCCACATCTCCTACAGCCTCACCGACGCGCCGTTGACGGTGATGGACCACGCGCGGTACACGCAGCAGCAGAGCGCAGTGGCTCCGTATGGGTACGGCGCACCGTCTGCGGCGCCGGCAAGGCACGACGACAGCGGCGGCGGAGGGATGGGGCTCATGGGCGCGGCAGTCGGCGGGATGATGCTGGGCATCGGCGAGGGCGTCGGAGATATGCATGATCGCCGACTCAGAGATGGGCATGGACGGCTGCTGGTCTGCTGCTAATCCGCATGCATGCATACGCGGCTCGATCGCATGGAAAATGCATGTTGATTTTTTTTCTCCGTAGTGTTTGTAAGAATTTAAGGAATGAGATGATCGAAACCTTTGTGCAGCCTGCCGATCGATCGATTTCATGGTGTCGTTCTAGGGTTTCTCTCCCCTATAACAGCACGGTGAATTGCATGCAATATATATCAGACAAATTTACACACGTGAAAATATTAATTAGTACTCCCTCCGTTTTAAAATATTTGTCTTTTTAGAGATTTCAACAAGTAACTACATACGAAGCAAAATGAGTGAATCTACACTCTAAAATATATCTACATACATTCTTGTGTTGTAGTCCATTTAAAATGTCTAGAAAGACAAATATTTTGAACGGAGGGAGTAGCATGCATTATAATTTATATTATTGAGAAATTAGTAGCTTGTATTTTTTTTAAGAGATGCATTACCATTTGCCAACAAATAAACTATTAGTTTATTTTGTATTATTGAGGACTAAGCTTTTGTCTTATATAAAATTTTGGTCACATAATGCATCAGGGGTGAAAACGTTTTTTCCTGTCCCCATCTAACACCATTAGTGCTCAAAATGACCTAGAGTGTCACATAAGGCAAGAAAATTTCACCAAGTGTCAAATAGGGAAGAAAAACTTTACCAGAGCCAAATAAGCCTTTTCAAGTAGTGTCAAATAAGGAATTCTCTCCTTCTTTTATGTGAAAAAGGGCAGGAGCCCCTCGACTGTAGAAGGAAAAAAGTTGATTTACAAGTGAATATACCTTCGGGTGAAGGGCATCCTGAGGGGTCTCGGAAGCCATTTGTAGATGATGCTCTCTGACCAATGCCTCGCAACGATGTGCGCAATCTATAAAAATAAAAGATGGGCAACGATAGTTAGTCTAAATTCACATGAGAACATCCAAAAGGCACACATCATCCCGTTGATCCAATAAACCTACCTCATGAGCAATCATAAAGGCAACTTCAGCATCTTCTCCATTGAAAAATTGGAGCAATCCAGTGGGGACTATGATCTTGCCAGCGGGGTAGCTCCACATAGCGACACGTTTCTTTTTCACGACAATCACCTCCCATGTAAGCCCATTGAGATGCCCAGTCGCGGGCCTTGCGTTAATTCCCAGCTTCCTCCTCAAAACCTCTACGGCCGAGTCCGCGCTGCCACGATTGAGCATGACGGTGTCATGGCTCTGGATGATGAGGTGGTTGTCGATGGCGTGGACAAGTTTCGAGGTGATGTTGTTGACGCGGACACTTTTTGGGTGGTGTTGGTCAAGTATAATGGCAGCACACCGCTCCTTTAGGTCGGCGAAGCCAGACTCACCGTACTCGCGCTCGTCCTGGGGAGTACGGAGAACGAAGTGGGTGCGGTTGGTGCAGGGCACGGTCTCAAGGTACCCATGGTCGGCGGGGATCACCGCACCGCCGATGCCGATGATGATGAGAGGCGCTGTTGCCACGATGATCTTCCGTGGGTACGAGTACCGCCGAGACCGAGAGTGCCTATGGGTGAATTGGGTCACTGGTCTAGGCTGGATGGTGCAGTAGTGCCGAGAGGGCGGTGGCTGCACCTGTCTTAGTGCGTGTGGACGAGCGATTGCACGATTAATGTTCTGAATGTGTGGTGCCGCCGGCGGTCGACAGACAGCCGGTGCAGTGTGCCAGAAGAAGAGTCCTCGCATGGCGCCCAAGACATCTGGGCGCCGCGAGACTGTGTGGCGGCACCGGCACAGATAGGTCAAGCAGTTCATGTTGCTGCAACTTTCCTTTCTTGTTACTGGGGGTGGGGAGCAGGGTATGATCTGAATGGCAGTTGGATTTGCCAGGAGCCAGGGGTGGATCTGGATGGTGTGCTGGCAAACCCCAGAATTGGCTACCCTAATGGGATTGATTGATTTATAAACAACTCAATTTTGAGGTGGTTCATGCTGCCTAAGAGCATCTCCAACAGCTGCATAAGCGCCGCAAGAAAAACCGGTTTGTTGGCTTCCGGCATGTTTAGCGGCCGCCATGGCTGGCTCCAAAGCAGCCGCTTATAATGCAGCGTCTTGCTGCCGCTCGACAGCGCAAAAAATACAACGCGCGCGACTCGCCGGGTTAAACATATATGATATTTTAGACACAAAATAAGTTTGAAACATTCATCAAAATGCAATGAACATGTAAAATTTGACACAAACAAGTTGATGAATAAAAATTCATGCCCACAAGTTCAAAATCATACCCACAAGTTCATCCAACCAACCAAGTTCAAATGCAAACTAAAGTTCAAGACATGAAAGACACATCAATCATCTTCCTCGTCTTCGTCCTCATCTTCCGAAGACGATTCTTCCGCCTCCGAAGATGAATCTTCCTCCCTCTCCTCATCACGCATCGCATCACGTGAAGCTCCGACGGTGTTGGCAAGATCTTCAACGGCATCTTCATGGAAATGTGTGTGAGAAGACATTCCACCCATGGCGGCCGGAGGTGCACCCATGCCTCTCATGAGAGAAGCAAAACTCATGCCTCCCATGGCGGCCATAGCGTCGGAGGGTGCTCCAAAGCCACCCATGCCGCCGAGGCCACCGCCACTCATGCCGCCAAGGCCATGCCGCCAAGGCCACCGCCACGCATGCCGCCAAGGCCACCGCCATCCATGCCGCCAAGGCCACCGCCACCCATGCCGCCAAGGCCACCGCCACTCATGCGGATCATGGCTCTTTTTTGGATTAACACTTCTTCACGGGCAAGATTGACATATTCCTTTTGCGCTTCATTGAGGTTGGATGTGTCCAAGAAGAACAAGTGCTTCTCCCATTCCAACAATCTAGTTTGCTCCTCATTGCTCACTTTCCTCTCCTCCAAAGCCACCTTCCTCTCCTCGGCCGCCACCCTTCTCTCCTCGGCCACCAACCTCCTCTCCTCGGCCACGGCATCTTGGTTCCTTGCCATTTTCCTCACCTCATTGGCTTCGACCCTTGCCTTCACAATAGCTTCCATAGCATTTTTGAGCTCATCATCTCCTCTCCTCTTCTTCTTTTCGGTTTTGTCTTTCTTGCACCAATCCGGTCGTTTTGGCTTCGAGTATGAAACCGAGTTGGGTGTGGGGCTTCTCTTGCTGTCATCACTTCATGCATCATCCTTCTCCTCATCATCATTCAACTCATTGTTCGCTTGCGTTTGTTGCTCAAATGCAAATCATCCAAACCATCACGCTTCTTCCATTTCTCATCATCCTTTAACACTTCATAGCAATGAGGCAAGGTAAAGACCCTTCCTTTCTTGATCTTCCCCTTCTTGGTTGTCCTCGTCTCTTCTTTGAACAAGTTTTGTGCAATGTTGTACTACAAGAAAAACAAAACAAGTTAGCACTTCGGTCACCAAAAACAAGTATGATGAACATATATGAGATGCCACTTACTCGATCATCCTCATTTGTGCCACTTGGGTTAATCTTGTCAACCGCCTTTTGACAAGCCGCGCACTTTTGACAATCCGAGTTGATTGTCGACCATCGGGACCGAAGTGATCTCTCGAGCGGTCAATTCCACTCCGTTGTGAGCATCAAAGTGTTCTTTCATTCGCCCCCAATACTCGTCTCTACTTTGATCACCTCCAATGGATGGATCCCTCGACACTTGCAAATAAGTATAGCATAGTAACTTGTCATCGTTGGTGGTGTAATTGCCCGCTCTTCCTTTCGGCGCCTCGACAATGCCCTCACCCTCCTCGTCCACCTCAAACTCATGGTCTTCGAAATGGATGTCATTGGTTTGAGACCAATGCGAATTGTTGGACCCAACACCCATAGTTGACATGTATGTATCATCGTTGAGACTACAAAGTTTTTTGAACAATGCAAATAAGCTATCTATATGTGATGATGCATTGAAAAAATAACAAGAAAAGAAAAGTTGGAAATTTTTTCACCTTGGGGGCATTTCGTCGAACACGTGGTGCGCGTCGGCGGCCGGCTCAACGAGTGAGCTCGCCGGCGCTTCGGTAGCCGCCGCGGCCGTCGAACGCCCTGCAAGCTTCTTTCCCCTCGCCTTCGTGCTACCGGAGCCGTCCGCCGCCTTGTTCTTCTTCGCGGATGTTTTGCCCTTCTTCGGCCGCTACCGCATTGGGGACCTTTCGACGGTGCGCCAGCGGCACGGGACGGCGCCGGGCGCTGACGCCACCCGGGCGCCGTGGTCAGTCAAGGGGCGGCAAGAAGAGGTTGCTGCGCGAGGCCGACGCCGGCGGAGCTCCGGCGGTGGCGACGCCAACGCTCCCCGCGCTAGGGTTTCCGCCGACGGCGACGGCGGCGGCGGCGGGGGGGTCGCTGCTGTACAATGGGGTGAGCGGGGTGCCGGTGTGCGCGTCCATGGGTGGGTGGCAGGCGAGGCGCGGCCTTGGCGTAGGAGGAGGAGAGGAGAGAGTGCGAGGGCGAGCGCTCGAATGTGCTGCGCGCTGTAGTAGGCGCCCGAAATACACCGCGCGCGAGAGTGTTTTTGACCGCGCGCCCAACTCGTTATAACGCGCGCGCCGTTTTTGCGCGCCCGCTGAAGCGGCCCACCGCGTTGCGCGCGCGCTAAAACAGACCAATTTGCGGCGCGGTGCTAGTTTAGCGCGGCTATTGGTGATGCTTTAAAAAGACTAGCTGCTCATACCTCGAACTCCAAGGAAGGAAGGAGACCCAATGGCCAAACTGGGACGGGGCAGTGGCAGGATGTCCCGGGGGCGAGGAAGAAGGGGAACGGCAATGGCGGCGGCGACGCGCGTCCCCGAGAGGCGGGAGGACGGGGGCGGCAGTGAGGCGTCGGCGGTGACGCTAAGCACGGCACGGCAGCCTCCGCCGCCCCGCGTTGGAAGGAAGGTCGAGCGAGGGACTGCGAAGGGCAAGAGGAAAGAAAAGGAAAAAAAAAGGGGGGGGGGGGGGGTTGAACCCGACGATGTGAGTTTTGTTAGGTCAAAAAAATATATCTTCTTCTAAGTCTACATAATTTCGTCAATTTTATTTTCATCACACTAAATTTTGAACAGTTGTTTTCAGTGTAAGTTTCTTGTTCGGTTATATATTCCGGGTCTGTTGGGCTGAGCGATCTGTGAGGCCTTGGTGATTAGAATCACGGCAACGTCAGACATGGCCGGCCTGTCGTCGGGTGATTCCTGGATGCAGAGAAGCCCAATCTAAATGCACCTCTCGAGTTCAGAGCCTATGTCGGAATCAGGCCGAGAGAGGGGAGGGAGATTCATCGTCGGATCAAGAAGCGCCATTTTCCTGTCCTGCTCCCACAATCCCATGCCTGCAAAAGAAAAGAGAATCGCTAACATAATTTTCATGAGATACGGCCAAGACTGTATGTCGGAATCAGGCCGAGAGAGGGGAGGGAGATTCACCGTCGGATCAAGAAGCGCCATTTTCCTGTCCTGCTCCCACAATCCCCATGCCTGCAAAACAAAAGAGAATTGCTAACATAATTTTCATGAGATACGGCCAAGACTGTACACAATTGAGACGATGCAGTTTCTACTTACATGTGAAAGGAGCCTCTGCGTCTCGCCATTCCTTTGTCGATTCCTTTGTCCACTAAGGATTTCCAGCAGCACGACTCCGAAGCTATAGACGTCGCACTTGAGCGTCATCTCCGCCCGCAATGACTCTGGTGATGCATATCCACTTTCTTTTTGCAACAAATACGTGACACACCAGTAAAATCATCTGTGAGACCACTCAACATCTGCAAACGAAATAAAAAAATCATGCAAATATGAACGGAGAGTAGAGTAGAGTGGCTTACGGTGAGTTGACGTTGGTGAGGCTAGAGTCAGCCCGCTCGGCGACAACAGCAGTGCTATACACATGATAGAATGCACACGATTCATAGACGATACTTAAATCTAGCCAGACATGCACATGATTGACAAGGGCACCAGTGGCTGGATCAGCACGTCGTGCATAAATCGTGCATCACTGTCGTCTGGGTAGCAGTTTTGCGGCGACAAACAGCTTCGCGGTGCCGAAGTCCGCAACCTTGGCCCGCCAATTGTCGTCTAGCAGCACGTTTTGAAGCTTCAAGTCTCTGTGGACGACGCTCTCGCCCGATCCCTCGTGCATGTACGCCACGCCTTGCGCGATGCCGTTGATGATATCCAGCCTCTGCCTCCAGCTCAGCGTAGCACGGAGGCTGGGTTCACCTGCAAAACACAAACATTTTTTTGCTGTTGGCAAACCAAACGCAAAGACAGACAGAGGAGAACCTAACGATCTATTCTGATCCAAATTCTGATAAGAAGCAAGACAAGTTGTGCAAGTATATGTAGTACCAAATATGTAGAGATCAAGGCTCTTGTTAGGCATGTAGACGTACACTGCCTAAGCCTCTTCACTGCAATCGTTCTCCCGTCAGGTAATTGGCCCTAGTGAGTGTACCATTATCTGGATGGTGTGGCGGCAACCCACAGAAATTGTGAAGCCCCGCCCTAGTGGGATTGATTGATTTGAACTACAAACAACTCAAATATGAGCTAAAATCTGAGGTGATTCCTTCTGCACTGGATGAAAACAACGTATAGTTGATTCCTAGAAAAAACTAGCTGCTCATCCTACCTCAAAGGAATGAAGGAGACCCAATCCTAATGGCCAAAGACTGGGACTGGGCGGAGATCGTAGCAGGATGTCCCGGGGGCGAGGAAGAAGGGGAACGACAATGGCGGCGGCGACGCGCGTCCCGAGAGGCAGGAGGACGGGCAGGACTGAGGCGGCGGCGGTGACACTAAGGTACGGCACGGCGGAAGGGGTTAAACCGACGATGTGAATTTTGTTAGGTCAAAAAAAAAAAGAAGGAATGACTAGGAACCAGACAACTGAATTTGTTTTTGGGGTCAGTCAGATTTGTCCCTGCCGTTGGATGCAAAAGGAATGACACGATCTTCTTCTTCTACCTCTTAAAATACTTTTCACCGCCTTCCTCCTCCCGATATCGATCTGAACCGCCCCAAACCGCCGGCCGGACTGCCTGCCTCCTCCGCCCGCGGCCGGCGGCGCTCCCATGACCGTCTTACCGCACTGCCCTCCCCTCAACCTCCCCCCAGCGCCGGTCTTGCCGCTGCCCCGGCCATCCCTCTGGCCCTGCCCGCGTCCATTTTTTTTTCCTTCGGCGGAGCCCCGCCACCGCCGTCCACCACCGTCGCACCCTGAACCCTAAGATAGATAATGGGGTGATGACGGCGAGCCCCTTCCTTCTCCTTCCTTCATTCAAAATCAACTGATCCTAATTCAAAATTCAGTTGACTGACATGTAGCTAAACTGAAGAAAAAAATCTTCTTCTAAATCTACATAATTTCCGTCAATTTTATTTTCATCGCACTAAAATTTGAACAGTTGTTTTTCAGCGTCAAGTTTGCCGCAACTGTTAAGCTACAATCTACACCTTTTGTTCCTAAATGTAAGGCGTTTTTGCAGTTTATTGGAACAGAGGTAGTAGCTATTTTGATAGTGTATTGGGTCCTGCCTTGTTCTTCCAACTCTAATTTGCTCTGGATTAAAAGCTGCAGGGAGACATTTCCGGGACAACAATAGAACTCCAGCAGCTGGGTCTAAGGTGATGAACTGATTTTTTTTTTTGAGTAATAGGGTGATGAACTGATGATCCCGAGATCTGTCTTACCATAGCCCATTTGGCCATTTCAGGAGGCAACAATCCTATTCTTACCTATCAAAGATATGAATGGCACAACGTGTTTCATTAGTATTGAAAACCAACACATGTTTCCTCTCGATTATGTCGCTGACACATGTAGGATGTAGCCACCAATAACAACTCAAATTCTCAGTTAAAAAAATAACAGCTCAAATTGTAACTATATGATTAAATTGTAGTCATCCATATCAATGCATTTTCATTTGGCATATGATAATTTCATGGTAAAGAATGGACTAAATTGATTGCTGATTGGTATTAATTATACACTCACTCTGTTCCAAAATAGATGACTCAACTTTGTACTAACTTTAGTAGGGAGTATATAGGTATTGAGCTACTACCCCGTCCTGATTTATTAGTCCCCTCGTATTTAAGGCCATATTTTGACCGTGATTTTAACTAATAATATAAGTTATACATAGAAAAAATAACATTACCGAGAACTATGTTCAAATACGAATCCAACGCTATATTTTTTTTGACATGTATTAACATTTTGTTGGTTAAATCGATGGTCAAATTTGACACAAACTATGAAGGAGATCAATAAACCAGGACGGAGGTAGCTAGTCATCCATATCCAACTAGCCACATAATCGCAATGTAATTTGGCACAGTGAAATCTAGCTAGAATCTCAGGGCCAAAATTGGTACCATATTAATGGATCATTAGTGATTTTTGACTAAAAATGCTTGCTGACGCGTATGCCCAAGGCTTTAGTTTAGTAGCGTTCATGCATAGTACACACTCCCTGCAAAACGCCTCGCTGCTGCCTATAAATACGAGAGGTGTGCTTCACTTTGCTTACCTTGCAATACAAAGTTGAGGACTTTGTGTTCAGGGAGGAGTTGTAGTCGTGAAAGATCATGGCCAGGACAGAGGCGGTGTGGGTGTGGGTGCTGGTCATAGCGGTTGTGGTGGCCGGTGCGATGGCGGCAAAGCCACAACACCCGGAGAGGCTTACTCCTTGCAAGACCGCGAACAAGTACGGCACTGCGCCCTCGGTGTTGTGTTGCTTGAACCTTTGGGCGCAGAAACAGTTCCTTTGCCTGTACCTGGCTAATCCGAGGTACCAGCGCTTCTTCGCGGGCAGCTTCGCCCGCAACACCGTCACCTCCTGCGGCATCCCCCTTCCACATTTTTGTATGCAATAGTTGCACAATACTATGTGTCACTGTACTTCTTTTTTAGAATAAATGGGAATTGCTACTCGGGAACATGCATGCCCCCTAGTTTGCTTTTTTAGTTTATTGTCTTTTAAATACATAAATTTATATCTAAATCTACGGAAGAATTTATCTTCTACTCCCTATGTTCACTAGTATAAGATGTTTTGGATATTTTATAATATATGAACTTCGACAAACTGAAATGAGTGAATAAACACACTAAAACGTGTCTATATACATCTAATTCAGAAAAAGTTAAAACATCTTATACTTATGAATGGAGGTAGTGGTATAGTATTGTTCATCCAATTCGTGGTTTGTGGGACCCTTTGTCTTTGTGTTGACAAGGATTTGGTAGTCACGGGGCCTTCTGGCCCTCCAGCAAACGCACCACCATCTGCAGGGTGCGTCGAGCGCTCCTGGCGCGCAGCTCAACCGTCACTCCCTTCAGCATGAATATGGGTGACACGTTTTTTGTGAGCATCAACTAGTGACATCCGTGCGTGTGCTACTCGTGTGTTCTTGCCGAAACGGGTCAAGCGATAAAGGTTCCTGTGCCTGCGTGTCTAGCCGGGCGGCTGGAAGCGATCAGCTAGCTAAGCTTTTCATATGACATCTCGATAAATGATAAAAACCCATATAAGAATCTTCAATAGCAACTCCCCTACAGGAAGAGACCGACGCTCAAATGCCGCCGTCACAGGATCCACCAATCCAAGACTACAATCTAAGTTTTCATCCTGAAGAACCAGACCGAGCATATTCAAACAATGCCTTCAAGAAGGTAACGATGTAAGAGCATCTTCATTGCCAGGTATAACCAACTTGGTCACACCTAGGCTTTCACCCTGAAACTGAAGATTAGGTGCTCGAGAAGCACCATCATCGACGTCACTTATGTGTTGTCGTCACCTCTTTTCCGTGATTCCAGCAACTGCATGCGTTGTGCGACCGCAACTGCTACACAACAATGCCTTCGCGTCAAGTCTGTACATAATTTGCATCTGCCTGCCGATGTCAACCATCGGATCTGAAGAGGGGAACCCTAACGAAGACCCTTGGTGGTCACCACACTCCAGAGCGAGTCTGTCGTCGCATATCGGTATGGTCACCACAAGGACCAACACGGACGGCGGAGCACACCACCGCCGACTACCACCTCGCCCAAGAGAACGCTGCCCATGCCAGTCGACTCAGGAGGCGACATAGCCTGAACTGAAGCACGAAAGGCTATCACCATCATCGGGCCGCGAAGAACCTACTTGGTCAACACCATCATCAGCTCGACACAGATTCGCCGATGCCGACACGGTCACGCCTGATCCAGGCAAGGAGCCAGCACGCCCTGGCGTCTGGCTCTGGCTGCATCCTTGTGCAGGCCGCAGGCAGACGTAACAACTAAGAGCTGGCGGCTAGATCACGTCCAAGTATAGCACAAGAAAGTTGTGACCAATAACCTGAAACCGCATCCATCTGAGTGCATGTTGGACATGCAAACAACCCAGCTTAGATTCAATCTGCGATGGGTGTTATCGCCGGGTCTTTTGACCGAGGTAGAGTACGCCGTAGCCACTACCACGTGAAGATCCGACTGTCGCCACCGAGGCTCCGCCTCCCGCTACTAAATGTGCCATCAAACGCTGCACATGGAGCTACCTGAAGGAAATATGCCCTAGAGGCAATAATAAAATTATTATTTATTTTCTTATTTCATGATAAATGTTTATTATTCATGCTAGAATTTTATTAACCGGAAACTTGATACATGTGTGAATACATAGACAAAACAGAGTGTCACTAGTATGCCTCTACTTGACTAGCTCATTGAATCAAAGATGGTTAAGTTTCCTAGCCATAGACATGAGTTGTCATTTGATTAACGGGATCACATCATTAGAAGAATGATGTGATTGACTTGACCCATTCCGTTAGCTTAGCACTTGATCGTTTAGTATGTTGCCATTGCTTTCTTCATGACTTATACATGTTCCTATGACTATGAGATTATGCAACTCCCGTTTACCGGAGGAACGCTTTGTGTGCTACCAAACGTCACAACGTAACTGGGTGATTATAAAAGTGCTCTACAGGTGTCTACGAAGGTACTTGTTGGGTTGGCGTATTACGAGATTAGGATTTGTCACTCCGATTGTCGGAGAGGTATCTCTGGGCCCTCTTGGTAATGCACATCACTATAAGCCTTGCAAGCATTGTGACTAATGAGTTAGTTGCGAGATGATGTATTACGGAACGAGTAAAGAGACTTGCCGGTAACGAGATTGAACTAGGTATTGAGATACCGACGATCGAATCTCGGGCAAGTAACATACCGATGACAAAGGGAACAACGTATGTTATTATGCGGTTTGACCGATAAAGATCTTCGTAGAATATGTGGGAACCAATATGAGCATCCAGGTTCCGCTATTGGTTATTGACCAGAGACGTGTCTCGGTCATGTCTACATAGTTCTCGAACCCGTAGGGTCCGCACGCTTAAAGTTCGATGACGGTTATATTATGAGTTTATGTGTTTTGATGTACCGAAGGTAGTTCGGAGTCCCGGATGTGATCACGGACATGACGAGGAGTCTCGAAATGGTCGAAACGTAAAGATCGATGTATTGGACGACTATATTTGGACACCGGAATGGTTCCGGATGAGATCGGGATAATACCGGAGCACCGGGAGGTTATCGGAACCCCCCGGAAGGTATATGGGCCTTTATGGGCTTTAGTGGAAAGGAGGGGAAAGGAGCAAGGGAGGGGGCGCGCCCCCCCAAGCCCAATCCGAATTGGGAGGGGGGCCGGCCCCCCTTTCCTTCCTTCCTCCTTCCTCTTCCTTCCCTCTCCCTCTCCAAATAGAAAAAGGAGGAGTCCTACTCCCGGTGGGAGTAGGACTCCCCCCTTGGGCGCGCCTCCTTCCATTGGCCGGCCTCCTCCTCCACTCCTTTATATACGGAGGAGGGGGGCACCCCATAGACACAACAATTGATCCTTTGGATCTCTTAGCCGTGTGCGGTGCCCCCCTCCACCATAACCCACCTCGATAATATCGTAGCGGTGCTTAGGTGAAGCCCTGCGTCGGTAGAACATCATCATCGTCACCACGCCGTCGTGCTAATGGAACTCTCCCTCAAAGCTCGGCTGGATCGGAGTTTGAGGGACGTCATCGAGTTGAACGTGTGCTGAACTCGGAGGTGCCGTGCGTTCGGTACTTGATCGGTCGGATCGTGAAGATGTACGACTACATCAACCGCGTTGTGCTAACGCTTCCGCTTTCGGTCAACGAGGGTACGTGGACACACTCTCCCCTCTCATTGCTATGCATCACCATGATCTTGCGTGTGCGTAGGAATTTTTTTGAAATTACTACGTTCCCCAACACTACCAACCATCGTCTCGCAGCCGAACAGAAAGATGTCCCGCCGCCGCCATCACACAGGCTTTGCCCGGTGTCGGCCCCCGGCGGTAGCGAGGGGGAGGAGCAAGCAACAGGGTCGAAGGTGTCTATCAAAAGTTCTATATTTTGCATGATTAATTCTTTTGTTGCCACTAGTGTCACTACCACATCTCTCTCTTCCTCTCTCCCTCTCCCTCTCCCCTGCAGCAAATGTAAAAGGTCATGGAAGTCTATTGAAAAGGTCATATCCAACATAGAGAGCTTGTGTGTTCATCTCATGAACCTATTAAAATGAACAAGAGCCAGTTATGGAGTACTTTAAATAGCCTACCCATTTGTGCAGGCCACTCTACTAGTTATATATTAAAAGCATAATACAATTTTTTCTTCTAAGCACCACATTAATCCACATCATCAGAAACATTTTAGCAGTTAGAATTATATATTTATGACCAGGATTTAGCTATAGATCCTAAAGAAATGGATGTGGAGCCACGTAACAGTTGTCCTGTTAAGTAAACAAAACGTACATACAACTACAAGTTCACCAACACTTTGTAAAAAAAATTGGCTAAAAAATGTCAATCGATAGAAGTCCATGTCACCTACTAAGGTGGAAAGATTATTGTTTTCTAATAAAATATAGTATGTCACTAGGAGTCTTTTTTATATATTTAAAGAATTGATCGGTACAAGAAGTGTATGTCACGTACTAAGAGCAAGTATAATAAGGTGGTGTAAGCGGGTGCTACGTCTTGAGCTTGCGTTGGTTTTCCTTGAAGAGGAAAGGGTGATGCAGCAGAGTAGCGTAAGTATTTCCCTCAGTTTTTGAGAACCAATGTATCAATCTAGTAGGAGGCTCCTCAAAAGTCCCACGCACCTACACAAACAAACAAAGAACTCGCAACCAACGCAATAAAGGGGTTGTCAATCCCTTCACGGCCACTTCATGAAAGTGAGATCTAATAGAGAGTATGATAAGATAAATATATTTTTGGTATTTTATAATATAGATGCAAAAAGTAAAGATGCAAATAAAAGTAGATTGAAAGCAAATATGATAAGAGATAGACCCGGGGGCCATAGGTTTCACTAGAGGCTTCTCTCAAGATAGCATAAGTATTACGGTGGGTGAACAAATTACTGTCGAGCAACTGATAGAAAAGCGAATAATTATGAGATTATCTAGGCATGATCATGTATATAGGCATCACGTCCGTAACAAGTAGACCGACTCCGGCTGCATCTACTACTATTACTCCACACATCGACCGACTCCTGCCTGCATCTAGAGTATTAAGTTCATAAGAACAGAGTAACGCCTTAAGCAATATGACATGATGTAGAGGGATAAACTCATGCAATATGATATAAACCCCATCGTTTTATCCTCGATGTCAACAATACAATACGTGCCTTGCAACCCTTTACATCGGGTAAGGACACCGCAAGATTGAACCCAAAGCTAATCACTTCTCCCATGGCAAGAAAGATCAATCTAGTAGGCCAAACCAAACTGATAATTCGAAGAGAGTTGCAAAGATAACTCAATCGTACATAAAATAATTCAGAGAAGATTCAAATATTATTCATAGATAAACTTGATCATAAACCCACAATTCATCGGATCTCGACAAACACACCAAAAAAGAGTTTACATTGAATAGATCTCCACAAGAGGGGGAGAACATTGTATTGAGATCCAAAAAGAGAGAAGAAGCCATCTAGCTAATAACTATGGACCCGTAGGTCTGTGGTAAACTACTCACAACTCATCGGAGGGGCTATGGTGTTGATGTAGAAGCCCTCCGTGGTTGATTCCCCCTCCGGCAGAGTGCCGGCGAAGGCTCCAAGATGGGATCTCGCAGATACAGAAGGTTACGGCGGTGGAAATTGTGTTTTGTTGGCTCCCTGGATGTTTTCGGGGTACGTAGGCATATATAGGAGGAAGAAGTACGTCGGTGGCCGCCTGAGGGGCCCACGAGACAGGGGGCGCGCCCTGTAGGGGGGGAGGCGCACCCTGCCCTCTCTGGCCGCCTCGGCTGCTTCTTGACTTGCACTCCAAGTCCTCTGGATCACGTTCGTTCAAAAAATCATGCTCCCGAAGGTTTCATTCCGTTTGGACTCCGTTTGATATTCCTTTTCTTCGAAATACTGAAATAGGCAAAAAACAGCAATACGGGCTGGGCCTCCGGTTAGTAGGTTAGTCCCAAAAATGATATAAATGTGTAAAATAAAGCCCATAAACATCCAAAAGGGGTAATATAATAGCATGGAACAATCAAAAATTATAGATACGTTGGAGACGTATCAAGCATCCCCAAGCTTAATTCCTGCTCGTCCTTGAGTAGGTAAATGATAAAAAGAGAATTTTCGATGTGGAATGCTACCTAGAATAACTCTCAATGTAATTTTCTTTATTGTGGCATGAATGTTCAGATCCAAATGATTCAAAATAAAAGTTCATATTGATAAAAGAAATAGTAACACTTCAAGCATACTAATCAAAGTAATCATGTCTTCTCAAAATAACATGGCAAAAGAAAGTTCATCCCTACAAAATCATATAGTTAGGCTATGCTTCATTTTCGTCACACAAAGATGTTCCCGACTTCTATACCCCCGATGACAAGCCAAGCAATTGTTTCATACTTAAATAATCTCAAACTTTTTCAACCTTCACCCAATACATGAGCGTGAGCCATGGATATAGCACTATGGGTGGAATAGAATATGATTATGGGGATTGTGTGGAGAAGACAAAAAAAGGAGAAAGTCTGACATTGACGAGGATAATCAATGGGCTATGGAGATGCCCATCAATCGATGTCAACATGAGGAGTAGGGATTGCCATGCAACGGATGCACTAGAGCTATAAATGAATGCTCAACAAAAGAAAACTAGTGGGTGTGCATCCAACTTGCTTGCTCACGAAGACCTAGGGCATTTGAGGAAGCCCATTGTAGGAATATACAAGCCAAGTTCTATAATGAAAAATTCCCACTAGTATGAAAAAGACAACTTATGAGACTCACTATATGAAAAACATGGTGCTACATTGAAGCACAATATATGAGACTCACTACATGAAAAACAAGGTGCTATTTTGAAGCACAAGTATGGAAAAAGAGATAGTAACATTGCCCTTTTTATTTATTTTCTTTTTTTGGGCCTTTTTGTTTCTTTTGGCCTTTCTTCTTTTTTTATTTTTTTCTTTTTTTTCTTTGGGCAATGCTCTAATAATGATGATCATCACACTTCTATTGATTACAACATATGAATTACAACTCGAAACTAGAACAAGATATGATTCTATATGAATGCCTCCGGCGGTGTACCGGGATGGTGCAATGAATCAAGAGTGACATGTATGAAAATAATGCATGGTGGCTTTGCCACAAATACGATGTCAACTACATGATCATGCAATGGCAATATGAAAAAAAGTAAAGTATGTCATGATGATGATGAACGGAACGGTGGAAAGTTGCATGACAATATATCTTGGAATGGCTATGGAAATGCCATAATAGGTAGGTATGGTGGCTGTTTTGAGGAAGATATAAGGAGGTTTATGTGTGATAGAGCGTATCGTATCACGGGGTTTGGATGCACCGGCGGAGTTTGCACCAACTCTCAATGTGAGAAAGGGCAATGCACGGCATCAAGAGGCTAGCAATGGCGGAAAGGTAAAAGTGTGTATAATCCATGGACTCAACATTTGTCAAAAGAACTCATATACTTATTGCAAAAATTTAGAAGTCATCAAAAATCAAGCACTACGCGCATGCTCCTAGGGGGATAGATTGGTAGGAAAAGACCATCGCTCGTCCCCGACCGCCACTCATAAGGATGCACAAGCTAGGTACACTTCATGTTTCAAATTTGTTACACAACTTTAACCATACGTGCATGCTACGGGACTTGCTAACTTCAACACAAGCATTCTTTAAATTCATAATCACCCAACTAGCATGACTTTAATATCACTACCTCCATATCTCAAAACAATTATCAAGTATCAAATTGATCATAGCATCCAATTCACTTTCTATGATAGTTTTTATTATACCCAACTTGGAAGCCTACCATTCTAGGACCAATTTTATAACCATAGCAAATACCATGATGTTCTAAAAGACTCTCAAAATAATATAAGTGAAGCATGAGAGACTAGCAATTTCTACAAAAATAAGCCACCGCCGTGCTCTAAAAGATATAAGTGAAGCACTAGAGCAAAAACTATCAAGCTCAAAGGATATAAGTGAAGCACATAGAGTATTCTAGCAAATTCTAATCAAGTGGGCTTCTCCAAAAAGGTGTGTACATCAAGGATGATTGTGGTAAACTAAAATGCAAAGACTAAAATAATACACGACGCTCCAAGCAAAACACATATCATGTGGCGAATAAAAATATAGCTCCAAGTAAAGTTACTAATGAACGAAGATTTAAAGAGGGATGCCTTCCGGGGCATCCCCAAGCTTAGGCTTTTGGCTATTCTTGAATATCTTGGGGTGCCATGAGCATCCCCAAGCTTAGGATCTTGCCACTCCTTATTCCATAGTCCATAAAAGCTTTACCCAAAACTTGAAAACTTCACAACACAAAACTCAACAGGAAATCTTATAAGCTCCGTTAGTGAAAGAAAACAAAACCACCACATAAGGTACTGTAATGAACTCATTCTTTATTTATTTTGATGTTAAACCTACTGTATTCCAACTTCTCTATGATTTATAAACTATTTTACTAGCCATAGATGCATCAAAATAAGCAAACAACACACGAAAAACAGAATCTGTCAAAAACAGAACAGTCTGTAGAAATCTGTAGCTAACGCAAACTTCTGGAACTCCAAAAATCCTACTAAAATAGGAAGTCCTGGACAATTTTTTATTGATCTGCTGCAATTGGAATCAGTAATTTATCACGTTTTGGTGAATTTAAACAATTGTTTTCGTGAACAGAAAGTTTCTGGAATTTTCAGCAAGATCAAATCAACTATCATCATAGGTTATCCTATAGGTTCTACTTGGCACAAACACTAATTAAAAGATAAAAATACATCTAAACAGAAGGTAGATGCAAGATTTATTACTAAACAGGAACAAAAACAAAAAAAACAAAAAAAATTGGGTTGCCTCCCGACTAGCGCTAACGTTTAACGCCCCTAGCTAGGCATAAAAGCGAAGATAGATCTAAGTGGTGCCATCTTTGGCACTAAATTAATAAGTAGCTCGCATGATAGATTCCTAAGGTAATTTGACTTTCTTTCTTGGAAAGTGCTCCATGCCTTTCTTTAATGAAATTGGAATCTAATATTCCCTTCCTTCATATCAATAATCGCGCCAATCGTTCTAAGGAAAGGTCTACCAAGAATAATTGGGCAAGAAAGATTGCAATCTATATCAAGAACGATAAAATCTACGGGCACCAAATTTATATTTGCAACAATGAGAACATCATTGATCCTTCCCATTGGCTTTTTAATGGTGGAATCCGCAAGGTGCAAATTTAAAGAGCAATCATCAAGATCATGGAAACCTAAAATATCACATAAAGTTTTCGGAATCGTGGAAACACTAGCACCCAAATCACACAAAGCAAACCACTCATGATCTTTAATTCTAATCTTTATAGTAGGTTCCCACTCATCATTAAGTTTTCTAGGTATAGAAACTTCCAAATTAAGTTTTTCATCATAAGATTGCATCAAGGCATCAACAATATGTTTGGTAAAAGCTTTATTTTGACAATAAGCATGAGGAGAATTAACAACGGATTGCAACAAGGAAATACAACCTTCTAAAGAACAATTATCATAATCAAATTCCTTGAAATCCGAGATAGTGGGTTCAATACTATTTAAAGTCGTGACCTCTCCAATCCTACTTTTACCAAATTTAGCATCAAGATCTAAAAACTCCGAATTATTGGGACGCCTTCCAGGTAAAGTTGACTCATCATCAGTCCCATAATTATCAAGATTCATATTGCAAAACATAGATCTAATAGGAGACGCATCAATAACTTTAAGGTCTTCATCATTATTTTCATGGAAACTAGAAGAACACGCCTTTACAAAGCAATCTTTCTTAGCACGCAATCTAGCGGTTCTTTCCTTGCACTCATCAATGGAAATTCTCATTGCCTTGAGAGACTCATTGATATCATGCTTAGGAGGAGAAGATCTAAGTTTAAGAGAATCAACATAAAGCGAAAGTCTATCAACGTTCCTAGCCAAATCATCAACTTTGAGCAATTTTTCTTCAAGCAAAGCATTAAAATTCTTTCGAGAGATCATAAATTCTTTCACACTATTTTCAAAATCAGAGGGCATTTTATTAAAATTACCATAAGAATTATTGTAGGAATTTCCATAATTATTAGAGGAATTACGAGGGAACGGTCTAGCATTAAAGTTTCCTCATAAGCATTGTTTCCAAAACCATTCCTACCAACAAAATTTACATCCATAGATTCATTGTTATTCTCAATCAAAGTAGACAAAGGCATATCATTGGGATCAAGAGGAGTATTTTTAGTAGAAAATAATTTCATAAGTTCATCCATCTTTCCACTCAAAACATTGATTTCTTCTATAGCATGCACTTTTTTACTAGAAGATCTTTCGGTGTGCCATTGAGAATAATTAGCCATAATATTATCAAGAAGTTTTGTAGCATCTCCTAAAGTGATATCCATAAACGTGCCTCCCGCGGCCGAATCTAAAAGATTTCTAGAAGCAAAGTTCAAACCGGCATAAAAAATTTGTATGATTATCCATAAATTCAAACCATGAGTAGGACAATTGCGAATCATCAATTTCATTCTTTCCCAAGATTGGGCAACATGCTCATGATCAAGTTGTTTAAAATTCATAATATCGTTCCTAAGAGTGATAATCTTAGCGGGAGGAAAATACTTAGAGATAAAAGCATCTTTGCACTTATTCCAAGAATCAATACTATTTTTAGGCAAAGACGAAAACCAAACTTTAGCACGATCTCTAAGTGAAAACGGAAATAACTTCAATTTAACAATATTGTTATCCGTATCTTTCTTCTTTTGCATATCACACAAATCAACAAAGTTGTTTAGATGAGTAGCGGCATCTTCACTATGAAGGCCAGTGAATTGATCTTTCATAACAAGATTCAACAAAGCAGTATTGATTTCACAAGACTCAACATCATTAAGAGGAGCAATCGGAGTACTAAGGAAATCATCATTATTGGTATTCGAGAAATCACACAATTTGGTATTATCTTGCGCCATGACAACAAGTAATCCAACACACAAGCAAACAGAAAGAGGCAAGCGAAAAAGAGAGGAGGAGATTGCGAAAAAGAGGGCGAATAAAACGGCAAGGGTGAAGTGGGGGAGAGGAAAACGAGAGGCAAATGGAAAATAATGTAAATGCGAGGGAGATGAGTTTGTGATGGGTACTTGGTATGTCTTGACTTGAGCGAAGACCTCCCCGACAACGGCGCCATAAATCCTTCTTGCTACGTCTTGAGCTTGCGTTGGTTTTCCTTGAAGAGGAAAGGGTGATGCAGCAGAGTAGCGTAAGTATTTCCCTCAGTGTTTCAGAACCAAGGTATCAATCCAGTAGGAGGCTCCTCAAAAGTCCCACGCACCTACACAAACAAACAAAGAACTCGCAACCAACGCAATAAAGGGGTTGTCAATCCCTTCACGACCACTTCATGAAAGTGAGATCTAATAGAGATAATATGATAAGATAAATATATTTTTGGTATTTTATAATATAGATGCAAAAAGTAAAGATGCAAATAAAAGTAGATTGAAAGCAAATATGATAAGAGATAGACCCGGGGGGCATAGGTTTCACTAGAGGCTTCTCTCAAGATAGCATAAGTATTACGGTGGGTGAACAAATTACTGTCGAGCAATTGATAGAAAAGCGAATAATTATGAGATTATCTAGGCATGATCATGTATATAGGCATCACGTCCGTAACAAGTAGACCGACTCCTGCCTGCATCTACTACTATTACTCCACACATCGACCGACTCCTGCCTGCATCTAGAGCATTAAGTTCATAAGAACAGAGTAACGCCTTAAGCAATATGACATGATGTAGAGGGATAAACTCATGCAATATGATATAAAACCCATCGTTTTATCCTCGATGGCAACAATACAATACGTGCCTTGCAACCCTTTACATCGGGTAAGGACACCGCAAGATTGAACCCAAAGCTAAGCACTTCTCCCATGGCAAGAAAGATCAATCTAGTAGGCCAAACCAAACTGATAATTCGAAGAGACTTGCAAATAGAACTCAATCGTACATAAAATAATTCAGAGAAGATTCAAATATTATTCATAGATAAACTTGATCATAAACCCACAATTCATCGGATCTCGACAAACACACCGCAAAAAGAGTTTACATCGAATAGATCTCCACAAGAGAGGGGGAGAACATTGTATTGAGATCCAAAAAGAGAGAAGAAGCCATCTATCTAATAACTATGGACCCGAAGGTCTGTGGTAAACTACTCACAACTCATCGGAGGGGTGATATGTCTCCAACGTATCTATAATTTGGACAATATTGGGCTTTATTATCCACTTTTATATTATGTTTGGGACTAACCTATTAACCGGAGGCCCAGCCCAGAATTGCTGTTTTTTGCCTATTTCAGTGTTTCGAAGAAAAGCTATATCAAACAAAGTCGAAACGGAATGAAACCAACTAGAGAAGTTATTTTTGGAAGGAAAGCTACCGGAAAAACTTGGAGGGCACGTCAGGAAAGAGACGAGGAAGCCACGAGGTAGGGGGGCGCGCCCACCCCCCTAGGGCGCGCCCTCCACCCTCGTGGGCCCCTCGTGCCCCCCTGACGTGCTTCTTCCGCCTATATATATCCATATAACCTAAAAACTACGAAGACGAGAATAGATCGGGAGTTCCGCCGCCGCAAGCCTCAGTAGCCACCAAAAACCAATCGGGACCCTCGTTGAAGCACCACGGAGGGGGGAACCCTCACCGGTGGCCATCTTCATCATCCCGACGCTCTCCATGATGAGGAGGGAGTAGTTCACCCTCGGGGCTGAGGGTATGTACCAGTAACTATGTGTTTGATCTCTCTCTCTCGTGTTCTTGAGTTGGCACGATCTTGATGTATCACGAGCTTTGCTATTATAGTTGGATCTTATATTTCTTCGCCCCCTATTCTCTCTTGTAATGGATTGAGTTTTCCCTTTGAAGTAATCTTATCGGATTGAGTCTTTAATGACTTGAGAACACTTGATGTATGTCTTGCCGTGCGTATCTGTGGTGACAATGGGATATCACGTGATTCACTTGATGTATGTTTTGGTGATCAACTTGCGGGTTCCGCCCATGAACCTATGCATAGGGGTTGGCACATGTTTTCGCCTTTGATTCTCCGGTAGAAACTTTGGGGCACTCTTTGAGGTTCTATGTGTTGGTTGAATAGATGAATCTGAGATTGTGTGACGCATATCGTATAATCATACCCACGGATACTTGAGGTGACATTGGATTATCTAGGTGACATTAGGGTTTTGGTTGATTTGTGTCTTAAGGTGTTATTCTAGTACAAACTCTAGGGCTGTTTGTGACACTTATAGGAATAGCCCAACGGATTGATTGGAAAGAATAACTTTGAGGTGGTTTCGTACCCTACCATAATCTGTTCGTTTTTTCTCCACTATTAGTGAATTTGGAGTGAATCTTTGTTGCATGTTGAGGGATAGTTATCTGATCCAATTATGTTATTATTGTTGAGAGAACTTGCACTAGTGAAAGTATGAACCCTAGGCCTTGTTTCCTAGCATTGCAATACCCTTGCTTTTTTTATATTTTCAGATTACAAAAACCTATATCTGCCATCCATATTGCACTTGTATCACCATCTCTTCGCCGAACTAGTGCACCTATACAATTTACCATTGTATTGGGTGTGTTGGGGACACAAGAGACTCTTTGTTATTTGGTTGTAGGGTTGCTTGAGAGAGACCATCTTCATCCTACGCCTCCCACGGATTGATAAACCTTAGGTCATCCACTTGAGGGAAATTTGCTACTGTCCTACAAACCTCTGCACTTGGAGGCCCAACAACGTCTACAAGGAGAAGGTTGCGTAGTAGACATCAAGCTCTTTTCTGGCGCTGTTGCCGGGGAGGTGAGTGCTTGAAGGTATATCTTTAGATCTTGCAATCGAATCTTTTTGTTTCTTGTTTTATCACTAGTTTAGTTTATAAAATAAAACTACAAAAAAAATGGAATTGAGTTTGTCTCATACGCTTCATCTTTTTAATATCTTTCATGAGTATGATGGAAAGGAAAATTGTGCCAAAATGTTAGAAGAAGAATGCATTAAAATGTTTGGCACTAGATCTTTGTATGATGAGCATGATTTCAATGTTGTTAGTATGAAATCCTTGAATATCCATGATGCTAATGATATGCAAAGCCACAAGCTTGGGGAAGCTATGTTTGATGAAGATGATATTTTTGTCCCCCAAGGTTTGATGAGAAAATTTACTATGATCAAAGCATGCTTCCTATCTATGATGATCATTGTGATGACACGTATGATTTAAAGAATAATGATAACCATGAAACGTTTCATCTTGATCTTAATTTTCAATCACATGATAGTTATTTTGTTGAGTTTGCTCCCACTATTGTTGATGAGAATAAATTTGCTTATGTGGAGAGTAGTAAAATTTCTATGCAAGTAGATCATGAAAAGAATGCTTTAGGTGCTGGTTTTATTTTTGAATTCATTCATGATGCTACTGAAAATTATTATGAGGGAGGAACATACGCTTGTAGGAATTGCAATAATATCAAGTTTCCTCTCTATGTGCTTAAAGTTTTGAAGTTATGCTTGTTTTACCTTCCTATGCAAGTTGATTCTTGTTCCCATAAATTGTTTTATCACAAAATCCCTATGCATAGGAAGTGGGTTAGGCTTAAATGTGCTAGTCATATTCTTCATGATGCTCTCTTTATGTTTCAATTCTTATCTTTTATGTGAGCATCATTGAAATCATCATGCCTAGCTAGGGGCATTAAACGATAGCGCTTGTTGGGAGGCAACCCAATTTTATTTTAGTTTCTTGCTTTTTGGTTCTGTTTAGTAATAAATAATCCATCTAGCCTCTGTTTAGATGTGGTAGTATGTTTTAATTAGTGTGTGTGCCAAGTAGAACCTTTGGGAAGACTTGGGTGAAGTCTTTATGATCAGGCTGTAAAAAACAGAAACTTTAGCGCTCACGAGATTAGCTAAAAATTTTTACTGGAGAGTGCTATTTAGTTGATTCTTTTTGCAGATGATTACTAGACAAATTCCTCAGGTCCACCAATTTATTTTATAATTTGTGGAGTTCCAGAAGTTTGCGTTAGTTACAGATTACTACAGACTGTTCTGTTTTTTACAGATTCTGTTTTTCGTGTGTTGTTTGCTTATTTTGATGAATCTATGGCTATTAAAATAGTTTACAAACCATAGAGAAGTTGGAATGCAGTAGTTTTAACACCAATACAAATAAAGAATGAGTACATTACAGTACCTTGATATGAGAGGAATTAAGGAGACACAAAAACTCAAGCTTGTGGATGCCCAAGGCACCCCAAGATAATATTTCAAGAAGTCTCAAGCATCTAAGCTTGGGGACGCCCCGGTAGGCATCCCACCTTTCTTATTCAACAAATATCGGTTAGTATCGGTTCAACCTAAGTTTTTGCTTCTTCACATGATGTGTGCTATCCTTGAAATGTCATTTTATTTTCTTTAGCTTTGCTTGATGTTTGAATAAAATACCAAGATCTGAAATTCTTAAATGTTAGAGAGTCTTCACATGGTTGCATAATTATTCAACTACTCATTGATCTTCACTTATATTTTTGAAGTAGTTTGTTGTTTGCTCTAGTGCTTCACTTATATCTTTTAGAGCACGCTGGTGCATTTATTTTATAGAAACTATTGATCTCTCATGCTTCACTTAAATTATTTTGTGAGTCTTAAATAGCATGGTAATTTGCTTCAAAAATCCTAATATGCTAAGCATAAATGATTTGTAAAAATTCTTATGAGTGTGTTGAATACTAAGAAAAGTTTGATGCTTGATGATTGTTTTGAGATATGAAGATGGTGATATTAGGGTCATGCTAATTGAGTAGTTGTGAATTTTAGAAATACTTGTGTTAAAGTTTGTGATTCCCGTAGCATGCACGTATGGTGAACCGTTATGTGATGAAGTCGGAGCATGAGTTATTTATTGATTGTCTTCCTTATGAGTGGCGGTCGGGGACGAGCGATGTTCTTTTCCTACCAATCTATCCCCCTAGGAGCATGCGCGTAGTATTTTGTTTCGATAACTAATAAATTTTTTCAATAAGTATGTGAGTTCTTTATGATTAATGTTGAGTCCATGGATTATACGCAGTCTCACCCTTCCACCATTGCTAGCCTCTCTAATACCGCAAGACTTTTCGCCAAAGATCATACACCCACCATATACCTTCCTCAAAACAGCCACCATACCTACCTATCATGGCATTTCCATAACCATTCCGAGATATATTGCCATGCAACTTTCCACCGCTTCGCTTATCATGACACGCTCCATCATTGTCATATTGCTTTGCATGATCATGTAGTTGACATCGTATTTGTGGCAAAGCCACCGTTCATAATTCTTTCATACATGTCACTCATGAGTCATTGCACATCCCGGTACACCGCCGGAGGCATTTATGTAGAGTCATATTTTGTTCTGAGAATCGAGTTGTAATTGTTGAGTTGTAAGTAAATAAAAGTGTAATGATCTTCATTATTAGAGCATTGTCCCAGTGAGGAAAGGATGATGGAGACTATGATTCCCCCACAAGTCGGGATGAGACTCCGGACTAAAAAAAAGAAAAAGAGGCCATAAAAAAAGAGAAAAGGCCCAAATAAAAAATAAAAAAATGAGAGAAAAAGAGAGAAGGGGCAATGCTACTATCCTTTTACCACAGTTGTGCTTCAAAGTAGCACCATGATCTTCATGATAGAGAGTCTCCTATGATATCACTTTCATATACTAGTGGGAAACTTTCATTATAGAACTTGGCTTGTATATTCCAATGATGGGCTTCCTCAAAATGCCCTAGGTCTTCGTGAGCAAGCAAGTTGGATGCACACCCACTTAGTTTCTTTTGTTGAGCTTTCATATACTTATAGCTCTAGTGCATCTGTTGCATGGCAATCCCTACTCACTCACATTGATATCTATTAATGGGCATCTCCATAGTCCGTTGATACGCCTAGTTGATGTGAGACTATCTTCTCCTTTTTGTATTCTCCACAACCACCATTCTATTCCACCTATAGTGCTATATCCATGGCTCACGCTCATGTATTGTGTGAAGATTGAAAAAGTTTGAGAACATCAAAAGTATGAAACAATTGCTTGGCTTGTCATCGGGGTTGTGCATGATTTAAATATTTTATGTGATGAAGATAGAGCGTAGCCAGACTATATGATTTTGTAGGGAAGAACTTTCTTTGGCCATGTTATTTTGAGAAGACATAATTGCTTAGTTAGTATGCTTGAAGTATTATTATTTTTATGTCGATATGAACTTTTGTCTTGAATCTTTCGAATCTGAATATGCATACCATAATTAAGAAAAATTACATTTAAATTATGCCAAGTAGCACTCCGCATCAAAAATTCTTTCTTTTATCATTTACCTACTCGAGGACGAGCATGAATTAAGCTTGGGGATGCTTGATACGTCTCCAATGTATCTATAATTTTTGATTGCTCCATGCTATATTATCTACTGTTTTGGACAATATTGGGCTTTATTATCCACTTTTATATTATTTTTGGGACCAACCTATTAACCGGAGGCCCAGCCCAGAATTGCTGTTTTTTGTCTATTTCAATGTTTCGAAGAAAAGGAATATCAAACGAAGTCGAAACGGAATGAAACCAACTAGAGAAGTTTTTTTGGAAGGAAAGCTACCGGAAAAACTTGGAGTGCACGTCAAGAAAGAGACGAGGAAGCCACGAGGTAGGGGGCGCGCCCTCCACCCTCGTGGGCCCCTCGTGGGGCCCCCTGACGTACTTCTTCCGCCTATATATATCCATATACCCTAAAAACTTCGAAGACAAGAATAGATCGGGAGTTCCGCCGCCGCAAGCCTCGGTAGCCACCAAAAACCAATCGGGACCCTGTTCCGGCACCCTGCCGGAGGGGGGAACCCTCACCGGTGGCCATCTTCATCATCCCGGCGCTCTCCATGACGAGGAGGGAGTAGTTCACCCTCGGGGCTGAGGGTATGTGAAAGGATCGATATAGTTGAATAGAGGGGGGGGGGGTGAATAGGCAACTAACAATTTTTAGCTTTTCTTTACCAAATTAAACTTTGCATCAAAGTAAGTTGTCTAGATATGCAACTAGGTGGACAACCTATATGATGCAACAATCACAAGCACACAAGCACACAATGAATATAACACAAATAAGCTTGCACAAGTAAAGGGATGAGATAACCAAGAGTGGAGCCGGTGGAGACGAGGATGTGTTACCGAAGTTCCTTCCTTTTGAGGTGAAGTACGTCTCCGTTAGAGCGGTGTGGAGGCACAATGCTCCCCAAGAAGCCACTAGGGCCACCGTGTTCTCCTCACGCCCTCGCACAATGCAAGATGTCGTGATTCCACTATTGGTGCCCTTGAAGGCGGCGACCGAACCTTTACACACAAGGTTGGGGCAATCTCCACAACTAAATTGGAGGCTCCCAACAACACCATGAAGCTTCACCACAATGGACTATGGCTTCACGGTGACCTCAACCGTCTAGGGTGCTCAAACACCCAAGAGTAACAAGATCCGCTAGGGATTAGTGGGGGGAATCAAATTGATCTTGGTGGAAATGTAGATCGGGGCCTTCTCAACCAATCCCGAGCAAATCAACAAGTTTGATTGGCTAGGGAGAGAGATCGGGCGAAAATGGAGCTTGGAGCAACAATGGAGTTTTTGGGGGAAGAGGTAGGTCAACTTGGGAGAAGAAGACCCACTTATATAGTGGGGGGAACAAGCCAACCGTTACCCCCCACCATCCCCGCAGAGAGCGGTACTACCGCTAGGCCAGCGGTACTACCGCTTAACAGCCTAAGCGGTACTACCGCTCCTCCTCGCGGTACTACCGCATGAGAGCGGTATTGCCGCCTCGCCTGCCGCGGCTGGTACCGTAAAGTCCGACACGAAAAACGAGCCCTCGAGTCGAGGCGGCACTAGCACGAAACCGCAGCGGTACTACGGCTAGGGCTACGAGTGGTACTACCGCTGTGGAGCGGTACTGCCGCTTATAGCACCCAAGCGGTACTACCGCTCCGGCCCGCGGTACTACCGCTCAGACCAAAGAAGGCACAATGAGGACAAGAACGAGCTCTCCATTGAAGAGGAAATGCTCGGAGGGTGTGCAAGGGATGTGTACGTGATGATTCCACCCTAGCCTTTCCAAAGCGGACCCCCTCTTGATAGTACGGTGCTCTCTACGAAACTATTCCACCAAACTGAATCGAAAAGACTACACTGTCTTCGCTTCAAACTCCGAGGGGAGGGAATCGTCTCGTGCCAAAGGATGAATCTCTGAAAAGCTCAGTGCACACGATTAGTCCGCAAAAGCATTGTCATCAATCACCAAAACATCTTAGGGCTAAATATGCCCTTACAATCTCCCCCTTTTTGGTGGATTGATGACAATACGGGATTTGCAAGAAACGTGGAAAGATAAAGGTCATCAGCAAACCCCACATCTCTAAAATAGAGACGGGCTCCCCCTAGATGTGTGCCATTAAGATAAGTGCTTTGGACTGCACGGCACACATACTAGGATCAACACTCCCCCTGTATTTTAGAGATCAACAAACCACGCACGCATCCATGAGAGCAGGGTATATAAATAACATAATAAGCATGCAACTCATAAGATACCAAATGACTAGAGACATAGATAATAATAAGATAGAGATAGGGTAGCATATGTCTCACACCATATGACTGGAACTTAGGTCTCACTGACACAAACCAAACAAAAGCAAATGGCGAGCAAACACACCGAAACCACAAAGACCACAAAGACACACTCGCAACTCAAATGACACAAATCCCTAGACTCTCCCTTTGGCATCGAGACACCAAAAGGGGCAAAGAGCGAACCTACGGCTCCAGGTGAGATCAAACTAAAGATCTCGAACATCAGATGTCTGCACCACCATCCTCAGTCGGAAACTGCTCGGCATCTGAATCAGTCCATGTGCAGTGCTGCTGGATCCACTCCTCTTCCTCAGTGATCTGACCCTCAGAGGCACTGGAGACTGTCGCACCCAACTGACGCATAAGCTCCTTGTGATGGCCCCTTGCCTTCTTCTCAGCCACATGAGTCATGTACTGACCGTGAGACTCCATACAGAAAAGCTTCTTCATCTTGAGCTTGAGCTTCTTTGCCCAAGAGGGCTCTGCCTCAGAAGGCTCAGAGTCAAGATCGATACCAACATCCGCCTCGCCCTTGGTCTCCATGGCAGCCGCAGAAGGTGGAGCCCCAGTTTGAGGAACGGAGGTACCCCAATTATCCTTCTTCCTCAGACGCTTGATCTCATGAGAAACTAACTCTCCAGTTTCCAGCGAATCCTCAGGATAGGTGCGTCTCCAGGCTTTCTCAATGAGCAACATGATGAACGGAGCATAGATCGGGAACTTGCGCTCAGACACCACAGAGAGAAGCTCAGACCACATCACATGAGAGATATCCAGTGACTCACCAGTGTTTGCCTCCTTCTCATGCTGGCAGAAGAGAAGCATGTCCACAAGGTAGGAATGAACCTGATCCAGATTCCCGATACGAGGGAAGAGAGTCTCGCGGAACACACGGTGAAGGATATCCAGAAAGGCAGGCAGCTCGTAGGTTGTCTTCTTAGTCTCATGATTGACCTTCTTAATGCAGTAGGGCCAGAGAGCTTGCTTGTGAGTGGAGGTAACATTTTGGTGAGGACGGAACCCGACTAGAGACTCAATCCCGTGATCTTCCACCTCAAGCAACTCCATGAAAGCCTTCCACTTGACAACTAGCAGCTTCCCATTCGTCATCCAAGTCAGCGTCCTGTTTTCATCAGTTCCTAGATGGACAGTGGCAAAGAATTGAGCCACCAAGTCAGCATCAAAGTCCTTGTTGAACTGCATGATCCTGAGAATGTTCAACTGAGAGCACATCTAAAGAGCTTCACCAAAGTACTCAGGGTCCTGTTCCATAGCATCCGTGTTGATGGAGTAAACATTGACAAAGAGGTTCTTCTTAGACTTGACCACTTGAAAATAGGTGGCATACTGAAAGCGGTTCCAGAACGGACGATTGACAAAGGCGGGATCTTGGTCTTCAACATAAGGATTGCAGCGACGCCTGTCCTAGAATTCCTTGGAGGACATCTCAGTCACCTTCTTCCCACTAGGCTTTGGTCTGTTGGCAGGCATCTTCCTGGGAGGGGTATTAGCACTTGAAGAAGCACCCATTGGCAGCGGTGGAGCATTGGAGGAACCACCAGCAGACTCAGAAGTGCGGTAGCGCTTTGACGTGGAACGCTCGTGGTTGACTCGGCGGGCTTGCTGCTCAGGATGTTCATCACCTGGAACCAAACACACGGACACACGAAGCAGCCAGAAAGAATGATCAAAAACCAACAAACAAACCAAACAAAGATCAATATGTAGTAGGATATGATGGAACTGGGCATCAAGCGGTAGTACCGCGACCACCCGCGGCAGTACCGCTTGAGCGGTAGTACCACTCTAGTGCCGCTCGCACGGTAGTACCGCTCGACTGGGCGGTAGTACCGCTCGAGACGAGGAACAACAGTTCCCTACTGCCACGGAAAGATCCGGCACTACCGGAGATGCCAAATTCAA
This sequence comes from Aegilops bicornis, assembly GCA_021605145.1. Classification (NCBI taxonomy): domain Eukaryota; kingdom Viridiplantae; phylum Streptophyta; class Magnoliopsida; order Poales; family Poaceae; genus Aegilops; species Aegilops bicornis. The sequence continues at coordinate 781,708,499 of CM038670.1, forward strand.
AAATAAACCTACCAAATATCAGTCCAACGAGTCTAGTTGCCTTCTCCAACCTACTCAAGCCTAGTTTTAGCCAAAAAACTAGAGATGCAACCACTATTGCCCCTAAACACCAGATCTGAAATCTAGACAAAAAGAGAAGAGGAACAAGGGCAATACCGGCATCCATGGCAAGATGAAGAGGTGGGGATCGACTCCACCGAAGGAAATGGAGAGGGACGACCCGGAGACGGAGGGCCACCGGAGCCCTTCCGCGGCGAGATGGCGCTGGAGACAAGGAGAGTAGCTGGGGAACGAAGCAAATGGGTATGGGGGAGAAAACCACCCCTGCCCACGACTTAACCTCTCGAACCCGCCTCAGGGTAGTATCATGGCAAGGAAGCTGGTAGTACCGCTTAACAACGAAGCGGTAGTACCAAGGCCACCAGCCGTAGTACCGCAACAAGACATCAAATCTAGACTTTTAAACGCACGGCTCAAAAGACAAGGAAAGACAAACCGAAAGCCAAGAACCCACAAGGAACACTAGCAAGAGGACAGAAGACGCACCCCCTCAAGAGAGGGGCGGTGGCCGAGGCCACCTATGTTTGAGTCAAGAGGTATGGCACCGCGAAGATTTTAACCTTGGGCCCATGACCAAAACTCCTCTTTGAAACACAAGTACCATAAAAAATGGCTAACGTGAAAGATTTGATCAATTTATGCATAATGGGGGAGGGAAAGTTCATTGAGAGAACAACACTCCCCCTATGTCCATGCCTACATCTAAACTAGACATAAAATTGAGTGTGGTGGGTTGTGCAAAGGTTCAAACCACATTGCTCAAATCAATGATATTTAGCTCATGCCTTAACTCGTGAAATCTTGCTTCATCCAAAGGCTTCGTGAAGATATCTGCAAGGTTATCATGAGTGTTGACGTAGTTGAGCTCGATCTCTCCTCGCCTAATGTGATCCCGAATGAAGTGATAAGTGATACCGAATCTCAATATGCTTCTTCTTGAAGTGTTGCACCGGGTTGAGAGAAATCTTGATGGCACTTTCATTGTCACACCAAAGAGGCACTTTGTCACAAATGACACCGTAATCCTTTAAAGTTTGCCTCATCCATAAGAGTTGTGCACAACAACTACCGGCCGCCACATACTCCGCTTCGGTGGACGAGAGAGACACACAACTTTGCTTTTTAGAAGACCAACTTACCAAAGAGCAACCAAGGAATTGGCACCCTCCGGAAGTGGACTTCCTATCCACTTTGTCTCCCGCCCAATCGAAATCCGAATATCCTACAAGCTTGAAGTTTGCTCCTCCTGAGTACCACGAGCCAAAGTTTGGGGTATGAGCTAAATATCGAAAGATTCGCTTGACCGCCACAAAGTGGCTTTCCTTAGGTGTGGCTTGAAAACGTGCACAAATTCCCACACTCAACATGATATCCGGTCTAGATGCACAAAGGTAGAGCAAGGATCCAATCATGGAGCGATATACCTTTTGATCCACCGCTTTACCATTGGGATCAATATCAAGTTGGCACTTGGTAGGCATTGGAGTGGAAGCCGGCTTGACATCATTTAGCTTGAATCTCTTGAGCATGTCTTGGGTGTATTTAGCTTGGTTGATGAAGGTACCTTCTCTTCTTTGCTTGATATCAAAATCAAGGAAGAACTTCAACTCTCCCATCGAAGATATCTTGAACTTGGAGGTCATGAGAGCGGCAAATTCCTCATTGAAAGATTTGTTAGGGGAACCAAAGATAATATCATCAACATATAGTTGGCATACAAACAACTCCCCTTTGACCTTCTTAGTAAAAAGAGTGGGGTCGATTAGCCCAACTTCAAATCCACGGTCTTGTAACAACTCGGTAAGGTGGTCATACCACACGCGTGGGGCTTGTTTAAGGCCATAGAGTGCCTTGTCGAGTTGATACACATGATCGGGGAAGTAGGGATCCTCGAACCCGAGGGGTTACTTGACGTATACCAACTCATTAATAGGACCATTAAGAAATGCACTTTTAACATCCATTTGTTGCAACTTAAAGTTGTGATGAGAAGCATAAGCAATCAACAAACGAATGGATTCAAGGCGAGCAACGGGAGCAAAGGTTTCATCGTAGTCGACACCCTCGACTTGGGAGTAGCCTTGTGCCACCAATCTTGCCTTGTTGCGAACCATGGTCCCATGAGCATCTTGCTTGTTCTTGAAAATCCACTTGGTTCCAATGACATTGTGGTTCCCCATTGGCCTTGGCACCAATCTCCACACCTTGTTGTACTCGAAGTTATTGAGTTCTTCATGCATGGCATTGAGCCAATCCGGATCTTCGCGCCTCAGAGACCTTTTGGGGTTCCACACAAGAGACAAACGCATGATGTTCACAATAGTTTGCTAATTGTCTACGAGTGCTTACCCCCTTTCTTAGGCTTCCAACCACATTCTCCATGAGATGACCTTTGGTGGTGAGTTTGGAAGCAATCTTCGCGGCATGACGCTCCAATTCCTCCTCGGAAGTGAGACGAGGAGGGGTAACTTGATCATCTTGAGCGCCGTCTTGAGCTTGTTCTCGGTCTTGAGCTTGCTCATGATCTTGGACTTGCTCGGGGGGGGGGGGGACTTGACCTTGGGCATCATTTGGTGGTTCACCACCATCTTGAGGTTGATCTTGCCCTTGATCTTGTTCACAATGTTGAGGGCCTTCACTTTGTTCTTCGGAAGCGTGTGGGTCTTGGGTTGGTGATGGCTCCACTTGAGTGGAGCATTGTCCTTCTCCTTCGGCCACAAGGGGTTCCTCAATTGGTAGGATATGACCAACACCCATTCTTCTTATGGCTTGGGGAGGAATTTCATCACCTACATCACAAGTACCACTTTGCTCCACTTGGGAGCCGTTATTCTCATCAAACTCCATGTTAAAAGTCTCCTCAATAAGTCCCGTGGACTTATTGAGAACACGGTAAGCATGGGAGTTTGTAGCATAACCAACAAATATGCCCTCATGAGCTCTAGCTTCAAATTTGGACAAATGAACACCTTTCTTGAGAATGAAACACTTACACCCGAACACCCGAAAGTACTTGAGGTTAGGCTTGTTACTGGTGAGTATCTCATAAGGAGTCTTGTTCAGGCCTTTGTGAAGATAGAGACGATTTGATGCATGACACGCGATGTTGATGGCTTCGGCCCAAAAGTTGTATGGAGACTTGAACTCCACCATCATGGTCCTTGCCGCATCCATCAACGTCCGGTTTTTCCTCTCCTCGACAGCGTTTTGTTGAGGGGTGTAGGGTGCAGAATATTGATGCTTGATCCCGTCATCACTAAGAAACCCATCCAAGGTGTAGTTCTTGAACTCGGTGCCGTTGTCACTTCTTATTGTCAAGATCTTTGCATTGACGTTGTGCTTCATTTGCAAAGTCAATGACGGTTTGTTGGGTCTCGCTCTTCCTCTTGAAGAAATACACCCAAGTATATCTTGAGTAGTCATCCATAATCACCAAGCAATACTTCCTACCCGCAAGACTGTCAAAGCATGGAGGCCCAAAGAGATCCAAGTGAAGGAGCTCCAAAGGCCTCTTTGAGTAAATGATAGTCGTGGGAGGGTGAGCCTTTTCATGAAGCTTTCCTTCGATACAAGCACTGCAAGCACGATCTTTAGCAAAACTAACATTCGTTAGTCCACGGACATGGTCCCCCTTGAGAAGACTTTGCAAAGATCTCATATTGACATGGGCTAAACGGCGATGCCAAAGCCATCCCACATCAACTTTAGCCATTAGGCATGTCGCAGTCTTAGTGGGTACCTCCAAAAATTTAATCACATAGAGACCGTTTTCGACATGCCCAACAAAGGCTACTTTAAGAGTCTTGCTCCACAAGAGGGCCACGGTATCAATATCAAAGAAAGTGGCAAAGCCCATGATTGCAAGTTGACGAACGGAAAGTAAATTGTATGCAAGGGACTCCACAAGCATGACCTTCTCGATCGTGAGATCATGAGAAATGACAACCTTGCCGAGTCCCAATACCTTAGAATACGAGGCATCACCCCACTCGACATTGGTGGGCATAGAAGGAATCTTGTGCACGTCCACCACCAAGTCCTTGCTTCCGGTCATATGATTTGTAGCTCCACTATCGAGCAACCATGATCCCTCACCGGAAGCAAACACCTACAAGAGATCAATGCTTGGTTTTAGGTACCCATTTTGTAATGGGTCCTTTGATGTTAGTAACAAGGGTCTTAGGAACCCAAATAGACCATTCAATGTACTCATGAGGACAACCAACAAATTTGGCATAAACGTGCCCATCACTAGCACGGCATAACACATAAGAGGGATTAAAATCGCCGGCTTTGTTAGGAGGGATGGCATTGCCCTTCTTGACATCGCCACCCTTTGCGTTGTTCTTCTTCTCCTTGGAAGCACCCTCTCCTTCCTTCACAAAAGTTTGCTTGAGAGGAGGAGGTCGTTTGGTCTTGTCATTCTTCTTCTTGTTCTTGGGCTTGGGTGTGAACCCAATCCCCTCCTTGGCCACAACTTCCTTTTGATTACTCAAAAGGTCGTTGAGGTTCTTCTCACCTTGTATGCATGTAACAAGGCCTTTCTCAAGTTGCTCCTTCAACTTAGCATTCTCCTCAACAAGATGCACATGCTCACAACAAGGGTTAGTAGCATTTTCATTATCGATCAACACCATATGAGGAAAAGTGGCTTTCTCCTTGGTTAGCTTCACTTGGAGTTGATCATGAGACTCTTTGAGGCTAGCATGAACACCCTTCAAGACTTTGTGAGCCTTGTCGCGAATGTCAAACTCCTCTTTGAGTCTAGCAAGACCAACCCCAAGCTTCGCCTTCTCGGAGCTTAGCACATGAGACACAACAAGAGCATGATCAAGATCTTTCTTTAATTTAGCATGATCATTGTTGTATGACTCCTCAAGAGCCAAACGAAGACCACGCTCTTCCTCAAGAGCATTGGAAAGATCCGAAATCTCATCGGCATAGTCACGACTATGCCCCTCAATCTTAGAGATGGTTTCTTCGTGAGCCTCGATCATGTCATTGGCTTCACCAAGTTGTTCCAAGAGAGCAACGAAGTGCTTCTTGGATTTGCCCTTGAGTTTACCCATAAAGGCCTCAAACTAATTTTCCTCCACATTAGTTCCCTCATGTTCATCAATGCAATCCGTCAAAGAAGAATGATTGATGATGGTAGTTTCGATGTTGGGGGTTACCCTGTTGGTGGCTTTAGCCATGAGGCACTTGGCGGTGATGCTCTCATTGGGTGAGTTGAAGAGAGACACCCGAGGAGTCGTCGCAATGGCAACGGAGGCCATGGCAATCGACTCACCATATTAATCATCATCATCCTCCTCATTGTACTCTTCTTGTACCACCAAAGCCTTGTGAGGAGTCTTCTTGGTGAAGTTGCTCTTGTTGGGGAAAGACTTGGCCTTATCCTTACGGATGAGCTTGCCACCATTGTCTTCCCTCTTCTCATACGGGCACTCCGCAACAAAATGACTCACATTGCCACAATTGAAGCAAGTCCTCACTCGTTGCTTGCCCTTTGCGCCACTTGAGCTGCTCTTGTTGAAGTTGGGCCTTGAGTTCTTCTTGCTCCAAAATTTCCTTGAAGCAAGGGCCATGTGTTCATGATAGGCATACTTCATATCTTCGAGGTTGCTCTCCTCTTCTTCCTCCTCTTCTTCTTCTTCGACACAAACCTTGGCCTTCAATGCAAAGTTGGGCTTCTTTGCTCTTTGGGAGCGAAGCACCGCATTGTCGGCGGTCTTTTCCAATATGCTCATAGCCACAAACTCATCCAACACATCACTTGAGGACAAGGTGTGAAAGTCCGGCCTTTGACGGATGACGGAGGACATGGCTTTGTGGTAGGGCATCATTGCCTTGAGAAATTTGCGCTTGATCTAATTGTCATCCGTGTCCTTACTTCCATGATCCTGGAGAGAGACCGCGAGCTTGGTAACTCTCCGATAGAGCTCATGAGGTTCTTCATCTTCTTTCATGGCAAACTCATCGGCTTCATCTTGTACCACTTCATAATTGGAACGTTGAATGCTTGCGCTTCCCCGATAGAGGGAAACCACTTTGTGCCAAGCTTCTTTGGCCAATGAGTAGGGCCGAAGATGCGGGAGGTCTTCGGGAAGGATTGCTTCTTGGATGATGAAGAGAGCATTTTCATTGAGTTGATCATCGACGGCTTCTCTAGGAGTGAAGTTGCTCCGGTCATGCGGGTAAAAACCTTCTTCAATGATTCTCCAAAGGTTAGTGTTCACATGATTTAAATGACGCTTAAAACGATAGACCCAAGAATCAAAATCCTCCTTTTTATCAATCTTGGGGGGAGGACCGGCATGATTCAGATGAGTAGAAGGAATCGGTCCACCATAAACGGGCGGAGGTTGCACATGGGCAAAGATGCCGGTGCCATTCTTACCACTAGACATAGGAGCTTTCTCACTAGTAGCTTCCCCCTTGTCGGGGTTAGCATCCATCTCCGTGTTGGCGGGATCTCCCACTTTCACGGGCGCGGTGGAAAGTTTAAGCCCTTATAAGAATTCCTTAAACATGTCTTTGACCTCAGTCGTCATGGAGGTTTTCGATGTGTCAAACGCCACATTGAATTCCTCACGTGAGATCGAGTTACCCCCATCTCCCGTGAAGCGATATCGGATTCGCACCAGAGTGCTCTCCCACATCGTCTACGACGTCAACCATACTCTTCGGACGGTAAAGTCCTTAAAAAGACACGAGGCTCTGATACCAATTGAAAGGATCGATATAGTTGACTAGAGGGGGTGAATAGGCAACTAACAGTTTTTAGCTTTTCTTTACCAAATTAAACTTTGCATCAAAGTAAGTTGTCTAGATATGCAACTAGGTGGACAACCTATATGATGCAACAATCACAAGCACACAAGCACGTAATGAATATAACACAAATAAGCTTGCACAAGTAAAGGGATGAGATAACCAAGAGTGGAGCCGGTGGAGACGAGGATGTGTTACTGAAGTTCCTTCCTTTTGAGGGGAAGTACGCTCCGTTAGAGCGGTGTGGAGGCACAATGCTCCCCAAGAAGCCACTAGGGCCACCGTATTCTCCTCACACCCTCGCACAATGCAAGATGCCGTGATTCCACTATTGGTGCCCTTGAAGGCGGCGACCGAACCTTTACACACAAGGTTGGGGCAATCTCCACAACTTAATTGGAGGCTCCCAACAACACCACGAAGCTTCACCACAATGGACTATGGCTTCATGGTGACCTCAACCGTCTAGGGTGCTCAAACACCCAAGAGTAACAAGATCCGCTAGGGATTAGTAGGGGGGATCAAATTTCTCTTGGTGGAAGTGTAGATCGGGGCCTTCTCAACCAATCCCGAGCAAATCAACAAGCATGATTGGCTAGGGAGAGAGATCGGGCGAAAATGGAGCTTGGAGAAACAATGGAGTTTTGGGGGGAAGAGGTAGGTCAACTTGGGAGAAGAAGACCCACTTATATAGTGGGGGGAACAAGCCAACCGTTACCCCCCCACCAGCCCCGCAGAGAGAGGTACTACCGCTAGGCCAGCGGTACTACCGTTTAACAGCCTAAGCGGTACTACCTCTCCTCCTCGCGGTACTACCGCACGAGAGCGGTACTGCCGCCTCTCCTGCCGCGGCTGGTACCGTAAAGTCCGACACGAAAAACGAGCCCTCGAGTCGAGGCGGCACTAGCACGAAACCGCAGCGGTACTACGGCTGGGGCTACAAGCGGTACTATCATTGTGGAGCGGCATCGCCGCTTATAGCACCCAAGCGGTACTACCGCTCCGGCCCACGGTACTACCGCTCAGACCAGAGAAGGTACAATGAGGACAAGAACGAGCTCTCCATTGAAGTGGAAAGGCTCGAAGGGTGTGCAAGGGATGTGTACGTGATGATTCCACCCTAGCCTTTCCGAAGCGGACCCCCCCTTGATAGTACGGTGCTCTCTACGAAACTAGTCCACCAAACTGAATCGAAAAGACTACACCGTCTTCGCTTCAAACTCCGAGGGGAGGGAATCGTCTCGTGCCAAAGGATGAATCTCTGAAAAGCTCAGTGCACTCGATTAGTCCGCAAAAGCATTGTCATCAATCACCAAAACATCTTAGGGCTAAAGATGCCCTTACAGTATGTACAAGTAGCTATGTGTTTGATCTCTCTCTCTCTCTCTCTCTCTCTCTCTCTCTCTCTCTCTCTCTCTCGTGTTCTTGATTTGGCACGATCTTGATGTATCGCGAGCTTTGCTATTATAGTTGGATCTTATATTTCTTCTCCCCCTCTTCTCTCTTGTAATGGATTGAGTTTTCCCTTTGAAGTAATCTTATCGGATTGAGTCTTTAATGACTTGAGAATACTTGCTGTATGTCTTACCGTGCATATCTGTGGTGACAATGGGATATTGATACGTCTCCAACGTATCTTTAATTTTTGATTGCTCCATGCTATATTATCTACTGTTTTGGACCATATTGGGCTTTATTTTCCACTTTTATATTACTTTTGGGACTAACCTATTAACCGGAGGCCCAGCCCAGAATTGCTGTTTTTCTTGCCTATTTCAGTGTTTCGAAGAAACGGAATATCAAACGGAGTCCAAACGGAATGAAACCTTCGGGAACATGATTTTCTCACCGAATATGACCCAGGATACTTGGACCCCCCGTCAAGAAAGCCAGGAGGTGGCCACGAGGGTGGGGGCGCGCCCTACCCCCCAGGGCGCGCCCCCGTGCCTCGTGGGCCCCCCGTTGCTCCACCGACGTACTCCTTCCTCCTATATATACCTACGTACCCCCGAACGATCAGATGCGGAGCCAAAAACCTAATTCCACCGCCGCAACTTTCTGTATCCACGAGATCCCATGTTGGGGCCTGTTCCGGAGCTCCGACGGAAGGGGAATCCACCACGGAGGGCTTCTATAGCCTCTCCGATGAAGTGTGAGTAGTTTACCTTAGACCTTCGGGTCCATAGTTAGTAGCTAGATGGCTTCTTCTCTCTTTTTGGATCTCAATACAATGTTCTCCCCCTCTCTCGTGGAGATCTATTCGATGTAATCTTCTTTTTGCGGTGTGTTTGTTGAGACCGATGAATTGTGGGTTTATGATCAAGATTATCTATGAGCAATATTTGAATCTTTTTTGAATTCTTTTATGTATGATTGGTTATCTTTGCAAGTCTCTTCGAATTATTCATTTGGTTTGGCCAACTAGATTGGTAGTTCTTGCAATGGGAGAAGTGCTTAGCTTTGGGTTCAATCTTGCGGTGTCCTTTCCCAGTGACAGAAGGGGCATCAAGGCACGTATGTTATTGTTGCCATTGAGGATAACAAGATGGGGTTTTTATCATATTGCATGAATTTATCCCTCTACATCATGTCATCTTGCTTAAGGCGTTACTATGTTTTCATTAACTTAATACTCTAGATGCATCTTTGGATAGCGGTCGATGAGTGGAGTAATAGTAGTAGATGCGGTGAGTCGGTCCACTTGTCTCAGACGTGATGCCTATATACATGATCATACCTAGATACTCTCATAACTATGCTCAATTCTGTCAATTGCTCAACAATAATTCGTTCACCCACCGTAAAATACTTATGCTCTTGAGAGAAGCCACTAGTGAAATCTATGGCCCCCGGGTCTATTCTCTATCATATTAATCTTCCATCACTTTATTATTGCTTTGCTTTTTTACTTTGCCTTTTATTTTACCTTGCATCTTTATACCAAAAAATACCAAAAATATTATCTATCATCTCTATCAGATCTCACTCTCGTAAGTGACCGTGAAGGGATTGACAACCCCTAATCGCGTTGGTTGCATGGAGCTATTTGCTTTGTGTAGGTACGAGGGACTCGCGTGTGGCCTCCTACTGGATTGATACCTTGGTTCTCAAAAACTGAGGGAAATACTTACGCTACTTTGCTGCATTATCCTCTCCTCTTGAGGAAATCCAGCATAAGCTCAAGAGGTAGCAAGAAGAATTTCTGGCGCCGTTGTCGGGAGTCTCATAAAAGTCAACATACCAAGTACCCATCACAATCCCTTATCTTTCGCATTACATTATTTGCCATTTGCCTCTCGTTTTCCTCTCCCCCACTTCACCCTTGTCATTTTATTCGCCCTCTCTCTCCCGTTTTCCTTTTTCTCGCTTGCTTGTCGTTATGTCTAAATTTGGGAAAATTATTGCCGATTTGGACAATAATAATATCATGGAGAAATCTGATGCTCCTGCTGAAGAACCCCCTACATTGCACACAAAAAAAATTAGTTGGTAGTGGTAATATTATTGGAAAAGGAGTTATTCAAGATTTCTTTACTTGTCCTGGTGCTTTGCCTTCTATGGGTGGTTCTATTCTTAATAGAACTAGTAGTCTTGCGGACGCTATTGCCATGCTTATAGTTGAACTTGAAAGGCAATTTATGCACTTGCATCCTTGTATACAAAGAATTTTCTTAGAATTTTCTAATATTGAGCATTCTTCTGTCAAGCGGACCGCCACTATATTTTTGGCTCATGAGTTTAGATTTATAATAAAAGAGGCCAAAGAAATCTTTGCGCATTATAGGGTGGATGCTAGTCATCCTCCCATTAAAGCTATCCTTTTTAATCAAGAAGACATGATGCATTTACAATCTTTAGATCATATTGCTTATAATAAAAATCTTAGGAAAAGGGTTCCTACCGATGTTCTAGTTGATAAAATTTCCGAGCTTAATGATGATTTTGCTATTCAGAATAATGTACTAGGTTTTCCTCTTGAATGAAGGCTTGTAGCTTTTTGCCAAAAGAATGCTCTTAATGATGAATTGGTTGTGCAATACAAAGGGCCTAGGGAGGAACCTATACCTCCCGAGATTGGTCTTGGGGACTTTTGTCCCATTAAATTTAGCCCTTTTGATTATTTTTGCTTGCCTCAAAGAAAACTTGCTGCTGAACGTAGAGAATATGAGAGAAGTTTTCATGATTTGCCATACCACTATTATGACAATACCTAGATCTATCCTTGCTTTTTTGCCTAGCTAAGGGCGTTAAACGATAGCGCTTGTTGGGAGGCAACCCAATTTTATTTTTGTTTTTTTGTTTTTTATTCTGTTTAGGAATAAATATTTGTTCTAGCCTCTGGTTAGATGTGTTTTTATGTTTTAATTAGTGTTTGTGCCAAGTTAAACCTATAGGATCTTCTTGGATGATAGTTATTTGATCTTGCTGTAATTTCCAGAAACTTTCGGTTCACGAAAATAATTTTTAAAAATCACCAGAACGTGATAAAATAGTGATTGCAATTGCTGATGATCAATAAACCAATTTCCTAGGTATTTCTATTTTGGCTGAATTTTTGGAGTTCCAGAAGTTTGCGTTAGTTACAGATTACTACAGACTGTTCTGTTTTTGACAGATTCTGTTTTTCGTGTGTTGTTTGCTTATTTTGATGAATCTATGGCTAGTAAAATAGTTTATAATCCATAGAGAAGTTGGAATACAGTAGGTTTAACACCAATATAAATAAAGAATGAGTTCATTACTGTACCTTTAAGTGGTCTTTTGTTTTCTTTCGCTAACGGATCTCATGAGATTTCTGTTGAGTTTTGTGTTGTGAAGTTTTCAAGTTTTGGGTGAAACCTTTTGATGGATTATGGAACAAGGAGTGGCAAGAGCCTAAGCTTGGGGATGCCCATGGCACCCCCAAGATAATCTAAGGACAAGTCAAAGCTTGGGGATGCCCCGGAAGGCATCCCCTCTTTCGTCTACTTCCATCGGTAACTTTACTTGGAGCTATATTTTTATTCACCACATGATATGTATTTTGCTTGGAGCGTCTTGTATTATTTGCGTCTTTGTTTTTTAGTTTACCACAATCATCCTTGCTGTACACACCTTTTGAGACAGCCATACATGATTTGGAATTTGTTAGAATACTCTATGTGCTTCACTTATATCTTTTGAGCTATATAGTTTTGCTCTAGTGCTTCACTTATATCTTTTAGAGCACGGTGGTGGATTTGTTTTATATAAACTATTGATCTCTCATGCTTCACTTAGATTATTTTGAGAGTCTTAAATAGCATGGTAATTTGCTTAAACAATCCTAATATGCTTGGTATTCAAGATTTGTAAAACTTTCTTTTGAGTGCGTTGAATACTAAGAAAAGTTTGATGCTTGATAATTGTTTTGAGATATGAAGATGGTGATATTAGAGTCATGCTAGTTGAGTAGTTGTGAATTTGATAAATACTTGTGTTAAAGTTTGTGATTCACGTAGCATGCATTATGGTGAACCGTTATGTGATGAAGTCGGAGCATGATTTATTTATTGATTGTCTTCCTTATGAGTGGCGGTCGGGGACGAGCGATGGTCTTTTCCTACCAATCTATCCCCCTAGGAGCACGCGCGTAATACTTTGCTTTGATGACTTCTAAATTTTTGCAATAAGTATGTGAGTTCTTTATGACTAATGTTGAGTTCGTGGATTATACGCACTCTCACCCTTCCACCATTGCTAGCCTTTCTAATACCGCGCACTTTTCGCCGGTATCATACACCCACCATATACCTTCCTCAAAATAGCCACCATACCTACCTATTATGACATTTCCATAGCCATTCCGAGATATATTTCCATGCAACTTTCCACCGATCCGTTTATTATGACACGCTCCATCATTGTCATATTGCTTAGCATGATCAGGTAGTTGACATCGTATTTGTGGCAAAGCCACCGTTCATAATTCTTTCATACATGTCACTCATGAATCATTGCATATCCCGGTACACCGCAGGAGGCATACACATAGAGTCATATTTTTTTTCTAAGTATCGAGTTGTAATTGTTGATTTGTTAGTAAATAAAAGTGTGATGATCATCATTTTTAGAACATTGTCCCAAGTGAGAAAAGGATGATGGAGACTATGATTCCCCCATAAGTCGGGATTAGAGTCCGGACGAAAAATAAATAAAAAAGAAAGAAAGAAAAGAGGCCATAAAAAAGAGAAAAGGCTCAAACAAAAAAATGAGAGAAAAAGAGAGAAGGGACAATGTTACTATCCTTTTACCACACTTGTGCTTCAAAGTAGCACCATGATCTTCATGATAGAGAAGTCTCTCATTTTGTCACTTTCATATACTAGTGGGAATTTTTCATTATAGAACTTGGCTTGTATATTCCAATTATGGGCTTCCTCAAATGCCCTAGGTCTTCGTGAGCAAACGAGTTGGATGCACACCCACTCAGTTTCTTTTGTTGAGCTTTCATATACTTATAGCTCTAGTGCATCCGTTGCATGGCAATCCCTACTCACTCACATTGATATCTATTGATGGGCATCTCCATAGCCCGTTGATACCCCTAGTTGATGTGAGACTATCTTCTCCCTTTTTGTCTTCTCCACAACCACCATTCTATTCCACATATAGTGCTATATCCATGGCTCACGCTCATGTATTGTGTGAAGATTGAATTTTTTTTGAAAATATCAAAAGTATGAAACAATTGCTTGGGTTGTCATCGGGGTTGTACATGATTTAAATACTTTGTGTGGTGAAGATAGAGCATAGCCAGACTGTATGATTTTGTAGGGATAACTTTCTTTGGCCATGTTATTTTGAGAAGACATAATTGCTTTGTTAGTATGCTTGAAGTATTATTATTTTTATGTCAATATTAAACTTTTGTCTTGAATCTTTCGAATCTGAATATTCATACCACAATTAAGAAGAATTACATTGAAATTATGCCAAGTAGCACTCCGCATAAAAAATTCTTCTTTTTTATCATTTACCTACTCGAGGACGAGCAGGAATTAAGCTTGGGCAAAAAAATGCCTGATACGTCTCCAATGTATCTATAATTTTTTATTGCTCCATGCTATATTATCTACTGTTTTGGACCATATTGGGCTTTATTTTCCACTTTTATATTACTTCTGGGACTAACCTATTAACCGGAGGCCCAGCCCAGAATTGTTGTTTTTTTGCCTATTTCAGTGTTTCGAAGAAACGGAATATCAAACGGAGTCCAAACGGAATGAAACCTTCGGGAACGTGATTTTCTCACCGAATATGACCCAAGAGACTTGGACCCCCCGTCAAGAAAGCCAGGAGGTGGCCACGAGGGTGGGGCCGCGCCCCCCTGCCTCGTGGGCCCCCTGTTGCTCCACCGACGTACTCCTTCCTCCTATATATACCTACGTACCCCCGAACGATTAGATACGGAGCCAAAAACCTAATTCCACCGCCGCAACTTTCTGTATCCACGAGATCCCATCTTGGGGCCTGTTAGAGCTCCTGGGAAGGGGAATCCACCACGGAGGGCTTCTACATCATCATAGCCTCTTCGATGAAGTGTGAATAGTTTACCTTAGACCTTTGGGTCCATAGTTAGTAGCTAGATGGCTTCTTCGCTCTTTTTGGATCTCAATACAATGTTCTCCCCCTCTCTCGTGGAGATCTATTCGATATAATCTTCTTTTTGCGGTGTGTTTGTTGAGACCGATGAATTGTGGGTTTATGATCAAGATTATCTATGAGCAATATTTGAATCTTTTCTGAATTCTTTTATGTATGATTGGTTATCTTTGCAAGTCTCTTCGAATTATCTGTTTGGTTTGGCCAACTAGATTGGTAGTTCTTGCAATGGGAGAAGTGCTTAGCTTTGGGTTCAATCTTGTGGTGTCCTTTCCCAGTGACAGAAGGGGCAGCAAGGCACGTATTATATTGTTGCCATCGAGGATAACAAGATGGGTTTTTATCATATTGCATGAATTTATCCCTCTACATCATGTCATCTTGCTTAAGGTGTTACTCTATTTTCATTAACTTAATACTCTAGATGCATGCTGGATAGCGGTCGATGAGTGGAGTAATAGTAGTAGATGCAGGCAGGAGTTGGTCCACTTGTCTCAGACGTGATGCCTATATACATGATCATACCTAGATACTCTCATAACTATGCTCAATTCTGTCAATTGCTCAACAATAATTCGTTCACCCACCGTAAAATACTTATGCTCTTGAGAGAAGCCACTAGTGAAATCTATGGCCCTGGGGTCTATTCTCTATCATATTAATCTTCCATCACTTTATTATTGCTTTGCTTTTTTACATTGCCTTTTATTTTACCTTGCATCTTTATACCAAAAAATACCAAAAATATTATCTATCATCTCTATCAGATCTCACTCTCGTAAGTGACCGTGAAGGGATTGACAGCCCCTAATCGCGTTGGTTACGTGGAGCTATTTGCTTTGTGTAGGTACGAGGGACTCACGCGTGGCCTCCTACTGGATTGATACCTTGGTTCTCAAAAACTGAGGGAAATACTTACGCTACTTTGCTGCATTATCCTCTCCTCTTCGGGGAAATCCAACGCAAGCTCAAGAGGTAGAAGATATCACGTGATTCACTTGATGTATGTTTTGGTGATCAACTTGCGGGTTCCGCCCATGAACCTATGCATAGGGGTTGGCACACGTTTTCTTCTTGATTCTCCGGTAGAAACTTTGGGGCACTCTTTCAGGTTCTATGTGTTGGTTGAATAGATGAATCTGAGATTGTGTGATGCATATCATATAATCATACCCACAGATACTTGAGGTGACATTGGAGTATCTAGGTGACATGAGGGTTTTGGTTGATTTGTGTCTTAAGGTGTTATTCTAGTACAAACTCTAGGGCTGTTTGTGACACTTATAGGAATAGCCCAACGGATTGATTGGCAAGAATAACTTTGAGGTGGTTTCGTACCCTACCATAATCTCTTCGTTTGTTCTCCACTATTAGTGACTTTGGAGTGACTTTTTGTTGCATGTTGAGGTATAGTTATATGATCCAATTATGTTATTATTGTTGAGAGAACTTGCACTAGTGATAGTATGAACCCTAGGCCTTGTTTCCTAGCATTGCAATACCGTTTACGCTCACTTTTATCATTAGTTACCTTGCTGTTTTTATATTTTCAGATTACAAAAACCTATATGTACCATCCATATTGCACTTGTATCACCATCTCTTCGCCGAACTAGTGCACCTATACAATTTACCATTGTATTGGGTGTGTTGGGGACACAAGAGAGTCTTTGTTATTTTGTTGTAGGGTTGCTTGAGAGAGACAATCTTCATCCTATGCCTCCCACGATTTGATAAACCTTAGGTCATCCACTTGAGGGAAATTTGCTACTGTCCTACAAACCTCTGCACTTGGAGGCCCAACAACGTCTACAAGGAGAAGGTTGCGTAGTAGACATCAAGGGGCTATGGTGTTGATGTAGAAGCCCTCCGTGGTCGATTCCCCCTCCGGGGGAGCATCAGCGAAGGCTCCAAGGTGGGATCTCGCGGATACAGAAGGTTACGGCCGTGGAGATTGTGTTTTTGTTGGCTCCCTGGATGTTTTCGGGGTATGTAGGTATATATAGGAGGAAGAAGTACGTCGGTGGCCGCTCGAGGGGCCCACGAGACAGGGGGCGCGCCCTGTAGGGGGGGGGCTACCCTCTCGTGGCCGCCTCGGCTGCTTCTTGACTTGCACTCCAAGTCCTCTGGATCACGTTCGTTCCAAAAATCACGCTCCCGAAGGTTTCATTCCGTTTGGACTCCGTTTGATATTCCTTTTCTTCGAAATACTGAAATAGGCAAAAAACAGCAATACAATTTGGGCCTCCGGTTAGTAGGTTAGTCCCAAAAATGATATAAATGTATAAAATAAAGCCCATAAACATCCAAAAGGGGTAATATAATAGCATGGAACAATCAAAAATTATAGATATGTTGGAGACGTATTAGCGGGCTATAAGAGTTTAGATATTATGGTTTTGCTGAGTTGGAAGAGATAAAAGATGATATAGACGAGAAGCGGGCTATAGATTAGCGGCTGGCAGTAGCACGGGCTCCAAATTTTTTTGTGAGAGTGAAAGGTGGGAAATAGGTTAATAAAGTATTACAACCTCCTTCCCAAAATGTAAGATCATTTTTGGCACTATGACAGTGCCAAAAATGATTCTTTATAGCTAACTACTATATATTTCTCTTAAAAAAGGTTATCCACTGACATGCATGGTAACATGCTATAGACAACCGTTGGCTATATAATTAACCATGCTCAGTAAGGATATTATTGGATTTGGGGGGAAATATTTGTCGTGTGTCTCCCCCTGGACACCCTCTCCCTTTTATTAACTCTTTTCAGTTTAGACCCTGTACAACCAGAGTATTACACACACACACACACACACACACACACACACACACACACACACACCAACACTCCCCCTCAAGATGGGCTAACGATGTCAACCATGCCCATCTTGCTACAGATTACAGCACCATCACTAGGTCCTAACCCTTTAGTTAGACAATCTGCTAACTGCTCATCAGATTTTACATAACCTAGCTTTAACATTCCACCACCTATTTTCTCCTTTATGAAGAATCTATCAATTTTGATGTGTTTGGTGCGTGCATGCTGAACACGGTTGTTAGCAATGTTTATTGTAGACTTGTTATCACAATGCAGCACCATTGTGTTGTTTCTTAATACTCGAAGCTCTGACAGCAGGCTCCTCATCCAAATCATCTCACTCACGCCATGTACCATAGCTCTATATTTAGCCTCTGCGGTAGACCTTGCTACAACATCTTGCTTCTTGCTCCTCCATGACACAAGATTACCTCCCACAAATATGCAATAGCCTAATGTGGATCTTCTATCATCTATGTTGCTTGCCCAATAAGCATCACAGTACCCTTCCACATCAAGGTGTTGGTTTAGTTTGAACCATAGTCTCTTTCCTGGACTTCCTTTCAAGTACCTTAAGATACGGTAAACGGCTTCCATGTGCCCAACCCTTGGATCATGCATATATCGGCTCACCACACTCACTACATATGATATATCAGGTCTTGTGTGACAGAGGTAGATTAGACGCCCCACTAGCCTCTGATACCTCTCCTTGTTGACAGGATCACCTGAGAGAGCACTTATTTTGTGGTTCCTATCCATAGGTGAGGCAAATATGACGACATCGCAGCATCCTTGTCTCATTCAGCAGATCAAGAACATATTTCCTTTGGGTCAGAATCACTCCCTTGGATGAGCGAGAAATCTCAACCCCAAGAAGATACCGAAGTGGTCCAAGATCTTTGACCTCAAATGCCTTTCCCAGTCTCTCCTTTAGGTCCTTGATTTCTTGTGCGTCATCACCAGTTATCACTATATCATCAACATACACTTCTAGAATAGTTATGTGTTTCTGCCTATGCATGTAGAAGACCATATGGTCTCTATTGCACTGGGAGTATCCCATCCCAACAACCACGCGTTTGAATCTATCAAACCATGCCCGGGGAGATTGCTTCAGACCATATAAAGATTTCTTAAGCTTGCATACCTTTCCATCTGTTTGTTGGAAATATGCCCTAGAGGAAATAATAAAAGCATTATTATTATATTTCCTTGTTCATGATAATTGTCTTTTATTCATGCTATAATTGTATTATCCGGAAATCGTAATACATGTGTGAATACATAGACCACAATACGTCCCTAGTGAGCCTCTAGTTGACTAGCTCGTTGGTCAACAGATAGTCATGGTTTCTGACTATGGACATCAAATGTCGTTGACAGCGGGATCACGTCATTAGGAGAATGACGTGATGGACAAGACCCAATCCTAAGCATAGCACAAGATCGTGTAGTTCGTTTTGCTAGAGCTTTTTCAATGTCAAGTATCTCTTCCTTAGACCATGAGATCGTGTAACTCCGGATACCGTAGGAGTGCTTTGGGTGTACCAAAGCGTCACAACATAACCGGGTGACTATAAAGGTGCACTACGGTATCTCCGAAAGTGTACATTGGGTTGACACGGATCGAGACTGGATTTGTCACTCCGTATGATGGAGAGGTATCTCTGGGCCCACTTTCGGTAATGCATCATCATAATGAGCTCAAAGTGACCAAGTGTTTGGTCACGGGATCATGCATTACTGATGCGAGTAAAGTGACTTGCCAGAATTTGAGACCGAACGAGGTATTGGGACACCGACGATCGAGTCTCGGGCATGTAACGTACCGATTGACAAAGGGAATAGTATACGGGGTTGATTGAATCCTCAACATCGTGGTTCATCCGATGACATCATCGAGGAGCATGTGGGAGCCAACATGGGTATCCAGATCCCGCTGTTGGTTATTGACACGAGCGTCTCGGTCATATGCGCATGTCTCCCGAACCCGTAGGGTCTACACACTTAAGGTTCGGTGATGCTAGGGTTATTAGGAAGACTTGTATGTGATTACCGAATGTTGTTGGAGTCCCGGATGAGATCCCGGACGTCACGAGGAGTTAGGAAGGTGGGAGGTAAAGATTTATATATGGGAAGTTGTCAAGCGGACACCGGAAAGTTTCGGGCGTGCGGTATTGTCTGGGGCCACCGGAAGGGTTCCGGAGGTCCACCGGGAGGGGCCACCCCTCCCGGGGGGCCACATGGGCTGCGTGGGGGGAAGGAGCCAGCCCCTGATGGGCTGGTGCACCCCCCCTTGGGTCCTTGCGCCTAGGGTTTGGGGGAACCCTAGAAGGGGGCGCCCCCTTGCTTGGGGGGCAAGCCACCCCTTCCTGGCCACCGCCCCCCCTCTAGATTCCCATCTAGAGGGGCCGGCCCCCCTTGCCCTCTCCCCTATAAATAGAGGGGTGAGGGGAGGGCTGCAAACCCAAGCCAAGGCGCAGCCCCTCCCCTTCCCAACACCTCTCCTCCTCCGCACGTGCTTGGCGAAGCCACAGCCGAGATCTTCTGCACCAACAACACCACGCCGTCGTGCTGCCGTTGGAGCTGTCTTCCTCAACCTCTCCTTCCTCCTTGCTGGATCAAGACGGAGGAGACGTCGTCCGTACCGTATGTGTGTTGAACGCGGAGGTGCTGTCCGTTCAGCACTTGGTCATCGGTGATCCGAATCACGGCGAGTACGACTCCATCATCACCATCCCCTTGAACGCTTCTACTTTTCGATCTACAAGTGGTATGTAGATGCAAACTCTCTCCCTTGACTCGTTGCTTAGATGAACTCATAGATGGATCTTGGTGAAACCGTAGGAAAATTTTTAATTTTCTCGCAACGCGTTCCCCAACAGTGGCATCATGAGCTAGGTCTATGCGTAGTTCTCTATTGCACGAGTAGAACACAATTTTGTTGTGGGCGTAGATCTTGTCAACTTGCTTGCCGCTACTAGTCTTATCTTGCTTCAGCGGTATTGTGGGATGAAGCGGCCCGGACCAACCTTAGACGTACGCTTACGTGAGACCGGTTCCACCGACAGACATGCACTAGTTGCATAAGGTGGCTGGCGGGTGTCTCTCTCTCCCACTTTAGTTGGAGCGGATACGATGAAAAGGGTCCTTATGAAGGGTAAATAGAAGTTGACAAAATCACGTTGTGGTTATTCGTAGGTAAGAAAACGTTCTTGCTAGAACCCAATTGCAGCCACGTAAAAGATGCAACAACAATTAGAGGACGTCTAACTTGTTTTTGCAGCAATTGTCATGTGACGTGATATGGCCAGAAGTTGTGATGAATGATGAATGATATATTGTGATGTATGAGATCATGTTCTTGTAATAGGAACCACGACTTGCATGTCGAAGAGTATGACAACCGGCAGGAGCCATAGGAGTTGTCTTTATTTTTGTATGACCAGCGTGTCATTGAAGAACGCCATGTAAATTACTTTACTTTATTGCTAAACACGTTAGCCATAGAAGTAGAAGTAGTCGTTGGCGTGACAACTTCATCAAGACACGATGATGGAGATCATGATGATGGAGATCATGGTGTCATGCCGGTGACAAGATGATCATGGAGCCCGAAGATGGAGATAAATGGAGCTATATGATATTGGCCATATCATGTAACTACTATATAATTGCATGTGATGTTTATTATGTATATGAATCTTGTTTACTTAGAACGACGGTAGTAAATAAGATGATCCTTACAACAATTTCAAGAAGTGTTCTCCCCTAACTGCACCGTTGCTAAAGTTCGTCGTTTCGAAGCACCACGTGATGATCGGGTGTGATAGATCTTTACGTTCACATACAACGGGTGTAAGACAGTTTTACACATGCAAAACACTTAGGGTTAACTTGACGAGCCTAGCATGTACGGACATGGCCTCGGAACACGGAGACCGAAAGGTCGAACACGAGTCGTATGGAAGATACGATCAACATGAGAATGTTCACCGACGATGACTAGTCCGTCTCACGTGATGATCGGACACGGCCTAGTCGACTCGGATCGTGTAACACTTAGATGACTAGAGGGATGTCTAATCTGAGTGGGAGTTCATTTAGATAATTTGATTAGATGAACTTAATTATCATGAACTTAGTCTAAAACCTTTGCAAATATATCTTGTAGATCAAATGGCCAACTCTTATGTCAACCTAAACTTCAACGCGTTCCTAGAGAAAACCAAGCTGAAAGATGATGGCAGCAACTATACGGACTGGGTCCGGAACCTGAGGATCATCCTCATAGCTGCCAGGAAACAATATGTCCTAGAAGGACCGCTAGGTGACTCTCCCGTCCCAGAGAACCAAGACATTATGAATGCTTGGCAGTCTCGTGCTGATGATTACTCCCTCGTTCAGTGCGGCATGCTTCTGACTTAGAACCGGGCTCCAAAGGCGTTTTGAGCATCACGGAGCATATGAGATGTTCGAGGAGCTGAAACTAGTTTTCCAAGCTCACGCCCGGGTCGAGAGATATGGCGTCTCGACAAGTTCTATAGTTGTAAGATGGAGGAAAATAGTTACATCGGTGAGCACATACTCGGAATATGCAGGTTGCACAACCGCATGACCGAGCTGAATATTAACCGACCTGATGAGGCGGTCATTGACAGAATCCTTCAGTCGCTCCCACCAAGCTACAAGAGCTTTGTGATGAACTACAATATGCAGGGGATGGTGAAGACCATTCCTGAAGTATTTTCAATGCAGAAGTCAGCAGAGGTTGAGATCAAGAAAGAACATCAAGTGTTGATGGTCAATAAGACCACTAAGTTCAAGAAGGGCAAGGACAAGAAGAACTTCAAGAAGGACGGCAAGGATGTTGTCGCGCCCGGTAAGCCAGTTACCGGGAAGAAGTCAAAGAATGGACCCAAGCACGAGGTGAGTGCTTTTATTGCAAGGGAAGGGTCACCGAAGCGGAACTGCCCCAAATACTTAGCGGATAAGAAGGCCGGCAACACCAAAGGTATATTTGATATACATGTAATTGATGTGTACCTTACCGATTACTCGTAGTAACTCCCAGGTATTTGATACGGTGCCGTTGCTCATATTTGTAACTCACAGCAGGAGCTGTTGAATAAGCGGAGGCTGGCGAAGGGCGAGGAGGTGACGATGCGGCGTCGGGAATGGTTCCAGAGTCGATGTGATCACCGTCGGCACGCTACCTCTACATTTACCTACGGGATTAGTTTTGAACCTTAATAATTGTTATTTGGTGCCAAGTTTGAGCATGAACATTGTATCTGGATCTCGTTTAATGCGAGATGGCTACTCATTTAAATCCGAGAATAATGGTTGTTCTATTTATATGAGAGATATGTTTTATGGTCATGCTCCGATGGTCAATGGTTTATTCTTAATGAATCTCGGCGTAATGTTACACATATTCATAGCGTGAATACCAAAAGATGTAAAGTTGATAACGATAGTCCCACATACTTGTGGCACTTGCCGCCTTGGTCACATTGGTGTCAAGCGCATGAAGAAGCTCCATCTTGATGGACTTTTGGAGTCTCTAGATTATGAATCATTTGACACATGCGAACCATGCCTCATGGGCAAGATGACCAAGAGTCCGTTCTCGGAACAATGGAGCGAGCGACCAACTTGTTGGAAATCATACATACCGATGTGTGCGGTCCAATGAGTGTTGAGGCTCATGGAGGATATCGTTATGTTCTCACTCTCACAGATGACTTGAGTAGATATGGGTATGTCTACTTGATGAAACACAAGTCTGAGACCTTTGAAAAGTTCAAGGAATTTCAGAATGAGGTAGAGAATCAACGTGACCAAAAATAAAGTTCTTCTGATCAGATCATGGAGGAGAATATTTAAGTCACGAATTTGGTACACACTTAAGAAAATGTGGAATCGTTCACAACTCACGCCGCTGGAACACCTCGGTAACAGAACGGTGTGTCCGAGCGTCAGTGTCGCACTCTATTGGATATGGTGCGATCTATGATGTCTCTTACCGATTTACCGCTATCATTTTGGGGATACGCTCTAGAGACAGCTACATTCACTTTAAATAGGGCACCGTCTAAATCCGTTGAGACGACACCGTATGAATTATGGTTTGGGAAGAAACCTAAGCTGTCGTTTCTAAAAGTTTGGGGATGCGATGCTTATGTCAAGAAACTTCAACCTGAAAAGCTCGAACCCAAGTTGGAAAAATGCGTCTTCATAGGATACCCTAAGGAAACCATTGGGTATACCTTCTACCTTAGATCCGAAGGCAAGATCTTTGTTGCCAAGAACGGATCCTTTTTGGAAAAAAGAGTTTCTCTCGAAAGGAGTAAGTGGGAGGAAAGTAGAACTCGATGAAGTACTACCTCTTGAACCGGAAAGTAGTGCAGCTCAGGAAAATGTTCTGTGGTGCCTACACCAATTGGAGAGGAAATTAATGATGATGATAAAGGTACTTGGATCAAGTTGCTCTTGAATCGTGGGTCCACTAGGACACGTTCCGCACTGCAGTGGTACAGCAACCCTGTCACCGGAAATCATGTTGTTAGACAACGGTGAACCTTGAACTATGAAGAAGCGATGGCGGCCCAGATTCCAACAAATGGCTAGAAGCCATGAAATCCGAGATAGAATCCATGTATGAAAACAAAGTATGGACTTTGACTAACTTGCCCGATGATCGTGACGATAGAAAACAAATGGATCTTTAAGAAGAAGGCGGACGCGGATGGTAATGTCACCATCTATAAAGCTCGACTTGTCGCTAAGGGTTATCGGCAAGTTCAAGGGATTGACTACGATGAGACTTTCTCTCCCGTAGCGAAGCTTAAGTCCGTCCGAATCATGTTAGCAATTGTCGCATACTATGATTATGAGATATGGCAGATGGATGTCAAAACAGCGTTCCTTAATGGTTATCTTAAGGAAGAGCTGTATATGATACAGCCGGAAGGTTTTGTCGATCCTAAGAATGCTAGCAAGGTATGCAAGCTCCAGCGATCCATTTATGGGCTGGTGCAAGCATCTCGGAGTTGGAACATTCGCTTTGATGAGATGATCAAAGCGTTTGGGTTTATCTTGAGACTTATGGAGAAGCCTGCGTTTACAAGAAAGTGAGTGGGAGCTCTGTAGCATTTCTCATATTATATGTAGATGACATACTTACGATGGGAAATGATATAGAACTCTTGGACAACATTAAGGCCTACTTGAATAAGAGTTTTTCAATGAAGGACCTTGGAGAAGCTGCTTATATATTAGGCATCAAGATCTATAGAGATAGATCGAGACGCCTCATAGGTCTTTCACAAAGCACATACCTTGATAAGATTTTGAAGAAGTTCAAAATGGATCAGTCCAAGAAAGGGTTCTTGCCTCATTGCAAGGTGTGAGATTGAGCTCGGCTCAATGCCCGACCACGGCAAAAGATAAAGAAGAGATGAGCGTCATCCCTATGCCTCGGCCATAGGATCTATTATGTATGCCATGCTGTGTACGGACTGATGTAAACCTTGCCGTAAGTTTGGTAGGAAGGTACCAAAGTAATCCCGCAAGGAACACCGACAGCGGTCAAGAATATCCTAAAGTACGAAAAGGACAAAGGACATGTTTCTTGTTTATGGAGGTGATGAAGAGCTCGTCAGAAAGGGTTACGTCGATGCTAGCTTCGACACAGATCTGGATGACTCTAAGTCACAAACCGGATACGTGTATATGTTGAATGGTGGAGCAGTAAGCTGGTGCAGCTGCAAGTAGAGCGTCGTGGCGGGATCCACATGTGAAGTGGAGTACATGGCAGCCTCGGAGGCAGCGCATGAAGCAATTTGGGTGAAGGAGTTCATCACCGACCTAGGAGTCATACCCAATGCGTCGGGCCGATCAAACTCTTCTCGTGACAACCTTTGGAGCTATTGCACTTGCCAAGGAGCCGGGTTTCACAAGAAGACCAGGCACATCAAGTTGCCGCTTCAACTCCATCCGTGAAAATGTTCAAGATGGAGACATAGAAATTTGTAAAGTGCATACGGATCTGAATGTCGCAGATCCGTTGACTAAACCTCTTCCATGGCAAAACATGATCAACACCGTAACTCTATGGGTGTTCGATTCATCACAATGTAACTAGATTATTGACTCTAGTGCAAGTGGGAGACTGTTGGAAATATGCCCTAGAGGCAATAATAAAAGCATTATTATTATATTTCCTTGTTCGTGATAATTGTCTTTTATTCATGCTATAATTGTATTATCCGGAAATCGTAATACATGTGTGAATACATAGACCACAATACGTCCCTAGTGAGCCTCTAGTTGACTAGCTCGTTGGTCAACAGATAGTCATGGTTTCCTCGACTATGGACATCGATGTCGTTGACAACGGGATCACGTCATTAGGAGAATGACGTGATGGACAAGACCCAATCCTAAGCATAGCACAAGATCGTGTAGTTCGTTTTGCTAGAGCTTTTTCAATGTCAAGTATCTCTTCCTTAGACCATGAGATCGTGTAACTCCCGGATACCGTAGGGAGTGCTTTGGGTGTACCAAGCGTCACAACGTAATCGGGTGACTATAAAGGTGCACTACAGGTATCTCCGAAAGTGTACATTGGGTTGACACGGATCGAGACTGGGATTTGTCACTCCGTATGACGGAGAGGTATCTCTGGCCCACTCGGTAATGCATCATCATAATGAGCTCAAAGTGACCAAGTGTTTGGTCACGGGATCATGCATTACGGCACGAGTAAAATGACTTGCAGTAACGAGACTGAACGAGGTATTGGGATACCGACGATCGAGTCTCGGGCATGTAACGCACCGATTGACAAAGGGAATAGTATACGGGTTGATTGAATCCTCGACATCGTGGTTCATCCGATGACATCATCGAGGAGCATGTGGGAGCCAACATGGGTATCCATATCCCCTGTTGGTTATTGACCGAGAGGCGTCTCGGTCATGTCGCATGTCTCCCGAACCCGTAGGGTCTACACACTGATGTTTCGTTGACGCTAGGGTTATTAGGAAGACTTGTATGTGATTACCGAATGTTGTTCAGAGTCCCGGATGAGATCCCGGACATCACGAGGAGTTCCGGAATGGTCCGGAGGTAAATAATTATATATAGGAAGTTGTCAAACGGACACCGGAAAGTTTAGGCGTGCGGTATTGTACCGGGGCCACCGGAAGGGTTCCGGAGGTCCACCGGAGGGGCCACCCTCCCGGGGCCACATGGGCTGCGTGGGGAAGGAGCCAGCCTCGATGGGCTGGGCGCACTTCTTGGGCCCTTGCGCCCAGGGTTTGGGGGAACCCTAGAAGGGGGCGCCCCCCCCCCTTGCTTGGGGGGCAAGCCATCCCTGGCTGGCCGCCGCCCCCCCCCCCCCTCTCGATTCCCATCTAGAGGGGCCGGCCCCCCTTGCCCTCTCCCTATAAATAGAGGGGTGAGGGAGGCTGCAAACCCAAGCCAAGGCGCAACCCTCCCTCCCCAACACCTCTCCTCCTCCGCACGTGCTTGGCGAAGCCTGTCGAAATCTTGCTGCACCAACAACACCACGCCGTGCTGCCGTTGGAGCTGTCTTCCTCAACCTCTCCTTCCTCCTTGCTGGATCAAGACGGAGGAGACGTCGTCTGTACCGTACGTGTGTTGAACGCGGAGGTGCTGTCCGTTCAGCACTTGGTCATCGGTGATCCGAATCACGGCAAGTACGACTCCATCATCACCATCCCCTTGAACGCTTCCGCACTCGATCTACAAGTGGTATGTAGATGCAAACTCTCTCCCTTGACTCGTTGCTTAGATGAACTCATAGATGGATCTTGGTGAAACCGTAGGAAAAATTTTAATTTTCTGCAACGTTCCCCAACACTGTTTGACTATTTCTGAATCCAGGTGGTATCTCCATATAGACCTCCTCATGTAGGTCCCCATGGAGGAATGCATTTTTCACATCCAATTGATGAAGTGCCCATCCAAAATTCACAGCACAAGAAACTAGTGTCCTCACAGTGCTCATCTTTGCTACAGGTGCAAACGTCTCATCATAGTCTATTCCATAAGTTTGACTATAACCTTTTGCAACCAATCTTGCCTTGTACTTGTACACCTTCCCCTCAGGGGTTTGCTTCACTGTGAACACCCACTTGCAGCCCACTATCCTTTTTCCTGGTGGGAGTAGCACAAGATCCCATGACTTGTTCTTTTGGAGAGCACTAAGCTCTTTCTTCATAGCCTCCTTCCACCTGGGATCCTGCTTTGCTGTTCTCCAATCATTTGGAATGGTTACAGATTGAAGAGATGAAATGAATGCTTTGTATGCAGGTGAAATGCATGAGTATGACACAAAATTGGCAATGTCATGTTCAAAACCATACCAATCTAGGGGCTTTCCAGCATTAGTTCTAATTGCTCTGCGTTGGGCAATAGGTAATTCTAAATGCGATGGAGAGGGAGAAGCATCATCACCTATCTCTAATGACGATGAGGACCTTGATGGTGAGAGGCCCGGAGAGATGAGTGGAACATGAATGTCATCCTAGCACTGTGGCTGCTCTAGGGGTTCAGACTGTTGTAGTTCCTCCTCAGCTCGCGCAACTTGTTCATTTTCAACTACTGTTCGCAACCCCTGATCGCGAAGATGCCTTCTCTGGTACACCTGCAACTCCTTGGTTGCAACCGGTCTCTCAGGAGAAGAAATCACCATAGGGTAGGGAATGGTTCCCACAACAACTCCTTCATCTCCCATAGTGCCTCCTCAACTGCTTCTTCTCCCGTAGTGCATCCACTCTCCCCCTCTCTCCTGTCATCACCCTTAATGACATCACCCTTAATGACAGGGGAGAACTCACCCAAAAACTGCTCCAGGTCCCCTGCATTCTTGTAGTATGGCTCAGACTCCCGAAAAGTCACATCCATACTCACGAACAACTTCTTCTAAATTGGATTCCAGCACATATATCCCTTCTTTTTTGATGCATAGCCAACAAAAATACACTTTGTTGCCCTGGGATCCAGCTTGCCTATACTTGGACGGTGATCATGGACAAAGCACACACATCCAAACACCTTCGGAGGTAATTTAAAATTCTCTTTCACCCAGTAAAATTTCACATGGAGACTTCATACCCAAAACTCTGGATGGCATACGGTTTATCAGATAGGCCGTTGTCATCACAACTTCACTCCATAAATTCTTCGGTATATTCATTTGAAACATCAATGATCTGGTAACCTCCAGGAGGTGTCTATTCTTTCGTTCGGCAACTCCATTTTGTGCTAGGATCCGAACACAATTGGTTTGATGAACCATTCCCTGATCTGAGAGATAAGCATCAAAAACATAATTAATATACTCTGTCCCATTATCTGAGCAAAGAATTCGAACCTTCTTGTCAAATTGAGTGGCCACCATTTTGTGGAAGTCCTGGAAGCATGTGAGAACTTCACTCTTCTGCTTCATCAAGTAGATCCACGTCATACGAGTGTGACAATCAATGAATGTGACAAACCATCTGAAACCACTCACATATGTAACAAAACAAGGACCCCAAACATCTGAATGTATTAATAAGAACGGTTCATTACTTCAGAGACCAGTACTAGGATAAGTTGCTCGGGTATGTTTGATAAACTCACAAGCATCACACACACACACTAATTTGCTTCGATTTGCTTTCTTAAATAACTCAGGATACAAGAGACTCAAACTCCCAAAAGAAAGATGTCCTAGGCGACAATGATGCAACAAAATCTCAGCCTCAACACCTCCTACAGCCACAACGAGCATGATTTCTCCTTGATCAATATACCACAGTCCATTACACCATGTTCCAGTTCCAATCATCTTCCCGGTCCTCTTCTCCTGGAAAAAACAATCAACCTCATCGAATATAACTCTGCACTTGAACCGTTTAATAGCAGAACTCACTGAAAGGAGATTGACTGGGAATGAAGGGACATGCAGAACTGAAGCTAATGCTAGTGACGGTGTGCATTCTATAGAACCTACACCCTTGATTGGTTGAAAGGTTCCATCTGCTATCTGAATGGTCTCTGAATAATCATGTGGAGTATAATATGCAAATGCATCAAGGGAACCAGTAACATGTCTAGATGCCCCTAAATCTATAACCGAGTCAACATGAGGATGTATATATGTAGATGCAAGATCCTGAGCTGGAGTACCTTTGCCCACTTGGGCATAGTTGGCATAATTACCAAAGTGATCCGCCTGAGGTATCGTGTCAGATCCCTATGAACTTTCAGATGTATGGCTCTTCTGCCATTTCTCCCATTGTGCTGCTTGCTCACCCGTAAGCATGATGTGTGATGTTTCCCCTGCAAAAACATAGGCTCTAGTACTGACACGACCTCGGCCACGTCCACCACGGCCCCCACGATCACCACCTCGTCCTCCACGCCCTCACCTCCACGGTCACCACCACGGGTCGCGCGTCCGCGTCCTCCAGATGGTGGAGCATAACACTCCTAGCTCAGATGCCCTGTCCTTCCACAATTGTAGCATTCTCTATTGTCAGCCACATACGCTGACCGAACAGGATTGCTGCTACCCACCATCACCCGCAGGCGAACCTCCTCCTGGACCATTGCTGAAATCGCCTCTTCCATAGTAATGCAATGTTATGCGGTGAAACATGGCAGCCCTCCTTGGCTCAAACTCTGTATTCAGCCCCTTTAAGAAGTGTGTAACCCTTCTATGTTGCTGCCAAGCTTCACCAGCCTCAATATCACAAGAACATGTCAATTGCAATGGATCATAGTGGTCCAAATCAGACCATAGTTGCTGCAGCTCACTGGCGTACTATTGGACAGTTTTATCCCCTTGCTTGTGTTCACCCACCTTACTCTGGACCTCCACCATCATCATCACATTGCCAGCCCTAGAGTACATATTGCTCAACGTCTTCCAAATCGCTGCTGCACTTGCAATTGCTTCTATCATCCTAGCAATCGATGGAGAGACGGAATTCATCAACCATGCTGCAACCACAGAGTTGGTGGTGTTTCACACTCGCCAATCAACACTTGTTCTATCTGCAGGTTCTATGAATGTTTCCTGCACACAGTGCTCTACACCCTTTGTCCTCAAGATCAACTTCGCCCTCCTTGACCAGCTCAGATAGTTCTTGCTCCCTTCTAACTTCAATTCATTCGGCATCAGCTCCAGCTTCAACTCGGGTGTTCCCATGGGAGATTTTGGTCCCATTATCCCCATTGCCATAAGATCCTGCAGCAAACTTCTCATATCACCTTTCGTAACGAGTGTGGATTCTCCCTGAGCCTCCTTCTCCAGCTTAACTTGTGTTGCTTTCTTTGCAGCTTCAACCTCCTCAGGATTCATCTCTGCTGAACGCAAGAACATAGCTCCCCAGCTGCCGCACTTCCTCACACAAGAAAACAACAGGGAGTAGAAACAAGCCTCCTTTCTTCACTCCCTTTCCTTTCCTACCCAGCAGCTGTCTTCTTCCTCCCCTTACTCACCCCCGTGAGCAAACTTCCAACTGCAGATCCCCTTCTTCCCAGCCTTCGAATCCTGCACAGCCAGCCGTCTGGCCAGCCTCACCAGCTGCACGCTAGCGAACAACTCTCCACCTCCACGTACGGTCAATTCTCCCCCTCACCTCCGGCCACCATGGAGCAGCACTCCTCCACAGCCGCCGCTGCCACCACCCCTTGGAAACCTAGCTCTAATCCCATATTGGATTTGCGGGAAAATATCTGTCGTGTGTCTCCCCCTGGACACCCTCTCCCTTTTATTAACTCTTTTCAGTTTAGACCCTGTACAACCAGAGTATTACACACACGCACACACGCACGCACACACACACACACACACACACACACACACACACACACACACACACACACACACACCCGCGCACACCAACAGATATATAATGGTGTTCTAAAAGAAAAAAGACCTCCAAGGTAATGTTTCCCGTTTGTGTTTGACCCAGCCCTGCGTGTGTCAAGACTAAGTTCCCACGGAACATGGCATGACACCTCCGATAGAACAAAAGATGAATCCCTCACATTTTCGAGGGCAAGTTTGTTAGTTATATCTAAAATACTCACTCTGTCCAAAACATAGGACTTTTTTTGCAAGCTAATGTAGCTTGCGAAACGTCTTATATTGTGGGACGGTGGGAATACACGGCCTGGAGCTAGTGCATACAAGAGGGTGTATTATGACACCATGTTAGTCTATACAAGCATCATGACACAATCACCTGCAAAAAAGCATCATGACACAATAGCACAAGCCATCTCATAGGGAAAAAGTAGGATTATCAATTCATATTATTTTTTATTTTTCCTTTTAAATCCAAGTTACTCTAGTGAACATTGTGTACGATCAACATCCAACCATTCCCATGCACGACTCATTCATATATAATAACCTACACACTAAGATTTATTGCAATTACATGTTGCTAAATTGCATTCCTTTTATACTTCAGTTTTACCGTGAATAATGTACAACTTTAGGTGATAATCAACAGAGAATTAGGAAAA
The DNA here is from genome assembly GCA_021605145.1 of Aegilops bicornis. Lineage (NCBI taxonomy): Eukaryota > Viridiplantae > Streptophyta > Magnoliopsida > Poales > Poaceae > Aegilops > Aegilops bicornis. Next base: position 781,740,342 of record CM038670.1, read on the forward strand.
CTGAAATAATAACGCAAACAAAAAGGGAAGTACGGCACTATAAAGAGGTATCACCCATACCCAAAAAGACCAAGTGACAAAGACAATTCCCACATGCAACTTGAACTGATTAATTGTTAAGAAACAATAGTTTGTCCAACTTGATCAATCGAAGCAGGCAATTTATGTCAGGTCATCTGTAGACGGACTCGAGAGGCCGGATTCAAGCTCATGTGATGAATGCACGGCCGTGCTATCCATCGCCGGCCTTCCTGGTCGATCGATCTGAGAAGTTGTGCTTGTCAGCAGGGCGACTATTGCAGACATGGTTGGCCTGTCGTTGGGCATTTCTTGGACACAGAGGAGTCCAATCTGGATGCATCGTTTCAGCCCGGACAAGAGCTCAGGCTCAGATTCAGGAAGTGGCAATGCTATTGATGTGTCAAGAAGTTCCACGGTCTTGCTCTGTTCCCAGAGTCCCCAAGCCTGCCAAAGGAGATTTGCTGACTTATTATTCGAGCATGTAGAATCGTGTATAATGGTCTTGCATCTCAAAATAAAAAATGGTGAATTGTCTTTATTTACTTTGAAAAACTGTGCAGATGCATTGACTTGAAATTTAAATTTCAATGTATTCAACGCTGGCATTGCAATAAACCAAATTGAGGTATCGCCCCTTCGTGTAAAACGCATCTGAACCATTTTTTTCAAGTTTTTCTTATTTCAATTTAGCTATTTTCGAACAACATGTTAGAAAATAAATGTAGCATACAATGGTTAAGCAACCGCTAACTAAAGCAGGACTTACATGCAAAAGTAGCCTCTGCATGCTGCCGTTCCTTTGCCCGCTGAGCGTCTCCAAGAGGATAACTCCAAAGCTGTAGACGTCGCATTTCAGTGTCATCTCTCCTTGTCTCTCGTACTCCGGGGCTGCATATCCCCTTCATGAAACCAACAATGTGAGGTATATATCGAGTAATCATGTCGTCTAAATTTCTTCTAGTGAAGATATATATTTTTACTTACGGTGAAACAACAACTGTCTGATCAGGCGCCATCTGATCAACGGCGAACAGCTTCGCAGTGCCAAAGTCCGCAACCTTGGCATTCCATTCGTCGTCCAGAAGAATGTTGCCCGGCTTGAGGTCCCTGTGGATTACACTCTTGCCCGATCCACCGTGAAGGTATGCAACACCATGCGCGATGCCGTGGATTATTTCCAGTCTCTTTGCCCAGTTCAGTGAAGCACGAAGGCTAGGTGTGCCTATCCACACCAAATATATAAAAATAATTTCATTACATACTTCCATCTAGTATTATAGTACAACAACACCTAGAATTGACACATAGAAATTTCAAACAAAGTGACCAAGTGAGCTAGGAGGCATGTATGCGTTCCAAACGCATGATGTTTCCGAGAGGTGCGTAGTTTGATTTTTCATAATAAGTGGAAAAATATTATGAGTTTCAGAAAGTAGGTAGTACCGAATATGTAGACGTTCAAGCTCTTGTTCTCCATGTATTCATAGACGAGTATCCTCTCTTTGCCTTCGTTACAGTAAGCAAGGAGGCGAACGAGACTGCCATGCCGGAGGCCGGCCATCACTTCTACTTCTCTCGCGAAATCTTTCTTGCCTTTCCTAGTGAGAGCCGCCTGCTTAAGCCTCTTAACAGCAATCATTTTTCCTTGAGGCAGCTGCCCCTGTGATTTTGAAGTTGTAGATGTTAGTCAGGAATTTGAATTCAGAGCTTGGCAATGACAGTTCTCTGTATGCGAGTATCAAAACTGATGAATTTTTTCCGTGAATTATGGTCACGCCGCTCACCCTTCAACATTAGTTTTGGAATATTAAATTTTCCATCTGCTAGTGTCCAAATTTTGTGAAGTCACATGCAAAAATTTCCAGTTGACATGATGTACATATGTAAGAAGAAAACAGTTTTTTCATTCAATAAGCACTGACCTTATAGACAACGCCGAATCCACCTTGACCGATAATATTACTTTCACAGAAATTTCCAGTGCCATGCTTTATAGTTGCTAGATTTAGCAAAGGAACGGCCATAGATGGATTTTGAGGAATATCGCCTGAAACGAGGCCATCACGTCATTATGTTTTTAACAAATGGTATGATTAATTGGCTATTAATAAGTTTGAAACTGTCTTATGTTTTTAACAATTTCTTTTGAGGGATTTATGTTTTTGAGGAGTAGCAAATATTGGTGGTTTCCCTTCTCTGCTTAATGAAAGATACTCCCTCCGTTTCATAATATAAGAGCGTTTTTCATACTACACTAGTGTAAAAAACGCTTTTATATTACGGGACGGAGGGAGTAAACAACAGAATGAACCATCAGAGAAGAATTTACCTAAGATTCTGCACTTCCATCTCCACCAAAACACAAAGACGACCAGAAGAATAGTAACAGCAGAAGCTACAGGTGCCACGACAAGTGCAGTAGGGAACCCTTTACTTTTGCGGCCATGGTCATCTGCTAATGCTTTGGCAACAAAACAAAAAATATCAGAGTGCAAATTCGGTTTCGTTAGGGAAGCCACTGGTTCGTATCACGTTATGGTTGAGGGACCTTCTCGGTTCAAAGCTAACAAATAGGTCTCAGGTTGGCACTCAATCGCTAAGAGCAGCCAACAACTTAACTTGCAGGCTTTAAAACCTGCTCTTATATCCATCTGCACAAACCTTATTTTGTTTTCGACCTTAATTAAATATTGAACTTTTTTATATGTAATCCTCTATTTTTAAATAGCTACAACCCACTACTGTTTTTTTTCCTCTTCATACAACAATGCCACATCACCAAGTCATGCATTTAGTCATAAGTTACCTTTTCCATTAATCTCTTCATGCAAAAATATACCTCCTCATGTATGAATTTTTTTTCGAGGGAATTAAGTCATGTAAGACATACCCCGCAAAAAATAGTCATATAAGACATTTTTATATTTGTTTTTTGCAGTAATTTTAGTCTTCTACCACTTATTCTTTTTCTTAACAATGTTCCTGCAGCAACGCGCGGGGCATTGTCTAGTATTTATAATGTCCGTTTGCCTTTAAGTTGACCGAGATTATTTTCGTGTGCTTAAAAGAAAACTCCGTGAGCACCAAAAGCTAAGCCGAGATTTGAACCCTGGTGGGCTAGCTGCGAACTCCCGCGTCTCAAGAATACAACTTTTGCATGGCTGCACTTCTTAGAATTGACCTAGTCATAAAAGGAAAACGAGAGAACTGAGCGTAGCTTAGTTGGCAAGGCGCGGGAATTCGCAGCTAGCCCACCAAGGTTCAAATCTCGGCTTAGCTTTTGGTGCTCACGGAGTTTTCTTTTATAAAAAAATGCCAACAGACTAGCCTAGTCGGGGTTGGTCTGCGACTTATGCTTAACAAAATTGTATTCATAAATCCAGTCAACTACTTTGGAGAGATGAAATGGAATGCATGACAAGACTACGTGGATGGATAATGTGTAGTACTAGTACATACCGAATTCTGATTTTGACAACCTCAGGAAGAGATCCTGCTTGCTGTCAATAAGGCGCAGGTCAACGATGGCATCCGTCCACATGACGCAGCCGCTACGGTTGCCGCCGCCCCGGATATCGGCGGCGGCGTAGGCCAAGCACGAGCAGTTGGCGAGGCACTTCGCCGAGCACTCGTCCAGCGTGGCGACGTCCATGTCCACCGTCGCATTCTGCGTGTCGGGAAGCTTGACTCTCGGCACCACCTTGAAGCGGTCAGTCGTCGTCTCGCCGCCACACTCCAGTCCCGCGTCTCGCCGACATCCGCCCGCGTACTGCTTCATCCGCCACGCCGACGGGGACTCCGGGCTGAACCCCGGCACGCAGCCGCAGAACGACGACGACGCCGCCTCGGGGTTGCAGAGGCCGAACGACCCGCACTTGGCGTAGGCTTCGCAGGTGTTATCCCTCGCCGCCCTGGTGAAGTAGGGGATCCACTCCCCGGTGTCCGCCTTCCACACCAGCCGCTCCGCCACGCCGGTGTAGTTCACCACCACGCGAGTCAGCGGCGCGCCGGGCACGGCGGTGTACCCGTACGTTATCTCCGTCGACCTGTCCGCCAAGCCACTCACGTGCAGCGGGTACAAGTCCGCGTACGTCGACGCCTCCTCGATGCCGTTGAAGATGAGCCCGTTCCACGGCCCCGTGCGGTACGCCTTGACGTCGCGGTACCACAGGACGAGCTCCGGTAACCCCTTGGTTTCCAGCGTTCGGCGGTAGTCCCCCAGAGACGGGTCGTCGGCCGATCGCCACGACGTGAGCTGCAACTCGGATTTGGCCCACAAGATCTTGCCCAGCTTCATGTCGGGCAGCAAGGTGTCCGACGGGTGGTCGAACGACTGCCACAGGTAGGCGTCCGCGTCGCTGGTGCCGTTGCGCACGACCAGGTTGCCGGACTCGAGAAGCTGAGCCGCCGCGGCGGAAGGGCCGCCGGAGAAGTACGAAGACCAGACCGTCCGGCGGGAGCCGTCGAGGAGGACGAGGGTGGCCGCGTCGTTGAACACCAGCATACCGGACCTGTCGGGCAGAGGCTGGTCGCGGTTGGCGACCCAGTAGACGGTGTGGTTGGACACGGAGAACCATATGCCGAGGTACCTCTTGGTGGACGCCCCGGGCGAGAAGAAGCCGAGGGTGAAGGTGCCGCTGCCGCCGGCCGAGACGAGCGTGTCGCCGTCGGCGTCGGTGAGGTTCTGGCCTTTCTCGAGCTTGTCAGCGGCGGGGGCCTGGATGGGAAGGAGCGAGATGCATGTCAAGAAGAAGAGCAGCCGGAGGAGGATAACCTTGCTGCTGGTTGCCCTCATGACGGATGTTTGCTTCCTTGTGCTGTTCTTGCGCATCAGAGAAATAATGTTGGTCATGCACTGAAGGCGTTTCTTGGCATCCGAAACAGAAGATAAATTATCCTAGTCTAGCTAGTTCAACGCCGGCTAACCAGCTGGTCGGTACTTGAAAATGGCATTTTTTTAATCACTGAAATAAATTTCCAAGAACTCGCAACCGTATATCCAAATTGATTTGAATTGTCAATGTGAGGGGAGGAGAGGTCATACGCTTCAGAAATAGTATTAGCTCAAGCAGGTGGTTCTAGCTAGACTGATTAGAGTAATCGATCAAAGCTAGGCGCGTCGGATGTGATTATCCAATGTGTTGCCAACTGGTCATCGCTACTATCAACACTGGTGTTTGTCAACTTGCCATGATCTACAGGCCTCCACGCCGTTATTTTGTCAACCCAATACTTAATTAATACTTTTTGGATTAGATCTTAAGAAATCATGGACGGTAGATTAGAGCGGGCGATGCGAATCAACCTGTGGTTGGATGGTTAGAGGGACAGTGGTATCCCCAGCCCACCTGGGTTCAAGTCCTGTTGCTCACATTATTCGACATTTTCGTCGACGTTGTAAATCTCAAGATGATATGTCGGCTCAGTCTCTCGAAGGTGGTAATAGAGGTAGGGTGTGCATTTTGTCGTCCGCCACCTCTTTGCCGTCTGCCAGCGGATGGCAAAGAGTCTTTGCCGTCTGCTGACCGACGGCAAAGAGGTGGGGCCGTTGGGTCGTTACGGTTTAGACCTCCACTGGACCCCACCCACCTCTTTGCCGTCCGCCAGCTGACGGCAAAGAAACTTTGTCGTCAGCTGGCGGACGACAAAGAACTAGTTGACTCTTTGCCGTAAAGCGGACGGCAAAGGACCTCTTTGCCGTCAGCTGGCAGACGGCAAAGAGGTGGCGGACGGCAAAATGCCAGATTTCAGTAGTGTGCTTGCATTATCCCTGAATTTATTTTAGGATTTCCGTCAATGCGCTTTCAGTGGGAGGAGACGCTTCCGTAGATGATGTGGCGCCTACGATGTCTTCGTAAATCTCAACATGATATGTCGGCTCAGCCTCTCGAAGATGCTAATAGAGGTAGGGTGTGCGTGTGTGCTTCATAGGGTGAGTGTATACGCGTATGTATGAGTCTCCTGATTTGTCACTTTCATATACTAGTGGGAAATTTTCACTATAGACTTTAACTTCTATATTCCGATGACGGGCTTCCTCAAATGCCCGAGGTCTTCATGAGCAAACAAGTTGTATGCATACCCACTTAGTTTCAGTATTAAGCTTTCATACACTTAGCTCTAGTACATCCATTGCATGTCAATCTCTACTCCTCGCATTAATATCCATTGAAAGGCATTTCCATTGCCTATCGATCCGCCCAGTTGATGCTAGATTTTCTATACTATTGTCTTTCCTTATTCCTATCAACATATTCTATTCCACCCGTAGTGCTAAGTCCATGACTCATGCTCATGTATTGAGTGAAGTTGAAAATGCTGAAGCGCGTGAAAAAAGTATAATGCAATTGCCTGATTTGACACCGGGGTGCCATGACTTGTACTTATGTTAGGAAGACAGAGCCATGCCATGCTTACATAATTCAATGAGTAGATAACCGTCACGTCCAGTAAACACCTCTCCAGCATTGAAGATACGCGAACACCAAGGACGCGATGCGGGTGGTGCCCTCGGCCGGTGAGTCGTTTCGACGCGAGTGAGAGGTCACGTCCACTCTGGGCCAGTGTCAATATGGAGTGTCTGCTCTAGAATGGCATGAATGTGGTAAAATGACTTCGGGCAGGAAAAGGCACGGGCGAGGGAGAGGGCTTGGGTGGGTCAGGGTTGTCGGACGCTTACTTGGCAGCAGTCCGGACGACCACAAAATCCCCCGCTCGCTTCCGGTTTGCGGGAAAAATAGCGACCGGACCGCCGAGCGGATCGATACAGAACCGTGTTAGATGTAAAACACGTCCGGACCACACGGTCCAGATGGTTGCGGGCAGTTTGAGGGTCTACGTTAGAGATGACATTAAGTCATTGGTTCAAAGCTGCTAGCGAAGGTTTTTTTTACGGTTTTGTGTATCGGGAGTAGGCCGAGCAGCTGAGTGCTGGTTGAGGCCTAATATGGCGATTGGCCGTAGCCGAAATTGCTAGTTACGGAGTACTTTTTGCAAAGATCACTCTCTGGGCAGAGCCCGTGGCTTGGTGATGCCCGGTGACCATGGCCGTGTGGGCGGCGTGGCTGCGGGGGTGTGGCGTTCGGTGGTGGTGAGTGTTGGCCGGGGTGAAAACCTGTTCTATCTTCGGATGGTCCAGCGGCGGCAAAGTTCGTTCCCTTCTTGAAGGCGTCGTCGCCGGCTTTCATTGCCCGTCGTGTCGCTCCAGGGGAAACTCTGACCCTCGGGTCGGGTGGTGGCGGCACTCCGGTGTCGTATCCTTCCTGAAGGCATCGCCTTGGAGCCCACGGTTCGTCGTATGCAGCTTCATCTCTTCGCGGTGGCGTGTTCACGGTCGAGGACCCCGGCTGCTCTTGTGTGCTTGGGGTGGTGTTGTTTCGCTCAGCGCCTTGTATCTTGCCTTGGGTGTGTGCGTGTGTTGTGGGGGTGTGTTTGTATCGGGCTGCTGTGAAGGAAATATGCCCTAGAGGCAATAATAAAAGTTATTATTTATTTCCTTATATCATGATAAATGTTTATTATTCATGCTAGAATTGTATTAACCGGAAACATAATACATGTGTGAATATATAGACAAACAGTATGTCACTAGTATGCCTCTACTTGACTAGCTTGTTAATCAAAGATGGTTATGTTTCCTAACCATAAACAAGGAGTTGTTATTTGATTAACAAGGTCACATCATTGGTCGAATGATCTGATTGACATGACCCATTCCATTAGCTTAACACTTGATCGTTTAGTATGTTAATGCTTTCTTCATGACCCATACATGTTCCTGTAACTATGAGATTATGCAACTCCCGTTTACGGAGGAACACTTTGGGTGCTACCAAACGTCACAACGTAACTGGGTGATTATAAAGGAGTACTACAGGTGTCTCCAAAGGTACTTGTTGGGTTGGCTTATTTCGAGATTAGGTTTTGTCACTCCGATTGTCGGAGAGGTATCTCTAGGCCTTCTCGGTAATACACATCACTTAAGCCTTGCAAGCATTACAACTAATGAGTTAGTTGTGAGATGATGTATTACGGAACGAGTAAAGAGACTTACCGCAACGAGATTGAACTAGGTATTGGATACCGACGATCGAATCTCGGGTAAGTAACATACCGATGACAAAGGGAACAACGTATGTCGTTATGCGGTTTGACCGATAAAGATCTTCGTAGAATATGTAGGAACCAATATGGGCATCCAGGTTCCGCTATTGGTTATTGACCGAGAATGGTTCTAGGTCATGTCTACATAGTTCTCGAACCCGTAGGGTCCGCACGCTAACGCTTCGATGACAGTTCATTATGAGTTTATAAGTATTGATGCACGAAGGTTGTTCGAGTCCCGGATGTGATCACGGACATGACGAGGAGTCTCGAAATGGTCGAGACATAAAGATTGATATATTGGAAGCCTACATTTGGACATCGGAAGTGTTCCGGTGAAATCGGATTTTACCGAGTACCGGAGGTTACCGAACCCCCGGAGGTCCATGGGCCTAATGGGCCATAGGAGAGAAGAGGAAGGGCCAGCCAAGGTGGGCTGCGCGCCCTCCCCTCTAGTCCGAATAGGACAAGGAAGGGGCGGCGCCCTTCCCTCTTCCCCTCCTCCAATCCTAGTCCAACTAGGAGAGGGGGAGTCCTACTCCTGGGAGTAGGACTCCTCCTTGCGCGCCTCCCCTAGGGCCGGCCACCTCCCCTTGCCTCCTTTATATCACGGGGCAGGGGGCACCCCAAGACACACAAGTTGATCTACGGATCTTTCCTTAGCCGTGCGGTGCCCCTTCCACCATATTCCACTTCGGGTCATATCGTCATGAGCTTAGGCGAAGCCCCGCGCCGGGAGAAGTCATATCGTCGCAGCGAAGCCCTGCGTCGGTGGAGCATCAACACCGGTACCACGCCGTCGTTGACGGAACTCATCCCGACACTTTCTTTGGATCGGAGTCCGGGGATCGTCCATCGAAATGAGCGATGTGCGAGAACTCGGAGGTGCCATACGTTCGGTGCTTGGATCGGTCGGATTGTGAAGACGCACGACTACATCAACCGCGTTGTTATAACGCTTCCGCTTCGATCTATGAGATGCGTGGACGGACACTCTCCCTCTCGTTGCTATGCCATCACCATGGTCTTGCGTGATCGTAGGAAATTTTTGAAATTACTACGTTCCCCAACGATGGTATCAGAGCCTGGTTTTATGCGTTGATGTCATATGCACGAGTAGAACACAAGTGAGTTGTGGACGATACAAGTCATACTGCCTACCAGCATGTCATACTTTGGTTCAGCGGTATTGTGAGATGAGCGGCCCAGACCGACATTACGCCAGACGCTTACGCCGAGACTGGTTTCACCGCCCGAGCACTCGTTGCTTAAAGGTGACCGGCGGGTGTCTGTCTCTCTCACTTTAGTTGAACCGGTGTGGCTACGCCCGGTCCTTGAGAAGGTTAAACGGAGTCTATTTGACGAAGTATCGTTGTGGTTTTGATGCGTAGGTAAGAACGGTTCTTGCTCAGCCCGTAGCAGCCACGTAAAACTTGCAACAACAAAATAGAGGTCGCCTAACTTGTTTTTGCAGGGCATGTTGTGATGTGATATGGTCAAGACGTGATGCTATATTTTATTGTATGAGATGATCATGTTTTGTAACCGAGTTATCGGCAATCGGCAGGAGCCATATGGTTGTCGCTTTATTGTATGAAATGCAAGCGCCATGTAATTGCTTTACTTTATCACTAAGGAGTAGCGATAGTCGTAGAAGCAATAGTTGGCGAGACGACAACGATGCTACGATGGAGATCAAGGTGTCGCTACCGGTGACGATGGTGATCATGACGGTGCTTGGCGATGGAGATCACAAGCACAAGATGATGATGACCATATCATATCACTTATATTGATTGCATGTGATGTTCATCCTTTATGCATCTTATCTTGCTTTGATTGGCGGTAGCATTATAAGATGATCTCTCACTAAAAATTATCAAGAAGTGTTCTCCTGAGTATGCACCGCTATGAAAGTTCTTCGTCTTTGAGACACCACGTGATGATCGGGTGTGATAGGCTCTACGTTCAAATACAACGGGTGCAAAACAGTTGCGCACGCTGAATACTCAGGTTAAACTTGACGAGCCTAGCATATAACAGATATGGCCTCGGAACACGGAGACCGAAAGGTCGAGCGTGAATCATATAGTAGATATGATCAACATAGTGATGTTCACCATTGAAACTACTCCATCTCACGTGATGATCGGACATGGTTTAGTTGATATGGATCACGTGATCACTTAGATGACTAGAGAGATGTCTGTCTAAGTGGGAGTTTTTAATATGATTAATTGAACTTAAATTTATCATGAACTTAGTACTGATAGTATTTTGCTTGTCTATGTTTCTTGTAGATAGATGGCTCGTGTTGTTGTTCCGTTGAATTTTAATGCGTTCCTTGAGAAAGCAAAGTTGAAAGATGATGGTAGCAATTACACGGATCGGGTCCGTAATTTGAGGATTATCCTCATTGCTGCACGTAAAAATTACGCCCTGGAAGCACCGCTGGGTGACAGGCCTGCTGCAGATGCCGAGCGAAGTTGTGAACGCTCGCAAAGCAGAGCTGATGACTACTCTATAGTTCGGTGTGCCATGCTTTACGGCTTAGAACCGGGTCTTCAACGACGTTTTGAGCGTCATGGAGCATATGAGATGTTCCAGGAGTTGAAGTTAATATTTCAAGCAAATGCCCGGATTGAGAGATATGAAGTCTCCAATAAGTTCTATAGCTGCAAGATGGAGGAGAATAGTTACGTCGGTGAGCACATACTCAAAATGTCCGGGTATAACAATCACTTAATTCAGCTGGGAGTTAATCTTCCGGATGATAGTGTCATTGACAGAATTCTCCAATCAACGCCACCAAGCTACAAGAGCTTCGTGATGAACTATAATATGCAAGGGATGACTAAAACAATTCACGAGCTCTTCGCGATGCTAAAAGCTGCGGAGGTAGAAATCAAGAAAGAGCATCAAGTGTTGATGATCAACAAGACCACTAGTTTCAAGAAAAGGGCAAAGGGAAGAAGAAGGAAACTTCAAAAAGAACTGCAAGAAAGTTGCTGATCAAGAGAAGAAACCCAAGTCTGGACCTAAGCCTGAAATCGAGTGTTTTTACCGCAAGCAGACGGACCTTTGGAAGCGGAACTGCCCCAAGTATTTGGCGGATAAAAAGGATGGCAAGGTGAACAAAGGTATATGTGATATACATGTTATTGATGTGTACCTTACTAATACCATGATAGTACCGGTATTTGATACTGGTTACATTGCTAATATTTGCAACTCAAAGCAGAACTACGGATTGCGAAGATTGGCTAAGGACGAGGTGACGATGCGTTGTTGAAATGGTTCCAAAGTCGATGTGATCGCAATGGCACGCTACCTCTACATCTACCTTCGGGATTAGTTTTAGACCTAAATAATTGTTATTTGGTGCCAGCGTTGAGCATGAACATTATATCTGGATCTTGTTTAATGCGAGACGGTTATTCATTTAAATCAGAGAATAATGGTCGTTCTATTTGTATGAGTAATATCTTTTATGGTCATGCACCCTTGAAGAATGGTCTATTCTTGTTGAATCTCGACAGTAGTGATACACATATTCATAATGTTGAAGCCAAAAGATGCAGAGTTGATAATGATAGTGCAACTTATTTGTGGCAATCGCCGTTTAGGTCATATCGGTGTAAAACGCATGAAGAAACTCCATCTTGATGGGCTTCGGAATCACTTGATTATGAATCACTTGGTACTTGCGAACCGTGCCTCATGGGCAAGATGACCAAAACGCCGTTCTCCGGAACTATGGAGCGAGCAACTGATTTGTTGGAAATCATACATACCGATGTTTGTGGTCCAATGAATGTTGAGGCACGCCAAGCGGGTATCGTTATTTTCTCACCTTCACAGATGATTTGAGTAGATATGGGTATATCTACTTAATGAAACACAAATCTGAAACATTTGAAAAGTTCAAAGAATTTCAGAGTGAAGTGGAAAATCATCGTAACAAGAAAATAAAATTTCTACGATCTGATCGTGGAGGAGAATATTTGAGTTACGAGTTTGGTTTACATTTGAAACAATGTGGAATAGTTTCGCAACTCACGCCACCCGGAACAACATAGAGAAATGGTGTGTCCGAACGTCGTAATCGTACTTTACTAGATATGGTGCGATCTATGATGTCTATTTCGATTTACCGCTATCGTTTTGGGGTTATTCTTTAGAGACGACCGCAATCACGTTTAATAGGACACCGTCAAAATCCGTTGAGACGACGCCTTATGAACTGTGGTTTGGCAAGAAACCAAAGTTGTCGTTTCTTAAAGTTTGGGGCTGCGATGCTTATGTAAAGAAACTTCAACCAGATAAGCTCGAACCCAAATCGGAAAAATGTGTCTTCATAGGATACCCAAAGGAGACTGTTGGGTACACCTTCTATCACAGATCTGAAGGCAAGATTTTCGTTGCTAAATTCGGATCCTTTCTAGAGAAAGAGTTTCTCTCGAAAGAAGTGAGTGGGAGGAAAGTAGAACTTGATGAGATAATCAGATTCTGCTCCCTTATTGGAATGTAGTTCATCACAAGAAATGGTTCTGTGACAACTACACCAATTAGTGAGGAAACTTATGATGATGATCATGAAGCTTCAGATCAAGTTACTACTGAACCTCGTAGGTCAACCAGAGTAAAATACGCACCAGAGTGGTACGGTAATCCTATTCTGGAAGTCATGTTACTTGACCATGGCGAACCTACAAACTATGAAGAAGTGATGGTGAGCCCAGATTCCGCAAAATGGCTGGAAGCCATGAAATCTGAGATGGGATCCATGTATGAGAACAAAGTATGGACTTTGGTTGACTTGCCCGATGATCGGCAAGCCATTGAAAATAAATGGATCTTTAAGAAGAAGACCGACATCGATGGTAATATAACTGTCTACAAAGCTCGACTTGTTGCGAAAGGTTTTCGACAAGTTCAAGGGGTTGACTACGATGAGACTTTCTCACCCGTGGCGATGCTTAAGTCTGTCCGAATCATGTTAGCAATTGCCGCATTTTATGATTATGAAATTTGGCAAATGGATGTAAAAACTGCATTCTTGAATGGATTTCTAGAAGAAGAGTTGTATATGATGCAACCAGAAGGTTTTGTCGATCCAAAGGGTGCTAACAAAGTGTGCAAGCTCCAACGATCAATTTATGGTCCGGTGCAAGCCTCTCGGAGTTGGAATAAACGCTTTGATAGTGTGATCAAAGCATATGGGTTTATGCAGGACCTTTGGAGAAACCTGTATTTACAAGAAAGTGAGTGGGAGCTCTGTAGCATTTTTGATATTATATGTGGACGACATATTATTGATTGGAAATGATATAGAATTTCTGGATAGCATAAAAGGATACTTGAATAAAAGTTTTTCAATGAAAGACCTCGGTGAAGCTGCTTACATATTGGGCATCAAGATCTATAGAGATAGATCAAGACGCTTAATTGGACTTTCACAAAGCACATACCTTGATAAAGTTTTGAAAAAGTTCAAAATGGATCTGGCAAAAAAAGGTTCTTGCCTGTATTACAAGGTGTGAAATTGAGTCAGACTCAATGCCCGACCACAGCAGAAGATAGAGAGAAAATGAAAGATGTTCCCTATGCTTCAGCCATAGGCTCTATCATGTATGCAATGCTGTGTACCAGACCTGACGTATGCTTAGCTGTAAGCTTGGCAGGAAGGTACCAAAGTAATCGAGGAATGGATCACTGGACAACGGTCAAGAACATCCTGAAATACCTGAAAAGGACTAAGGATATGTTTCTCATATATGGAGGTGACAAAGAGCTAGTCATAAATGGTTACGTCGATGCAAGCTTTGACACTGATCCGGACGATTCTAAATCGCAAACCGGATACGTGTTTTTATTAAGCGGTGGAGCTGTCGGTTGGTGCAGTTCTAAACAAAGCGTCGTGGCGGGATCTACATGTGAAGCGGAGTACATAGCTGCTTCGGAAGCAGCAAATGAAGGAGTCTGGATGAAAGAGTTCATTTCCGATCTAGGTGTCATACCTAGTGCATCGGGACCTATGAAGATCTTACGTGACAATACTAGTGCAATTGCCTTGGCAAAGGAATCCAGATTTCACAAGAGGACCAAGCATATCAAGAGACGCTTCAATTCCATTCGGGACCAAGTCCAAGTGGGAGACATAGAGATTTGCAAAATACATACGGATCTGAATGTTGCAGACCCGTTGACTAAGCCTCTTCCACGAGCAAAACATGATCAGCACCAAGACTCCATGGGTGTTAGGATCATTACTTTGTAATCTAGATTATTGACTCTAGTGCAAGTGGGAGACTGAAGGAAATATGCCCTAGAGGCAATAATAAAAGTTATTATTTATTTCCTTATATCATGATAAATGTTTATTATTCATGCTAGAATTGTATTAACCGGAAACATAATACATGTGTGAATATATAGACAAACAGTATGTCACTAGTATGCCTCTACTTGACTAGCTTGTTAATCAAAGATGGTTATGTTTCCTAACCATAAACAAGGAGTTGTTATTTGATTAACAAGGTCACATCATTGGTTGAATGATCTGATTGACACGACCCATTCCATTAGCTTAACACTTGATCGCTTTAGTATGTTAATGCTTTCTTCATGACCCATACATGTTCTGTAACTATGAGATTATGCAACTCCGTTACCGGAGGAACACTTTGGTGCTACCAAACGTCACAACGAATCGGGTGATTATAAAGGAGTACTACAGGTGTCTCCAAAGGTACTTGTTGGGTTGGCGATTTTCGAGATTAGGTTTTGTCACTCCGATTGTCGGAGAGGTATCTCTAGGCCTTCTCGGTAATACACATCACTTAAGCCTTGCAAGCATTACAACTAATGAGTTAGTTGTGAGATGATGTATTACGGAACGAGTAAAGAGACTTACCGGTAACGAGATTGAACTAGGTATTGGATACCGACGATCGAATCTCGGGTAAGTAACATACCGATGACAAAGGGAACAACGTATGTCGTTATGCGGTTTGACCGATAAAGATCTTCGTAGAATATGTAGGAACCAATATGGGCATCCAGGTTCCGCTATTGGTTATTGACCGAGAATGGTTCTAGGTCATGTCTACATAGTTCTCAAACCCGTAGGGTCCGCACGCTTAACGTTTCGATGCGAGTTCATTATGAGTTTATAAGTATTGATGCACGAAGGTTGTTCGAGTCCCGGATGTGATCACGGACATGACGAGGAGTCTCGAAATGGTCGAGACATAAAGATTGATATATTGGAAGCCTACATTTGGACATCGGAAGTGTTCCGGTGAAATCGGGATTTTACCGAGTACCGGGAGGTTACGGAACCCCGGGAGGTCCATGGGCCTAATGGGCCATAGGAGAGAAGAGGAAGGGCCAGCCAAGGTGGGCTGCGCGCCCCTCCCCTCTAGTCCGAATAGGACAAGGTAGGGGCGGCGCCTCTTCCTCTTCCCCTCCTCCAATCCTAGTCCAACTAGGAGAGGGGGAGTCCTACTCGGTGGGAGTAGGACTCCTCCTTGGTGCGCCTCCCCTAGGGCCGGCCACCTCCCCTTGCCTCCTTTATATCTGAGGGGCAGGGGGCACCCCAAGACACACAAGTTGATCTACGGATCTTTCCTTAGCCGTGTGCGGTGCCCCTTCCACCATATTCCACTTCGGTCATATCGTCATGAGCTTAGGCGAAGCCTCGCTACCGGAGAAGTCATATCGTCATGAGCTTAGGCGAAGCCCTGCGTCGGTGGAGCATCAACACCGCTACCACGCCGTCGTCTTGACGGAACTCATCCCCGACACTTTGCTGGATCGGAGTCCGGGATCGTCATCGAGCTGAACGTGTGCGAGAACTCGGAGGTGCCGTGCGTTCGGTGCTTGGATCGGTCGGATCGTGAAGACGCACGACTACATCAACAGCGTTGTTATAACGCTTCCGCTTTCGATCTACGAGGGTACGTGGACGGACACTCTTCCCTCTCGTTGCTATGCCATCACCATGGTCTTGCGTGATCGTAGGAAATTTTTTGAAATTACTACGTTCCCCAACATGCTGTTGGTCATTGCTTTATATATAAAGCGGGGCGAAAGCCTTTTTCGATAAGATCACTCACATCTTTTCAGGTTGCGACAAATGACACACTCCATGTATGCCACTTGTCGCAACCTTTTCTTTGTTTTATAGATTCGTTCATTCATAATGTTTTATCTCTTAAACAGTGCGTCCAAATCTCGAGCTGTTTTCACTGTTCGATTCCTCGCGTCAAGATCTTTAATACTAGATCTCATGTTGATACGTTCCGACAAACCTTTTATTTCATGAAAAAAATCAAACCCAGAACACGTTTTTTCCTCTACGAAAAGGCACAATTGTGCCTCTCGCTGAAGCAAAGCAAGTAAATATGTGCCCCTCGTGAAACAAAGATGTTTTCCCCTTTTTCGGAGAGGCACGAATCCGTCCCTACACAAGAAGTAAATCTGTACATCTCGCTGAAGGAAAAAAAAACATGTTTTCGAGAGGCACGGCCGTGCCTCTCACGGAAGCGAATCTGTGCCTTTGCGAGAAGTAAATCTGTGCCTCTCGCGGAAGGGAAAATATAAACGTGCATTTCATGCAAAAAGAAATTCGAATTTTTTGGTTCCAAAACCGGAGATAAACCAAGGAAATACCGGAAAGCAGAAAAAAAAATCATCTAATAGCCGAAAACGCGTAATTTTTTTCCGAAGGGAGCGCCAAAAGTGTGACATGTGGCGGCGGTTGAGAGGCGGGCAGGAGCGGCGGCGCCCACGCCGGCAACATCGTCAACGTGCTGCCGGCGACGAGCGTCGGTGGCGGCGTTCGAAGCAGCGCGAGGAGGCGTGACCTTGACGGGGAGCTCGTGAGGAGCATGGGTGTCCACTCCTCTCGTGGGGATCTAGATCCCGCAACACATCAGTTGTCGTGCTGAAGGAAATTGCAACAACAACTCAGTTGCGAAACCTAGTCGAGGTAAATAGTTGCTCCTAGCCATTTGATTTTAGTTGCGAAACCTAGTCTAGGTAAATAGTTGCTCCTAGCCATCTGATTTCAGTTGCGAAACCTAGTCTAAGTAAATAGTTGTTCGTAGCCATCTGATTAAAATCAGATCCAACGGCGATAGAGACGGGGGACGCACGCCAACATATAGGTATGCCTGTTTGGGAGTCAAGAGTTCTTACGGACTCATTCACATAGGTGGCCCATAAAAGACCGCAATCTTGCTCCACCGCCTAGCAAACCAGCTTCCGATCTGAGGCGCACTACGGCGGCAGAGATCAAGTCGTGCCGGAACAACATGGCATCGAGCACTGGGCTGTCCAACCAAGTCGTGGAAACGTATTGCGGGCAAGAAAAGCGTGCACGCATCGCCGGGATCACCATGGACCCTAACTGGTAAAGTGTAGTTCCTGTTACCCCGATCAATGACAGGGATATGTCTTCTCACCTGATGGAATTCTATCACACCATGCGGCTTGCAGGAGGGACTGGGCGGACCTGATCGCCGAGCGTGTCCTCGCGGACGATGTTGCCGACTACCTCCGCTTCCGTGGGGGGTGCCGGACGTGGCGGCAGTGCACGGCGTCCCCGCACACGTACGGCAGCCTGGACCGCCGGTTCCACCCCCGGCGGTCGATCATGCTCCCGCAAACCATGGGCGATGTCCGGAAGCGCCGCACCTTCATGAACGTCTCGACCGGGGAGCGCCTCCAGGTGAACCTCCCGGAGCTCTGCTACCAGCACGTGTTCGGGACCACCTCCGACGGCCTCATCGTGCTGTGCGACAGGCGTACCTACGTCATCCGCCTCCTCAACCCGCTCACCCGGCAGCTCACCAGCCTCCGGGACGCGACCACACTACAGTACACGTCGAGCAGCCAGCAGCGTACCAGTGGGTACACACTGAAGTTCCTGCAAGTGTTTGGAGCCGGTCTCGCCGACGACTCGACCGTGGCCCTCCACTTTGGCGGGACCTGGCTGGCCACCGCCAAGCCCGGCGATAAGCAGTGGACGCGGTTGCACCACATATGGGACAACATGATCATTGCAACCTTGCCGTTCGCAAGCCGCTTCTACTGCGTCACCGAGAAGGCCATCATGGCACTGGACACCAGCCAACGGCAGCCGCGGCTGGTGGTGGCCGCCGGACCGGGTGATTTGGGTTGTACTTCCTCGGTTCCTAAATGTAAGTTTTTTTAGAGATTTCAATATAGACTACATACAGATGTATATAGACGTTGCTTAGAGTGTAGATTCACCCATTTTGCTTCATATGTAGTTCATGTTGAAATCTCTAGAAGGACTTATATTTAGAAACAGAGGGAGTACTAATGTGCGATATGATCGGACCATAAAACTAGTGGACAATGGCGGGGAACTGGTTTTGGCGCGCCAGATCCCGTTTGACAGTAAAAACCCTATTCGGGGTGGCTACAAGGCGCACCGGGTGGATTTGGAAGCGGGAGTCACCTTGCCCATGCAACAAGGGTTCGGTGGACGTGCCTTGTTTGTCGGCACGCCAAGCCACCTGGGGCCAGGGCGTGCTCTTTTGTTGCCCGCCGGGCTGTTCTCTCATGTGCTTGGTGACACCGTTTACTTGTGCAACGCCACCATTGCTGACCCGCCGAGAATTGAGGCCTGCCGCCTCCTTTATGGCGATGCCCGGTCATCAAGCGCCATTGGGGCCACTGGTCTCTCATATGGCCACCACAACCGAGCCTACATTGGCGATGCCCGGCCATGCAGTGTCATCGACTACGTGTCTCGCTACGTGTGTGGTTCAAAGATCATTGTAAAGCAACGACGTTGTAGTGAACGACAGGCGCGCCATGGCCCGACTAGTGTGCACATCAAATCTGTGTAATATATGGGTCGTCAAAGCCAATAGTTCTGCTCGATTTCTTATGAAGCTGATTAATTATACTATAATTTCTTTTCTACCGTTTATGATCAGTTTCTTATGACGCTGCTTAAACTATACCAGAATTGCTACTTTACTGTTGATTGCAAACACGCTAGATCATGGTCCGCTAAACCCGGAACAGGCACCGCTACCGATTTTTTTAGCTAAAAAGACAGCCATGCAATTGGACCAGAAAAACCAGTGAACCGGTCGGTTTTCGCATGAACCAGAGGTATAAAACCGCAGTTGAACCAGTGGCATGCACAAATATAGAAAAGTAACCTGTGTCGACAAAGTGGATTTGAATCCAAGATGCTAGATATATGTGTGTAAGTTGTAGCTTTGGTACTATAACCATATTGCACTGGTGGAAAAACAGGCTTCCGTCCAGCCCCATAAGTCGCGAAGCTGTAGGAACCGCGACTAATGGGACCTTTAATCATGATTACGGAGGTGAACCGCGACCAAAGGCTGGGCCAGGCGCTCGGTGGCCAGCTGGTGCACGTGAGGGTTTTAGTCGCGGTTGGCGGGACAACCGCGACTAAAGGCCTTCTCACCTTTAGTCCCAGTTTGCTGTGCCAACCGCAACTAAAGCCCCTCCCTATATATACCCATCCAGCAGCCAACACTTAGCCATTTGGAGCCATTCTCTTCACAAGTGGGTGTAGGTTTGCTTTTGGTTCCTCTTATGCACATAAGGTGTTTGATGAAATGCCCCAAGAGCATGAAACAAACATGACATGAAGTGTTGGAGCCACACTCTTCGATCGCGGTTAGCAACTTGATGAACCTTTGATGTGTCAATATGCATGTGTGTAGTTCATTGTTTAATTTATATTGTTTGTAGCTAGTTAGTTTAACAAATGCATGATGGTTAATTATATATTTTATATTATAATAATGCAGATGAATCGGCAATGGATGTACGGTAACCGACTCTCCGGCGAGTTCACTACGGGTTTGAAAGATTTCCTCGTAGTGGCTAATGCGAACAAGCGGGGGTTTTGTTATCTGTCCATGTGTTATCTGTAAGAATGAGAAGGGTTACTCTTCCTCAAGAGTTGTTCACATGCATCTCGCTTGAAGGGTTTCATGCCAAGCTATAATTGTTGGACCAAGCATGGAGAAAGAGGGGTTATAATGGAAGAAGATGAAGAAGGGGATGATTTCATCGATGAAAGCTATCTTGCTCATTTCGGTGATACTTTCATGGAGGATCTTTGAAGGTGAAGGGAAGGTGAAGAAGAGGCACGTGATGATCCCGTTGATGATCTTGGTCGGACCATTGCCGATGCACGGAGACGCCGCTAAACTGAAAAGGAGAGGGAGAATTTGGATCGCATGTTAGAGGATCACGTAAAGGCGCTGTACCCGGATGCGATGATGGTCTGAAAAAGCTGGGCTGCAATCGGATTTGCTGAAATGGAAGGCAGAGGCAGGTGTAGCTGACTCGGCATTTGAAAATTGCTGAAAATGTTGAAGAATATGTTTCCAAAGGATAACGAGTTGCCCGCCAAAGACGTCTGAAGCAAAGAAGGTTATACGCCCTCTAGGTTTAGAGGTTACGAAGATACATGCATGCATCAACGGCGCATCCTCTACCGCGTGAATACGAGAATTTGAATGAATGCCCGGTATGCCGTTTGCATTGCGTTATAAGATCGAGGCGATGACCCCGGTGACGATGTTGAGGGCCGAAAACCGGTGAAGAGGGTTCCCGCCAAGGTGATGTGGTATGCTCCTATAATACCACGGTTGAAACGTCTGCTCAGGAACAAAGAGCATGCCAAGTTGTTGCGATGGCACAAAGAGGACCGTAAGTCGGACGGGAGTTGAGACACACCGCAGATGGAACGCAATGGAGAAAGATCGACAGATGGTTCAAAGATTTTGCGGTGACGCAAGGAACATAAGATTTGCTCTAAATACGGATGGCATGAATCCTTTTGGCGGCAGAGCTCCGACCATAGCACTGGCCCGTGACTCTATGCATCTACAACCTTCCTCCTTGGTTGTGCATGAAGCGGAAGTTCATTATGATGCGGTGCTCATCCAAGGTCCGAAGCAACCCGGCAACGACATCGATGTGTACCTAAGGCCATTAGTTGATGAACTTTTACAGCTGTGGGGTGGTGTCCGTGTGTGGGATGAGCACAAACAAGAGGAATTTGACCTCTGGCGTTGCTTTTCGTAACCATCAACGATTGGCCTGCTCTTAGTAACCTTTCGGAATTTGTCAAATAAGGGATACAATGCATGCACGCACTGCTTACATGAGACTGAAAGTGTACATTTGCCAAATTGTAAGAAGAACGTGTACCTTGGGCATCGTCGATTTCTTCGAAAATTCATCGATGAAAAAAAAGGCAAGCATTACAACGGCAAGGCAGATCACCGGCGAAGCCTGCGGAACGCTTGGTCTTGAGGTATTTGATATGGTCAAGGATTTGAAAGTCATCTTTGGAAAGGGTCTGGCGGACAATCAGTTCGAAGGGAGCCGACGGCACGCAGCCATGTGGAAGAAGAAATCTATATTCGGGAGCTAGAATATTGGAAAGTCCTAGATGTCCGCTCTGCAATCGACGTGATGCACGTTACGAAGAATATTTGCGTGAACCTCCTAAGCTTCTTGGGCGTGTATGGGAAGACAAATGATACAAAGGAAGCACGGCAGGGACCGACAACGTTTGAAAGACCACGATGACCGGCATCCGGAATGGTTTCAAGGTCGTGCCATTACGCTCGACCAAAGAAGAGAAGGTCATCTTTTTGAATGCACGAGCAGTATGAAGGTTCCGTCTGGATTCTCGTCCAATATAAAGGGAATAATAAACATGGCGGAGAAAAAGTTCCAAAACCTGAAGTCTCACGATCGCCACGTGATTATGACGCAATTGCTTCCGATTGCTTTGAGGGGCTCCTGCCGGAAAATGTTCGAGTAGCCATTGTGAAGCTATGTGCATTCCTCAATGCAATCTCTCGAAGGTAATCAATCCGGAAGTTCTACCACGGTTCTGAGCGATGTGATCCAATGTCTTGTCAGTTTCGAGTTGGTGTTCCCGCCATCCTTCTTCAATATTATGACGCACCTCCTGGTTCACCTAGTCGAAGAGATGCAGCTCGGGTGCAGCATGAAGATCATCCAGCGGATCTCGGAAGCCAGCAGCGGAGAAGCAGCGTGGCTTCCACGGAGGCCCCACCGGCTGGTGCAGATGCACCGACGATCGAAATTACTGCACCGGAGCCTCCGGTGGTCGAAATCTTGCACCGGAGCCTCTGGTGGTCGAAATTACTGCACCGGAGCCTCCTCGCTACCCGTGGGCGATATAAAGGAGATGAAAGAATGTCATCTGTATTATCCTATCGGGAACATGTCCATGAAGGTAGCCATCGGCGATGCTTTACCATGTTTACGGAGCACTCCACCACAACAACCCCATTCAAGATGGCTATGCTCGTGTCACGGTGGAGGACATAGTCCAAGGGTTTGAGGACACGAGATTGACATTGCTACACCTGAAGGGGAGAAAAGACTTGGAGATGTCAAGCGCCATTTCATTCTATGGCAAAAGAAGTTTATCAAGTTTCAGGCGAGGCGCCAAGGACAACAAGTCCACCCCCTCACGGTGGTGGTGGTGGCGGTGGTGGTGGTGGCGGTTCACCTACACCTCCGTCACGTCGGCCGACGCCGCCCCGATCCACAACGTCCCGTGGGTGATAAGCCGCCGCCCCGATCCTCGTCCGGCGGGTGATCGACGCCGCCCCCAATCCACCTCCGACAAAGAAGCGAAGCAGTCTGGATTATTAACCCGGACCCTTATGTACCTAAGACCACAAAGGTACCGGAGCCATCATCAAGCCTCTCCCCACAAGGCCTTGGGAACGTAGGTGCCGAGGAAGTCGGCCGCCGCGGCTGCTCATTATGAGAAATGGAAGGCGGACTGCAAGAAGAAAAGAGAGCCCGAGCCCAAGCCAATTATATTACGATGAGCAAAAGAAGTGGGCTAAGTCATTTTGAGCACACCGTCCCAAGTCATGAAGAATCTGCACAGCGACTATGCACGTGAACTGCAGGCAGGCACTCATGTTCAAGGAGAACAAAGAGCGGGAGAAGGCGAAAGTAAAAAAGCGGAAACAAGTTGCCCATTTCGGGAACAAAGTAAACAATCGATTGCCCGCTTATAGTGGAAGCCCGGATGCCCCGAGATCATACAAGCTGCGACAGACATGGATTGACTGTAACGAGTGCGAGAACAAGCGGCCAGCTTAGGTATTACTCTTCGTGAACTGTTAGGCCTTGATGAGGCGCCCGATGAAGGATGTAGTAATTACATATGTCAAGAATGGGCCTCTCGTCGAGCCTGCTTGAGAAAATGATCTACGACCAAATGAAAGGTCTGCTGAATTGGTGCAAGGGTTACATAAAAAATAAAACGCCAAAGAATATATTTATGCGGAAGTTAGACATGAGCATCACTTCAAACATTACTATGTAACAATTGCCTTTGAGTGAATTGTTCCAGCTTTTCAATCTGCCTTGAGCTCGACAAATCTATCATCGATTGCTTTCACGTTACGTAAGTGATTTATTAATTTCTACCCCATCTCGTTCATATTGCCTGCACTATATATATGTCCTAACTATATTGTTGTGTCCGCTATTATACATGCAGAATGAAGATTAAGGAATGCAGAGTAAGGAACATCCATGATGTTGGGTTCATTGACCCACACATCGTTAATGGATATGTGTTGAGCGTCACCCCACCGGCGTGGAGGCAGACCTGTGGCAGTTTCTTACAAAGCAGGAACTCAAAAGTGATATTCTATTTCCTTACCATTTTGGGTGAGTGTTTACATCTTGAGCACATTAATTCTCTTTTGTTTACTCCATGCATGGTATGTGGCCGGCTAATCGATGAGTTATGCATGACGTCTTGTGCATGTATCGTGTCCGCAGTTCCTTTGGATTCTGCTAGTAATTAAAGTTAACACCTCGAATGTCTCGTCCACGACTCTCTGAATATGGATCCGAAGCTTTGGGCCGACATGAGAAGAATGCTGCGAAGTAATTATTTTCATTCATTTGCGCTCTATATCGATCGGCCTATTTCGTTCATTTCCTAATATCAAGTAACTAATAACTCTCTTGTTCACTTAATTTTCTTTGCCTCGTAGGGTTTGGAGACGGTTCAGTAGATACAAAGGTCGGTGAATTCAAAAAGAGCTAGAATTCAAAATGGTAAAGCCTAAGAATCTTTGGGGATATTCAGCCACCGGAGACCAATCTATGTGGATACTATGTCCGTGAGAGGATCCGGAGATACACCTCTGAGCGGGCCGTTCCGAGTGATACCAATGCTCAGAGGAATAACCTCCGGATGATGCTTAGTCTAGAAGCTCGCTTCCGACCACTTCAAGAGGAACTAGTTGGATGGTTCGTGAGGAAGTCCTCCATCCTAAAGGAGAACACTATTACGAGGACGTAGAACTTTATATGGATTAAATCATGTATGGAAACTTGTTCAAAATTGTATATGGTCATCCGATGATATTGAATATATATTGTATATTCCTCTTGAATTCTTTTTGGTTCTAATTTCAAATTTATTTGAGATCGTACATTCATATGCATGTATGTAGTACCGTAGAATATATGAAACTCCTTCAAAATTAAAATAAAGCACAAAAGAAATAAAACAATACAAATTAAACAGAATAGCAACAATAAAGCAAAAATAAGTATTTTGTTGTAAGTAGAAACAAAATAAAATAAATAAAGCAACAAAGAAAACAAAAAAGTGTTTTCAAATTTGAAAACTAATGGCACTAACAGAAAGTTTATAATTTTTCTAAAACTAAAAGCAAAAAGAATTAAAAAATAAAGCAAAAACAACAAAAATAAATAATAATGCAGAAAACAAAACAAAAAACTGGAAAAAATAGTGCCCCTCTTTGGACCCCCACGGCTGAATACGACTAGAAACCCTACATGGGCGAGATTCAGCCCTTGAGGAGGCCAAGTAGGCCTGTGCACATAGCTAGTAATGATTAGGCCCGAAGCCTGCGGTTGAGAGGAGCTCGAGAGGTGGGCGCAGCGCTTATAAACCACTCTCGAGCTCTCTCAACTAGCGAGTGGGACTAAACATTTGGGCGCTGGGCGCGGGCAAGACAAGGCCTTTAGTCGCGGTTGGAGGCGACCCGCGACTAAAGGTCCTCCGCCCGACGCCGCTGGCGCCACGTGGGCGGGCCTTTAGTCGCGGTCCTTAAGCGGCCGCGACTAAAGGGGGGGGGGGGGGGGGTTTAGTCGCGCTTATTTGGTCGCGGTTGCGCAACCGCGACTAATGACAGTTGCGAACCGCGACCAAAGGCCTTTTTTCCACCAGTGTTGGCTATCCAACTTTCGTATCAAATTTAAGTAAATGATTGTATTTTACATCTATTTAGTATTTCCTCCGTTTCTAAATATTTATCTTTCTAGAGATTTCCACAAATGACTACGTACGAAGCAAAATAAGTGGACCTACACTCTAAAATATGTCTATATACATCCGTATATGGTAGTCCATTTGAAATCCCTAAAAAGACAAATATTTAGAAACGAATGGAGTACGACACTAGTACATGAAAAAAAAATTATGATATAAGAAAACAGAAATGTAACCGGCGAACCGGCAGTCCGACCGGTAAAAACCTGAACCGGCGGCCTTGCCGGTTCTATCACAGGTTCGGTTTTTTAAGCTATGGTCCTAGCATCTTGCTGCCGCAGTTGTTGCACTCGGCTGGGGTCGTGCTCGCCATCTTGCTGGTTGCAGCACCGCCTTTGCCGGTACAGCTAGGCGTCGGCGATTCGCAGCGGTGGCCAAGTGAACAGAGGATCTATCAGTTAGTGGGCAATTAGTAGAGGAAATTAAGGCTTTGCTGTCTAGAGTACATTCCAAGATGCTAGAGTTTCTTGGGTGCGTCGATCTAAGAACAAAGTCGCGCATATCCTAGCTAGGAAGGGTTGTTGTAAGTCGTTACGTAAAAGTTTCATGTGGCTCCGGATTGTATTAGCTCGGAGATTACCGCAGAGGAGGCTATGAACTTTGAATAAAATGGCAATGTTTCCCTCAAAGAAAAAAGAGATAGGATTAGATCAATTTGAAACGTTTCTTTTATGACATGGAGTTTGAAACTTTGAATCAACGGAGACCGACGGCCCGACGATTGCTGGGATTAGAGTTTGATCAACGTGCGATCGTGACGTTGGCGAGTACTGCAGTATATATTCAACCCTGACCACCAACGACCTACCTAAACAGTCCGGATCGATATGGCACTGGCAGCCGCCCCTTCGTCTGTTGCCGATGGCACGGCGGTGACGGGCTCGGTGAGCGAGGTGCCCAAGGTGACGGGCACGCATGAGTTCACGATTCGCGGGTACAGCCGTACCAAGGGCATGGGCGTCGGCAAGTCGATCGTGTCGCAGCACTTTTCCGTCGATGGCCGGCGGTGGCACATCCGCTTCTACCCGGACGGCTACAGCACGGCGGACGGCGGGTGGATCGCCTTGTATGCGCAGACGCTCCACAAGCCGCAGCTCCGCCCCGTGAGCGCCGAGTTCACCTTCCAGCTCCTCGGCCCCGACGGCGACGTCCGCCACACGCGGCGGTCCGACCGGGCCTGCAAGTACGACACCTTGTGCAACAGCTGGGGCATCCGGCGCTACATCACCCGGGCGCACCTGGAGAGCGCGGCGCTGGGCGCCATCCACGCCGACTCCATCACCGTGCGGTGCACCGTGACGATCCACAAGGCGCGGAGGAGGAGCCTCGCCGTCAACCGCCCGGGGCTCGTGAAGATGCCGCCGCCGCCGCCGTCGAGCCACGGGGAGAACGCCATCAGGTTCCTCGCCGGCGGGAAGGCCCCCTTCGACGTGCGGTTCGAGGTGGAGGGCGAGGTGTTCGAGGCGCACCGGATGGTGGTTGCCGCGCAGTCGCCGTGGTTCGAGGGCCTCCTCTACGGCCACGGCCGCGAGGCGGCCAAGGGGAAGGACGTGCTTCTCGAAGTCGGCGGCGGCATCGTCACGGCGGAGGCGTTCAGGGGCGTCCTCCACTTCATCTACACCGACGAGCTCCCCGGCGTGGCCACCGCCAAGGGGAAGGGGAGGGGGTCGTACGACGTGACGCTGCGGCTGTTGGAGGCCGCCGACTACTACCTCGTCGACAGGCTGAAGCTGATGTGCGCGTGCAGGCTGGGCGACTTGATCAAGGACTCCACCGTGGAGACGCTGATGGAGACCGCGGAGGTCTACTCGTGCAACGACCTCGAGCAGGCGTGCCGGAACTTCGCGGCTCGCAGGGGGCTGAGGTTGTTGCCGAACCTAGGAAACATACAGAGCGCGATAAGGAAGAGGTTAACGTCCAGCGGCGCCGCTGCTCCGGCGACGAGGAGGATCATGGACGTGGCATCCACGAGTGGCGCTGACGCTGAGTGAAGTTTTTGTGTGTGTGCATGCATGCATGCATATGGTACGTACGTATACTTATTAGGGTAACCTGTCAGACTACATACATTATGGTGCGTATATATACAGTACATAGTAGCGGGTGTATAGTGCTGATCTGATTGATATAGCTAGTTTTGTTTTATGTTGAGTTAAATACACAGGAGATGCTTCAAATTGTCCTGCATATTAAGTTTAATGTTTAAAATTGTAAAATACATGAAACTGATGGTCGAACTTAACCCACCGTGCAAATATGGTGTCTTCATCCCGTACATGGACGTACGTCCAGCCCGGGCGGCGTGCCAGCCTGGCAGTGGCAGAGCTGGAAAGACGCTGACTGGCCCATGCATGAAAAACCTCATATTTTATTTAATCATGTAGGAAAACCCTGAATTAAAAAAAGGTGTTACTCGTGATTGCGGATTGAATTGCACGCACTGGTTGGTACGATGCCATATTCTGCTCAGTAGATATTAACGTGGTCGAACTCCATATACTTGCATTGCTATGTGAAAAGTAATTTTGAAGCATGGAAACATTGTGTCTTTTTTTTTTTTGAAGTTCAAAGAAAAGAATATTTAAAGCTAAAAAAAATTGTATTTTTTTTTGTACATGCACACATAGAAGTGTAATATATCCGTGTGAATTTTCATCAAAATCTATTTTTGTACATGAGAGATAAAAAAGACAAATACATTGAAAAATCAGCTTGTTTTTTTTTTGCCGGATTTGTCTTTCTTTGCAGGGTATAATATAACATAATTTCGAACGAAACTTGAAAGTCACTTAGAGCAGATGCATACGTTTTTGTGTGAAAACAAATAAGTCTTTTTGAAACTTTTAGGTTCCAAGTTTTAGCCTTTCAGAAAAAGCATGGTCAGTAGCTACCGTGCTCCAAAAGTCCGCTTTGGTTGCTACGTACCTCTTCAAGTGACTCTCATTTATATATGGCGCTTTTATGGACCCTCATAAGTTTTATTTTACTTTTTCAGGTCCTTCATTTTTTCATATAATTTTTATCATTAAAATAGAAATGTAAGAAAAATTACAACTGCCATAAACTTAAAGGAAGTGTTAGTGCATTTGAAAAACGTTCAACATGTTTTTGGAAATGTTTCAAATGTATTAAAAAATTAACAAGTGTTTTTGGAAAATGTTCATATGCATTAAAAAATTGGCAATGTGTATTTTTTAAAAGTTCAATGTGTATTAAAAAATATATTCTATAGCATCTTGAAAAATTGTATTAAGAAGTTCAACACAATATTTTTTTAATGCATGTTGAGTAGTTTACAAAATACAACTTTGTCAATCTTCTATCTTCTACTACCTAAAAGAAACGGAGCGTTCCGTTTCCCCTCTTACGTCGCTGTCCTTCCTCTGCCCTCCTCCCGCACGTCCCTCCTCCACCGATTTTTCTCATTTACCCTTCGCTGGTTTTTTTTTGTCCATGTGTCCACTCAACCGGTTCGACCCCTCCCCTCAACCTCCTTAGCTTTCTCTCCACTAACCCTATTTTCCTCCCGAAACGCATCTCATTGTCTCTCTCGGGGCGGCGGCGGCGGCAATACATGATGCAGATGACAACGAGCTCTTGCAGGTCAGGACCTCTTCTCAACTCTCTCTTGACGTACGCCCAGTCATCTCTTCTCCCTTTCTGCGACCATTGGCGATGGTGTCACCAGGGAACGAGGGGCGATGACGGCCGGCTGTGCGAGAGCCAATTGAGAGAGGTCCCGAACGATCGGTGGTCACCTACTCTTGTCCCGCTCTCCAGGGAACAAGACCAGTGGCGGCCAGGAAGAGTCTCCTCTCCATATCACCATCTTCTCCCATGTCCTCCACCGAGGACCTTCCAGCAGCGGCGACAACTTCCTAATCCGCCCTTGCAGCAAGAAGGGTCGCATCACCGGTGACCACCTATGTGGTAGCGGACAGCCCCTCTGGCTCCTATGCGCCCAAGGTTTCCTAAAGCGGCAGCTTGACTACCCATGTGATCAGGTCTAATGTCGGGTGTGTTTGCTTTTTCTTTTGTTCCTTTCCTACCATAGCATCAATAGGTAATGTCTATCGCAGTCGCAGCCAAAACTGTCGGCAAGCTTAATCTCAAACCACTTGTCATGGGCTCAAGGACAGCCCTTCCCTCGGCAAGCTCCCATAGCACACAATGCGATATGTGAAAACTTTCAGTTTGGTACTTCCTTTCCTTTGGTTGTAGTCTGAATCGTCATTTGTCAGAAAACCATGCCTTGCAAAGGTGTTACTCCAAGGGGACCTGCTTCAGTTTTATCCAACTACAATCAATTTGTTGGCTAGGCGTGCAAGATGCTCAAATTGTGGCAGATGCATATGCAGTTGTGATTGTAGTGTGATTGAATGCCTACTATTTACAGATCTCCAGTTACAGGAAGTGAATTGCTCTGATTAATTAGTTGCGTTATAGTGCATATTGTTTCTTAATATTTATCTTTGCCAATGGGATGCTATGTTAAATATCCGTGTGCTCTTCAGTTGTCGAACATAAGGCTGCCGCACTATTTTTGCAAGGATATGGAAGAGCTCCCTGATGGTTAATGCATGGATTTTACGAAGAGAATGTTTATGCATTATAAATACGGAAAGTTGCAGTGTAGGCCGAGCTCCCCGGTACCCTCTATCTCGGCCTTCCATGTTCCTTTCTTTTCTTAGAGATTCGCGTAATTGCACGCTAGTGTCACTGTATGTCAGAATTATTAGGGTCTCTAAACTCTGATGGGATAGCAGAGACGTCGGAACTGTTTAGGACGCATGGGGCACTATTCATTGATCGAGATAGCACATCTTTTGCTGACCTTACAGACCAAGAATTAAAACTTTGTCGTCACATGACCACCAGCTCCTCACACCGAATTATTTATACCCGTTTTTCACCCTTTCGGTCCTCTATCCATGTGAAGCAGAGAGAGAAAAGAGAATGTCTTTTTTCTAATCTCATGTAAGAGAAAGGACTAGTGGCAGCAGAAGAGAGAAAATGGATTCTTCTCGTTGTAAGAACAGGCTGGGAGAGAGAGCAGAGAGAAAACAGCAAGTTACACGGGTGGAAAAAAGCCTTTGGTCGCGGTTCGCAACTGCCATTAGTCGCGGTTGCGCAACCGCGACCAAATAAGCGCGACTAAAGCCCCCACCATTAGTCGCGGCTGCTTAAGAACCGCGACTAAAGGCCCGTCCACGTGGGCGCCAGTGACCGTCAAGCGGAGGACCTTTAGTCGCGGTTCTTACGCCAACCGCGACTAAAGGCCGCCAGGGTTTAGGGTTTTAGCCCCCCTAAACCTGTTTTCTGTTTAATTTGTATTGTTTTATTTCTTTTGTGCTTTATTTTAATTTTGAAGGAGTTTCATATATTCTACGATACTACATACATGCATATGAATGTATAATTTCAAATAAATTTGAAATTAGAACCAAAAAGAATTCAAGAGGAATATACAATATATATTCAATATCATCGGATGACCATATACAATTTTGAACAAGTTTCCATACATGATTTAATGCATATAAAGTTCTACGTCCTCGTAATAGTGTTCTCCTTTAGGATGGAGGACTTCCTGTTGAACCATCCAGCTAGTTCCTCTTGAAGTGGTCGGAGCGAGCTTACGGACTAAGCATCATCCGGAGGCTATTCCTCCGAGCATTGGTATCACTCGGAACCCGCTCAGAGGTGTATCTTCGGATCATCTCACGAACATAGTATCCACATAGATTGGTCTCCGGTGGCTGAATATCCCCAGCATTCTTAGCCTTTGACCTTTTGAATTCTAGCTCTTTTTTGAATTCACCGACCTTTGTATCTACGAACCGTCTCCAAACCCTACGAGACAAAGAAAATTAAATGAACAAGAGAGTTATTAGTTACTTGATATTAGGAAATGAACGAAATAGGCCGATCGATATAGAGCGCAAATGAATGAAAATAATTACTTACTGCAGCATTCTTCTCATGTCGCCCCAAAGCTTTGGATCCATATTCAGAGAGTCGTGGGCCGAGACATTACGAGGTGTTAACTTTAATTACTAGCAGAATCCAGTGGTACCTGCGGACACGATACATGCACAGTACGTCATGCATAACTCATCGATTAGCCGGCCACATACCATGCATGGAGTAAACAAAAGAGAGTGTGCTCAAGACAGAAACACTCACCCAAAATGGTAAGGAAATAGAATATCACTTTTGATTTCCTGCTTTGTAAGAAACTGCCACAGGTCTGCCTCCACGTTGGCGGGGTGATGCTCCAACACATGTCCATTAACGATGTGTGGGTCAATGAACCCAACATCATGGATGTTCCTTACTTTGCATTCCTTAATCTTCATTCTGCATGTATAATAGCGGACACAACAATATAGTTAGGACATATATATAGTGCAGGAAATATGAACGAGATGGGGTAGAAATTAATAAATCACTTACAGAACGTAGCAACTGATGATAGATTTGTCGAGCTCTCGCAGATTGAAAAGCTGGAACAATTCACTCAGTTCAATTTGTACATAGTAATGTTTGAAGTGATGCTCATGTCTAACTTCCGCATAAATATATTCTTTTGCGTTTTATTTTTTATGTAACCCTTGTACCATTTCAGCAGACTTTTCATTTGTGGAGGTAGATCATTTTCTGCGCAAGAGCTCGACGAGAGGCCCATTCTTGACATATGTAATTACTACCTCCTTCATCGGCACCTCATCAAGGCCTAACAGTTCACGAAGAGTAATACCTAAGTTGGCCGCTTGTTCTCGCACTCAAGCATACTAATCCATGTCTTTGTCGCAGCTTGTATGATCTCGGGGCATCCGGACAGAAGGCTTCCACTATAAGCGGGCAATCGATTGTTTACTTTGTTCCCGAGCTGGGCAACTTGTTTCCGCTTATTTTACTTTCGGCCTTCTCCCGCTCTTTGTTCTCGTTGAACATGAGTGCCTGCCTGCCAAGTTCACGTGCATAGTCGTTAGGCAGATTCTTCGCGGCTTGGGACGGTGTGCTCAAAAATGACTTAGCCCACTTCTTTTGCTCATCGAATATCTTGGCTTGGGCTCGGACTCTCTTTTCTTCTTGCAGTCCGCCTTCCATTTCTCCAAATGAGCAGCAGCGGCCGCCGACTTCCTCAAAGACTACCTCGTTCCCAAGGCCTTGTGGGGAGAGGCGTCGATGATGGCTCCGTACCTTTGTGGTCTTAGGTACATAAGGTCCGGGTTAATAATCCAGGACTATACGCTTCTTTGTCGGAGGTGGATTGGGGCGGCGTCGATCACCAGCCGAGGGACGAGGGCGGCGGCGGTGATCACCCGCCGGAC
Source organism: Aegilops bicornis (assembly GCA_021605145.1). Taxonomy (NCBI): domain Eukaryota; kingdom Viridiplantae; phylum Streptophyta; class Magnoliopsida; order Poales; family Poaceae; genus Aegilops; species Aegilops bicornis. Next base: position 781,773,216 of record CM038670.1, read on the forward strand.
GTTGTGGATCGGGGCGGCGTCGACGTGACGTGGACGGAGGTGTAGGTGAACCGCCACCACCACCACCACCACCACCACCGCCACCGCCACCACCACCACCGTAGGGGGGTGGACTTGTTGTCCTTGGCGCCTCGCCTGGAAACTTGATAAACTTCTTTTGCCATAGAATGAAATGGCGCTTGACATCTCCAAGTCTTTTCTCCCCTTCAGGTGTAGCAATGTCAATCTCCGTGTCCTCAAACCCTTGCACTATGTCCTCCACCGTGACACGAGCATAGCCATCTTGAATGGGGTTGTTGTGGTGGAGTGCTCTGTAAACATGGTAAAGCATCGCCGATGGCTACCTTCATGGACATGTTCCCGATAGGATAATACAGATGACATTCTTTCATCTCCTTTATATCGCCCACGGGGTAGCGAGGAGGCTCCGTGCAGTAATTTCGACCACCGTGAGGCTCCGTGCAGTATTTCGACCACCGGAGGCTCCGGTGCAGTAATTTCGATCGTCGGTGCATCCGCACCAGCCGGTGGGGCCTCCGTGGAAGCCACGCCGCTTCTCCATTCTTGGCTTCCGAGATCCGCCGGATGATCTTCATGCCGCACCGAGCTGCATCTCTTTCGGCTACTAGTACACTCATGGTTTTCTTCATCACATCCATTTCCGATGCCAACCGCGCCGCAACATCCGATTCCCGATCCATCTTTCTCTTACGGCTTCAGAATCAGACGGGTCATCGCTCGGGGAACCCTATTTTCCACGGAATGTGCCCCATGCCTCGTACACGTCCTCCGTGTTCAGGATTCCCGAGGGCTTTTGTCGGTAGCGTCGTTCTCTCTGTTGAACTTGATCTTCCCCGTTGAGCATCCTTCATTGCGCCAATAAGGGCTTGGGTGGGTTTAATTAATTTGCCCCGTAAACACACTCCCTGTCTCCGGGTTCAGCGTTCCCCATGCCCGTACCACCAGCTTTTGGCCCTTGGGTCCCATCCTCCGCACTGGACGGATTCCTCGCGCCTCAGCTCGTTCTCCATCTTCTCCAACCTAGGCACCCAAATGCGATACCCTCCCGGCCCCATAACATGATTGTACTCCTTCTTAGCCGCATTTTCCTTATTTTTTTCGATATTTGAATGAACTGCTCCGATTTCTTTTGCTTCACAAATTCTGGCCAATCATGTTTCAGTTTCTCATATTGTCCTTTGAAATCCGGAGTCTTGTTCTGCTTGACAAAGTCATGGGCTAGATTTTGCTTGAATTTCCTAATGCGTCGGCCATCTTATGAAGAGCGAACTGTTTGACTAGCCTCCTCCTCTCCTTGTTTTCCTCAATCTTGTTACCCTCCTCATCGAATTTGTTGTATTCCGGAGGTAGAACGAAATGTTCCATAAGCTTCTTGAAGCAATCTTTTTTTGTTCTCTTATCGACAAAAGTGAAACCATCAATTCGTGCCTTCTTTGGCTCATTCCACTCCTGGACGGTGATCGAGACATTGTCTCTAACAATGGCTCCGCATTGGATGACAAACTTGGTGGCGTTCTTGCGGGGCTCCAGCGGCCTGCCGGTTGCACTGTCGACAACCTCGATGGTGCATGTTTCTCCTTGTTTCATCGTCTTGGTTGCGCCACGCTTTGACGACGTACTCGATTGTTTGACGATCCGCCGAGGGCTAAAATAAGAAAGAGAGTCGCACGCGTTAGTACACACATATTTATTCAAATCAGTTAGTTTGTATCACGGAGGCTCAATGTATATATATACCTCGGCGCGGAGGTGGTTGCTACTTCCATTTGAAGATAAATCGTTTATCGACGCGTTTGTTCGGCATCATCTTCTTGTGGCGCCCTTCATCTTCACCGTCAAGGTTCAGATAAGAAGAGATATCATCTTCTTCTTCTCAGGTCGGCACATATAGAATATTGCCGTTTAGGATGCCGAAAATATGTGCGTCACCGTCCGGATCATCGTGGTCCATAATCGGGTCAGATCTATCGTACGCCCTTATGTCGATCCTGAAAACATGTAGTAAAAACAAATTAATTAAGTGAAGAAGGGGGCGGGGGCGGGGGCGGGGGCGACCGGGCGGTGGCAAACGCCGGGGGCGAGGACGGGGCGGGAGAGTTGGAAGTTTCACGCAACTCAAGGACACTCGGAGAGAGTTGGAAGTTTCATTATTTTCATATTTGGGATTTCTCAAATTTTGGAAATAGGATCATTGGATTTATTTAAAATTATCTTCATAAAGTTTTCCTATAAAAATCTCAAGAGAGGGAATAATATGACTTTCCCAACATTTAGGAAAAACGAAGATATTATAAATAAATCAAATTTGGTTTTGGAAGATTTATTTTGCTTAGGCAAAAATGAGCATTTAAGATTTTTATGCATGTTGCAGTTTTTAAAAGTTCATTTTGTTCGACTCATTTTTAAATTCGCGACTTATGGGGCTTCGCGACATTTTCTAAATTATTATCCATTTAATTCTAAAATTATTCAGAATAGTGTATGCTAACGCCAAGATGACGTCGATAGTCAATAGGGTGTTGACTGGTCAAACCGACGTATGGGACCGGTCTGTCATAGATGCATCAACCTAACTAACAGATTAGTTAGTTAACTAGGAGTTTAATTAATGTTAAGCTAATTAAGCAAGTTTAATTAAGTTAATTAATATTGGACGAGAATCCAGACGGGACCTTCATACTGCTCAGGCATTCAAAAAAGATGACCTTCTCTTCTTTGGTCAGAGCGTAGCTGGCACGACCTTGAAACCATTCCGGATGCCGGTCATCAGGGTCTTTCAAACGTTGCTGGTCTGCCGTGCTTCCTTTGTATCATTTGTCTTCCCATACACGCCCAAGAAGCTTAGGAGGTTCACGCAAATATTCTTCGTAACGTGCATCACGTCGATTGCAGAGCGGACATCTAGGACTTTCCAATATTCTAGCTCCCGAATATAGATTTCTTCTTCCACATGGTCGCGTGCCCGTCGGCTCCTTCGAACTGATTGTCCGCCAGGACCCTTTCCAAAGATGACTTTCAAATCCTTGACCATATCAAATACCTCGGCACCAAGCAGTCGTTCGCAGCTTCGCCGGTGATCTGCCTTGCCGTTGTAATGCTTGCCTTTCTTTCTTCTTTGGATGAATTTTCGGAAGAAATCGACGATGCCCAAGGTACACGTTCTTCTTACAATTTGGCAAATGTACACTTTCAGTCTCATGTAAGCGATGCGTGCATGCATTGTATCCCTTATTTGACAGTCTGAAAGGTTACTAAGAGCAGGCCAATCGTTGATGGTTACGAAAAGCAACGTCAGAGGTCAAATTCCTCTTGTTTGTGCTCATCCCACACGGACACCACCCCACAGCTGTAAAAGTTCATCAACTAATGGCCTTAGGTACACATCGATGTCGTTGCCGGGTTGCTTCGGACCTTGGATGAGCACCGGCATCATAATGAACTTCCGCTTCATGCACAACCAAGGAGGAAGGTTGTAGATGCATAGAGTCACGGGCAGTGCTATGGCTGGAGCTCGCCGCCAAAAGGATTCATGCCATCCGTACTTAGAGCAAATCTTATGTTCCTTGCGTCACTGCAAAATCTTTGAACCATCTGTCGATCTTTCTCCATTGCGTTCCATCTGCGGTGTGTCTCAACTCCCGTCCGACTTACGGTCCTCTTTGTGCCATCGCAACAACTTGGCATGCTCTTTGTTCCTGAGCAGACGTTTCAACCGTGGTATTATAGGAGCATACCACATCACCTTGGCGGGAACCCTCTTCACGGTTTACGGCCCTCAACATCGTCACCGTGGTCATCGCCTCGATCTTATAACGCAATGCAGTGCATACCGGGCATTCATTCAAATTCTCGTATTCACCGCGGTAGAGGATGCGATCGTTGATGCATGCATGTATCTTGAGAACCTCTAAACCTAGAGGGCAGACAACCTTCTTTGCTTCAATGCGTCTTGGCGGGCAACTCGTTATCCTTTGGAAACATATTCTTCAACATTTTCAGCAAGTTTTCAAATGCCGAGTCAGCTACACCTGCCTCGCCTTCCATTTCAGCAAATCCGAGTGCAGCCCAGCTTTTTTCGCACCATCATCGCATCCGGGTACAACGCCTTTCTGTGATCCTCTAACATGCGATCCAAATTCTCACTCACCTTTTCAGATTAGCAGCGTCTACGTGAATCAGCAATGGTCCGACCAAGATCATCAACGGGATCAACACTAGACTCTTCTTCACCTTCCCCATCACCTTAAGCATCCTCCATGAAAGTATCACCGAAATGAGCAAGATACCTTACATCGATGAAATCATCCCCTTCTTCATCTTCTTCCATTATAACCCCTCTTTCTCCATGCTTGGTCCAACAATTATAGCTTGGCATGAAACCGTGTCAAGCGGATGCATGTGAACATCTCTTGAGGAAGAGTAACCCTTCCGATTCTTACAGATAACACATGGACAGATAACAAAACCCCCGCTTGTTCGCATTAGCCACTACGAGGAAATCTTTCAAACCCGTAGTGAACTTCGCCGGAGAGTCGGTTACCGTACATCCATTGCCGATTCATCTGCATTATTATAATATAAAATATATAATTAACCATCATGCATTTGTTAAACTAACTAGCTACAAACAATATAAATTAAACAATGAACTACACACATGCATATTTTATCAATGACACATCAAAGGTTCATCAAGTTGCTAATCATGATCGAGGAGTGTGGCTCCAACACTTCATGTCATGTTTGTTTCATGCTCTTGGGGCATTTCATCAAACACCTTATGTGCATAAGAGGAACCAAAAGCAAACCTACACCCACTTGTGAAGAGAATGGCTCCAAATGGCTAAGTGTTGGCTGCTGGATGGGTATATATAGGGAGGGGCTTTAGTTGCGGTTGGCACTGGCAAACCGTGACTAAAGGTGCTAAAAGGCCTTTAGTCGCGGTTGTCTGGCAAACCGCGACTAAAGACCTCACGTGCGCCACTGGCCACCGAGCGCCACAGGCCCAGGCCTTTGGTCGCGGTTCACCTCCGTAATCATGACTAAAGGTCCCATTAGTCGCGGTTCCTACAGCTTCGCGACTTATGGGGCTGGACGGAAGCCTGTTTTTCCACCAGTGTTATGGCACGTTAAAAGACTTGGGCTTTGACTTTTACTCACCACATCCTTTAGTGAGAGAGTGATTTCTCTGATTTTTTTAGTGAGCGAGAGCTTGTGCCGTTGCGCATAGATGTGAGACTCTTTGGAGGGAGAGAGAGAGAGCGCGTCAGAGACTGTGTTGTGCAGTCTTGTCAAAGAAATGTGATGTGCATGCATGTAGAGAGACAGTGTGAGAGAGTGTGTCCTGCCGTCTTGTCAAAGACCTGTGTGACGAGAGAGAGCACACGTTCTGTTCTTGTCCTACACTGTAAATGGTGTCATTTTCTACTGCCACAGTCTGCAAATTGTATAGTCTATACACATATCCCTAAATGGTTGGACATCAGTGATAGGAGGTACCACGTAGGCCAAGCTACAAAAAACCGTTCTCAGTTTCTTAATTCATAGTTGTTTGCTTGGAAAGGTTTTCGATGAAGACAAACTCTGAAGGTATATAACACATACCCTCTTTTCCATTTCCTTTCTGAAATTCAGAAACAGTTTTCACTTGCCTACAGCAGGTTCTCAGATCAAAATGTACATGAATGATGGACGGCAGCTCATATTCCCCTGTAGATTTTTATGTAAAGGTATTGACGTTGTGTTCCATTGTGAACATGATAGTGCAGCCCGGCCAAAAATAAGTGCAAGAACCACTGGAATTCAAGGTGCCAATATACAAAAGTGAAAAACCTAATTAATCTCATCCCTTCTACTTAAAAAGAACATACTTATTACTGGGTGTGAGTAGAGCGGCAGCTCGTGTGGAGCGGCAGCTCGCTTTCTCTCTGCAACTCCCTATATTGAGCTGGTGTGCATTATTTGCTGCTGCAGGGGCGTGTAGGCGGCAGCATACATGGTGATTCTCTGCTGCAACAACTTGCAATGCAAGGTCTTTGCCGGGGAAGATTTAGGGCATCTGGGAACGATTGCTTTTGCTTGCCCATGATCTATTAGATAAGCACACACTGCCAAAATATTTGGGTTTGCATAAGGAGTACTCTTGTGCAAGAGTTGCAACTAACAAGACCTTCCGATGTACTTTCTTCATCCAAAGTTCTACTGATTCTTTTGCGGGTGCCAAAGGTAATACTAGATTTTCCTTTTTTACTTTCACATCTTCAAGTCAGTTGCTTGTGAATTGATGCGTATGGTGTGGCACTGTAGCATGACTCTATGGTGCACTTTAGTGCACTGTTGGTATAATAACCACTAGAAATAATTATTTTGCCAATATAGTTGAGATGGGAATTGAAAGATTGGACGCTGCTTTGTGTCATAGCTGAAAAAAGAAAAAGAAAAATGATAGTTGATCGTGTACTCATTTGACAAATTATGATCTCGCATCTCTTATTGCGGTTCTGTAGCACAATGCGAAAATCATGCTAAATAAATCACAGTGATTAAATATAAAATATTTATGTACCCGTTGCAACGCACGGGCAATTACCTAGTTTATTAATAATTGGGTATTGTAGAAATACAATGAAGATAAATAGTAATAGTGTGTGCTTGTTGTCGAGAATGAACATACATAAATTGACACAATAATTTATGATATAGGTTGAACTAATTCAATCCCCATAATTTTTTGAAAAAGTTCATGTCTACCTGTTCAAAGTACTCAACAATGAAAATTTAAAAAATATTTAAAATAATAAATATTTCCATATTGTATTTTATATGGGAAATTTATGTGCCATGACACTAACCATGAACTTAGAAATAATAAGAGTAAAACCGATAGATAACGCATTAGGAAAATTGCAGAGAAATGCGTGGAAAGTGTCTACATAGCATTGTAGCTAATAGGTAAATGCATGTCATATTTCAGCCGAGTGGACAGATCGAGTCGTATTTAGCCAGGAGCTGCCAGGTTTGAAACCCCTCCAACGCCACGTGGGCTGGTGTTTGTTCGAATACGGAAGGAGGCACCGTATTTGCATGGCCGGACAAGTTCTAGCACCACTTTTGTGTTAACTTTAGACACCAAATTGACCGTGCAAGCAAGTTGAGGCACATCAAATGTATTTAACTCTTTTATGTTGGAAGTTTGAAACTTTTAGCCAATTGGTGTGCTAAAGTACCTTTATATTGTTACAAGCTCTCATCGTCGTGAGAAAGAGACGGTCATATCTACGGCTTAATTGTCTTGAAAGTTTGCACTTCACACTACACAAGGCAAGAATTTCTTTCCATGTTCTTTGTTTTTCGTTGGGTTATGAACTTGTTCTATTGTTCTTTTCACACTATTATGTTGCCAATGCGGCAGAGATTACAAAGCAAACACAAATAAGAAGAAACTACGAGAGCCATTGGCTAAGGGAAGGATAGGAATTTTAGTTATCACTTACGGGGGGTCTTTCTCAAGTCGATCATCAGGTCAACAAACCATGCATTTTGCCAAGCCAAATTACCGTACGCTTTAGCTCTTTATCAGTTGTCTGGAAATAAAAATTTGAGGTAATATCATCAGGAGTCATAAAACTTGCACTCTATGTTCAATTTGGTGCTAAAACTTTGAAAATACGGATTTGTAGTCACATAACTTGTCCCCGCGTGCAAATACGGTGCTTCCTCTCGTATCCAGCTGCATGGCCTGTCCACGTGGCGTGCCGGCCTGGTGGAGGCCAACCTATCAGTGGTTGTGAGTGCACAAGACGTTAGTTGAACATAGCACGCCAGATTTTTATAGAGAACCCTTCATAATTTATTTAATTACGCACAAAGCCCTCACAGATAATGAAAAAAAGATGGCGCAGATGAGGTTCAAACACGCGACCTATTAATAAAATATTCCGCCATACACCATCCTACCAGTGTAGATTGACGTTCAAAATGAACAACTAAAATTCATTTAATCATGAACAGAAGCCCCAGAGCAAAATGAATGACTGGTGAATCGTGCGCTGTTGTCAACGCTACCAAGTTTCTCTCGGTCAATCAGGTAAATAGACCTACCTGTTCCTAACCTGGGCGCATTGATATATTGCAGAAAAAAAGTGGCCCGACCGATTGGATCTCTCAACCTTGAGCGTGGAAGTACATGACCTAACCACTACCGTACCTATCAGTATCTGTAAGAGAAATGCCGAATTATAAATATTGCCCATGAAAACTACTCGTATTCAGGTTCTTTTTCTCACGGACCAAATTTTCGATAACCGATCGGTCCCCAGAAAATTAGGTGGTCCCTGAAAAAAATTATCACCCAAAAAGTTTGAATTTAAACGACAGAAACTATGTCAAATATAATAACTTCCGCATGCATACAATATCATAATGACGTGGTTAGTTTAGTGGCAGGGTTCGTGGTTCTATTCCATGTTTTTTCTTATTCATGCTCATTTATAAAAAAAAATGGTCTCTAACTGTAACAATGAATTGAATATGTGAACTTCTATATAAGAGAGGAGTCGAGCTGACCACTGTAACAGGAAGCACTTTTTTTTTGCTAAACTAAATATATTTAGACGTTAAAAATATTTGAATTCAAAATTTTGGTCGATAATAAACTGGATTCCCAAGATATTTTGAAACCCAGATTTTCCGGCCCCTCTCGAAAAATAATGGAATAAAACAATTCTCAGTCATGGAAAAAGTTTTGTACGTTATGGGTTAAACATTAAACATTTTGACACAGGTTTTTTTTATTTGTTTTTTTTTGGCAAAAAAGGCAAGATTTTCCTGTATCCAGTATTTACAGGCCCGGGAATCAAGGGAATCAAGGAAAAAAACTGCGTCTGATACAAAATCAGGTATACCTCTTTATAGGCAGGAATATATAGTGGGTGCTGCGGTTTGCTTGTGCATGAACCCCAGGTCTTGAGTTCAATTTCCTGCGTGTGCAATTTTTATCCTCATTTCTCCTACCACCTCATGCTGACAGGTATACCTCTTTATAGGCAGGAATATATAGTGGGTGCTGCGGTTTGCTTGTGCATGAACCCCAGGTCTTGAGTTCAATTTCCTGCGTGTGCAATTTTTATTCTCATTTCTCCTACCACCTCATGCTGACAAGTGAGGCCCACAGAGGGGCTAATGCTAGGTTGCTTGTGAAAGTAAAAAGAACGGGCTGTACTGTTTCAGTCACTAACAGTGGGCCATAGCCACGTTGGTGTGCCACATAAGTGAGTTACGTTTGAATACGATCAAAATGACCGTATTTGCACGAGAACGCAAGTTAGATGACCACAAATTCGTATTTCTAAAGTTTTAACACCAAACTGAACATCGAGCGCAAGTCCTATGACTTCCGGTGATATTACCTCTAAAAATTTTGTAAGTCAATTCTGCTTGAGAGTAACAGTGCATAGCCCGAGGCCAAGACCAGGATGATGCAAGCAGTCGATGCATCTCACAGAGGTCGAGCCAAAACCTTGTCGGAAACAAGGATAGCGCGGTTAGTTGCGGTGTCGCCGACGTAGTCGGTGATGAAACTTCTTTGGTGTGGATGGGGGTGGGGGCTATTCCTTCTTTGATTAAACATCGCCTGATCTAGACATGGTGACGCCATGGCCGGCAACGGGGTCGCCGACGAGGGCAGGAACAGGGGTGAGGCGTGTGGAGAGGAGGGAAGAGGCGGAGAAAAGATATTGCGTATGTCGCGGGGTAGAAGATGAACAATAGCACTTGCCAGAGGACGAAGAGGAAGGGTGACCATTGGATTTCAATCCAACGAGATCTGCGTGGAGTCGCTAAGACTTCCCAAAAAGTCAACTAACAACCTATCTCTGAATTAATTGACGGACCTCCCGATGTACGTGTACTAGCGTTGACGTTGCAATAACTGAGAACCTATCACTGACATTAATTTTCTTAATTAAAACAAGAGAGAATTGTTTTTCCAATCAATCCACTAATGCATAGGTGCTTCTGTTATTTTGCGTAAAATCCTATCGTTGACATAGTTCTGTGCACACCTGGATCTCGATGCCATCAAAACAGTGAGGATAGATGATACACCTACATGGGAGCTAAAAAGCCACACTCATAGCATTCTCAACCTCACTATGTCCAGCGTGGGCAGATGGTAGATTGACTTGGACCTCTGCAGCCATCACATCACTTGGACTACTGCACGATCCCCGTAGCATCCCAAATCAGACAAATCTTATATGCAAAGTAAAAAAGAAACAGAGAGAGTGCATTCTATTTAGTTACCGCCATGTAGATGTAATAATTATGATTTTTTAAGGTAAAATTATGTAGAACTGAAAAATATGATCTGTTTCTATTTTCCTTAGTCAGGTCTAATAAGAAAGTTTGTCCTATCTCAAAATACAACTCAAACGTGTGTTGTGATATGTTGATTATTGAGGGCTTGTACATCCCTCTTTCAGATACTTAACACAGCCTTTACGGCTACATGAAGACATAATAGATGACTACATGAATGAAGAAATAATAGATCAAAAGTATTGTCCATCTACATTAACAAAAAAAGAAACAAAGTTGCAATCAAACCTAATGGGTGAGAGGCCTTTGTTCACGCAATAGACATATCTATAAAACCAACAGTCTTCAACTCATGCACACGTAAGCAAAACTACTGCTGATACATGGCAAATAACGTGCACTCTTCTTTCGTACTAAATTTATTCAGTCCCTCTCAACTTCTTAAACAATATGTTAATTCCTTGCATGTGTAATTTGAGTTAACAATGCTCAACTTTGCAAGGGTACAACATGGAAGTTAAGCTGAAGTGCCGATAATACATGTTACATATTGGATTTCACTCAATTTCTTCTAGCAGAATCTTTGTTAAATTTTGATTTATAGCCAAAAAATTAGTTACCCTTTGATATTGTTGTCTTGTACCTTAATGCAATTTCTTCACTTAATTTACAACTTCAACTAAACTTGTACGTTAGCTAACTTGAAATATCTGACACAAACTTTCATAATCTACCAAACTGCATATAAACTTTTGTGTGTCAACGAGACAACCACCTTCTAGTTAAGTGGGTCTAACAAAATATCTACTATTCACAGTCATGCTTAAAACATTTTGGCTGAATGCCATATAAATGTGGAATAGCACACAAGCCATTAAAGCATTAGTGTAGTTGTTATTTGGTTATAGTCTTAGTGGTTTCCTAGCTATCTAACCTACTCAATCTGTGCCTCTTCATAACCACACATTCTAATGGAATCGTCATACTGTAAAGATTGTAACATTAGCACAGTGATAGTACTCGATCGCGCAACTGGAGACACCATATGCTCAGAATGCGGCCTTGTATTGGATAGTCATTACATTGATGAGAAAGATGATTGGCGTATGTTCACCCCTTTAGCATCAAAAGTTGATAATTATGACCCTATTTCTACAGTGAAATCCCAAAATAATCTGAAATCAAGGCATAGTTCTACACCTGCTATGAGATTTGATAAAAACATATTTGATCACCACAACTCTTTTCACGGCAATATACAGAAGTCTGTTGATTTTTCTTCCCATCAAGCCGACAATGCAATTCACTATATAGCTGATATGGCTGACAGGTGAATTCATATTCTTATGTACATTTAGTTCAAATTTATTTTTTTACTAATATGATTTTTTTAATATTTCTTCACTAATATGATTGTCATATTAATATATTGGAATGAACTATTATGTGTACATGTGAACTTTAAGATAGTTAATTTTTTTACTAATATATTTGTTATTTTGACTTGTCGAAAGTTCATTACAATATTTATAATATAGCACACAATTTTTTTTAAGATAATTCAAATAAGAAGTGTAGCACAAAACTAAGTGAACTTACCGCATTGTTTTTAGGTTGGGCATTGTGGATAACATAAAGCTTCAAGCAACAAATTTATACATGAAAGCAAATGATCTTAAGATATTTAATATAAGGAAGAAACATTCTCTTTGTGCTGCTTGCTTGTACATAGCATGCAGGCAAGCTAATAAGGCTCGAACTATAAAAGGTATGATTATAGGAATATATGAACGTTTTATCATATATTATCAATAAACTTCTTCATTTCTATCTAAAAAATAGAGATTTGCACCGTCACTAATGGAGTTACAAAAAAAGAAGTTTCTCGAGCAAAAGATTTACTAGTACACCATATTGAAGAGAAGAAAGGCGAATGCATGGAAATCAGTAGTGTTCGTCCTAGGGATCTCGTGGTAAGTACTTTCATAGTTACTTCGTTACATCATAACATTTTTATGAAGTACGCCTAGTAGTTCATTTTTTTGATAAATGGTAGCAGAATATAAATGTGTTCAAGTTAATAGTTTCAATCAAAAATTTACCCTATAATTCACACTTTGTAGCGACGTTTTTGTTCAACACTTGGAATGTCAAACAAAGCAATTCAAGCAGCAGAAGAAGCAGCAAATCGAGTGCAGAGACTTGATATAAGGTATTTATTATCAGATGCGTAATTACATTACTTAATCAATATATTCGTACATGCACAAAAAAGTGAAACAAAAACTAATAATCTAAGGGTGTCAATTGTGGAATTATATAATTTAATATTTCCCAATAAACATGTTTACATTTTGCAATTATATATTGAATAAATCTATTACTTGTGCAGAAGGAATGCTATATCAATAGCTGGAACTATAATATATTTAATATCTGAATCGTCCAAGGAACCATGTGACAAGGTTGCTATTAAAGGTAGTAGATTGTCATTGTATAATATTTTATTTATATAGATTCTTTGCATGCGATGGATATTTTCTAACAAATTTTTGTTTTGTTTTGTAGATATATGCTCTGTGGCTGGATTAACAGAAATTACCATTAGATATTGTCACAAGGAACTTTGTAATTATGCTCCATGGCTCTTAGAAACATACACAACACAACATGCAAAGGAAAAATAAGTATAGACTCCAACATAATGTCAAATATCACATTTCACATGAACTATGTTCTAGAAACATAGATTATTATCATTTAACTGGTTGGGCCATCGATATATACAAAAATTGAATATGTACATTATTTATTGGAACCCAATTTATTTAATGCAGCAATTCGATATCTTAGTTCCTTTCATAAATATCGTTAATAAACAAAGAAGAACCTAGTATCACCACTAAAGAGCAGACATATCGTTATCAAGAGGATACAAACACGATGAGCAAACACTCGGCCTCTGCATGGTTAGAATGCACACAACCAACACCAACACACACACACACACACACACACACACACAAATATGCCAGCAACTAGCAAAATCATATAAGACAAAGTTTTGTCAACAACTAGCAAAGTTATATAAGACAAAGTTATGTGTAGAGGAGAAAAAAGGAAAATACCCAAAGTGATCAGATCCACGATTGCAAACTGCAACAATGATCATATCCGCACCAATCATCTCATGACACCACACAGACGACAAGATTATTGAACAACAACATCTGAAGGAAGGGAACAACACTCAAGTGATGCCATCACCGGATCCAACCACAAGGCATGGATCTAGGTTTTCACCCTAAAGAGATAGTCCTAGCATATCCAAGAAAAACCTTCGACAAGGTAACAACGTAAATAATGCAGCATTGCCAGGTATAACCAATTTGGGTCAGACCTAGGCTTCCTCCCCGGAGCTCGAGACTAGGTCCATGAAAACACCACCATCGAAGTCACTCGTGTGTTGTAGCCATCACTTTTTCATGATCCCAGCAACTACCTGTGATGTGCGACCATTACCACTTCACAAGCATCCTCATGCGTCGAGCCTTCATCCATCTCACCATCAAAGTCAACCACCGGATCTAGAGAGATAAATCTTCTTGAAGACCTTTCGGTGATCATGGCCGTCGTAGAGCCGTAGGAAGTCGTTACAGTACAGTTTGAAGCCACCACCATCCGGTTGACCAGATTTGGATGAACACCACCAAGCCGTCCAGACTTGAGTTAGTGTAACCATGCTGGGTCGACCATGGACGTGTTGGGGAACGTAGTAATTTAAAAAAATTCCTACGATCACGCAAGATCTATCTAGGAGATGCATAGCAACGAGAAGGGAGAGTGTATCCACGTACCCTCGTAGACCAAAAGCGGAAGCATTTAGTAACGCGGTTGATGTAGTCGAACGTCTTCATGATCCAACCGATCCAAGTACCGAACGTACGACACCTCCGTGTTCAGCACATGTTCAGCTCGATGACGTCCCTCGTGCTCTTGATCCACTTGAGGACGAGGGTGAGTTCCGTCAGCACGACGGCGTGGTGACGGTGATGATGAAGTTACCGGCGCAGGGCTTCGCCTAAGCACTACGACGATATGACCGAGGTGTGTAACCGTAGAGGGGGGCACCACACACAGTTAAGAGAGAACTTGATGTGTCTTGGGGTGCCCTGCCCCTGTATATAAGGAGGAGAGGGTGAGGCCGACCGGCCCTTGCAGGGCGTGCCAGGAGAGGGGAGTCATACTACGACTCCAAGTCCTAGTAGGATTCCACCTGGAGGAGAAGGGGGGAGGAACGGAGAGGGGGCCGCGCCCCCAACCCCTTGTCCAATTTGGACTAGGCTTGGCGGGGGGGCGGCGCCATCTCATGGCCGCTGCCTCCTCTTCTCCACTAAGGCCCACTATGGCCCATTAACTCCCCCGGGGGTTCCCGGTAACCTCCCGGCACTTCGGAAAATACCCGAATCACTCCGGAACCATTCTGGTGTCTGAATATAATTGATACGTCCATTTTGCATCATGCTTTTATATTAATATTTATTACATTATGGGTTGTTACTACACATTATGTCACAATACTTATGCCTTTTCTCTCTTATTTTACAAGGTTTACATGAAGAGGGAGAATGCCGACAGCTAGAATTCTGGGCTGGAAAAGGAGCAAATATTAGAGACATATTTTGCACAACTCCAAAAGTCCTGAAACTCTACACAAGTCAGTTTTGGAATATATTAAAATTATTGGGCGAAGAAAGCACTAGAGGGGGGCCACCCACTGTCCACGAGGGTGGAGGGCGCGCCCTACCCCCCTAGGCGCACCCCCCTGCCTCGTGGGCCACCTGGCAGCCCCCCGATGCCCATCTTCTGGTATAGGTATCTTTTGCCCTAAAAAACCATAAGGAAGCTTTTGGGACGAAGCGCCGCCGTCTCGAGGCGGAACCTTGGCAGAACCAATCTAGGGCTCCGGCGGAGCTATTTTGCCAGGGAAACATCCCTCCGAGATGGGGAAATCGTCGCCATCGTCATCACCATCGATCCTCTCATCGAGAGGGGGTCAATCTCCATCAACATATTCACCAGCACCATCTCCTCTCAAACCCTAGTTCATCCCTTGTATCCGATCTTTGTCTCAAAACCTCAGATTGGTACCTGTGGGTTGCTAGTAGTGTTGATTACTCCTTGTAGTTGATGCTAGTTGGTTTATTCGGTGGAAGATCATATGTTCAGATCCTTTATGAATATTAATGCCCCTCTGAGTATGAACATGAATATGATTTGTGAGTAGTTACGTTTGTTCATGAGGACATGGGAGAATTCTTGTTATAAGTAGTCATGTGAATTTGGTATTCATTCGATATTTTGATGAGATGTATGTTGTCTTTCCTCTAGTGGTGTGATGTGAACGTCGACTACATGAAACTTCACCATTGTTTGGGCCTAGAGGAAGGCATTGGGGAGTAATAAGTAGCTGATGGGTTGCTAGAGTGACAGAAGCTTAAACCCTAGTTTATGCGTTGCTTCGTAAGGGGCTGATTTGGATCCATATGTTTCATGCTATGGTTAGGTTTACCTAAATTCTTCTTTCGTAGTTGCGGATGCTTGCGAGAGGGGTTAATCATAAGTGGGATGCTTGTCCAAGGAAGGGCAGTACCCAAGCACCGGTCCATCCACATATCAAATTATCAAAGTATCGAACGCGAATCATATGAGCATGATGAAAACTAGCTCGACGATAATTCCCATGTGTCCTCGGGAGCGCTTTCCTTTATATAAGAGTTTGTCCAGGCTTGTCCTTTGCTACAAAAAGGATAGGGCCACCTTGCTGCACCTTGTTTACTTTTGTTACTTGTTACCCATTACGAATTACCTTATCACAAAACTATCTGTTACCGATAATTTCAGTGCTTGCAGAGAATACCTTACTGAAAATCGCTTGTCATTTCCTTCTGCTCCTCGTTGGTTTCGACACTCTTACTTATCGAAAGGACTACGATAGATCCCCTATACTTTTGGGTCATCAAGACTATTTTCTGGCGCCGTTGCCGGGGAGTGAAGCGCCTTTGGTAGGTGGAATTTGGTAAGGAAACATTTATATAGTGTGCCGAAATTTACTGTCACTTGTTACTATGGAAATAATCCTTTGAGGGGCTTGTTCGGGGTATCTTCACCCCGACCATAAGAGCAAAGAGTTGCTCCTCAACCTACTGAACCTACTGAAAATGTTTACTTTGAAATTCCTTCGGGTATGATAGAGAAACTGCTAGCTAATCCTTTAAAGGAGATGGATCATTACATCCCGATATGCTCCTAATCTACGTGGATGAAGTTTGTGGATTATTTAAGCTTGCAGGTATACCCGAGGATGTTATCAAGAAGTAGGTTTTCCCTTTATCTTTGAGGGGAAAGGCATTGACATGGTATAGGCTATTGGAAGATATTGGATCATGGAACTACAAATGATTGAAATTGGAATTTCATCAGAAGTTCTATCCTATGCATCTCGTTCATCATGATCGTAATTATATAAATAATATTTGGCCTCGCGAAGGATAAAATATTGCTCAAACTTGGGGGAGGCTGAAGTCAATGTTATATTCGTGCCCCAATCATGAGCTCTCAAGAGAAATTATTATTCAAAAAATTTATGCTCGACTTTCTCTCAATAATCACTCCATGCTCGATACTTCTTGTACTAGTTCTTTTATGATGAAGACTATCGAATTCAGATGGGATTTATTGGAAAGAATTAAATGTAACTCTGAAGATTGGGAACTCGACGAAGGTAAGGAGTGAGGTATAACGCCTAAGTTTGATTGTGTTAAATCTTTTATGGATACCGATGCTTTTCGTGAATTTAGCACTAAATATGGACTTGACTCTAAGATAGTAGCTTCTTTCTGTGAATCATTTGCTACTCATGTTGATCTCCCTAAGGAGAAGTGGTTTATATATCATCCTCCCATTGAAGTAAAAGTAGTAGAACCTATTAAAGTTGAAGAAAATACTATCACTTATAATGTTGATCCTATTGTTCCTACCGCTTATATTGAGAAACCACCTTTCCCTATTAGAATAAAGGATCATGCTAAAGCTTCAATTGTGGTTCGTAAGAGTAATGCTAGAACACTTACACCCCCTGAGAAAATTAAAGTTGAACCTAGTATTGCTATGGTTAAGGATCTCTTTGTCGATAATATTGATGGGCATTTACTTATGTGATGAAGCTGCTAGAATTGCTAGACCCGATACTAAAAATAAACATAGACCTGTTGTTGGCATGCCTGTTGTTTCTGTTAAAATAGGAGATCATTGTTATCATGGCTTATGTGATATGGGTGCTAGTGTGAGTGCAATACCTCATTCCTTATACAAGGAAATTATGCATGATATTGCACCTGCTGAGATACAAGATATTGATGTTACAATTAATCTTGCCAATAGAGATACTATTTCACCAATTGAGATTGTTCGAGATGTTGTAGTCTTGTGTGGGAAAATTAAATATCCTACTAATTTTCTTGTTCTTGGTTCCCCACAAGATGATTTTTGTCCCATTATATTTGGTAGCCCCTTCTTGAATACTGTCAATGCAAAGATAGATTGCAAAAAGGACATTGTTATCGTTGGTTTAGGGGATATGTCTCATGATTTTAATTTTGCTAAATTCCGTAGACAACCCCATGATAAAGAATTGCCTAGCAAAGATGAAATAATTGGTCTTGCTTCTATTGCCGTGCCTCCTAATGATCCTTTAGAACAATATTTGCTTGACCATGAAAAAGATATGTTCTTGAATGAAAGAAGGGAAATAGATGAAGTACTCTTTAAACATGGACCTATTTTGAAACACAACTTGCCTGTTGAAATCTTAGGGGATCCTCTCCACCCAAGGGTGATCCCGTGGTTGAGCTTAAACCATTACCTGATACTCTTAAATATGCTTATCTTGATGAAAAGAAGATATATCCTGCTATTATTAGTGCTAACCTTTCTGAGCAAGAAGAAGAGAAATTATTGAAAACTCTGAAGAAGCATCATGCTGCTATTGGATATACTCTTGATGATCTTAAGGGCATTAGTCCCACTCTATGCCAGCATAAAATAAAATTGGAGAAAGACGCTAAACCAGTCATTGATCACCAACGACGGTTAAACCCTAAAATGAAAGAAGTGGTAAGAAATGAAATACTAAAGCTTCTAGAGGTAGGTATAATTTATCATGTTGCTGATAGTCAGTGGGTAAGTCATGTCCATTGTGTCCCTAAGAACGGAGGTATTACTGTTGTTCCTAATGATAAAGATGAATTGATCCCACAAAGAATTGTTATATGTTATAGAATGGTAATTGATTTTCGCAAATTAAATAAAGCTACTAGAAAAGATCATTAACCTCTACCTTTTATTGATCAAATGCTAGAAAGATTATCCAAACATACACATTTTTGCTTTCTAGATGGTTATTCTGGTTTCTCTCAAATACCCGTGTCAAAAGAGGATCAGGATAAGACCACTTTTACTTGCCCTTTCGGTACCTTTCCCTATAGACGTATGCCTTTTGTTTTATGTAATGCACCTGCTAACTTTCAAAGATGTATGACTGCTATATTCTTTGACGTTTGTGTAAAGATTGTTGAGGTTTTCATGGATGATTTCTCCGTGTATGGAACTTCTTTTGATGATTGCTTAGGCAACATTGAATGAGTTTTGCAGAGATGTGGAGAAACTAATCTTGTCTTGAATTGGGAGAAGTGCCACTTTATGGTTAATGAAGATATTGTCTTGGGGCATAAGATTTCTGAAAGAGGTATTGCAGTTGATAAAGCTAAAGTTAATGCTATTGAAAAGATGTCGTGTCCTAAGGACATCAAAGGTATAAGAAGTTTCCTTGGTCATGCCGGTTTTTATAGGAGGTTCATTAAAGACTTCTCAAAAATTTCTAGGCCTCTGACTAATCTCTTACCAAAAGATGTTCCTTTTGTTTTTGATGATGATTGTGTAGAAGCATTTGAAATACTTAATAAAGCCTTGATTTTTTTCACCTATTGTTCATCCACCTGATTGGAATTTACCCTTTGAAATCATGTGTGATGCTAGTGATTATGTTGTAGGTGCTGTTCTAGGACAAAGAGTTGATAAGAAATTAAATGTTATGCAATATGCTAGTAAAACTCTAGACAGTGCCCAGAGAAATTATGCTACCACTGAAAAAGAATTTTTAGCAGTTGTATTTGCTTGTGATAAGTTTAGACCATATATTGTTGATTCCAAAGTAACTGTTCACACTGATCATGCTGCCATTAAATACCTTATGGAAAAGAAAGATGCTGAACCTAGACTTATTAGATGGGTTCTCTTGCTACAAGAATTTGATTTGCATATTATTGATAGAAAGGGAGCTGAGAGCCCCGTTGCAGACAACTTGTTTAGGTTAGAAAATGTTCTTGATGACCACTACCTATTGATGATAGCTTTCCTGATGAACAATTAGCTGTCATAAATGCTTCTCGTACTGCTCCATGGTATGCTGATTATACTAATTACATTGTTGCTAAATTTATACCACCTAGTTTCACATACCAGCAAAAAAAAGTTTTTCTATGATTTAAGACATTACTTCTGGGATGACCCACACCTTTATAAAGAAGGAGTAGATGGTGTCATTAGACGTTGTGTACTTGAGCATGAACATGAACAGATCCTACGCAAGTGTCACTCCGAGGCTTATGGAGGACACCACATTGGAGATAGAACTGCACATAAGGTATTGCAATCCAGTTTTTATTGGCCTACTCTCTTCAAAGATGCCCGTAAGTTTGTCTTGTCTTGCGATGAATGTCAAAGAATTGGTAATATTAGTGAAGGAAATATGCCCTAGAGGCAATAATAAAGTTATTATTTATTTCCTTATATCATGATAAATGTTTATTATTCATGCTAGAATTGTATTAACCGGAAACATGATACATGTGTGAATACATAGACAAACTTAATGTCACTAGTATGCCTATACTTGACTAGCTCATTAATCAAAGATGGTTATGTTTCCTAACCATAGACATGAGTTGTCATTTGATTAACGGGATCACATCATTAGGAGAATGATGTGATTGACATGACCCATTCCGTTAGCTTAGCACTTGATCGCTTGAAATGCGTTGCTATTGCTTTCTTCATGACTTATACATGTTCCTACAACTATGAGATTATGCAACTCCGTTTACCGGAGGAACACTTTGTGTGCTACCAAACGTCACAACGTAACTAGGTGATTATAAAGGAGCTCTACAGGTGTCTCCAAAGGTACATGTTGAGTTGGCGTATTTCGAGATTAGGTTTTGTCACTCCGATTGTCGGAGAGGTATCTCTGGGCCCTCTCGGTAATGCACATCACTATAAGCCTCGCAAGCAATGTAGCTAATGAGTTAGTTACGGAATGATGCATTACGTAATGAGTAAAGAGACTTGCCGGTAACGAGATTGAACTAGGTATTGGGATACCGATGATCGAATCTCGGGCAAGTAACATACCGATGACAAAGGGAACAACGTATGTTGTTATGCGGTTTGACCGATAAAGATCTTCGTAGAATATGTAGGAGCCAATATGAGCATCCAGGTTCCGCTATTGGTTATTGACCGGAAACGTGTCTTGGTCATGTCTACATAGTTCTCGAACCCGTAGGGTACGTACGCTTAAGGTTTCGTTGAAAATTTTATTATGAGTTTATTAGTTTTGATGTACCGAAGGTTGTTCGGAGTCCCGGATGTGATCACGGACATGACGAGGAGTCTTGAAATGGTTGAGACATAAAGATCGATATATTGGACGACTATATTTGGACACCGTAAAGGTTCCGGGTGAGATTGGGACAATACCGGAGCTCGGGGAGGTTATCAGAACCCGCCGGGAGGTATATGGGCCTTATTGGGCCTTAGTGGAAAGGATGGGAAAGGAGCAAGGGAGGGGGAGCCCCCCCCCCCCAAGCCCAATCCGAATTGGGAGGGGGGCTGCCCCCCTTTCCTTCCTCCCTCCTTCCTCTTCCTTCCCTCTCCTTCTCCTAATAGGAAAGGGGGGAATCCTACTCCCGGTGGGAGTTGGACTCCCCCCTAGGGCACGCCACCCCCCTTGGTCGGTCCCCTCCTCCACTCCTTTATATACGGGGGAGGGGTCACCCCATAGACACAACAATTGATCTCTTGATCTCTTAGCCGTGTGCGGTGCCCCCCTGCACCATAGTCCTCCTCGATAATATTGTAGCGGTGCTTAGGCGAAGCCCTGCGATGGTAGAACATCAATATCGTCACCACCCCGTCGTGCTGATGGAACTCTCCCTCGACACTCGGCTGGATCGGAGTTCGAGGGATGTCATCGAGCTGAACGTGTGCTAGAACTCGGAGGTGCCGTAGTTTTGGTGCTTGATCGGTCGGGCCGTGAAGACGTACGACTACATCAACCGCGTTGTTCTAACGCTTCTGCTTTCGGTCTACGAGGGTACATAGACGACACTCTCCCCTCTCGTTGCTTTTCATCACCATGATCTTGCGTGTGTGTAGGAATTTTTTTGAAATTACTACGTTCCCCAATAGTGGCATCCGAGCCTAGGTTTTATGCGTTGATGTTATATGCACGAGTAGAACACACGTGAGTTGTGGGCGATACAAGTCATACTGATTACCAGCATGTCATACTTTGGTTCGGCGGTATTGTTGGATGAAGCGGTCCGGACCGACATTACACGTACGCTTACGCGAGACTGGTTTTACCGCCGTGCTTTGTACACAGGTGACTAGCGGGTGTCAGTTTCTCCAACTTTAGTTGAACTGAGTGTGGCTACGCCCGGTCCTTGAGAAGGTTAAAACAACACTAACTTGATGAACTATCGTTGTGGTTTTGATGCGTAGGTAAGAACGGTTCTTGCTCAGCCCGTAGCAGCCATGTAAAATTTGCAACAACAAAGTAGAGGACGTCAAACTTGTTTTTGCAGGGCATGTTGTGATGTGATATGGTCAAGACGTGATGCTATATTTTATTGTATGAGATGATCATGTTTTGTAACGAAGTTATCAGCAACTGGCAGGAGCCATATGGTTGTCACTTTATTGTATGAAATGCAAGCGCCCTGTAATTGCTTTACTTTATCACTAAGCGGTAGTGATAGTCGTAGAAGCAATAGATGGCGAAACGACAACGATGCTACGATGGAGATCAAGCTGTCGCACCGGTGACGATGGTGATCACGACGGTGCTTCGGAGATGGAGATCACAAGCACAAGATGATGATGGCCATATCATATCACTTATATTGATTGCATGTGATGTTTATCCTTTATGCATCTTATCTTGCTTTGATTGATGGTAGCATTTTAAGATGATCTCTCACTAATTATCAAGAAGTGTTCTCCCTGAGTATGCACCATTGCGAAAGTTCTTCGTGCTGAGACACCACGTGATGATCGGGTGTGATAGGCTCTACGTTCAAATACAATGGGTGCAAAACAGTTGCACACACGGAATACTCAGGTTAAACTTGACGAGCCTAGCATATACAGATATGGCCTCGGAACACGGAGACCGAAAGGTCGAACATGAATCATATAGTAGATATGATCAACATAGTGATGTTCACCATTGAAAACTACTCCATCTCACGTCATGATCGAACATGGTTTAGTTGATTTGGATCACGTGATTACTTAGATGACTAGAGAGATGTCTGTCTAAGTGGGAGTTCTTTAGTAATATGATTAATTGAACTTAAATTTATCATGAACTTAGTACCTGATAGTTTTTTGCTTGTCTATGTTTGTTGTAGATAGATGGCTCGTCGTTGTTCCGTTGAATTTTAATGCGTTCCTTGAGAAAGCAAAGTTGAAAGATGATGGTAGCAATTACACGGATCGGGTCCAGAATTTGAGGATTATCCTCATTGCTGCACAGTGAGAATTACGTCTGGAAGCACCGCTTAGGTGCCAAACCTCTTCTTGAGAGCAACACCAGATGTTATGAACATCTGGTAGAGCAAAGCTGATGACTACTCGAAAGTTCAGTGTGCCATGCTTTACGACTTAGAACCGGTACTTCAACGGCGTTTTGAATGTCATGGGGCATATGAGATGTTCCAGGAGTTGAAGTTAATATTTTAAGCAAATGCCCGGATTGAGAGATATGAAGTCTCTAATAAGTTCTACAGCTGCAAGATGGAGGAGAATAGTTCACAAGTGAGCATATACTCGTAATGTCCGGGTATAATAATCACTTGATTCAACTGGATTTAATCTTTCGGATGATAGCATCATTGACAAAATTCTTCAATCATCGCCACCAAGCTACAAGAGCTTCGTGGATGAACTATAATATGCAAGGGATGGAAAGACAATTCCCGAGCTCTTCGCAATGCTAAAGGCTGCGGAGGTAGAAATCGAGAAAAGGAGCATCAAGTGTTGATGGTCAATAAGACCACCAGTTTCAAGAAGAAGGGCAAATGGAAAAAGAAGGGGAAATTCAAGAAGAACAACAAACAAGTTGCTGCTCAAGAGAAGAAACCCAAGTCTGGACCTATGCCTGAGACTGAGTGCTTCTACTTCAAGCGGGCCCAGTCCTTTGGAAGCGGAACTGCCCCAAGTATTTGGCGGATAAGAAGGATGGCAAGGTGAACAAAGGTATATGTGATATACATGTTATTGATGTGTACCTTACTAATGCTCGTAGTAGCACTGGGTATTTGATAATCGGTTACATTGCTAATATTTGCAACTCAAACAGGGACTACGGATTAAGCGAAGATTGGCTAAGGACGAGGTGACGATGCGCGTGGGAAATGGTTCCAAAGTCGATGTGAGCGCGGTCGGCACGCTACCTCTACATCTACCTTCGGGATTAGTTTTAGACCTGAATAATTGTTATTTGGTGCCAGCGTTGAGCATGAACATTATATCTGGATCTTGTTTGATGTGAGATGGTTATTAATTTAAATCAGAGAATAATGGTTGTTCTATTTATATGAGTAATATCTTTTATGGTCATGCACCCTTGAAGAGTGGTCTATTTTTATTAAATCTCGATAGTAGTGATACACACATTCATAATGTTGAAGCCAAAAGATGCAGAGTTGATAATGATAGTGCAACTTATTTGTAGCACTGCCGTTTGGGTCATATTGATGTAAAGCGCATGAAGAAACTCCATAGAGATGGACTTCTGGAATCACTTGATTATGAATCACTTGGTACTTCCGAACCGTGCTTCATGGGCAAGATGACTAAAACACCGTTCTCCGAAACTATGGAGCGAGCAACTGATTTGTTGGAAATCATACATACCGATGTGTGTGGTCCAATGAATGTTGAGGCTCGCGGCGGGTATCGTTATTTTCTCACCTTCACAGATGATTTGAGCAAATATGGGTATATCTACTTAATGAAACACAAGTCTGAAACATTTGAAAAGTTCAAAGAATTTCAGAGTGAAGTGGAAAATCATCGTAACAAGAAAATAAAGTTTCTACGATCTGATCGTGGAGGAGAATATTTGGGTTACGAGTTTGTTTTACATTTGAAACAATGCGGAATAGTTTCACGCCACCCGAAACACCACAGCGTAATGGTGTGTCCGAACGTCATAATCATACTTTACTAGATATGGTGCGATCTATGATGTCTCTTATAGATTTACCGCTATCATTTTGGGGTTATGCTCTAGAGACGGCCGCATTCACGTTAAATAGGGCACCATCAAAATCCGTCGAGACGACGCCTTATGAACTGTGGTTTGGCAA
Source organism: Aegilops bicornis (assembly GCA_021605145.1). Taxonomy (NCBI): domain Eukaryota; kingdom Viridiplantae; phylum Streptophyta; class Magnoliopsida; order Poales; family Poaceae; genus Aegilops; species Aegilops bicornis. The sequence continues at coordinate 781,798,331 of CM038670.1, forward strand.
GAAACCGAAGTTGTCACTTCTTAAAGTTTCTGGCTGCGATGCTTATGTGAAGAAACTTCAACCAGATAAGCTTGAACCCAAATCGGAGAAATGTGGCTTCATAGGATACCCAAAAGAGACTATTGGGTACACCTTCTATCACAGATCTGAAGGCAAGACTTTTGTTGCTAAATTCAGATCCTTTCTAGAGAAGTAGTTTCTTTCGAAAGAAGTGTGTGGGAGGAAAGTAGAACTTGATGAGGTAACTGTACCTGCTCCCTTATTGGAAAGTAGTTCATCACATAAACCGGTTCCTGTGACAACTACACCAATTAGTGAGGAAGCTAATGATATTGATCATGAAACTTCAGACCAAGTTACTACTGAACCTCGTGGGTAAACCAGAGTAAGATCCGCACCAGAGTGGTACGGCAATCCTATTCTAGAAGTCATGTTACTTGACCATGACGAACCTACGAACTATGAGTAAGCGATGATGAGCCCAGATTCCGCAAAATGGCTTGAGGCCATGAAATCTGAGATGGGATCCATGTATGAGAAGAAAGTATGGACTTTGGTTGACTTGCCCGATGATCGGCAAGCCATCGAGAATAAATGGATCTTCAAGAAGAAGACTGACGCTGATGGTAATGTAACTATCTACAAAGCTCGACTTGTTGCAAAAGGTTTTCGACATGTTCAAGGGGTTCCCGGCACCCTGCCGGAAGGGGGGATCCATCACCGGTGGCCATCTTCATCATCCTGGCGCTCTCCATGACGAGGAGGGAGTAGTTCACCCTCGAGGCTGAGGGTATGTACCAGTAGCTATGTGTTTGATCTCTCTCTCTCTCTCTCTCTCTCTCTCTCTCTCTCTCTCTCTCTCTCGTGTTCTCTCTCGTGTTCCCTCTATGGCACGATCTTGATGTATCCCGAGCTTTGCTATTGTAGTTGGACCTTATGATGTTTCTCCCCCTCTACTCTCTTGTGATGAATTGAGTTTTCCCCTTTGAAGTTATCTTATCGGATTGAGTCTTTTATGAGAACACTTGATGTATGTCTTGCCGTGCTTATCCGTGGTGACAATGGGATATCATGTGCCTCTTGATGTATGTTTTGGTGACCAACTTGCGGGTTCCACCCATGAACCTATGCATAGGGGTTGGCACACGTTCTTGACTCTCCGGTAGAAACTTTGGAACACTCTTTGAAGTACTTTGTGTTGGTTGAATAGATGAATCTGAGATTGTGTGATGCATATCGTATAATCATGCCCACGGATACTTGAGGTGACAATGGAGTATCTAGGTGACATTAGGGTTTTGGTTGATTTGTGTCTTAAGGTGTTATTCTAGTACGAACTCTTGAATAGATTGATCCGAAAGAATAACTTTGAGGTGGTTTCGTACCCTACCATAATCTCTTCGTTCGTTCTCCGCTATTAGTTGCTTTGGAGTGACTCTTTGTTGCATGTTGAGGGATTGTTATATGATCTATCTATGTTATTATTGTTGAGAGAACTTGCACTAGTGAAAGTATGAACCCTAGGCCTTGTTTCCTATCATTGCAATATCGTTTGTGCTCACTTTTATCATTAGTTACCTTGCTGTTTTTATAATTTCAGATTACAAATACCTTTATCTACCATCCATATTGCACTTGTATCACCATCTCTTCGCCGAACTAGTGCACCTATACAATTTACCATTGTATTGGGTGTGTTGGGGATGTCGTGGTTCTAAGTCTGACAGTAGAATGGGGGGTAGGTATGGAGAGGCAAGATCCTAGCTATGGAGTAGTTGTATACGCAAGATGTTTACGAGTTCAGGCCCTTCTCGGAGGAAGTAACATCCCCACGCCTCGGAGCCCGGAGGCGGTCGATCGTATTATATGCGTATGAGTTACAGGTGCTAACCCTTTACACTAAGGAGGGGGTGGCTTATATAGAGTTCGCTGCACCTCCCGCCCCTCAGCTATGTAGGGATTAAGGTACATTAAGAGAGGGAGTTCTTGGTAACGCCCTACATAAAGTGCTATGATGACCATAAAGCCATTTAATGACCGACCATTTATGCGCAGATCGATCAGAGATCTTCCGGCGGTCGAGTGGTTGGCTGGTGGTCGAGTGTCTTCAGGTCCGTCGAGTGGAATCCTTCCAGGTCGACTGAAAGGTGTCTTCTTTAAGAGATGTCCTTGGGGAGGGTATCTTGGACAGGTCCATGACCCTACCCTAGGTACATGACTTCATCACTAGCCCCCAAATGGATCGAGGTTTGAGTGGGGAAGGAGTTGAGAACTCTTCCGACCCACTTTTTGTGTGATGAGCATGTCTTGTCCTGGATCAATAAGCTTAGGTGACGGCTTCAACTTCTTTTTCAGTTGCCTTGATCCATTCTTTGTATCTGTCGAGTGTGTTTTTTGTACTTGGTGAACTCCGAGTGACAAGACGGAGGAAATCTTCTGTCTGACGATTTGCTCTGCAGCGCGCGGATTTAGCAGGATTCGAATTTTCGGGAAACGAGCGGGGCGGAGGAAGCCGCAGTAATCGGACGGGATAAGGCAGGGACGCCTCGATATCCACGCCACCTTTTTCGCCACGTATCACACGGGCGACTGTTGTGGGATTTGACAGGATCGTCCGGGTCTACCAGTCAGTCACTCGGAAGCAATCTCATATAAGGTCCCGGACGGGAGGTTTTTTGAACAGTGCGTTCCCATTTTCTCCTCCTTTCCCCAGATTCATCCGCCGCGCCTGCCTCCACCTCCGAACTGCTGCTCCGCGCGCGTTCCGCCGGCGACAATGGTGAAAGAAAAGACGGCGGCTTTGGAACGGGCGAAGAAGGCGACGGCGAAAGCGAAGGGGAGGGCGACCGGGGCGGATCTCGCTCAAGGGCCGGTTTGCCGCAGGCTGGATCCAGGCGATCGGATTCGCCGATCATCCGCCAGAAAGATCTTGACGACCTGGCAAATGAGGGACTGCTCCCTCACGGATCAGCGAGGCTTCCGGGGATGGAGTGGCAGCCGCAGCCTCAGGAGGGTGAGTGCGTCCTCTTAGCCACTCACGTTGACCGCGGGTTTTCTTTGCCGCCCCACCCTTTCTTTTGTGGATTTCTGAACTTCTTTGGGGCACAACTCCACCACTTCACACCCAACTCCATCGTGTACCTCGCTGCTTTCGTGTCCTTGTGTGAGAATTTTTTGGGTTGTCGGCCGCATTGGGGCCTCTTCAAACACATTATCACCTGTCGCTCCCAGACCGTGAAAAAGGCCAATCTGAGTGACGATAGGACACAAGTGATTCAGAAGTGTGGTGGTCTTGGGGTTCAAATGAGGGTAAGAGTGCTTTTCCAGCCATGATCCTTCCCGAGTCGGTCAGGGTGGCAATCGACCTGGTTCTATCGCCAAGACCAGCCGACACTGTGGCGATCATTGGACTCCCTCCTTTCTCCATGGATCGAGTGAGTAAGCCGTCCTCTCAAGGTGGTCCCGGAGGAGAAGGCTCAGTCAAGGTTTTGGTCGAGCGTGTAGTCCAGCTCATCCGTGAAGGGGTGACTGGTATGGATCTTCTGGAGGTTTTTCTTCGACGGCGCATCCAGCCACTTCAATATCGAGACCATCCAATGTGGATGTATTCTGGCACTGATGACACCACTCAGGTCCACCCAGAGGAGGTCGAGGATGCCACACTGGAGACATGGATGAAAGCCATCACAGGGAACAAAGATAACCCCCGAGGAGCCAGGAGGATCCCTCCACTCGACCAATCGTACGAGCCAGACAAGGTCCAATCCCGTATCTTTGACTCTGACTCTGCTTACTCCATCTTGTTTGCTTAAATCGACCGACTGGCTTTCGTCTTGTTTGTCTTCTTCCAGGTTACCACTGAGATGTACTCGATGCCCAACGGGGCGCAAGAACCAGTTGAGGAGGAGGAAGGGAGCGGAGGTGAAAGCCAGGAGGAATGGCAATCTGACGGTGGGGGGGGGGGGACGAAGATGACGACAACTCCGACGAAGAGGAGGAGGAGGAAGAGGAGGAAGAAGACGACCGTCCTCGTATAGAAAGGCGGTCCAAGCTCACCCATGACCCCGCGGTCGAGCGCGGCAAGGCTATCGCACCTGTCGGGCAGTCGACGAAACATCCTCGGACGACCTCTCCGACGCCGACTAAAAAAGCGCCGAAGCAACCCCGAGCGACACTGTCAAAGCCGACCAAGGTTTTGCCCAAGATGAAGATGGCTATCCCCACTATTTCCAGGTACAACAGAACTTGAGCTTTCTTGTTCAGCGCGAACATACTTTTGGTCGACTTGTTGGTGATCAATCGATTTCTGAAATCTGCAGCGCTGCCACCTCCGAGACCTCAGTCAGGAACGAAGACCAGAAGATGGAAGATGCTGTTACCTCTAACCTTGGTATGATCGCTGTAATTTCGCTTTTGGTCGATTGGATTACGTTTTTAACTTTGAATCTTTACTGTAGTCCCTCCTCATGTCATTGATCTCCCTGAAGATGATGATGAGGCGTCGTTGAGGCGGAGGAGGACTAAGAAGGCGCTTCGCCGGCAAGATCGCTTTCGAGTTGCATCGATTCGACGTCTTTGGTTCATGAGGGTGGCAACACCACTCGGACTTTCGTGTCTTTCGCTGTGCCGCTGACTAGTGTCCGGCCTTCATCGTCGACTGCTGATCCGCCCTCCCTTTTCGCCACACACCACGTCCAAGAGGATCAAGTGGGTGCTGCCAAGGAAGCTATACGCTAGGCGGGGATCATGATGGAGCAAGTGAAGGTGGTCTGAGAGGCCAGCCAGGCGGCCTATGACGCCAGCTCAGCTCTTCAGAGTAACGTCCAGGTTAGTGGATCACCACTTGTTCTGTTAGGATATGCTACCTGAAAAACTCTTCTTTCTGAAAATCTTCGCATCTGTACACCCACTGGGTGTCCACTGAATTTTTGGACGGGTGGGGGCACGCTGAGTGCACCCACTGGGTGTAGTCCCCAAGACTATGGTTGACTGTTGGCAGTCGACTGTAGTCTTTATACTTTGTATTTCTTTGGTAACTTCTTCACTCGGTCTGGTCGGACCATGTCGAATGGAATCTTGAAACCGGTGGGGGCACGCTGAGTGCACCCACTGGGTGTAGTCCCCGAGACTAGGGTGGACTGCTGGCAGTCGACCGTAGTCTGTAGAACCCCCCCTTTTTTTTCGATCGACTGATCGAACCGAGTCCGTAGGACCAAAGGGGGCGCGCTAAGTGCACCCACTGGGTGTAGTCCCCGAGACTACTGTCGAATATTTTGATTCGGATGTAGTCTTAGAAACGCAATGATTTTTCTTAGTCACTCGGAAGTAACCTATCTGTGACGTCTGTCGACTGATTCTTTGCAGAAATCTTGCGAGCTTGTGGCTCGATACGCTGAATTGGAGAACAAACAGATCCAGCTCAACCTTGACTTGAAGCTTGCTCAGGAGAACTTGCAGAAGGTGAGAGACGAAGCAAAAGGTATGGCTGGTGAGATCTTGACGACTGTCTTTGTTTTTTTGTCCCTTCCTAATTCTGACCTCACTGTCATTTTGCAGACGAAATGGAGGAGGCTCTGAAGAAGAAGGATCATGACCTTGCCGAGGCGCAGAAAACGGCTTTGGACAAAACCAAGCTCGCGGAAGAAAAGCTGTCTTCAGTCGGAAAACTTGAAGAAGAGAACGCCAATCTGAAAGCTGCTCTTGACGCGGCCAACAAGGAGGTTAGCCGACTGAAGAACGACAAGATAGCTCTGAGCGATAAGGCTGGCGAAGTGGCGGGGAAGAGGAATGATTTAGAGGCTTATCTGGGAGGGCTCGCCAAGAAGTTATTCCTCATGCTTGAAGGTAATTCTTCTTATCCGACTGACTTGTTATCACTGACTCATCATAGAACCAATAGCTTGAACTCGAGTTGTGTTTGCAGAATTCTGTCAGAACTTTGAGGAAGAGATTAGTCGAGTGGAGACAAGTCTGGACCCCATTAACTCCCCCGTGAAGGATGAAGCTGCCATGAATGTGCTCCGACTGGAGTCTCGTGTTGTTGGTGTGGTGGACTACCTCGCTCGACTGAAGGTTGTGGTGTCGCGGATAGACTCAACACTCTGGCCAGGCGAAACACTTCAAAATGACCTCGAGTCTTTAATGACTCGACTGAATGATGTTCCAAGTCGAGTGCAGGAATGGAAGAAGTCTTCTGCCAGATGTGGTGCTGATGTCGCTCATCCCTGGTCCGCTTCACTGCAAGGAGGTGCGAGAGGAAAGGTGGCGTCCATCAAAGTTGCCAATACCAAGAAGTACGACTTCCGATCTTTCATGGAGACTTTCATTGGTGCTGCCACCCGAATCGCTGATGGGATCGACCTGGACCAGTTCGTCGCGCCTTCCAGTCCTCCACCTGAGGAGTAAAAAACTGTTGGGTTACGTAGTAATTTCAAAAATTTTCCTACGCACACGCAAGATCATGGTGATGCATAGCAACGAGAGGGGAGAGTGTATGTCCACGTACCCTCGTAGACCGTAAGCGGAAGCGTTATAACAACGCGGTTGATGTAGTCAGACGTCTTCACGATCCGACCGATCCAAGTACCGAACGTCACGGCACCTCCGAGTTCTGCACACGTTCAGCTCGATGGCGATCCCGGACTCCGATCCAGCAAAGTGTCGGGGATGAGTTCCGTCGACCTGACGGCGTGGTAGCGATGATGATGCTCCACCGACGCAGGGCTTCGCCTAAGCTCGCTGACGATATGACTTCATTTGGCGCAGGGCTTCGCCTAAGCTCATGACGATATGACTTCACCGGCGCAGGGCTTCGCCTAAGCTCCGCGGCGATATGACCGAAGTGGAATATGGTGGAGGGGGGCACCGCACACGGCTAAGGAACGATCCGTAGATCAACTTGTGTGTTCATGGGGTGCCCCTGCCCCCGTATATAAAGGAGGGAGGGAGGAGGAGGCCGGCCCTAGGAGGGGCGCGCCATGGGGAGTCCTACTCCCACCGGGAGTAGGATTCCCCCTTTCCTAGTCCAACTAGGAGTCCTTCCATGTATTAGGAGTAGGGAGACAAGGAAGGGAAGAGAGAAGGGAAGGAAGGAGGGATGCGGCCCTCCCCTAGTCCATTCGGATTAGGCCATGGGGGGCCTTGGCGGCCTGCGCTAGGGCAGCCCTCTCTCTTTCCCGCAGGGCCCAATAAGGCCCAATACTTCTCCCGGCGAATTCCCGTAACTCTCCGGTACTCGAAAAATACCGAATCATTCGAACCTTTCCGAACTCCGAATATAGTCGTCCAATATATCGATCTTTACGTCTCGACCATTTCGAGACTCCTCGTCATGTCCCCGATCTCATCCGGGACTCCGAACTCCTTCGGTACATCAAAACTCATAAACTCATAATATAATCGTCATCGAAACCTTAAGCGTGCGGACCCTACGGGTTCGAGAACTATGTAGACATGACCTAGAACTATTCTCGGTCAATAACCAATAGCGGAACCTGGATGCCCATATTGGCTCCTACATATTCTCTGAAGATATTTATCGGTCAAACCGCATAACAACATACTTTGTTCCCTTTGTCATCGGTATGTTACTTGCCCGAGATTTGATCGTCGGTATCCAATACCTAGTTCAATCTCGTTACCGGCAAGTCTCTTTACTCGTTACGTAATGCATCATTCCGTAACTAACTCATTAGCTACATTGCTTGCAAGGCTTATAGTGATGTGCATTACCGAGAGGTCCCAGAGATACCTCTCCGGCAATCGGAGTGACAAATCCTAATCTTGAAATACGCCAACCCAACATGTACCTTTGGAGACACCTGTAGTACTCCTTTATAATCACCCGATTACGTTGTGACGTTTGGTAGCACCAAAGTGTTCCTCCGTAAACGGGAGTTGCATAATCTCATAGTTACAGGAACATGTATAAGTCATGAAGAAAGCAATAGCAACATACTAAACGATCAAGTGCTAGGCTAACGGAATGGGTCATGTCAATCAGATCATTCTCCTAATGATGTGATCCCGTTAATCAAATGACAACTCATGTCTATGGTTAGGAAACATAACCATCTTTGATTAACGAGCTAGTCAAGTAGAGGCATACTAGTGACACTCTGTTTGTCTATGTATTCACACATGTATTATGTTTCCGGTTAATACAATTCTAGCATGAATAATAAACATTTATCATGATATAAGGAAATAAATAATAACTTTATTATTGCCTCTAGGGCATATTGCCTTCAGTCTCCCACTTGCACTAGAGTGAATAATCTAGTTCACATCGCCATGTGATTTAACATCAATAGTTCACATCTATATGTGGTTAACACCCATAGTTCACATCGACATGTGACCAACACCCAAAGGGTTTACTAGAGTCAGTAATCTAGCTCACATCGCTATGTGATTAACACCCAAAGAGTACTAAGGTGTGATCATGTTTTGTTTGTGAGAGAAGTTTAGTCAACGGGTCTGCCACATTCAGATCCATATGTATTTTGCAAATTTCTATGTCTACAATGCTTTGCACGGAGCTACTCTAGCTAATTGCTCCCACTTTCAATATGTATCTAGATTGAGACTCAGAGTCATCTAGATTAGTGTTTAAAACTTGCATCGACGTAACCCTTTACTGACCTAACCTTTTCACTTCCATAATCGAGAAACATATCCTTATTCCACTAAGGATAATTTTGACCGCTGTCGATGATCTACTCCTAGATCACTATAGTACTCCTTGCCAAACTTCAAAGTGTAGGGTATACAATAGATCTGGTACACAGCATGGCATACTTTATAGAACCTATGGCCAAGGCATAGGGAATGACTTTCATTCTCTTTCTATCTTACGCCGTGGTCGGGTTTTGAGTCTTACTCAATTTGACACCTTGTAACACAGGCAAGAACTCTTTCTTTGACTGTTCCATTTTGAACTACTTCAAAATCTTGTCAAGGTATGTACTCATTGAAAAAACTTATCAAGCGTCTTGATCTATCTCTATAGATCTTGATGCTCAATATGTAAGCAGCTTCACCGAGGTCTTTGTTTGAAAAACTCCTTTCAAACACTCCTTTATGCTTTGCAGAATAATTCTACATTATTTCCGATCTACAATATGTCATTCACATATACTTATCGAAATCTGTAGTGCTCCCACTCACTTTCTAGTAAATACAGGCTTCACTTTGTAAGTCTGTATAAACTATATGCTTTGATCAACTTATCAAAGCGTATATTCCAACTCGAGATGCTTGCACCAGTCCATAGATGGATCATTTGGAGCTTGCACACTTTGTTAGCTCCCTTTGGATCGATAAAACCTTACGTTGCATCATATACAACTCTTCCTCCGTAAACCCATTCAGAATGCAGTTTTACATCCATTTGCCAAATTTCATAAATTGTGGCAATTGCTAACATGATTCGGACAGACTTAAGCATCGCTTCTGATTGAGAAAATCTCATTGTAGTTAACACCTTGAACTTGTCAAAACCTTTTTGCGACAAGTCGAGCTTTGTAGATAGTAACACTACTATCAACGTCCGTCTTCCTCTTGAAGATCCATTTATTTTCTATTGCTTGCCGACCCTCGGGCAAGTCAACCAAAGTCCACACTTTGTTTTCATACATGGATCCCATCTCAGATTTCATGGCTTCTAGCCATTTAGCGGAATCTGGGCTCACCATCGCTTCTTCATAGTTTGTAGGTTCGTCATGATCTAGTAGCATGACTTCCGAACAAGGATTGCCGTACCACTTTGGTGCGGATCTCACTCTGGTTTACCTCACGGGATTCGGTAGTGACTTGATCTGAAGTTACATGATCATCATCATTAGCTTCCTCACTAATTGGTGTAGGAATCACTGGAACTGATTTCCGTGATGAAATACTTTCCAATTCGGGAGAAGGTACAAATTAGCTTATCAAGCTCCACTTTCCTCCCACTCACTTCTTTCGAGAGAAACTCATTCTCTAGAAAGGATCCATTTATAAGCAACGAATGTTTTTGCCTTCGGATCTGTGATAGAAGGTATACCCAACAATTTCCTTTGGGTATTCTATGAAGACGCACTTCTCCGATTTGGGTTTGAGCTTATCAGGATGAAACTTTTTCACATAAGCATCACAACTTCCAAACTTTAAGAAAGCGACAACTTAGGTTTCTTGTTAAACCATAGTTCATACGGTGTCGCCTCAACGGATTTAGACGGTGCCCTATTAAGCGTGAATGCAGCTGTCTCTAATGCATAACCCCAAAACGATAGTGGTAAATTGATAAGAGACATCATAGATCGCACCATATCCAATAAAGTGCGGTTACGACTTTCGGACACACCATTATGTTGTGGTGTTCCATATGGCGTGAGTTGCGAAACTATTTCACATTGTTTCAAATGAAGACCAAACTTCGTAACTCAAATATTTATCTCCACGATCAGATCGCAGAAACTTTATTTTCTTGTTACGATGATTTTCCACTTCACTCTGAAATTCTTTGAACTTTTCAATTATTTCAGACTTATGTTTCATCAAGTAGATATACCCATATCTGCTCAAATCATTTTGTGAAGGTCAGAAAATAACGATACTTGCCACGAGCATCAACACTCATTGAATCACATACATCGGTATGTATTATTTCCAATAAGTCAAGAGCTTGTTCCATTGTTCGGAGAACGGAGTTTTAGTTATCTTGCCCAAAAGGCACGGTTCGCAAGCATCAAATGATTCATAGTCAAGTGATTCCAAAAGTCCATCGGCATGGAGTTTTCTTCAAGCGCTTTACACCAATATGACCTAAACGGCGATTACCACAAATAAGTTGCACTATCATTATTAACTTTGCATCTTTTGGTTTCAATATTATGAATATGTGTATCACTATGATCGAGATCCAATGAACCATTTTCATTGGGTGTGTAACCATATAAGGTTTTATTCATGTAAACAGAACAACAATTTATTCTCTTACTTAAATGAATAACCGTATTGCAATAAACATGATCAAATCATATTTATGCTCAACACCAAATAACACTTATTTAGGTTCCACACTAATCCCGAAAGTATAGGGAGTGTGCGATGATGATCATATCAATATTGGAACTACTTCCAACACTCATCGTCACTTCCCTTCAACTAGTTTACATTCATTCTGTAACTCCGTTTCAAGTTACTACTCTTAGCAACTATACCAAGTATCAAATACCGAGGGGTTGCTATGAACACTAGTAAAATACACATCAATAATCTGTATATCAAATATACCTTTGTTCACTTTGCCATCCTTCTTATCCACCAAATATCCAGGGGTAGTTCCGCTTCGTTGACCAGTTCCATTGCAGCAAAAGTACTTAGTCTCGGGCTTAGGTCCAGACTTGGGCTTCTTCACTCGAGCAGCAACTTGCTTGCCGTTCCTTTTGAAGTTCCCCTTCTTCCCTTTGCCCTTTTCCTTGAGACTAGTGGTCTTGTCAATCATCAACACTTGATGCTCTTTCTTGATTTCTACCTTCGTTGATTTCAACATCACGAAGAGCACGGGAATCGTTTTCGTCATCCCCTGCATACTATAGTTCATCACGAAGTTCTAGTAACTTAGTGATGGTGACTAGAGAATTCTGTCAATCACTAACTTAACTGTAATATTAACTCCCACTTGATTCAAGCGATTGAAGTATTGAGACAATCTGAGCACATGCTCACTAGTTGAGCGATTCTCCTCCATCTTTTAGCTATAGAACTTGTTGGAGACTTCATATCTCTCAACTCGGGTATTTGCTTGAAATATTAACTTCAATTCCTGGAACATCTCATATGGTCCATGACGTTCAAAACGTCTTTGAAGTCCCGATTCTAAGCCGTTAAGTATGGTGCACTAAACTATCAAGTAGTCATCATATTGAGCTAGCCAAACGTTCATAACGTGCGCATCTGCTCCTGCAATAGGTCTGTCACCTAGCGGTGCATTAAGGACATAATTCTTACATGCAGCATTGAGGATAAACCTCGGATCGCGGATCCAATCCGCATCATTGCTACTAACATTTTTCAACACAATTTTCTCTAGGAACATATGAAAATAAACATATGAAAGCAACAACGCGAGCTATTGATCTACAACATAATTTGCAAAATACTACCAGGACTAAGTTCATGAAAAATTTAAGTTTTAATTAATCATATTAAATAACTCCCACTTAGACAGATATCTCTCTAGTCATCTAAGTGATTACGTGATCCAAATCAACTAATCCATAACCGATCATCACGTGAGATGGAGTCGTTTTCAATGGTGAACATCACTATGTTGATCATATCTACTATATGATTCACGCTTTCGACCTTTCGGTCTCCGTGTTCCGAGGCCATATCTGCATATGCTAGGCTCGTCAAGTTTAACTGAGTATTCTGCGTGTGCAAAACTGGCTTGCACCCGTTGTAGATGGACGAGAACTTATCACACCCGATCATCACGTGGTGTCCGGGTACTCTGAACTTTTAGCAACGGGTGCATACTCAGGGAGAACACTTCTTGATAATTTTAGTGAGAGATCATCTTATAATGCTACCGTCAATCAAAGCAAGATAAGATGCATATAGGATAAACATCACATGCAATCAATATAAGTGATATGCTATGGCCATCATCATCTTGTGCTTGTGATCTCCATCTCCGAAGCACCGTCATGATCACCATTGTCACCGGCTCGACACCTTGATCTCAATCGTAGCATCGTTGTCGTTACGCCATCTATTGCTTCTCGACTATCGCTACCGCTTAGTGATAAAGTAAAGCAATTACAGGCGTTGTATTTCATACAATAAAGCGACAACCATATGGCTCAACCAGTTGCCAATAACCGGTTACAAAACATGATCATCTCATACAATAAAATATAGCATCACGTCTTGACCATATCACATCACAACATGCCCTGCAAAAACAAGTTAGGCGTCCTCTACTTTGTTGTTGCAAATTTTACGTGGCTGCTACGGGCTTAAGCAAGAACCAATCTCACCTACGCATCAAGACCACAACGATACTTCACAAATAGACTCGTTTTAACCTTCTCAAGGACCGGGCGTAGCCACACTCGGTTCAACTAAAGTGAGAGAGACAGACACCCGCCAGCCACCTTTAAGCACGAGTGCTCGTAGCAGTGAAACCAGTCTCAGCGTAAGCGTCTGGCGTAATGTCGGTCCGGGCCGCTTCATCTCACAATACCGCTGAACCAAAGTATGACATGCTTTGGTAGGCAGTATGACTTGTATCGCCCACAACTCACTTGTGTTCTACTCGTGCAAAACATCAAACCATAAAACCTAGGCTCGGATGCCACTTTGTTGGGTTACGTAGTAATTTCAAAAATTTCCTACGCACACGCAAGATCATGGTGATGCATAGCAACGAGAGGAGAGTGTATGTCCACGCACTCGTGAGACCGTGAAGCGGAAGCGTTATAACAACGCGGTTGATGTAGTCGCACGTCTTCACGATCCGACCGATCCAAGTACCGAACGTCACGGCACCTCCGAGTTACGCACACGTTCAGCTTGATGACGATCCCGGACTCGATCCAGCAAAGTGTCGGGATGAGTTCCGTCAAGACGACGGCGTGGTGGACGATGATGATGCTCCACCGACGCAGGGCTTCGCCTAAGCTCATGACGATATGACTTCACCGGCGCGAGGGCTTCGCCTAAGCTCCATGACGATATGACTTCACGGCGCAGGGCTTCGCCTAAGCTCCATGACGATATGACCAAGTGGAATATGGTGGAGGGGCACCGTGATACGGCTAAGGAACGATCCGTAGATCAACTTGTGTGTTCATGGGGTGCCCCTGCCCCGTATATAAAGGAGGGAGGGAGGAGGAGGCCGGCCCTAGGAGGGGCGCCATGGGGAGTCCTACTCCCACCGGAGTAGGATTCACCCTTTCCTAGTCCAACTAGGAGTCCTTCCATGTATTAGGAGTAGGAGACAAGGAAGGGAAGAGAGAAGGGAAGGAAGGAGGGATGCGGCCCTCCCCTAGTCAATTCGGACTAGGCCATGGAAGCGCGGCCTGCCCTAGGCAGCCCTCTCTCTTTCCGCAGGGCCCAATAAGGCCCAATACTTCTCCCGGCGAATTCCGTAACTCTCCGGTACTCGAAAAATACCCGAATCATTCGAACCTTTCCGAACTCCGAATATAGTCGTCCAATATATCGATCTTTACGTCTCGACCATTTCGAGACTCCTCGTCATGTCCCCGATCTCATCCGGGACTCCGAACTCCTTCGGTACATCAAAACTCATAAACTCATAATATAGCATCGCCGAAACCTTAAGCGTGCGGACCCTACGGGTTCGAGAACTATGTAGACATGACCTAGAACTATTCTCGGTCAATAACCAATAGCGGAACCTGGATGCCCATATTGGCTCCTACATATTCTTCGAAGATCTTTATCGGTCAAACCGCATAACAACATACTTTGTTCCCTTTGTCATCGGTATGTTACTTGCCCGAGATTTGATCGTCGGTATCCAATACCTAGTTCAATCTCGTTATCGGCAAGTCTCTTTACTCGTTACGTAATGCATCATTCCGTAACTAACTCATTAGCTACATTGCTTGCAAGGCTTATAGTGATGTGCATTACCGAGAGGGCCGAGATACCTCTCCGACAATCGGAGTGACAAAACCTAATCTCGAAATACGCCAACCCAACATGTACCTTTGGAGACACCTGTAGTATTCCTTTATAATCACCCAGTTACGTTGTGACGTTTGGTAGCACCCAAAGTGTTCCTCCGGTAAACGGGAGTTGCATAATCTCATAGTTACAGGAACATGTATAAGTCATGAAGAAAGCAATAACAACATACTAAACGATCAAGTGCTAGGCTAACGGAATGGGTCATGTCAATCAGATCATTCTCCTAATGATGTGATCCCGTTAATCAAATGACAACTCATGTCTATGGTTAGGAAACGTAACCATCTTTGATTAACGAGCTAGTCAAGTAGAGGCATACTAGTGACACTGCTTGTCTATGTATTCACACATGTATTATGTTTCCGGTTAATACAATTCTAGCATGAATAATAAACATTTATCATGATATAAGGAAATAAATAATAACTTTATTATTGCCTCTAGGGCATATTTCCTTCAAAAACTTCTATGATTTGTCTTAAATTTGCCTCGGAATGCCTAGTGATCCTGTAACCGATAAACTTTAACAGGCTTGAGGCCTGGGTACTTCTGCATCCTTAGGATGTTATCCGAACTTTACTTATCGTCGAAATATGCTTTTGTTTGCCTTCGAGTAAACCTTGTTCTTCACTCGGATTATGCTTCAATGTTTGAGATGCAGCTCTGGGGTGGAAAATCCAGTCGACCTACACTTCGTTGTTCTTGCAGGCAGGGATGGAATTCGGATTGTTCTTATGGCGCAGCTCCGAAGGAGAAGGTAACAGTCGACCTGCACCTCATCGTCCTTGCGGATCGGGATGGAGCGCACGTTGTACTTGTGGTGCAGCTCCGAAGGAGAAGGTAACAGTCGACCTGCACCTCGTCGTCCTTGCGGATCGGGATGGAGCGTACGTTGTACTTGTGGCGTAGCTCCGAAGGAGAAGGTAATAGTCGACCTGCACCTCGTCGTCCTTGCAGATTGGAATGGATTTCGTACTTAGGCGAGTACTGGACTGCAGCTAAGCCCCAAGTCGGAGGGTTGCTCTCCACTCGGTAGGATTTTCGGATACTTAGGCGAGTACTGGACTGCTGCTAAGCCCCCGAGTGGGAGGTTTGCTCTCCACTCGGTAGGATTTTTCAAACTTAGGCGAGTACTGGACTGCTGCTAAGCCCCCGAGTGGGAGGTTTGCTCTCCACTCGGTAGGAAACCTTAGGCGAGTAGTGGACTGCTGCTAAGCCCCCGAGTGGGAGGTTTGCTCTCCACTCGGTAGGATTTTTCAACCTTAGGCGAGTACTAGACTGCTGCTAAGCCCCCGAGTGGGAGGTTTGCTCTCCACTCGGTAGGATTTTTCAAACTTAGGCAAGTACTGGACTGCAGCTAAGCCTCCGAGGAGGATTTTTGTGTCGTAGCTCTGAAGGGGAAGGCAACAGTTGACCTGTACCTCGTCGCCCTTGCAAAGCACACATTGTATTAAATACTTAGGCGAGTACTTGGACTGCAGCTAAGCCCCCGAGTGGGAGGCTGGCTCCTCACTCGGTAGGATTTTCAAACTTAGGCGAGTACTTGGACCGCAGCTAAGCCCCCGAGTGGGAGGCTGGCTCACCACTCGGTAGTATTTTAGATACTTAGGCGAGTACTTGGACTGCAGCTAAGCCTCCGAGTGGGAGGCTGGCTCACCACTCGGTAGGATTTTCAGATACTTAGGCGAGTACTTGGACTGCAGCTAAGCCTTCGAGTGGGAGGCTGGCTCACCACTCGGTAGGATTTTCAGATACTTAGGCGAAACGGATTCGCAGCTAAGCCCCCGAGTGGGAGGCTGGCTCTCCACTCGGCAGGGATTTTTTTTACAAACTTAGGCAAAACGGGTTCGCGGCTAAGCCACCCACTGGGGGAAATTTCTTATGTAAACGAAAAGTAATAACAATCACTGGGAAAATTATAACATTCTTGTCTTTGATAAACAAACTACAGAAGTACTTTTATTACATCTCACCCGAGTGAGTACTTAAGTGTAAAAGGGGCGGAGCAGCTCCGCATTCCAAGCTCGAGGCTCATCAATCTGGCGATCGATGTTGTAAAGATGGTATGCTCCATTGTGGAGAACTCTGGTGACGATGAAGGGACCTTCCCAAGTGGGAGCGAGCTTGTGTGGTTTTTCTTGATCCACTCGGAGGACCAAGTCTCCTTCTTGGAAGGTTCGGCTCTTCACATTTCTAGCATGGAATCGACGCAAGTCCTGGCGATAGATGGTCGAGCGGATCAGGGCCATCTCTCTCTCCTCTTGAGGAGGTCGTTGCATCTTGCCGGGCTTGCTCCGCTTCAGCTTCAGAGTAGAGTTCGACTCGGGGTGCATTGTGAAGCAGGTCACTCGGCAGAACTGCTTCAACTCCATAGACCATAAAGAATGGAGTCCTCCCAGTCGACCGATTAGGAGTGGTCCTCAATCCCCAAAGAACCGACGGAAGTTCGTCGACCCACACTCCTGCTGCATGCTTGAGATCACGCATCAGCCGAGGTTTCAGTCCTTTGAGAATTAGACCATTTGCTCGTGCTGCTTGTCCATTCGACTGGGGGTGAGCAACTGAAGCATAGTCGACTCGAGTGCCCTGAGAGGCGCAAAAGGCTTTGAACTTGTCGGAATCGAAGTTCGACCCATTGTCAGTGATGATGTTGTGCGGAACTCCATATCTGAATATCAACTCTCTCATGAAACTGATAGCGATTACGCATCAAGGTTCTTGATAGGTTTAACTTCGATCCACTTCATAAACTTGTCGACTGCCACAAGCAAATGAGTGAAACCTCTTCTGCCAGTTCTCAGTGGTCCAATCATATCCAACCCCAAACAGCGAAAGGCCAGACGAGTGGAATGGTCTTCAATGCTGAGGCGGGTTTGTGTGACATATTGGAGTAGAACTGACATCCTTCACACTTGTCGACTATTTCCTTTGCCATTTCATTTGCTTTTGGCCAGTAAAATCCCGCTCGGTATGCTTTAGCCACGATGGTCCGAGAGGACGCATGGTGACCACAGGTCCCCGAGTGGATATCATCAAGAATTATCTGACCTTCTTCTGGCATTATGCATTTCTGGCCGACTCGAGTCACGCTTTCTCTGAATAACTGTCCCTTGATCACAGTAAAGGCCTTGGATCGGCGGACGATCTGTCGAGCCTCTTCTTTGTTCTCTGGGAGCTCCTTCCTTAGGATATATGCGATGTACGGCACCGTCCAGTCGGGAGTGATGACCACGACTTCCATGACCAGGTCGACCACAGCTAGGACTTCAACTTCAGTCGGATCAGTAGCACTTTTTGGCTGTGGCGCTTCTTCGGTGAAAGGATCCTCTTGAATCGGCGGTGTGGATGTGCTCCAAAACACATCACCGGAATGGCTTCCCTCTTGGACCCTATTTTGCCAAATCATCGCCAGCTTGATTTTTCGATGGGGTATATGATGAAGCTCTAACCCCTCAAACTTCTTCTCTAGCTTCCTCACTGCATTACGATAACCGGTCATGGCTGGACTTACGATGTCCCACTCCTTCATCACCGATTAACCACTAGATCTGAGTCGCCATAAACCATGAGGCGATGGACGCCGAGTGAAATGGCCATACGCATAACCCACACAACAAAGGTTTCAGATTCTCGCTTCATTGTTGGAAGAATCAAAGTGAATCTGGAGCACATATCTGAGCTTATCTCCTCGGGGGGAAACCAATACTACCCCAACACCAGAACCATTTGGAATCTTGGAACCATCAAAGAACATAGTCCAGTGCTCCGAGTGAACTTGAGTCGGCAACTGTTGTTCAATCCACTCGGCGATGAAATCTGCTATTGCTTGGGACTTGATGGATTTCTTTGCCTCGAACTTGATATCAAGGGGAAGGAGTTCAATCGCCCATTTCGCCACTCGACCAGTTGCATCTCTGTTGTGCAGAATCTCTAATAATGGGGCGTCGGCGATTGTAATGGAATGATCAAGTAATGAGCAACCTTCTTCATGGTCATATAAATCCCATACACAAGCTTACGATAATGAGGGTATCTTTGCTTTGATGGGGTTAATACTTGAAAGATAATATCTTTGGGCGCTGAACTTTGAAGGCTTTTCCTTCTTCTTGGCTCATTGTAAATCTTTATCGACAACTTGTCCTGTGGCTGCAATGTAAAGCAGCAAGGGCTCTTTGCTGATTGGGGCAGCAAGCACCGGCTGGGTGGAGAGCGAGCTTTGAGCTCGCAAACGCTGCATCATCGACTTGGAGTCCACTCGAACTTGTCCGACTTCTTCATCGATCGGTAAAGAGGCAATGCCTTTTCACCGAGGCGAGAGATGAATCGATCGAAAGCGGCCAAGCATCCGGTAAGCTGCGGACATCGTGCACACGCATAGGGCATTTCATTCGGAGTATAGTGCCAACTTTTTACGGGTTGGCATCGATTCCTCGTTCGGAAGCGAAAACCGAGTAACTTTCCGCCAGGAACTCCGAATGTGCACTTTGATGGATTAAGCTTGATATTATACCTCCTGAGATTGGCGAATGTTTCAGCAAGGTCAGTCAACAGGTCGGAAACTTTCCGTGACTTGACCACAATGTCATCCATGTATGCTTCCACATTCCGACTGATTTGAGTGAGTAAACACTTCTAAATCATCCTCATGAACGCGGCTCCGGTATTTTTGAGGCCGAATGGCATGGTGACATAACAGAAACACCCGAATGGAGTGATGAAAGCTGTTTTGATCTCGTCTGGTCCATACAGACGGATCTGATGGTATCCGGAATAGGCGTCTAAGAAAGACAACCGCTCACATCCCGCAGTTGAGTCGACTATTTGGTCGATGCGGGGGAGAGGAAAATGATCTTTCGGGCAGGCCCGATTGATATGTTTGAGGTTGATGCACATGCGCAGTGAATTGTCCTTCTTAGGGACCATGACAACATTGGCCAGCCACTCGGAGTGGTAAATCTCTCGGATAAACTCTGCTGCTAAGAGCCGAGCCACCTCCTCGCCAATGGCCTTTCTCTTCTGGACGGTGGACCGTCGAAGATGTTCTTTGACAGGCTTAACTTTCGAGTCGACTCGCAGACGATGCTCAGCCAGTCCCCTAGGAACACCCGGCATGTCAGCATGCTTCCATGCGAAGATGTCCCAGTTCTCACGGAGGAACTAGATGAGCGCTTCTTCCTATTTGGAGTCGAGTGTTGTTGAGATGTGAGTCGGAGCAACATTGGGATCAGTCGGGTGAATATCAATCGGTTTCGTCTCGCCAGACGACTGAAATGCTTACTCCGTAGCGGGCTTCTTGGCTCGCAGCAAATCACTCGGGTCTGCAGTTTTGTGGTACTCTTGCAGCTCTACCACTGCCATCTGAGCATCGGCGATTTTAGAGCCTTTCTGAAAACACTCTTCTGCTTTTTTCCGATTGCCAGTGACAGTGATCACACCTTTGGGGCCTGGCATCTTCAGTTTGAGATATACATAACATGGTCGAGCCATGAAACGTGCATACGCCGGCCTCCCCAGAATAGCGTGATAAGCACTCTGGAAGTCCACGACCTCAAAGGTCAACTTTTCCTTCCGAAAATTCTTGTGATCACCAAAAACCACATCAAGAGCAATTTGGCCGAGTGACTCAGCCTTCTTTCCAGGAATGACTCCATGGAAGCTCATGTTGCTGGTGGTGGGTCTGGACATCGGAATGCCCATCCCTTTCAACGTCTCTGCATACAATATGTTCAGCCCACTTCCACCATCCATCAAGACCTTAGTCAGTCGAGTGCCTTCGACGACTGGGTCAACCACCAACGCTTGCCTCCCAGGGGTGGCTATGTGTGTCGGGTGATCAGACTGGTCGAACGTGATGGCGGTCTGCGACCATTTCAGATAACTGGGTGTCGCCGGAGCAACCATATTCACATCTCGGTTGATAACTTTCAATCGACTTTTGCTTTCAACGTCAGCAAAAATCATCAGAGTGGAATTGACCTGGGGGTATACACCGTCACTATCTTCCTTGTCCTCAACTTTGTCCGACTCCTTCTCCTTGTCCTTGGGCTGCTTCCCCTGGTACTGCTGAATCAAGAGCCGACACTGACGAGTGGTATGCTTTGGGTAAATGAGTTTACCCTCTTCATCTTTCTTTGTGTGAATGTGACACGGCAAGTCCAACACATCATTTCCATCTTGGTCTTTCACTTTCTTGGGGTTCCAAGGCCCCTTGGGTTTCCCCTTGAACTTTCCTGGAGTCACAGCCAAGGCTTCTCCAGGAGTAGCTGGCTCGGCTTTCCGCCTCTGTTTCCGACCGGAGTTCCCTCCCCTGGTTTCATTAGCGGCTGACTTGTACTTGCCACTCCGGAGCCGATCCTCTTCTTCACCATTGGCGTACTTGGTGGCAATCTCCATCATTCAACTCAGGGTCATATCTCCGGTCCGACCGAATTTCAAACTCAACTCTCTGTTCTTAACGCCTTCCTTGAAGGCGCAAACTGCCTGATGATCAGATACATTCGCTACTGTGTGGTGCAAAGTGATCCATCTCTGGATGTAATCCCTCAGAGTTTCATTCAACTTCTGCACACACGACTGCAACTCTATCAACCCTGCTGGTGGTTTGCAAGTTCCTTCAAATGTCCTGACAAACACTCGGGCAAGATCTTCCCAAGTGTAAATGCTGTTGGGTGCTAACTGATTCAGCCATGCCCTGGCCGATCCCTCCAACATAAGAGGCAGGTGTTTCATGGCCACTTCATCGTTACGCCGCCAATCTGGACAGCCACCGGTAGTCCTCAAGCCAAGTATCCGGCTTGGACTCACCAGTGAACTTATCGACTCAGCCGCCAACCTGAAGTTGGGAGGAATCACCGCTGACTCGATGGCTCTGCTAAAACACTCGGTCACGAGGCGTGTACTCTGCTGCTGATGGGCGCATTTCTGTCATGGCCTTCACGGTTAGCTCTGTTCCTGTCGACCAGACCTTGAACGATGACGGATCTCGCATCAAAGCCTGGTTCCCTGGGGACGACTGGAATCCTTCGCCCAACACTGTGCTGGCGTCTGTCATCTTGTTGCCGAGGCGCGTATGAACCACCCCTTGGGAGAGGAGTGGGCACTCGACGTCGATCATCACGATCGAATCGGTCCTCATACTGATCACGCCGGCCCCCATGTCCCTCACGCCTCGGGGGCAATCTTGGGCTATGAGCCGACTGGACTGTATTCGCAGCGATGGATCTGCTGTGAATCCTGTTCCGCGACTGCGATACAGCTGAGTTTTGATCTCCTGCTGCCCGAAGCAAATCTCTGATTTGGAGTAAGCCTCTGCCAGCCTCCGACTGGGAAGGCCGAATGGACTCTGCTATACGGGCTGCAGCTGCTAGATTCTGAATGGGAGTTCGGTATACCTGAGTCAGTTGTGGAAAGAGTTGACGTCGACTGGACGACGGGACCCGTTGTTGCGCTCGTTCGTTGAGCACTCGCTGGAGATTTTCCAGTCGAGTGCGCTCAGCCAAGTTGGGGAAACGCGCATCTTCTAAGGCACGGGCCTCGGGGGTTTCTCCAACGATAGGAGTGTGAAGCGCATCCATGTTCCGGCGGCGAAGCTCCTCCCTCTGCAGCGAAGTGAGGGGCTCGGGCTGGTACTCTTCGTGAACCTGCGCCGGCTCGCCTCCGCCAACGCCTCTGTCGGCGCGGGGGAAACCAGGAGGGCTGCATGGTCCGTCGACCATCAGAACCTCCGGCGCTGGATCGCTGCTGTCGCACTCAGATGCAGTCTCTGTGGAGCCAGTCGACAGGCCGAACAGGCCGTAGAGAGATTCGCCGGGCTCGATTGCCACGACTTGGGGAGTGGCCGACTGGCGGGCCACCACGTGCCTCACCCACCGCTGAAGTCTCGACCGACCGGAGCGCTTGCGCCGGCGCGAGACTGGAAGGGAGGACGGCACAGGAGCCGACCGATACTGGGTCGACGGCTGCCGCAGGAGGACGCCGCGGACGCACGCGCGAAAGTGTGTTGCCCCGCGGACGGGGAGTGCGTCAACGTCGAGTGGAGCCTCCTGCAACCAAGCGGAGTCGTCGGCGATGAACGTGAGCGCACCGAGACGGATCTCGCGGCCCTCAACCAAAACTCCGTCTGAAACCATGATGAATGGGATCGGAAAAAATGCAACTTCTCCAATAAGTCGCTAAGACACCTGGCCCACGGTGGGCGCCAACTGTCGTGGTTCTAAGTCTGACAGTAGAATGGGGGATAGGTACGGATAGGCAAGATCCTAGCTATGGAGTAGTTGTATACGCAAGATGTTTACGAGTTCAGGCCCTTCTCGGAGGAAGTAACAGCCCTACGTCTCGGAGCCCGGAGGCGGTCGACTGTATTATATGCGTATGAGTTACAGGGTGCGAACCCTTTACACCGAGGAGGGGTGGCTTATATAGAGTTCGCCAGACCCCTCCAGCCCTCAGTTATGTAGGGATTAAGGTACATTAAGAGAGGGAGTTACTGGCAACGCCCTACATAAAGTGCTATGATGACCATAAAGCCATTTAATGACCGACCGTTTGCGTGCAGACTGACTGTAGATCTTCTGGCGGTCGAGTGGTTGGCTGGTGGTCGAGTGTCTTCAGGTCCGTCGAGTGGAATCCTTCCAGGTCGACTGAAAGGTGTCTTCTTTAAGAGATGTCCTTGGGGAGGGTATCTTGGACAGGTCCATGACCCTACCCTAGGTACATGAATTCATCTGGGGACACAAGAGACTCTTTGTTATTTGGTTGCAGGGTTGTTTGAGAGAGACCATCTTCATCCTACGCCTCCTACAGATTGATAAACCTTTGGTCATCCACTTGAGGGAAATTTGCTACTGTCCTACAAACCTGTGCACTTGCAGGCCCAACAACGTCTACAAGAAGAAGGTTGTGTAGTAGACATCATTTCACCTCGGCGGTACTATTTTAAATTTGGCTTAGGTATTAGTGCGTGCTCTAATATAGCTATAACAATATGGAGTTTTTTTGTGACAGCATGGACTCTAGATTCAAAGTTTTACAGGAGATGGCCCATCTGTATGAAACCATCGGGAATGACATGGTTCATAACATGCCTAGGACTGACATAAGTGCATTTGTAATGAGGTTACAGCTTTCATATTTTTGCTAAATATATCTTCTGACTTTGTTTATGCATAAATTTGAAGGATCCACAAAGTCTCAGGAAGTGACTAATGGTCCAGATGCTGATGGTCAGGGAGAATGAAGCAAAGGATAACAATCCAGATCAAGTTAGAGCAGCGTTGAGATTTATTGGTGGCTAAGGAGGACTGCTGCATCGATAAATACCTAAAAATAAAGTGATGTTTAGTTGCTTGCTAAATAATAATCCGTTTGAATGCCCGTGCTGATCAGATGATCAGGTGACATTTTCTGAATTTTTTATATTGTTTAAAGAGTGATTGATGGTGGCATCGACTAGCTATGTTGGTTGTATATTTATCTTTCCTTCTATCTAAATTTTACGGTTGTAGACCAGACCAGTTTGGACCAGGTTTGGTGCTCCAGGTGAACCGGAGTACTTTTGTGTTGGACCATGGCAGGTTAACAACGTACTCAATGTCCGGCAGGTGATGTTCTCAGACATTCCGTGCCTCGCATCATATACTACCTCATATAGTATAACTCCATCCATACACGCACTGTTATACTATACGAGGTTTTCTTCATCGGAAATAATCACATACCATGTAGAGAATAGTCAATAAACATATGACGGTCATACCTCGTATAGTATAACTCCTTCCATACACGCATTATTATACTATACGAGGTTTTCTTCGTCGGAAATAATCACATTCCTGCTAGAGAATAGTCAATAAACATATGAAGGTCATACGGCACGTACCTTGCATATATTATTTAATCTTGAAGTTGTCCTTGATGTTCCTCTCTCGCCGTTGCCTTTAATTCCAGCTAGCGAATAAACGCTGATTATATTTTATGTGATCCTGAATAGAGTAAAAAAATGAGATAGGAATGGTTTTTCTTATTGATCAGTACCTACAGTACACAACTAAAACCACTTTAATAGTAGATATGTTAGTGTGCACGCCGTGAATTTTCTATTGCGATACATGAAAATCAATGATAAGTTCATGAAGCTTATGTGTCAGAACATAAGCATTTGGGGAAAAATGAGGACCACAAAAAAAAGGCATGACAATGGACATCAACATGATCAAAAGTATGGATAGGACAGTAAGGACAATCTAATTTTTTAGTAAGTTCTGATTTCTGACTTCTTTTCTAATTTATTAAGAATTGTGCGTTTGATGAAAAAAGGAAAGATATCTGCACCATACATAAGTATATATATGAAAAAAGCAAAGATATCTGCTACCTAGCCTTCCCCTGCATGGCCTACCAATATATGTTAACCTCCTGTGCCATCCCTCAATGCCTAATTTATTAACAGGTGTGCATTTGATGGAAAAAGGAAATAGATGTGCACCGTACAAGTATATATGGTAGTGTTAGATTAAGCCATGATCTGCTAGCCAGTTATCCTCTGCATGGCCTACCTATATATGTGAACCTCCTCTGCCATCCCTCCTCCCCCTCCTTGCTCTTCTTTCGGCCATCACAACAGCCAGACCTAGAGGAGAATTTCCCAAGGAATACCTTGTGTAAGCAAGGAGCATCAAGAAGGCGAGTACCTCTAGGTATGAACAATTCTGGATCTTTATCTTCTCTAAAACTGTAATAGTTGTTATGTTTGCTTGAGGTATACTATCAAAAGTATGTTTGGTTGAGGTATACTATAAAAATTATGATTGCCATCATAGCCTCATAGGAAAGGAAACTGCTTTTTGATAAAAATAGCTTCTGATTTAATTCACTCAAGAATAATTATAATACAGGTAACCAAATACAACTATCCTTCAAAATGACAACCATAATTATGTACGGGTGTCATAAAAAGCCTCTTAAGAAAGCATTATCAAATGCAAACACATGCCAACTCCACATATTGGAAAGAAGCCCATGAATTAAATTATATTGGAAAATATCATTTTGCAAGGAACACTTATTGGGGGGAAATGAGCCTTTAATTTGTCATTCTATCTTTAACCAACAATAAATGCTGAGAGTAACAAAATTGTCCTTCTACAACCAATGAATTTGAAGTATGTTATGAAAATTAATAGCAAAAATAGGTGTTCAAACCACATAGTTGTAGCACAACCATAGTTATTCTTTTAAGGCCTACTGTACATAATTTAGCTGTTTTGCACACAAGCAACTACACAGCCCCTTTGGATATTGCAGTTTGTGAACTACTATTACCAGTACATTAACCCATGATAGTTTGCTTGTGTGTTGTAGTTCAGGTTAAGTTTAACAAAGATGAACTTTTAAGTGGATAGGAAGAGGCTAACAAAATCCAAACATATCACTTGTTAAGCACCAGAATTGGTTAGAAAAGAACGGATGGCATGCTGATCAGTAGCTCCACAGATGACTCTAAACTGAATAAACAGATAGTTCATGACATTGTTCAAGACAAATTCTAATGCATGTATCAAAATAAGATTTCATAGCATGAACAAAACATTGTGGAACAAGAATTACCTTGAGGTACTCCTTGATCTTATCTTGAGCCCTTTGCAATGGGGCCACGGGCCATCAACAGCAGTTCCAAAAACAATACACACAACAAAGTGACCAATACCCAATATACATCATAGCTTCCATATTCTGATTAGGCTTGGAAATAAAAAAAAGAATGACATCAAGGCTTGGAAATATTTAATTTATAACAGGTAACGCATTTCATCTATTAATTTGATGATAGCATCATGGCTTGGAAAAATAATGACATTTTCCACAAACTGCATCTAAACTGCTTGTTTTAATATCACACGGGCATAATTATGATTGCCATCATAGCCTCATAGGAAAGGAAACTGCTTTTTGATAAAAATAGCTTTTGATTTAATCCACTCAAGAAAAATTATAATACAGGTAACCAAATACAACTATCCTTCAAAATCCCAACCATAATTATGTACTGGTGTCATAAAAAGACTCTTAAGAAAGCATTATCAAATGCAAACACAGGCCAACTCCATCAACCCAGTATAAA
Source organism: Aegilops bicornis (assembly GCA_021605145.1). Classification (NCBI taxonomy): domain Eukaryota; kingdom Viridiplantae; phylum Streptophyta; class Magnoliopsida; order Poales; family Poaceae; genus Aegilops; species Aegilops bicornis. Next base: position 781,825,158 of record CM038670.1, read on the forward strand.
ATATATTTGATGTAAAGAAGCACATGAATTAAATTATATTGGAAAATATCATTTTGCAAGGAACACTTATTGGGGGGAAATGAGCTTAGAATTACTAAGATAGGCATTACCTTCTGTTGCTCCATCAACTGGTACTAAACCATATCATAGTTTGGCCTCCCCTTTCTGATTGAGGTGATTTGGGTTAGCATTCCATAGCTGCACGTACATGCGCTCCCTATATTACCATCATTAATAAAAAGCTTATGAGTGCAAATGATGCAAAAAATTATACAGACTATTGACACAAGATATAATATGACTTAGCACAGCAGTTAGCACCAAACAGTAGCCAGATTCCTAAAGAAACAGAACATTCAAAACAGAAAAGCCAGTATAAGCCATGAGCAATGAATTGCAGTGAGATAAAATCAAGCTAATTGCGAAAATGCCAGCAACAACAGTGAATATTATGTATTTTACATAACCATTTCTGGATTATTGTAATATCACGATTCCTAATAAGCATTATTTACTATAGGAAGGAGATCACTGCTTTATTAATTTTTAAACTGTAAATTTCTTAACCTGCAACACATACCAAATGAGGCTAGAAACACAATATCATGTTGAACAAAAAAAATCCCCTTTCAAGATGAAAGACTTGGCCTTTTTTATTGTTAACTAGGTAACTGAATGTGCGTTGCAACGGGGCACATGGACATGTAAAACTTTTGTGAGTTGTTTAGACAATAACCGTGCTTTAACATAAAAAGGCTCTTTACCATATACTAGGTAATTGCCCGTGCGTTGCTACGGGAGCAAAAAAATTCATCACAAGAAGAGTATTATGAAATGGTATTCTGAGGTCACCAGAACATCTACCCGATCTTACAAACATGATATTTTGAGCAACATTAATAAGATACATAGGCATTGAACACACAAGTGTCAAAGCAAGCATGAATAATGTACTCTAAACACCATGTTTGCCAAGTTCAAACTAAATGAAGCAAGTTCACGTCATGATATTCAAGTTCACCAAAACTCTATTTCAGATTATTTTTCCTATGATGAAGCTGAAATATTCCTATATACTTGTAGGAATCATAAATCACTAAATCAACAGGAAGTCCGGTCATAGATCACTATAGTCAATAGTTCCTTTGCAACAAACTGGAGCTAGCAAGATGAAGAAAACGGTGCCTGATTGTTAAACCAAAGTGTGGATAGATACCTATATTTAGTATTTTGACAATTATATGCTAAACCAAACAGCACCTGATTGTCTTAAATCACTATAATCATTATTTAGTATTTAGACACTTATATTTTAAAAGGTGGACAGATACTTCAAACCTTACCTATGCTAGCAACCAAGATTGCTACTTAAAATTAAGACCTCACTATGGTCCAGCTCCTCTGTAGTATTGGCTCGCCTCCTCGTTCTCGTTATGCACAGGTTTTGTTTGCCGAGGTGGCATCAGCTCCATGGTGGCCTCCTCCGAGCTCCTGTGCTCATCGACGCCCAAGAAAAAACCGAAAAAGAATCTGGCTATTTATACATGACGACAACAACAATAATTATGAGGGTATACAAGACCACCCTTGAAAGACTTTGTAACACTTACTTGTTTTATGGGGATATAAGCTCTCACATCCTGCATTGCAAGTCAGAAAGCAGAAAATGATAATCAGTTTTCGTTTCCAGTTTGCATGGCAGAAGTTTATACATAACTGCTTATTTGTCGCTAATGTTTTTCTCTCCTGGCAAGAATACACAAATGGGAAGAAATATATGTACTTACTATAACTACTTTTCTTTTCTGCCTCAGCAAGAACATGCATAAATGTGAAGAGACTATAGCTTACAAGAATATGTGTGATCAAAGTTCCATATACATTACCGAGAAATAACGAATACCACCTATAAAATTGTTCCGTACAACAATTCTGCAGTGCAAGATAATCGAAGAGGATAAACAATTGCGACTTGATTGCATGAGACACTATTCTCATGATAGATATATACTGACCATATCACATTGATGTGGCTACATGTATGCATGCTAGCAATGGCCAGCCACATCCAAAGAATAATAAGTTAATAACACATACAATTCCAAATAAAATTCGGTGCTTCCAAATAAAATTCAGTCAGGCACATTTGGTTCAATGTATTTTTTAGTCACCTTATGTTTATCTTATGTTCAGGTGTGTCAGGTCATCCTTCTAGAATTGATCTTAAATATCATGCTTGAACTTATTTTTGATGAAATTTCAACACTATGCCTGAATGCAATATAGCAAGACTAACTCGCCCTACTGAATGTACATGGGTACCATTAATCAGTATGGAAACTAATTAGAATTGTGTCGTACCATGCCAATTGAATTAGTAAAGCTTATGTCTAACATGTGAAGCTAATGGCCAAGGAGCTGGCAATTTTGTTTCTGAAGAGAAATGCATTGCATGTAGATCAGGGAAAAAAATTGTCTAACTCTTCACCCGCTTCTCTCTTACACTTAGCTCTGAAGTTGCCACATCCTTCCTCTAATTCCCGTGTATCACAAAATATTCAGAAACCTTGCTGTTATCTGAAAACACGGGATTCACCAAGACTATTGGCAATGGGCATGATGATAGTTTGAAGTATAGAGTATACAAGCATATAACTCGCATGATGTTGCTGGGATTCATGGGAACGGTGGAGCGGGGAGGGGCCGTTTGTCTCACCTTACCGTAGAAGTGGTGGGGGTTGCGGAAGACGGCGGAGTGTTAGGCGATGTAGACCACAGGCTGCACCACCATGACCTGAAATCTTGGTGGTGCTTCCTGCATGCGATGTAGACCACATGTTGCACCACCGTGGCCGTGTCTTGGCCGTCGGGGAGCAGTCTTCGCCTGGCCCTGCCTGTGAGGCCGGGTCACGGCGCCTCGATGCATCAGCGAGTAGGAGATAAGTTCAGGGAAGCATCAAAAGGAAAAGTAGAGGAGGAAAGGGGCCGGATCTGCGTACGGGAGCTTCTGGCGTTGCAGATTGAGGCAACCCGCTTCGGATCCACCGTCGAACTCGCCGGAGACCAGCACCGCCGCGGATCCGAACGGAACACGACCGGATCCAGCACTCGCGCCTGGGCGATGAAGCTCGATGCGTGCGTCCCCAGCAGTCACACGCGGCTTGGCGGAGACTGGTGCGGTGGTCGCGGCAAGATGGCGTGGTGGTTGCGGGCTCGGCGACGCGCGCCGCGATGCGGCGGGGGGAGGTGAGAGGGCAAGAGGTGGCGAATGAGTGGACAAGAGAGATGAGTGGAGAGGAGAGGAGAGGGACTGATGCGGCGGGCAGAGTCGCGCGGCCGCCAGCTCTGCCAGCTGGAGCGGAGAGGAGAGGCGGGCGGATGCACGCGGCGATGCGGCGGCCGAGGGGAAAGTGGGAAGATGAAGTGAGTGGAGGGGAGATGAGCGAGTGGAGGATTAGGTAAGCGGCGGGGTAGGTGCTAAGGCGACCGTGGCGGGGGAGGCGGGCCGTCGCACGGTGGAGGTGGGCCGTCTCGCGGGGGAGGTGGGCCGTCTCGCAGGGGAGGAGGGTCGTCGCCTAGCCCGTGATGCATTTGGTCTGGGCATGTACGTGCTGGCCCGTGTAATTCATTATAGTTTATTGTTTTAAGAAGGTTTGTTTGCATGTTCTTTTTGTTGGACAATTTTTCATAGCCTACAAAAATAATATAAATAATTATCAAATGACTACTTACTTATATATGAACATTGAGGTTTGTTGTTTATCCCGAGTTTTCATGGGGTGGGACATTTATTTAAACAACATTTATTTAAATAGGTTTTCTTTTCTGCATAGAAAAAAGTTGTGTTAGTTTCACTTTTATTTTTATTATATATTATAATTAGTAATATGATGCATTAGGAAATATCATTTATATTTCAGCATATATATTTCATCATGGTATATTTGTTATTAGTGGACGTTTGAATTTTTTTTGTAATTATTTTTATACCTCACAAAATAACATAGATATTTACAGTACACATACCTCACAAATTAAAGAAATTTGTATATATATATATATATATATATATATATATATATATATATATATATATATATATATATATATATATATATATATAAACATATGGTCCATAAAATAAATATTTTTATGCTTATGACATATACTAAGGGTATCACAAAACAAATCATAGAAAAAACAAATATACTTGGTTAATGTTGGTTTGTTTGTTTTAGTTTTTGTATGGAAATTTTCCATAGCCTATAGAATTAATTTGAAACAATTTAAGCAATTTCAGACGCCTACTTACTTATATATGAACATTATAGTTTGTTATTTTCCCCGAATTGTTGTGTTAGTAAAATGATTTAAGCGTCATATTTTTCTAATATAACCAAATGCTTTTTTTATTAGCAGAGAAAACAGTTGTGTTAGTTTCACATTCAGTTTTATTATATATTATATATAATGTTATGATGCTGTAAAAAGTATTAATTATATTTCAGCATAGATATAAATTGATGGGTTTCGACATACTCACTGATGCAACGATGACAGACCACAGTGAAACAACACGAGAAGAGGTGCATATAGCTAACCTTCCTCTGTATGTATCTTATAGATGATAATACGGAAGTGCTATTTTTTGTTTTTTCAGAATACAGTAGACATGGATATGGACTTTGGAGATGCACGGAAAGAATCCATTGAGGGTTCAGATGCGATGTCGCTGAAAGGAGACAAAAATTCACAACATAAAAATATCGAAGAGGTTATATCTCATAACAAACCAAAAAAGGATGCTAATTTACATATTATCCCACAAGGTATTTTTAATATTATTATCAATCTTATTTTTGTGATATTGTCTTTTGTATTCAACTAATTTTCTCATTTTAATTGTTAAGTTGGCTCATACTTTTATGAATTCGACAGACTATGTTTGTACCGCTAGGGATATTACCGTCATCGAATCAATCAAGTCTGCCCCGAAGAATACCCAGCTCGTGGACATTGGAGATGCCTTGTTATCAATCGACGATTTGGAATGCGTTATGAAAGAAAATATGTTCTTACATGACGGTTTAAGACCAATTGCACAAACTAACAATATATAATATCATAAAATATAAATATAATCTAAATGCCCATTACAGGTGATAAATGCTTACATATATTGCATGCTTGCTCACGACCATCTACAAGACAGAGCGGGTGAAAAGGTACACATTGTTAGCACATTTGTATCTGGTCAGATAAAAGAAGACGGGGAAGGAGATATAGACCCATCAAAATATCACCGCATCGTGCATCATGTTAATACTTATCTACAAGAAGATATGGTTAGTTTTTATCTCGTTATCCATGCATATAATTATGGTTTGTTTTTATTTAATTCATATGTATAATGATTTATTAATATTTATATCTAATTGCGACCGTGACTTGTATGATATTTACATCAGTTATTCATTCCGATTAACATGTCGGGCTACCATTGGTATCTAGCAGTCGCCAATGCAGAAAAACGTGAGATTCAAGTATTGGACTCACTTGGTTCTCGGGTCAAACGCAATGACCTTGCTACTACGGTAACTATCTATTTTTTTACTCATCTTAACATATGTTTTGTTTGCCTTGATCCCTAATATTTCTCATATATAAAATAGTTGCTATGACTCGAGAAGCGTCTGAAACTTGTAGAGCATAGTCCGGATTTTATCAGAGGTCATAAGTGGCCCGATCTCAATGTTACAAAATGGACGGTTGTAGAGCAGTTTCATAAGGCAATACAAACCGATGGGTAAGCACTTGCTACAATGGTTTGTCTATTTGATTCATCTATGTGATATTCTGAAGCATTATTTTATAATATTATAACGTATCATGTGGACTGTTTATGCTAAATTATATGGAATACTGGACATCACATGGACTGTCAGACCAGTCCACCTAGGTATTTCATTTTTATACATTATCTTGTTATTTTATTAAGAAATATTATATAAATTGTTTATATATATATATATATATATGACAAATTTTATCTACAAGCAGTGGTAGTTACCACCACTTTCTTTGGCCTCCACGTGTTCCTCTTCCCCCTCCCTCAAACGTGGAATCAAGTCAGCCGGATAAATGGATACTGTTAACGGGTGCCCATGCAATTAGTAGGCAGAAACTAATTCGGTTTTTATAATAAAATAATCCGGCAAGTTGGTGACAGGCTGTTGCAACCACCACCTTAATCCCTGCGTGTGTACAACAATCTTTCATCGGATAAGCATACGAACGTGATATTATTGCACTGTAGATGGTAATTTTTTATCCAGATTACATACTTAGTTTTTTTAAGTTTTTTTTAATTGGAAATAGGTAGTATGGGAATGTATAACTCTTTTTGGATTCTTCTAATATAGTACGAAATATATTGCCCATTTTAAAACCGCATAGAGTATACTCATGTATACCTGTAGGCTGTAGTATGGAGTTTTTTTTTTGAGGATCTGTAGTATGGAGTATGAACATGTAATGATTGTAGTATGGAATATGCTCTACTAACCTAAAATTGGAGTACGAAGTATAACCATTTGATTATTGGAGTATGGAGTATTAACACCAAGCTGGAGTATGGAGTATTAAAACCCTTTTACGTGTATGTGTCCCAAAAAGTAGTATCTCGTGTGTATGTTCGTTTTAGAATTATGGTGCGTACAACATACTATACTATAGTATGGAGTATATTTACAAATTTTCACATAGAAGTTTTTCTTCACAAAGAGTATGGGTGTATGTGTATATATATATATTCTTTTCAAAAAAAGAGTATGTAGTATATCTTTTTCAAGTAGATATAGTTTTTTTAGTATGTAGTATGTAGTATGTAGTATGTTGTAGGTAGTAGTATAGAGTATATGTGCATATAAAAAGGGTGTATGTCCTGGCAAAAAAAGAAGAAGAAAAAGAAGTATGTATGGAGTATACATATAGGAGTACCGTGAACGTGATTTACAACAGTGTACCTACATAGACATCTAGCTAATGCATCCGATCAGATCAGTATGAAGTAGTACACGGCACCTAACGGCATGCATGTACATGATGCAGACGTGATGCCATGCATGGATCATCGGAAGATCTCAATGGGAGGTTCCCATGATCTCCGCCACCATACATCATTAGCGGCGCCGTCGTCGTGCGCCGTATGTTGCCCTTTGCACCGCTGAACTTGTGGACATGCGGCCATTCGTCGTCGTTGCCGTCGCAACTAAGTAGGGCTGCATCTGCGCGTCTGCAGCAGCCGTACGTTGTTCTCGTCGCAGCTGACATGCCGATAGTCGCCTGTTAGTTTCTGCGCCTCCTAGGTATTGACACCGTCGGCAAACACTCGAATGCAGGAGCAGCATCAATCCATGCGCGCCCAAGACAGGACTCAACGGAAAAAAGGAACAAAAATCAGTATCATGTATACATACGATTGCTTTTCGATCCAATTTCATACTTGAAACACGTCATTACAGTTGGCAGGGATGGGGAAGGACATGGCCGGAGGCCGGCGCTGGAGAACATTGGAGCCATGTCCCGCCTGATGATTAAACAAAAGCATAATAGGAAATGAATCAGCTTCTCACGTATATGCATGTACTTCAGCAGAACAATGATTGCGTACCTTTTTCCTTTAGCCGTTTTGTTGAATATCCGCTGGACGTAGAGATCTAGTTGGAGAGAGAGATGAGGTTATTTTGATTGCATGCCTCCAGATCCAATCTTAAATATATACAGACGACCAAAACGATCGGCTAGGCCAAGAAAATGGGGGGCTCAGCAAACTAATTAAGCGGGTCCAAATAAATCCACCTTGCCTCCACCCATAACCCGTTAAGATGAGATCGGATCTTGATGCAATCTGATGGCAGCGGGGGTAGTGGTACCTACCACTAGGTGGTAGGACGTATTTTCCCTATATATATATATAGATATATATATATATATAAATATATATATATATATGACAAATTTTTCCTACTACCGCGTGTAGTTACTTCCACTTTTGTTTCATACGTTCTAGGTAGTATCTATCATATCGGAGAGTATGTACGCGTAGTATGTAGTATGTAAGAATGTTTAGGTAGTATATATATACTATTTTTTATGTAGTATGTAGTATATATTGAGCATACTCCTTTTTATGTACAAATATGTACGTATTTCACAAATATTATAAAAACATAGGCTCACATGCAATTTTTTCACATAATTCGCTTTGGAGTATCTTAGATATAGTATATGAGCATACTATAAGTAATAAAGTAGAGTATATACTACCACATGGTAGTATATGAGAAATGGGTGTAACTACACCCGGTAGTAGGATGCATTTTCTCTCTCTCTCTCTCTCTTTCTCTCTCTCTCTCTCTCTCTCTATATATATATATATATATATATATATATATATATATATATATATATATATCTTGTAGGAGGATATGAAACATTTTCGACAAAAAATTGTTGTCATTTTGCTCGATTCAGAGCTGAATAAGCTAAAAGGAGGTCCCATATATCATCAACCTGACGATGAAGAAACTTTAGCTAATTCTGATCTCGAGATCCTGGAGAATCCATCTAACGTTGTCAAAGACAAACGTCCTGCCCCAATCACTATCATACCCACGGACAAATGTAAATTACTTGCCGGCCTTTGCAGCTACATCATGTCGATCGATGATGTCGGGTGTCTGGAGTAAGTATCATGTATCAATATTTAATGTGCGGATGTATATTATTGTTCTTCTTACCATCCAATTTATAGGAAGTTATGGGTCCGGAGCTCGACACCCGATCCAATGGGCTTAAGTCTTAAGAAACTTCAGTGCATACTTAACATGAAGCAGCCCATGGACAATGATTGCTTCAACACCGCCGTGCGTATGCTGGCATGTGACGAGGGAGTATTGTTCACAGACCCTCCTGTACACTACATGGATCTACGATTTTGTGTACGTTATCGCAACTCTTCATTCTATGTGTCATTAGTATCAACATGTTGAACCAATATTTCTTTTTTTGCTTAGTCCATGTTTCTAGAGTCAACATGAGGTCAGAAGTTTTGCGAGAAGGAAACTATCCAGACGTTGGCAACATTATTTGATAGTTGGCCTGGGATGGACAACGACATCTCATGATGCGACAAGGTAAGTATAGTAATTTGTCCATTGTTATCATGGTTTATTGTTGTTTCTAATAGCTCCACTTGTAGATTTATCTTCCCTATACATCAATCGGCCGATACATCTTGTACGTCATCAATAAAGAGGCACGTCGCCTATATATTATGGATCCTATTCAAACATCACAATCGTTAGAGGAAAAAATGTTAAGGCATGCACTGAAATTAAAAAGTTTTGCAAGGGATTTCAAAAAAGCACTCGAAATAAAGTTGCCTGGTTGGAATTATGATATATCTAAATGGCAACGTTTATTTCCGTTCGGTGTTCCAACGAGTATAGACGGGTAATGGATTCATAAGAAAAACATTTACTTTTCTTATCACTATATTCTTTATATTATTAATTTAAAGTTTTGCAGGAATGTGTCTGGCTATTTTGTTTTTTATTTTATGCTCTGGTGTAACGGTAAAGAATTGGTCAAGCCGATTTGCGCGGTGAGTATTGTCCGTTACATGTTTTAAGACCTTCGGCGTGAAATTTTCATACTAACTACATGTGTTGTTTGTGCAGGATGGGTATGAATTGAGGAAGCATTTTTTATTATACTTGCTAAAATATCGTGGGAATGAAGCTAAAGAAAGCTTTCCGGATATTGTGAAAGAATTTCTTAAGCCAATCATCTAGATATTAATAGTTTTGTAATAGATATTTAGTTGGAACATCGCTCAGTTTGTTACATGGACATGTCGTTAATTTTTCTTTATGTTATCAATTTACATTGCAAAAATGGGCTTCAGTTATTAAATAATTGTGTTTGTGTTATATTGTTTGCAAAAATGGAATTTAACATGTTACATTGTAAACTATTTCAAGAGCCCGTGGCAACGCACGGGCACTCTACTAGTAAGAACTAATGTTTGTTTCTTGTGTGTACACCTTTCTCTAAATGGTATTTCTTGACGAAAATTTGCATGCGCCTAAAACGATTGAGCATATTCGATGATGCAAAGTTTCAGATTTTTTATCTTGTTTTCTACACCCTCCATTCATAAATATAAGTCTTTATAGATATTTTACTATGAACCACATACGGATATATATAGATGCATTTTAGAGTGTAGATTCATTCATTTTGCTCCGTATGTAGTCCATAGTGAAATCTCTATAAAGACTTATATTTATGAACGGAGGGAGTATATTGTTTGAATGTACTTTTCATGGGGGTGTAGGGACCCGGGAGCTACCTCACCTTTCTCAACCAGAAAACGTCTCGGTCTTCTGATGTTCCTTTGTCTGCTCCTTTCTCCGAGAGCTCGGCCTTCTGTAACTGGCGCACAGGAAAGAACTTGACGACGACCATTTTTCTAACTAGGCAAACAGAAAAGAACTCAACAAGACCATTTTTTCAGTAGTGGGCGTATCTTTTTTTTTTTTTGAGCATCTGATGTGTTGAACGAGAGCAGTAACATTACCGACGGCAACACGCTTGTCTCAGAGGCAATTACGTCAGTAGGTAGGTCAGAACTCAGAAACATGGCGGGAGGGGGTGGGGGCGGCGTGGCGACGGTGCACCTGATATGTTTTTCTTTTTTCACTGTTTTTGTATCGCTTGGCCCAGGGCTTGGACCAATCCTAGCTGCGCCACTGCCGACAATGAACCTTCCTGGCAGCATTGAAGATGCATCTTGTTCCTTGGAGTACACAATTTCAAACCTCTACCAGGTGCTTCTCAGCCTGGTTGTCGGTTGAGTTGTAGCATGTATTTTAGACACTAATTCTGACATTGTAATGCCCGTTTGTTTCCAGATTAAGATTAGTGTTTTATATATTTAATTAAACCACAAAGCGGCAATGACGTACGTCAGCACATATGTACGAGAGCAAAATCGAAACCGTGTGGATGTATACTTGATATTATCACTCTCATCTTGCAACCTCAGAATGGATGGGGATCTCGCAAGGAATGATTGTTTGTCAGTTTGCGGACATGACTTTCCGGCGCCAGCCTACAAAAGCCCGGTGGGCGGTTGCGCTAGAGCCGGTGACCTATCTTTGCCTTCAACCATACTCGTAATAAGTCGTAATGGAAGTAACCAGAGACCATCTCGGTCTTACTCTTCCCCTGTTCCTCTTCCTGCTCCTCTCTCCGGGAGCCTTGGTAACCGGCGTATCCGATCTTCTCAACGAGGGCAGCAACATCACCGACGGCAACACGCTGGTCTCAGCCGGTGGGTCGTTCATCCTGGGCTTCTTCTCTCCCGGGGTGTCCACCAACAGATACATCGGGATATGGTTCTCCGTGTCCAACACCACCGTCTGCTGGGTGGCGAACCGTGAAAGGCCCCTGAACAGCACGGCGGGGGTTCTGGTGTTCAGCGACACCGGAAACCTTCTCCTGCTCGATGGCTCAGGCCAGACCGTATGGACATCCAACTCCACCACGACGGCAGCTCCTAGGGTTGCGCAGCTTCTTGAATCCGGCAACCTGGTCATCCGTGAACAAGCTGACCACACCACCGTGTGGCAATCGTTCGATTATCTGTCTGACACGCTGCTTCCTGGTATGAAGATGGGCAAGAACCGATGGACAGGGTCCGAGTGGTACCTCTCGTCGTGGCGCTCAGCCGACGACCCGTCTCCGGCCTATCGGTTCGTCACGGAGGTGAACGGGCTACCGGACAACACCCTGTGGGACGGGAGCACCAAAGTCTACCGCACAGGGCCCTGGAACGGACTGCGGTTCAGCGGCACCACGGAGGCCGCGAGCTACACCAACATGTTCAAGTTCGTCGTCACCATCAACGACGGGGAGGTAACCTTCGGGTACACGGCGACACCCGGCACGCCCCCTTCCCGCATCGTGGCGACGTCCACCGGCTTCGTCAAGCGGCTGGTATGGGAGGCGAGCACGCAACGATGGGAGACCTTCTTGAAGGGGCCGAGGGACGTATGCGACGACTACGCCATGTGCGGACCGTTCGGCCTCTGCAACGCCAACGCTCCTTCCACGTCCTTCTGCAGCTGTCCCAGGGGCTTCACCCCCGCGTCCCCCGCGGAGTGGGACCTGAGGGAGAACGCAGATGGATGCCGGCGAAGTGCGGCGCTAGACTGCGCCCAAGGGAACGGGAGCGCCAGCACCAGCAGCACGGACGGGTTCATGGTGCTCCAGGGCGTGAAGCTCCCCGACACGTTCAACGCGTCGGTGGATGCGAGCGCGACGATGGAGGAGTGCAGGGCCAGGTGCTTCGACAACTGCTCCTGCGTGGCATATGCCCCCGCTGATATCCGGGTAGGCGCAGTCGCTGGGTGCATCATCTGGACAGGATACATCACCGACCTACGCTACGTGGATGGAGGGCAGGATCTGTACATGAGGCTGCCAAAGTCTGAACTAGGTGCGTACAACCTCCTCACCCCCCCCCCACCCCCCCCCCCTCTCTCTCTCTCTCTCTTTCTCTCTCACACACACACACACACACCGAAAACAACAGTTTCAATCATAGTGGGTGGTTAAATAATTTTGCTGCACAGAAGTGAAATACTAGTGGTCGGTCAGCAACTCAACATTTGTGTAAGAGCATCTACAACTGGGCTCCCCACCTCCCCTATACCCCGGGCGACGACCCGATCCCTGACTGATAAAAAACCCGAACCAAACGGACGCCTCATACCCCCTCCCCCCACCCCACACACACCCCCAAACACCCGGGCGGACGGCTCGGTCACTGACAGGTCAAAAAACCCGACCTAGAAGGACGCCTAATAACAGCCCAAAATGCCCGGGCAGACGGTCCTATCACTGACCGGTCAAAAAACCTGACCTAGATGAATGCCTCATACCGATCCCAAACGCTCGGGCTGACTGGCACCCCTCATATCCAGCCCAAATATGGAGTGGATATGGGGAGGCATGGGCGCTCCGCCACATCGAATCTGATCTATGCTAGACCACCCTGCTCCCACATACGTAGAAATAGATGAGGCAGTGAAGTTGGATAACCTCGTTGCTAGTAGGGAAGAAGAATGCGATCCAATTCAAAGTCAAGGATCTTTCTCATCCGCTCCCCAAAGCAAACCCTAATCACTCCACTCCACTCCACTTCACTTCATGTGCAAGCTCCCTTCCGATGATTTCTAGCCCTCTTCGGCATGCCAGGCAGTGGATCCGACTCTGACGACTGCCGATCCGTCGACTGGGGCGTCCTCCCATGCGTGCCGGGGGAGTCTATGGCCGTCCGCCGCTCCTGGGAGGAGTGCATCCGACCGATGTTGAAGTCTGTCTGCCGCGTATCCATTGCGACAGCGCAACTAGCGCTCAGATCCGGCTGTGCTAGAAGTTCGAGGTCCGCCTACGACTCCATCTCCGGACCGCCGGTTATGAGTGCTATAGGGATTGGTGCGTTCGCCGTAACAATTAGAGGGCGCGGGAGCGCGAGGCCTAGCTCGCTGCCGATGTGGCGGAGGCGGAGCGTGCGCTGTCGCGAAAGAGAAAGCTATCCGTTCACGCATCCTCAGAAGTAGCAGAGGAGGAATACTTGCGCCCTTGCCAGAGAGCAAGCTCGGGTGGTTCATGCCATGACTGGGCTACCCCGAAGAGGAGGAAGAGAACAGTGACAGGGCAGACAACTCTGACAATGAGATTTGGCTTGATTTGTATAGCATATTCGACCATTACTTACGTGAAAAAGAAGCCAAGGGCGCCAGGAAGGGCAACTATGAATGATCTTTGTCCATGGCTTAGTATGTAGATAGAATATGCCAAATTTGGTAAGCCGATGGCATGTTTTGATATAGTAGCCGGGCGTCCGGCTGTATCGGAACTTCACGATGCATGTGTAATATGGATTTAGGGTTTGCTAATTGAGGTATATGGATTTGGGGTTTGCTAATTGAGTTGTATGGATTTGGGGTTTGCTAATTGATGTACGCGAACATGGAGACGAAGATTTGAGGTGTGTGGCGTACTGCCCCGAAAATGCGTCTGTTACCGTCCATTGACGTTGAAGGGGCCAGATTTGGGGTATCGAGGTGTAGATGCTGAGCATGCTTGATAATATAAGCCAACTGTTGGTTGCAGAATGTTGTAATGTCATCAATAGTAAATAATAGCGAACGTTTATAGCAATTAGCTACAAATAACTACTTATACTATTTATTAATACATGACCCATCTCAAGCAAGAGTTTCTTTTAGCCCGTTCTACATCAATTCTTGGAGTATCTCTGGCACATCCCGTGAAAGGCCGCAGCCCTTATAATAGCTACTAGTTTTCGGTTATTGTCAAGAAAACTGACCCGAATAGATCCTGGATATTTGGCCAAATCGTAAAAAAGTTTAGCATTCCCCTGATATGAGAGCCCAACTGCCTCATATCTTCAGTTTTCGAGGCCTTTTTTTGAGCTCCCACTAAACTAGAAAATGATTGGCGGGAGGGAAGTTTCAGGAGCAACCGCTTTCGCCCATGCGCCTCTGCCGCTGCTAGCCTCGCCGGCAGCTCACCGTAGCACCTCCCTCGGCCGGCCACGCGTTGCCATGGAGCAACCGGAGCCTCCTGCAGTTCCGAGGTCGCGCCTCCGGAATCGAGTCTGCATCCACCCCTGCCTCCCGTAGCCATGACCACAAGCGCGACACTGAGTATGTGGAGGACGTAGTGTGTGTGTGCGCCGACCGCCGTCTGCCGTGGCCAGGCCGTCCTGGAGGGTCACCGCGCGCGTGGAGTGGTCGTCTTTGAGGGCCACTGCGTGCATTGGGTGCATAGTCGTGGATGCCTACCGCGCGCGTCGAGTGGAGAGTCGACCGCCGTGTGTCATGGAGGACCACTGCGCCGAGCATCGGGTGGCCTGGGGGCGTCCAGTGACAAGGTGGGCTGCGGCCAGGGACCTAATTGTTATTTGGTTTTTGTTTTGAGGGTTCTTTGTGCTATTTTTCAAGGACCATGTTGTAAATTTAGCTACTAACAAGTGGGCTCAACATCTGACCTGAAGCAATTTTATGGTATCTGTTCTGACACAACACCTGCCATACTGTAAAACATTTTGCAGTATACTGTAAATAGATTTTGCGGTATGACAATTTGAGGTATATGCTAGAGTTGCTCTTAATCTAAGTGCGTTCTCTTCTGTTACCTCTTCTCTTCCTTTAAATTAAGAAAAAAAAAGTTATTTAAAATTTAAAACCCACTTACATCATCTTATTATATATATATATATATATATATATATATATATATATAGGATATAGGTATTCTTTGTTCATCATGTTATTTTACAGAAAAATCCCTGATGTTTCCATTAATCAATCCACATGCTAGTTTTAAGTCAGATTTTGATTTTTGCAAAAAAAAAACATGATGTTTCTGATAATCATGCCACATATTAAATTTAAGTCAGATTTTTGCTTTCGCGATAGCCCCTGATATTTGGGTTAATCAACCCGCAATACAAATCAAATGCTTTATAAAAATATACATATTTTTAAATTAAACTTCAACTTTAACATGTTATATATGGAATTTTATTATAAAAATATATAGAATCTGAATATGATATTATTTTACCCGATATTTAGGGTGCAACCTTAATCAATAATGCATGATACATCTTTCTTTCATAACGGTGTCGATCTGAATTGAAAACACACCAGCAAAACCAGGATTGAAGACGAAAGAAACCACCTATAACCATGCATGCAAGCATCGCCAAAACCTCATAGAAAAAGTAGATTTCTCATCTTACGCCGAGAGAGTGACGTCTTAGGATTGACAACATTCAAATAAGTTCTGATTGTGTGAGCACTGAACCATCGTCGACGAGGGTGGGAAGAAGGATAAGTGGAAATACAGATGAAAAGCTATGTATTTTTTTTTTTGACATTCATGAAAAGCTATGTGTTAAAATAAAGGATGTGGACCTATTGAAGTTTTGAGTCATGATTACGGGATTAGGAGAGTGGTATTTTTTTTCCTGATGCAACACATGGGCTCTTTTGTTAATACTCGTTCTGACGCGAAACTACTTTGCTCACAGGTCATGCACCACATCATTCGTTTCCATATGCGATGGCTATTGGTGGAGCTCTAGCCTTCCTTGTCGTATGTCTGTTGATCATAGTTGCGGTCTGGAGATATGGGGGGCGGCGACAAAACAATTAACCTATAGGTACTGTTTAAATGCTTCTTCTCTGCGAATTTGCTCGTGTTCATACACACTAACTACACAGACACAACTACACACATATATAGAGAAAATACATCCTATTACCGGGTGTAGCTACACCAATATAACTCCGATCTTTGCACTTGATTAGTGCAAGAAGTCATTTTTGTGTGAAATCAAAGCCATATATCATTAATTAATGAAAAACTGCATTTGCGTCTTTTTAGTTACTAAGATCCCTTGAATTCCTTGCCTTTGGTGGCTCGGGGCTGTGGGGTACGTTGTTGGGCCCATTGATCAGTGTGTTTTATGTAGAAAATATATTATTGTGTCTCTCAACTACAAAGTATATATATATTATATTCTTTTCGCTTCTTTTTGTCCGCATCTAGACTTTGCCTTAAGTCAAACTCACTGTAAGTTTGACCAAGTTTCTAGAAAACAATTAACATTCATAATACAAAGTCAATATCATAAGATTATGAGGGAACATTTTTTCATACCATAATTATTTTGTATTGTAGATGTTGATATTTTTAAATATAAACTTGATCAAACTTTACAAAGTTTGATCGTAACAAACCTAATACACGGAGCAAAAAGAAACACAGGGAGTATATAAGAACACTACTGTGGTTCCCATTTTCCCGCTAGCTGCCGACGACATCACATGCCTTAAAGAAGGACAACCTACTATATAGTTGAACTGAAGATGGGCATGGTGTTTTCTCTCTCGGGAGCATTTCTTCATGTAGCATCCAACTCGTTAAGATTAGAATTTCATCAATGAAAAAACAAAGTTAAGTAGCCGAGAAATGCCAAAAAATTGTCGTCCAACTTGTTTTGTCTTTTGCACGGGGTATCCTATATTCTTCAAAAAGTTCATCGTCACTATAAACAATTCTCAACGTGCAGCCATCCACCTCACCAAGTGTGCCATGTCGGCATCCACTAGCACTATTTTTGAGACATGCACCACATCCATGACATTTAATTCCCAAAACATCCACTCTCTCATCTCACCAAGTCATGCATGTCTGCCACATAATAATTTGTCATTAGCATGCCACCTTATTCATGTGGTATACAAAATTAACTAGAATTGGTGGTAGACATTGATTGTTATGATGGATTAAAGAGTGAAAATATGAAATGAGGAAGGCAATACGTGCATACAAGTATTCGATGGTGTGTCGTCCATTTGTAAATACTAAAATATTTTTTCTTATAAAACTCTACAATGCTACAAGACCTTTCGAAGATAGTTAATGCAAATTAATAAAAAGGAATTATATTGTTTTTTTAGAAAATCCCTTGAACCATTAAATTGCTAACTTATCAAAACGACCGTTATGATGCAGTGATAATATATCATACCTACATGTCTCTTAGTGTTTCCGCAGCAACGCGTGGGAAATTGTCTAGTTTTGTACTACATCTCATATGGTCAGAGTCTTTCAGATGCTAACACCCCCGCTGGTAGTCGTCGAGATCCTGCTTCGACTATCGGGTCGGTCCCTGAAGCTGATCCGCCGACTATCATGGAAGCCACGGAAGAATTTTCCGAAGCCGGCATATGTGTCCCTCCAGTTGATCTGCCTTCTGTAAAGGCGGCCACAAACAATTTTTCTGATAGCAATATCATCGGCAAAGGCGGATTTGGCGTTGTTTACACGGTATGTTCTTTCTTTAATTCTTCTATATACATATACTAGTATTACTCCTCCATTGTAAGTTGTGACATTTTTTATTGGTTGGCTTGACTGTATTTCTGTTGCACAATCATCAGGCGCTACTAAATGGTGTTATCGTCGCTGTAAAGAGACTCAAACCATCTGGCCTTACGGAAAAAGGCAAGAAGGACTTCACAAGAGAAGTGGAAGTGATGTCAACGGTCACACATAAAAATCTTGTGAAACTAGTTTCCTATTGCCAGGAAGAGGACGAGTGGATACTAGTCTACGAGTACATGCCCAACAAAAGTTTGAGCCCCTACATATTTGGTACTACTCAATACTCACTTAAACACACAATTGTGTTAGACTACATATGCTTATTTTGCTAATTCTTTCGTCTGTGGGTTGGCCCATGGACCTATTAATTTGTACTAATTGACAGGAGAAAACTCATCACCCCGTCCATCATTGACTTGGGTTCAAAGGCTAAAGATAATCCGTGGTGTTGCGGTAGGTGTTGAGTACCTTCACAACAAGGAAGTCATCCACAGAGATCTTAAGTTGCCGAACATACTCTTGGATCACGAGTTAAAGCCTAAGATAGCGGACTTCGGCACCGCAAAGCTATTTATTGATGATCAGACAAACCCAACAGTAGTACAGACACCGTATGGTTTAAACCTACAATTTGAAATGCTCCCTTGTTTTTCTACATTTAAGATTTCAGCCGACATGTCTGTGATTTATGAAGGGGGTACATTGCTCCAGAGTATGCAAGGGAAGCCTACCTGACGCTCAAGTGTGACGTATACAGTTTTGGAGTGGTCTTGCTAGAGATAGTCTCTGGCAAAAAGAACGTAAAAAAGTTTCTTCTTGATGTAAGTACTGTACAGTGTTACACATAAACAAACAAACAAAAAACAAAGTTTTAATTCAATTACAGTTCACACCACATTGTTGAATGAAATTTCCTGTATCTAAAAGAATGTCTTATGTGCGTTTGTTGCAGGCGTGGGGGTTGTGGAACAAAGGGAAAATCAAGGCCCTTCTTGATTCGCAAGTGGCTGAACCTAACCAACAGCTCTCATTGGAACTATCCAGGGTTATCCAGATCGGGCTTCTCTGCGTGCAACCAATGCCCGATGACAGGCCTAGCATGCCAGAGGTGGTCGTAATGCTAACGGACAGCAGTTCAGGGCTGGCTAGGCCCAAGAAGCACGTGGTCGGCCCTGGTCAAGCAACCGGATACCCACAGGCATTGACCTGTTCTCTTGCACATTGTCTCTGTTTAGAACAGAGATGAATGAGAGGGGGGGGGGGGGGGGGGGGTTAAAAGCACCTCGCACAAACATGGCAAAAACAAGATTTTGTGATTTTGGTTTGTGGACCAGGTCCTTTCGGATTGAATGCTTCAGTTAACTAAACATATTGTCCATTTCAGTAATAGGGCATATACAATGATTGATAAAACAATCTTATCTTAAGCCTTGCATGTAGTTTAAAGATGACAATAAAAGTATGTCTACAATGTTTTATCTCTTAGCGTTTAATAACTAGGTATTCTTAAAAACATGGTGACGCATATTGTATTAAGAGATCATATTTTAAATAAGAGAAGACAAACCTTTCCTTATGATTTCTTTCTCCTCTACCTCAACGTTTATCTTATGTGACACTTCTAATATAGCACTATTGTACATGCCCATAGCTATATGTCACAATGACAGTTGTCTATACATACATCTAGGACGCGTCTTGCTTGCGAGAGCTCGGGAGGAAACAAGCTTTTTTTAAGAAAGGTTTTATCTGTCTCATCTCTCCCGGTCTGAAAAAGAAAGGGAAATGATATCTTGCAAACATTGTGCCTGCCGAATGATCAGACACATGAATTTGATGTGGAAAAAATGCCATATCACGGATTCACGGTTTTAGGAGAGTTCGTTGGGAGCAACTCGAGTGCAAACGGCTCACTCGCTCACCTTGTCCAGCACACCTGTCATAATTCCCCACCTACCCGTCGTCTTTCTCAAACGCCTCGTCGCAATTCCAGCACACCCATTGCTCGCCGGCTCCATCGACACCGCATGCTACTCTCTTTGTTGGGCAACAGGGAGCGCATACCGGCGGAGGCAGAAAGAAGCGGCAACACCGGTGTGAATCAGGATGGAGGAGTTGTTTGTCGAGGTTGGGGTTCAGGGCGCCTGCCCCGGTCTAGTCAGGGGGCGCGTGTAAGGGTATATTTCTCCCTAAGTGATTTTGGTGATTGATGACAATGCGTTTGTGGACTAATCGTTTGCATTGAGCATTTCAGGTACCTCATGTATAGGCACAAGACGATTGCGTGCCCCTCGGAGTTCTTTCAAAGACGGCGTTTCTCTATGTTTCCTTTTGGTGGATTTGAGTCATAGGAAAGCCGTACTATTAAGAGGGGGTCTACTTCGGAAAGATTAGGGTGGAATCATCACGTACACGTCTGTTCCTTTGTACCACCTTTCCCTTGCCTCTTTGGAGCTCCAATCTGCTATCCGTGTCTTTGCAAAATGAACGTCTTCAAGTGGTAGTGTGATGTGGCGTGCGGTAGTACTGCTCAAGGGACCAGTAGTACCGCCGGAGGATGCGGTAGTACAGCTCCTAGGATGCGGTAGTACCGTGACCTCTGGTTCAACACTGCTACTCACGAGGAAGTAGGGGCGGATGTAATTTTTTACATCCGCGCCCTATGCGGTACTACTGCTCCCTGGATGTGATAATACCGCGTCGGACTTTTGCACCGATCTAAATTCAGCAGAAGTAGTCACGGATGTAATTTTATTCTTCCGTGCCTTCCCAGGCTAGTCAAACCCTGCCTTGCGGTAGTACCGCAAGGGCGCACAGTAGTACCGCTCCGGCGGTTCTACCGCTCGCAGCGTCAACGCAAAAGGGCCTCTTCTGGTGTCTGCCATGGGTGCGGAAGTACCGGACCGCCTTGCGGTAGTACCGCAACTCCTTGCGGTAGTACCGCTTGTCTGGTGCGGTAGTACCGCATGTCACGGGCTGGTTAAGTGGATAACGGTTGGATTTGTCCCGTGACTATAAAAGGGGAGTCTTCTCTGAGTTGACTACCTCTTCTACCTCTAAGCTCCATTGATGCTCTAAGATCCATTTTGGTCCGATCTCTCTCCCTAGCCAATCAAACTTGTTGATTCTCTAGGGATTGGTTGAGAAGGCCTCGATCTACACTTTTACCAAGAGAAATTTGATTTCCCCCACTAATCCCTTGCAGATCTTGTTACTCTTGGGTGTTTGAGCACCCTAAACGGTTGAGGTCACCGCGGAGCCATAGTCCATTGTGATGAAGCTTCATGGTGTCGCTGGGAGCCTTCAATTCAGTTATGGAGATTGCCCCAACCTTGTTTGTAAAGGTTTGGTCGCTGCCTACAAGGGCACCAATAGTGGAATCATGGCATCTCGCATTGTGTGAGGGCGTGAGGAGAATACGGTGGCCCTAGTGGCTTCTTAGGGAGCATTGTGCCTCCACATCGCTCCAACGGAGACGTACTTCCCCTCAAAGGAAGGAACTTCGGTAACACATCCTCGTCTCCATCGGTTCCACTTTTGGTTATCTCTCACCTTTACTTGTGCAAGCTATATTGTGTTATATCCTTTGCTTGCTTGTGTGCTTATTGTTGTTGCATCATATAGGTTGCTCACCTAGTTGCATATCTAGACAACCTACTTTGATGCAAAGTTTACTTTGGTAAAGAAAAGCTAAAAATTGTTAGTTGCCTATTCACCCCCCCTCTAGTCAACTATATTGATCCTTTCAATTGGTATCAGAGCCTCGTCTCTTTATTAAGGACTTTACCGTTCAAAGAGTATGGTTGACACCATAGACTAGAGGAGGAGCACCCCGGTGTGAATCCTTCTTCGTCTACGGCCGATGGGGGATCCCCGGTCTCACGTGAGGAATTCAATGTGGCTTTGGACACATTGAAAACCTCCATGATGACCGAGGTCAAAGGCATGTTTAAAGAGTTTCTTGATGGCCTTAAATTATCCACCGCACCTTTGGAAGTGGCCGCTCCCACTAACAAGGTGGCGGATGCTAACTCCGATGAGGGGGAAGCTTCTTGTGATAAAGTTCCTTTATCTAGTGGTAGAAATGGTAGTGGCATCTTTGCCCAAGTTGAACCTCCACTTACTTATGGAGGATCGGTTCCCTCCACTCATTTGAATCATGTTGGTCCTCCTCCTAAGATTGTGAAAATGAGGATTTTAACTCTTGGGTCTATCGCTTTAAACGTCATTTAAACCATGTTAATACTAATCTTTGGAGAATTATTGAGCAAGGTTTCTATTCGCATGACCCAAGAAACTTCACCCCGAGAGAAGCCGTGGACCATCAATTCAACGAGAATGCTCTCTTCGTCATCCAATATGCAATTCCATCCGAAGATATTGCACATCTCCGACCCTTCTCCATGGCCAAGGAAGCATGGCACCATGTTGTTTCCATTTACAAGGGAAGCACAAGCATTCAATGTTCCAACTATGAAGTGGTGCAAGATGAAGCCGGTGAGTTTGCAATGAATGAAGATGAAGAACCTCGTGTGCTTTACCGGAGATTAACCACTCTCACGGTCTCTCTCCGAGATCATGGGAGAAAGGATACGGATGATAATTGGATCAAGCGCAAATTCCTCAAGCCCATGATGCCTTACCACAAGGCCATGTCCTCCGTCATCCGTCAAAGGCCGGACTTCCACACCTTGTCCTCAAGTGAAGTGTTGGATGAGTTTGTGGCGATGAGGATCTTGGACAAGACCGCCGACAATGCGGTGTTGCGTTCTCAAAGAGCAAAGAAGCCCAACATTGCCTTGAAGGCCAAGGCTAGTGTGGAATAAGAGAATGAAGAGGAAGATGAGGAGGGCAACCCCGGAGATATGAAATATGATTACCATGAGCACATGGCTCTTGCTTCAAGGCAATTTTGGAGAAAGAAGAACTCAAGGCCCCATTTCAACAAGAACAACTCAAGTGGCTTCAAGGGCAAGCAACGTGTGAGAACATGTTACAATTTTGGCAATGTGAGCCACTTTGTTGTGGAGTTCCCTTACGAGAGGCGGTAAGACAATGGTGGCAAGCTCATCCGAAAAGACAAAGCCAAGTCCTTCCCTAACAAGAACAACTTCACCAAGAAGACTCCGACCAAAGGGTTGGTGGCACAAGAAGAATACAATGAAGATGATGATGATGAATATGGTGAAGCCATGTCCATGGCCTCCGTTGCCATTGCCACAACTCCACGGGTGTCTCTCTTCGATTCACCCAAGGAGAACATCACCGCCAAGTGCCTCATGGCCAAAGCCACTAACAAGGTAACCCCCAACATCAAAACTACCATCATTACTAATCCGTCCTTGACGGATTGCATTGATGAAATTAAGGGGTCTAATGAGGAAGTAAATGAATTTGAGTCTTTTATGAGTAAGCTCAAGGGAAAATCCAAGAAGCACTTCGTTGCTCTCTTGGAACAACTTGGTGAAGCCAATGACATGATCGAGGCTCATGAAGAAACCATCTCTAAGATGGAAGGTCAGTCGTGACCATGCCGATGAGATATCGCATCTCTCTAATGCGCTTGAGGAAGAGCGTGTTCATGGTTTGGCTCTTGAGGAGTCACACGATGATGACCATGCTAAATTAAAGAAAGATCTTGATCATGCTCTTGTTGTATCTCATGTGCTCGATTCCGAGAAGGCTAAACTTGGGGTTGACCATGCTAGACTCAAGAGGAGTTTGATATACTTGACAAGGCTCACAAGGCTTTGAAGGGTGCTCATGCTAGCCTCAAGGAGTCTCATGATCGACTCCAAGTGAAGCTAACCAAGGATAAAGCCACTTTTCCTCATATGGTCTTAATTGATAATGCAAATGCTACTAACCCGTGTTGTGAGCATGTGCATCTTGTGGAGGAGAATGCCAAGTTGAAGGAGCAACTTGAGAAAGGCCTTGTGTCTTGCATACAAGGTGAGAAGAATCTCAATGACCTTTTGAGCAATCAAAAGAAAGTTGTGGCCAAGGAAGGAGTTGGGTTTGCACCCAAGTCCAAGAACAAGAAGAAGAATGACAAGGCCAAACGACCTCCTCCTCTCAAGAAAACTTTTGTGAAGGAGGGAGAGGGTGCTTCTAAGGATAATAAGAACAATGTGAAGGGTCGTGATGTAAAAAAGGGCAACGCCACCCCTTCCAACAAAGCCGGCGACTTTAACCCTTCTTATGTGTTGTGCCGTCCTAGTGATGGGCATGTTTGTGCTAAATTTGTTGGTTCTCCTTATGAGTACATTGAATGGTCTATTTGGGTTCCTAAGACCCTTGTTACTAACATCAACGGACCCATTACAAAATGGGTACCTAAAACCAATCATTGATCTTTGTAGGTGTTTGCTTCTGGTGGGGGATCATGGCTGCTCGATAGTGGAGCCACAAATCATATGACCGGAAGCAAGGACTTGGTGGTGGACGTGCACAAGATCACATCTATGCCCACCAATGTCGAGTGGGGTGATGCCTCGTCTTCCAACGTATTGGGTCTTGGCAAGGTTGTCATTTCTCATGATCTCACGATCGAGAAAGTCATGCTTGTTGAGTCCCTTGCATACAATTTACTTTCCGTTCGTCAACTTGCACTCATGGGCTTTGCCACATTCTTTGATATTGATACAGTGGCCCTCTTGTGGAGCAAGACTCTTAAAGTAGCCTTTGTTGGGCATGTCGAGAACGGTCTTTATGTGATTAACTTTTGGGAGTGACCCACTAAGACCGCAACATGCCTAATGGCTAAAGTTGATGTGGGGTGGCTTTGGCATCGCCGTTTAGCCCATGTCAATATGAGATCTTTGCAAAGTCTTCTCAAGGGGGACCATTTCCGTGGACTAACAAACGTTAGCTTTGCCAAAGATCATGCTTGAAGTGCTTGTATCGAAGGAAAGTTACATGAGAAGGCTCACCCTCCCACGACTATTATCTACTCGAAGAGACCCTTGGAGCTCCTTCACATGGATCTCTTTGGGCCTCCATCCTTTGATAGTCTTGGGGGTAGAAAGTATTGCTTGGTGATTGTCGATGATTACTCAAGGTACACTTGGGTATATTTCTTCAAGAGGAAGAGTGAAACTCAACAAACTGTCATCGACTTTGCAAATGAAGCTCAACGTCAACACGATGCAAAGATCTTGAAAATAAGAAGTGACAACGGCAACGAGTTCAAGAACTACACCTTGGATGAGTTTCTTAGTGATGAGGGGATCAAGCATCAATATTCCGCACCGTACACCCCTCAACAAAATGGTGTAGTAGAGAGGAAGAACTGGACGTTGATGGATGCGGCAAGGACCATGATGGCGGAGTTCAAGTCTCCTTACAACTTTTGGGCCGAAGCCATCAACACCCCGTGTCATGCATCCAATCGGCTCTATCTCCGCAAAGGCTTGAACAAGACTCCTTATGAAATACTCACCGGTAACAAGCCCAACCTCAAGTACTTCTGGGTGTTCGGTTGTAAGTGTTTCATTCTCAAGAAAGGTGTTAGTTTGTCTAAATTTGAGGCTAGAGCTCATGAGGGCATATTTGTTGGTTATGCTACAAACTCTCATGCTTACTGTGTCCTCAACAAGTCCACGAAACTCATTGAGGAGACGTGTAATGTGGAGTTTGACGAGAATAATGGCTCCCAAGTGGAGCAAAGAGGTACTTGTGATGCAGGTGATGAAATTCCTCCCCAAGCCATAAGAAGAATGGGTGTTGGTCATATCCTACCCATTGAGGAACCCCTTGTGGCCGAAGGAGAAGGACAATGCTCCACTCAAGTGGAGCCATCACCAACCCAAGACCCACACGCTTTGGAAGAACAAAGTGAAGGCCCTCAACCAAGTGAACAAGATCAAGGGCAAGATCAACCTCAAGATGGTGGTGAGCCACCAAGTGATGCCCAAGGTTGAGTTCTCCCTTCCGAGCAAGTTCAAGATCAAGAGCAAGCTCAAGATCAAGAACAAGCTCAAGACGGCGCTCAAGATGATCAAGTTTCCACTCCTCATCTCACTCCTGAGGAGAAATTAG
This sequence comes from Aegilops bicornis, assembly GCA_021605145.1. NCBI lineage: Eukaryota > Viridiplantae > Streptophyta > Magnoliopsida > Poales > Poaceae > Aegilops > Aegilops bicornis. Next base: position 781,851,258 of record CM038670.1, read on the forward strand.
AGCATTGTGCCGCTAAGATTGCATCTAAGCTCACAACCAAAGATCACCTCATGAACAATGTGCTTGGAAGCCTAAGAAAGGGGGTAAGCACTGGCAGACAATTAGCAAACTATTGTGAACATCACGCGTTTGTTTCTTGTGTCGAACCCCAAAAGGTCTATGAGGCGCTCGAGGATCTGGATTGGCTCAATCCCATGCATGAAGAACTCAACAACTTCGAGCATAACCAGGTGTGGAGATTGGTTCCAAGGCCAATGGGGAATCATAATGTCACTGGAACCAAGTGGATATTCAAGAACAAGCAAGATGCTCATGGGATCATTGTTCGCAACAAGGCTCGTTTGGTAGCACAAGGCTACTCCCAAGTCGAGGGTATCGACTACGGTGAAACCTTTGCTCCCGTTTCTCGCCTTGAATCTATTAGTTTGTTGATTGCTTATGCTTCTCATCATAACTTCAAGTTGCAACAAATGGATGTGAAGAGTGCTTTTCTTAATGGTCCTATTAATGAGTTGGTGTATGTCAAACAACCCCCGGGGTTCGAGGATCCCTATTTTCCCGATCATGTGTACAGATTCGATAAGGCACTCTATGGCCTTAAACAAGCCCCACATGCATGGTATGAGCATCTTACCGCGTTGTTGCAAGATCGTGGGTTTGAAATTGGGAAAACCGACCCCACTCTTTTTATTAAGAAGGTCAAAGGGGAGTTGTTTGTATGTCAACTATATGTTGACGATATTATCTTTAGTTCCCCTAACAAAGCTTTCATGAGGAATTTGTCGCTCTCATGACCTCAAAGTTCAATATGTCCATGATGAGAGAGTTGAAGTTCTTTCTCGGGTTCGAAATCAAGCAAGTAAGAGTAGGCACCTTCATCAACCAAGCAAAATACACTCAATACATGCTCAAGAGATTCAAGCTAAGTGATGTACAGCCGGCTGATACGTCTCCAACGTATCTACTTTTCCAAACACTTTTGCCCTTGTTTTGGACTCTAACTTGCATTATTTGAATGAAACTAACCCGGACTAACGTTGTTTTCAGCAGAACTGCCATGATGTTGTTTTATGTGTAGAAAACAAAAGTTCTCAGAATGACCTGAAAATCCTCGGAGACAAATTTTAGAAAATATAAAAAATACTGGCAAAAGATGAAGACCAGGGGGGCCACACCCTGTCCACGAGGGTGGGGCGCGCCCACCCCCTATGGGCGCGCCCCCTGTCTCGTGGGCCCCCTGCAGCTCCGCCGACCTCAACTCCAACTCCATATATTCCGTCTCGCGGAGAAAAAAATCAGAGAGGAAGTTTCATCGCGTTTTACGATATGGAGCCGCCATCAAGCCCTAATCTCTCTCGGGAGGGCTGATCTGGAGTCCATTCGGGGCTCCGGAGAGGGGGATTCGTCGTCGTCGTCATCATCAACCATCCTCCATCGCCAATTTCATGATGCTCACCGCCGTGCGTGAGTAATGCCATCATAGGCTTGCTGGACGGTGATGGGTTGGATGAGATTTACCATGTAATCAAGTTAGTTTTGTTAGGGTTTGATCCCAAGTATCCACTAAGATCAGAGATTGATGTTGCTATGACTTTGCTATGCTTAATGCTTGTCACTAGGGCCCGAGTGCCATGATTTCAGATCTGAACCTATTATTTTTTCATGAATATATGTGTGTTCTTGATCCTATCTTGCAAGTCTATAGTCACCTATTATGTGTTATGATCCGACAACCCCGAAGTGACAATAATTGGGATACTTCTCGGTGATGACCGTAGTTTGAGGAGTTCATGTATTCACTATGTGTTAATGCTTTGGTCCGGTTCTCTATTAAAAGGAGGCCTTAATATCCCTTAGTTTCCGCTAGGACCCTGCTGCCACGGGAGGGTAGGACAAAAGATGGCATGCAAGTTCTTTTCCATAAGCACGTATGACTATATTCGGAATACATGCCTACATTACATTGATGAACTGGAGCTAGTTCCGTGTCACCTTAGGTTATAGCTATTACATGAGGAATCGCATCCGACATAATTATCCATCACTGATCCAATGCCTACGAGCTTTTCATATCTTGTGCTTCGCTTATTTACTTTTCTGTTGCTATTGTTACAATCATTACAAAACCCAAAAATATTACTTGTGCTATCGTTACCATTACTATCATACTACTTTGCTACTAAATACTTTGCTGCAGATACTAAGTTATCCAGGTGTGGTTGAATTGACAACTCAACTGCTAATACTCAAGAATATTCTTTGGCTCCCCTTGTGTCGAATCAATATATTTGGGTTGAATACTCTACCCTCGAAAGCTGTTGCGATCCCCTACACTTGTGGGTTATCAAGACTAATTTCTGGCGCCGTTGTCGGGTACCATAGCTCTATTCTGTGAGTCACTTGGGATTTATATCTGCTGATCACTATGAAGAACTTGAAAGATCAAAGAACTAAAATTTATCCCTCAACTACGAGGGGAGGTAAGGAACTGCCATGTAGCTCTGCACTAGATTCTCCTTATACATTATGAATAAGCTGCGACACCTAAACCTGCTACTGCTATGAATTCTAATATGTCGCATGTTATTGATGATGCCACTTCTGCTATGCATGATACTTATGATGAAACTACTTCTATGCTTGATACTACTATGCCATTAGGTGAATTTCTTGATGAACAACTTACTAAGGCTAGGGAGAATGAAATTATTGAAAATGAAATTATTGATGAAAGTGATGATGAAGGTTCTCCTCCTAATTATGAATTGCCTGTTGTTCCTGAGGGTTATGTTATGGATGAAGAAACTGCTAGAGATTTTCTTGCTTGCAATGATAGATCAGATCTTAAGAAATTGTTAGCTAAGCTGAAACAAAAGACTCTAAATGCTAGAATGAAACATGACCCTGCTTTTGCCACTTCACCTATCTTTGTTACTGATAAGGATTATGAATTCTCTATTGATCCTGAGATTATTACTTTAGTTGAATCTGATCCTTTCTATGGCACTGAATCTGAAACTGTTGTGGCACATCTCACCAAGTTAAATGATATAGCCACCCTGTTTACTAATGATGAGAAGTCTCGCTATTATTATGTCCTTAAGGTATTTTCGTTCTGATTAAAGTGTGATGCTAAAACTTGGTTTAATTCTCTTGATCCTGGTTGTGTGCGTAGTCCCCAGGATATGATTTATTACTTCTATGCTAAATATTTCCCTGCTCATAAGAAACAAGCTGCCTTGCGAGAAATATATAATTTGTGCAAATCAAAGAAGAGAGTCTCCCACAAGCTTGGGGGAGGCTTCTCCGATTACTTAATGCTTTGCCTGATCATCCTCTTAAGAAAAATTAAATACTTGATATCTTTTATAATGGACTAACTGATGCTTCCAAGGACCACTTGGATAGTTGTGCTGGTTGTGTTTTCAGGGAAAGAACAGTCGACCAAGCTGAATTACTATTGAATAATATGTTGACAAATGAAAATAATTGGACTCTTCCTGAGCCAATTCCTGAGGCAATTCCTGGACCAATTGAGCCAACTCCTGAGCCTATTCCTAAACCTACTCCGAAGAAGCGAGGTGTTCTATTTCTCAGTCCTGAAGATATGCAAGAGGCAAATAAATCAATGAAAGAAAAAGGTATAAAAGCTGAAGATGTTAAGAATTTACCTCCTATTGAAGAAATACATGGTCTTAATATACCGCCTGTGGAAGAAACACATTGTCTTGATAACCTGACACAGGTAGTAAAGGTAAATTCTCTATAGATATGATAAAGTTGAAATTCCCTCTACTAAATTTCATAGCCCATGCTTAGATGAATTTGATGACTTTATGGATAGGCAAGCAAATTTCAATGATTATGTTAGTAGATAATTGAAAAATAATACTTATATGATAGAACGCTTGAGTGATTATATGTCTAGAGTTAAGGGTGAACTTAAACTCACTAGTAAACATGTTTCTATGGTCACCACTCAAGCTGAAAAGGTACTTAAGGCTCAGAATGAATTGCTAGATGAACTAAATAATAAACATGACTTTGCTGTGAGAGTGGCTACTAGAACTGGTAAAATGACTCAGGAACCTTTGTGTCCTGAAGCCACCCTAAGAGAATTGAACAAGATTCTCAGAATAATAATCTAGATGCTCCTAGTTCTTCTCAGAAGAAGAAAAAGAAAAATGACAGTACTTTGCATGCTTCTAGTGAACCTAATGTAGAAACACCTGAGAATCCTAATAATACTTCTATCTCTGATGATGAAACACAATCAGGAGATGAACATGAACTTGATGATAATGCTAATAATGATGTTCATGTGGATGCTCAACCTAGTAAAAACAATGATATAGAAATTGAACCTGATGTTGGTCTTGATAACCCACAATCAAGAAACCAACGTTATGATAAGAGAGATTTTGTTGCTAGGAAGCATGGTAGAGAAAGAGAACCATGGGTTCAGAAACCCATGCCCTTTCCTCCTAAACCATCCAAGACAAAGGATGATGAGGACTTTGAGCGTTTTGCTGAAATGATTAGACCTATTTTCTTACGCATGCGCTTAACTGATATGCTTAAAACAAACCCTTATGCTAAATATATGAAATATATCATCACTAATAAGAGGAAAATACATGAAGCTAAGATTTCCACCATGCTCGCTAACTATACCTTTAAGGATGGAATACCTAAGAAACTTGGTGATCCCGGAGTACCCACCATACCATGCTCCATAAAGAGAAATTATGTTAAAACTGCTTTATGTGATTTAGGAGCCCGTGTTAGTGTTATGCCTCTTTCCTTGTACCGTAGACTTGAATTAAGTAAGTTGACACCCACTGAGATATCCTTGAAAATGGCTGATAAATCAACTGCTATAACTGTCGGCATTTGTGAGGACCTGCCTGTTGTTGTTGCGAATGTTACTATCTTAACAGACTTCGTCATTCTTAATATTCCCGAGGACGACAGTATGTCGATTATCCTCGGTAGACCCTTTTTAAATACGGCAGGTGCTGTTATTGATTGCAACAAAGGCAATGTCACCTTTCATGTTAATGGAAATGAGCACACGGTACATTTTCCGAGGAAACAACCTCAAGTTCATAGCATAAATTCTATTGGGCAAACTCCATCAATTATATTTGGAGGTTTTGAATTTCCTCTCCCTACTGTCAAGAAAAAGTATGATATTCTTATTGTTGGGGATGTTCATATCCCCGTTGAGGTAACCTAGTGTCACTTTGAAATTTCTCCGGTTCCGTGTTATTCGGAATGAGTTTGTTAACAAGACTTGATCAACCTTGTTAGTGGATTCATTTTGATGATCATGAGATGGATGAAACTAGAAGGCACAACCTTCTGTACCCTCTTTTTACTTTCTGTTATTTAAAATAAATAAAGCAAAAATAGTATTATCTCTGCATTTTACGAATTATCCGTGCAATGAAAAATATCCCGAAAATAAAAGTGCTCCAAATGCCCTACAAATTTAGTATGATTTTTTATGGAATATTTGAGGATATTAGGCACTGAAATCACTGCAGGAGGGGCAAGCACCAGGACACGAGAGTGGAGGGCGCGCCCACACCCCCTGGGCGCGCCCCCTGTCTCATGGGCCCCTGGTGGACCCCCTCCACTTATGCCAGCACCCAGACACTCCATCTTCTTCCCAAAAAAATCCACATCCAGCTCAAGCACGAGTTCTAGCTCATTTTGCTGCGATTTTCGATCTCCTTGCTCAAAGCTCCATTCACAAAGCTGCTTTGGGAGATTGTTGCTTGGTATGTGACTCCTCCATTGGTCCAATTAGTTTTTGTTCTAGTACTTTATTCATTGCAAATCCTTGCTGCCTTGGTGACCCTGTTCTTGAGCTTGCATGTTAAATTTATGAGGTCCCAAGTAATTCTAATGCATGATATAGGCTCTAGGCACTTGTAGGAGTAGTTGCTATCAATCTTGTTCAGTTTTATTCACTTCTATTTTGAAGTTACTAAAATTTCAGAAATATTGCAGAAAAAGAAATATGTTCAGGAAAATGTACCAAGGTGGTTCTTCAAGGACGAAAGGACTCGGCTCGCAATATGTGAGCTCGATGACAAAGTACCAAGGGAAGCTTATGTACGGCCTTGTGAATGGCCATCGGAGCCATTTATGGTTTCAGCGGGTATCAAGGATGAATTTGATGCATATGTGCGTAATGCCAATTTTGAGGCGTTCATGCAAGATAAGTGCCCGTAGTACCAAGATTTAATCGATTCATTTGTGAGTAGTTTTACATTTACTTCTTCACGCAATTCTCATAGTGTCCTGTTTGATATTTATGACAAATCATATACCATGGACCTGGAAGATTTTACTACTGCTTGCAAACTCCCGCAGTGGGGAAGTGTTAATGATCCCCACAAATCTAAATTTGGAGATTTCCTTGCTAGTATTACTGTGGGAGAGTCTAGGGATATTACACAAGCTACCATTGGGAGCATTCATTTTCCTGCTATACATTATTTTGCTCTCTTCATTGGTAGATGCATTAACGGTAAAGATGAAGCATGTCATATGTGTGTGCCTGATCTTTGTGTCCTCAAGAGTGCTGTGTTACGTTATAAAGATTATAACTTGGGGGCAATAGTTGCACGTAGGTTGTATAATAATGGTAGAGATGGAGATTTATTTGGAGGAATTTATGCGGCCCGTGTGGCAAATTATCTTGGTATAGCCCCACGAGAGGGGGATATAATGTTGCCTCCTGCTTATTTAGATTATGACGCTATGGTACAACATCATTTTCTTAAGAGGAATGAATAATTCCTCCAGTATCGACTAATCTTTGACAAACGTGGCGCTGTCCATGTTACTCTTCCTTCTCCTTTCCTTTTTGATTACCAGGCAAAAGGAAGATATGTTGTTACCAGGGAGGAAGCAGCTGAACACGAGGGGAGAGCGGAGGCGGCTCACCAACATGCCGCAGCTCAGGAGGCATTTGCTGCTGCATCTCAGTACAACCCCAGTTACAACTACGGATATCAGCCAGGCTACCCGTGGCATTAGACCAACTTAGGCCAAAAGCCTAAGCTTGGGGGAGTACGTATTTCTCACCGACTTTACATTCATGTTCACACACTATTCTAGTCATCGGTGCTCATACTCTTTCATTGTATTATCCATGCTAGTTTAATTTTCTTTTTCTAGTTTTCTTCTTGTGTGTTTGATAAATCTTAAGAAAAACCAAAAAATTAGTTAGTTTAATTTCCATGCTTGTAGTAGAAATTAAAATGAAAACCCAAAAAGATTTCTCGTTCTTCTTTTACTTGTTGGAAGCTTTCCCGTGTAAATAGTTTTATTTTCTTTTCTTTCCTTTGGGGGTTGAGAGTAGAAGACCACATTGAAAATGTTTAGTGTCTCTCATATGCATGATTGTTTATTTAACTTAGATCCCATATTACTTTGTCTTCTCTCTTGAGTTGAATGCTTGCAGATTCCAGCTTAGTCCAATGCACGTGCACTATTATTATTATACACATCGTTCGGTCGTGCAAGTGAAAGGCAATAATGACGATATATGATGGACTGATTGAGATGATAAAAGCTGGTATGAACTCAACCTCTCTTGTTTTTTGTAAATATGATGAGTTCATCGTTCCTGATTCAGCCTATTATGAAGTAAACATATTTGCAATGACATTTAGAGATTATAGTTGCTTGTGTCATGCTTGATTAGCTATGAGCTATAATGGTTTACCTTGCGTGCCAACATGCTATTAGAATGATCATGATGTGGTATGATGGGATGGTATCCTCCTTTGAATGAATTGAGTGACTCGACTTGGCACATGTTCACGCATGTAGTTGAAACAAATCAACATAGCCTTCATGATATTTATGTTCATGGTGGATTATATCCTACTCATGCTTGTACTCGGTGTGAATTAATTTTAATGCATGTTTATGAATGTTGTCGCTCTCTCAATTGGTCGCTTCCCAGTCTTTTGCTAGCCTTCACCTGTACTAAGCAGGAATACTGCATGTGCATCCAAACTCCTTAAACCCCAAAGTTATTCCATATGATTCCACCATACCTTCCTATATGCGGTATCTACCTGCCGTTCCAAGTAAATTTGTATGTGCCAAACTCCAAACCTTCAAATGAAATTCTGTTTTGTATGCTCGAGCAGCTCATGTTTCAACTAGGGCTGCCTATATCTTCCATAGGTGGGTTATTCTCAAGAGGAGTGGACTCCGCTCCTCATTCACGAGAAAGGGCCGGTAACCGGGATGCCCAGTCCCATGATCCAAAAAGATCAAAGCAAATAAATATAATTAAACAAAACTCCCTGTGGCTGTTGTAAGTTGGAGGCACTCGTTGTTTCGAGCAAGCCATGGATTGATGCTTGTTGGTGGTGGGGGAGTATAAAATTTTACCATTCTATTTGGGAACTGCCTATAATGCATGTAGTATGGAAGATACAACCATCTCATAGTTATTGCGTTGACAGTGAAAGTATTGCCGCTCAAAATGTTATTCAATCTCTATTTTAGAATCGAGCTCTGGCACCTCTACAAATCCCTGCTTCCTTCTGCGAAGGGCCTATCTATTTACTTTTATGTTGAGTCATCACCTTCTTATTAAAAAGCACCCGCTGGAGAGCACACTGTCATTTGTATGTATTACTATTGGTTTATATTGGGTATGACTTGACTGGATCTCTTTTACCATGAATTACAATGTTTAGTCAGTCCTTGATCTTTAAAGGGGCTCTGCATTTATGTTTTGCGGTCTCAGAAAGGGCTAGCGAGATACCATTTTGTTATATCATGTTATGATTGTTTTGAGAAAGTGTTGTCATCCGAGTTTTATTATTATGGCTCGCTAGCTGATTATGCCATTGATATGAGTAATTGTGAGACTGAGGTGTTATTGTGAGTATGGTTAGTTCATAATATTTGCTGAAACCTGAATGTTGGCTTTGCATGTTTACAACAACAAGAGCAAACAGAGTTTGTAAAAGTTTTTCTTTATCACTTTCAGTTTATCAACTGAATTGCTTGAGGACAAGCAAAGGTTTAAGCTTGGGGGAGTTGATACGTCTCCAACGTATCTACTTTTCCAAACACTTTTGCCCTTGTTTTGGACTCTAACTTGCATGATTTGAATGAAACTAACCCGAACTGACGTTGTTTTCAGCAGAACTGCCATGATGTTGTTTTATGTGTATAAAACAAAAGTTCTCGGAATGACCTGAAAATCCTTGGAGACAAGTTTCAGAAAATATAAAAAATACTAGCAAAAGATGAATACCAGGGGGTCCACACCCTGTCCACGAGGGTGGGGGCACGCCCACCCCCTCTGGGCGCGCCCCCTGTCTCGTGGGCCCCCTTCAGCTCCGCCAACCTCAACTCCAACTCCATATATTCCGTCTCGCGGAGAGAAAAAATCAGAGAGGAAGTTTCATCACGTTTTAGGATACGGAGCCGTCGCCAAGCCCTAATCTCTCTTGGGAGGGCTGATCTGGAGTCCGTTCAGGGCTCCGGAGAGGGGGATTCGTCACCGTCGTCATCATCAACCATCCTCCATCACCAATTTCATGATGCTCACCGCCGTGTGTGAGTACTTCCATCGTAGGCTTGCTGGACGGTGATGGGTTGGATGAGATTTACCATGTAATCAAGTTAGTTTTGTTAGGGTTTGATCCCTAGTATCCACTATGTTCTGAGATTGATGTTGCTATGACTTTGCTATGCTTAATGCTTGTCACTAGGGTCCGAGTGCCATGATTTCAGATCTGAACCTATTATGTTTTCATGAATATATGTGTGTTCTTGATCCTATCTTGCAAGTCTATAGTCACCTATTATGTGTTATGATCCGACAACCCCGAAGTGACAATAATCAGGATACTTCTCGGTGATGATCGTAGTTTGAGGAGTTCATGTATTCACTATGTGTTAATGCTTTGGTACGGTTCTCTATTAAAAGGAGGCCTTAATATCCCTTAGTTTCCGCTAGGACCTCGCTGCCACGGGAGGGTAGGACAAAAGATGTCATGCAAGTTCTTTTCCATAAGCATGTATGACTATATTCGGAATACATGCCTACATTACATTGATGAATTGGAGCTAGTTCCGTGTCACCCTAGGTTATAGCTATTACATGAGGAATCGCATCCGACATAATTATCCATCACTGATCCAATGCCTACGAGCTTTTCATATCTTGTGCTTCGCTTATTTACTTTTCTGTTGCTATTGTTACAATCACTACAAAACCCAAAATTTTTACTTTTGCTATCGTTACCATTACTATCATACTACTTTGCTACTAAATACTTTGCTGCAGATACTAATTTATCCAGGTGTGGTTGAATTGACAACTCAACTGCTAATACTCAAGAATATTCTTTGGCTCCCCTTGTGTCGAATCAATAAATTTGGGTTGAATACTCTACCCTCGAAAGCTGTGGCGATCCCCTACACTTGTGGGTTATCACTGGCCTCCACTCCAATGCCCGTCAAATGTCAACTTGACATAGATCCCAATGGTAAAGCGGTGGATCAAAAGGTATATCGCTCCATGATTGGCTCCTTGCTTTACCTTTGTGCATCTAGACCGGATATCATGTTGAGTGTGGGAATTTGTGCATGGTTTCAAGCCGCACCTATGGAAAGTCACTATGTGGCGGTCAAGCGAATCTTTCGATATTTGGCTCATACCCCAAACTTTGGCTTATGGTACCCAAGAGGAGCCTACTTCAATCTTTTGGGCTATTCAGACTCAGATTGGGCAGGAGACAGAGTGGATAGGAAATCCACCTCCGGAGGGTGCCAATTTCTTGGTTGATCTTTGGTGAGTTAGTCTTCTAAGAAGAAAAGTTGTGTGTCTCTCGCGTCCACCGAAGCGGAGTATGTGGCTGCCGGTAGTTGTTGTGCTCAACTTCTCTAGATGAGGCAAACTTTGAAGGATTACGGTGTCATTTCTGACGAAGTGCCTCTTTGATGTGACAATGAAAGTGCCATCAAGATCTCTCTCAACCCGGTGCAACACTTCAATACGAAGCATATTGAGATTCGGTATCACTTCATCCGAGATCACATTAGGCGAGGGGAGATCAAGCTCAAGTATGTCAACACTCATGATAACCTTGCATATATTTTCATGAAGCCCTTGGATGAAGCAAGATCTCGTGAGTTAAGGCATGAGGTAAATATCATTGATTCAAGCAATGTAGCTTGAACCCTTGCACACCCCACCATACTCAACTTGATATCTTGTTTAGGTGTAGGCATGGACATAGGGGGAGTGTTCTTCTCTTAATGAACTCTCCCCCCCCCCCCCATTATGCATAAATTGATCCACTCTTTCACATTAGCCATCCTTGATGGTACTTGTGCTTCAAAGATGAGTTTTGGTCATGGCCCCAAGGATAATTCTTCGTGGTGCCGTACCTATTGACTCAAACATAGGTGGCTCCGGCCACAGCCCTCTCCTTGGAGAGGTTGTGGTTCGTGTTTGGTTCTTGTTGTCTTTTGCCTTTTTTCTCTGTGTCGTGCATGTTTTTGAGTTGCCAAGTGTGTTTAGCTCTTTTGTGTGTCCGGTTGCTTGAAGGTGGCATCACAAAGGCCGTGTTCTTTTCTTCTTGTCGAAACTTGCACTCTTTGGGCTCGCGGTACTACCGTGGAGTGCCACACACTAGCAGAAAACAGGGCATTTGTCCCGGTTGGTGAGGGCCTTTTGTCCCGGTTCTTGAACCGGGACTAAAGGGTCGTTACTAATGCCTCCCCCCTTTAGTCCCGGTTCTAACACGAACCGGACAGATCAAACCTCCACGTGGCCGGTCTTGAAACCCAGGCGGGGAGGGCCTTGGGTCCGGGTTGGTGCACCCACCGGGACCAAAAGGTATACCGGCGTCACCATTTCAGTGGCTGGGGTTTTTGTTTTTTTTTTTGAAAGGGGGGAGGGTTGGGGGTTTTGGGGGGTTAATTTAGGTGTTTCATATATTATGTTAGCTAGCTAATTAATAGAGAGAAGTGTCCTCTCTTATGTCCTTGCTTGGTCGACGCTACATACTGTACATAGAGAGGCCCTCGACACGCTAGCTAGTAAGAAAATGAAGGGAACCATTAAGTACAGAAGTTTGTCATGCATACCGAGAGATGTGATCGATCGACCTCTCCTTCTCCGAGAGATTGGTCGAACAACAAGTTTCCGTATTATCTATCCGACGCTACTGGCTACATACATATACAATATGTAAGATCTCTTACAATCCCCTAGCAATTGAAATCAACTTCCACATGGTATTCTCCGGCTTTATTGATCACGTGGTCAAGAAAGAATCCAGCCAATTCCTCTTGAATTGCTTTCATGCGATCTTGTTCTAGGAGTTCATTCCGCATCTGCCATGTCTAATTTGAAGAAGGGGGTTAATACATATATAAATGAAACTCAGCAGAAATGATGGTGTAATAAAATGAAATTGTTAATATTATTGCTTACGCACTTCATATTGTCTTTTAGAGTAGCCTCACTTATTTTTTTAAATCGCGTTGTAGATGAACTCGCACATGTAGTATCCACAGAAATTATTTCTTTCTTCCTGCCACAAGCACTTTACGAGAAATAGAGGTCAATCAAACTGATAATGAAGCATTATAAATGGCATTGATGAAAGTACAGCTATAGAATCAACGGGAGATGCGCGCAACTAGCTAGCTAGTAGTACTTACTTTCGGGTATGTATATCGCAGCTCCTTCGGCAGTCCCGGAACTTCTGCGGTGAACTGTTTCCAAACCCTGCAAGACAAAGAAAATAATTATTATTACTTGAGATATCAGGAAATGAACAAAATTGCCGATATGGTGCGATAATGATCGATTGAACTTACTTGTTGAGCAAATTAGTCATGTCCGCATAGGCTTCGGGATCTTTGCGTCTCGAGTCTAAGACAGTTACTACTCCCCGCTCAAGCTTAATCTCCAGAAGAACATAGTGGAAGCTGCGCACGAATGCATAACTCATCAATTACATTACTAGAACCTCGCTCGAGTAATAAGGGAAACCAAATATGCACACGACTGTAACACTCACTTGAAGTTGTAAGGAAAGAGTATTAAATATTTGTTTTGATTTTTGATCAACGATTGTAGCAAGTTGGCCTCGGCCTCCTCGGCGTGCTTTTTAACCTGAATTTCATCTATGATATTTGTGTTAATGAACCCAATATCATAAATTTCTTGTTTTTTGCACCCGACGATCTTCAATCTGCATAATATAGTGAGTATAATTAATTATAAATACATGCAATGAAAGAGCCGAGATATATATAGAGACTTAATGACAGAAATTGTACTTACAGACAGTAGCAAAAGACCGTTAATTTATCGAGGGCCTTTTGATTGAAGAACTCGAAGAACTCCTCAAATGGAACAGTCAACAGATCAGTTCCAACGAGGTCGTGCTCCTCTTTAATATTCAGATACAAAGCATTCGTTCCCCTAGACTCTCTGCAGGTTTTCATGTACCAATTATGGAATCTTCGCATCATCGTTGTTAGAGATTTTTCATCTTTGACGCGAGGCTTCCCGTACTCGTATCTGTGTTCGTCCACCTCCAAGAAATCAAAATGTACATCATCAGGCAGGTAATCTCCAAGATTGTTATAACCGGGCACCATCCCCGGAGCATTAGCAACGATGTCGCTAGACAAATTGAGCGGGGGGCACGATTACTTTGCTTGTTCGTCGAGCTGGGCAATATTTTCCCAGCTGCTCGTTCTTTTAACCTTTTATCACTGACAGTACTTCCCAACCGGTTAGCTTCGAGATATGTCTTTGCAGTAATGCGCTCATAGTTGTTTTTCGGCGGAGACTTTGGTGGTTTCCTCAGGGCATCGATAGTGCGCTTTGCTTTCACCGGATCTACCTTCTCCTCCGGAGGTGGATGTCTCTTTGCTTTCACCCCTTCAAAGAAGTCGTTCACTTCGGTCTGCACGATCTTCGCATTTTCCTCCTCGGTCCTCTCGTACGGTAACTTCTCTAGAGGCTTGAGGGAAGGACTGTATTTGTATTGCCTCCGCCTCTGCTGGCTGTACTGCTAGACGCCGGAGCAGACGGAGCGGCTGCAGCGTCTGTCTTCTTTCGTGCTTGCTTACGAGGCGCAGGAGAAGGACTACGACGCGCCGGAGCAGTCGGGGCGGCGGCGGATCTCTTCCGCCCTTGCTGGCGAGGCGGAGAAGGAGGAGGCTGCTGGCTGCTCGGGCGCGCTGGCACGGGCGGAGAAGGAGGCAGAATGCTGCCACGCGCCGGAGAAGGAGGAGGCTGCTGGCTGCTCGGGCGCGCCAGCGCAGGCGAAGAAAGGAGGCGGAGTGCCGCCACGCGTCGGAGAAGGAGGTCGAGTGCCCTGATCATCACTCGCCGGAGGAGGAGGTGGTGGAGGAGGCGGAGTGCCCTGACTCGCCGGAAGAGGAGGAGGCGTCCAGTTCGGAAGCTTGATGAACTCCTTCTGCCATAGGCATGGAGTCTTCAGAGCAGAACCCAGCCGAGTCTCCCCTTCACCGGTAGGGTGGTCAAGCTGGAGGTCCTCAAATCCCTCTGTTATTTCGTCCACCGTCACCCTAGCATATCCTTCTAGAATCGGACGACAGTGAAAAGTTGCGCTGGGTTCAGAAGGTCGAACTTGGCCGACAACCGCCTTAACTTTTAAGTTCTGCCATTGCGTCATAAGGTGGCAATTTTGAGCCTCCGTGATAAAATCCACGGGGTAGCTAGTAGGAGCCGTCAAGACATGCTCATTTGAAGCAGCTTCGGTGGAAGCCACGCTGCTTCTCCACCGAGATGGCGGGTAACCGGCGGGAAGCTTCGGCAGTCGCTTGCTGCGATCTGCTTCTCGTTCCTCTAGCCCTTGTACCCTTTCGTGCAGCGCCTGCAGTTGGCTCTGCTCCAGTTTCTCCCTCCTCTCGTGGGTTTTGTAACCCCCTGCGTCCGTAAAACCAACCTTCCACAGAATGGAGCCTGGCGTGCCTCGTGTCCGTCCAGGGTGCTCAGGATTCCCGAGGGCCATTGTGAGCTCGTCCTTCTCCCTGTCTAGAACGAATGTCCCTTGCTGCGCTGCATCGATATAGTGCCGAAGCCTGTTGATTGGTGTTTTCAGTTGCTCGTCCGTCCAACGGCACTTCCCTGATACAGGGTCCAAGGTTCCGCCAGCCCCGAAGAACCAAGTCCGGCAACGGTCTGGCCAGTTCATTATCTCTGGTTCGATCCCTTTATCAAGGAGATCATTCTCAGCCTTGGACCACTTAGGCCGGGCTTTGAGGTAGCCACCTAACCCCGTGCGATGGTGAAACTTCTTCTTCGCAGCATTTTGCTTGTTTGTCGTTGTCATCTTCTTACTCTTTTCCGATGTCATGTGGGCCACAAATGCGGGCCAGTGATCTCTGATCTTCTCATATTTGCCGATGAATTCTGGTGTCTCTTTTTTGTCGACAAACTTTTTCAGCTCTTTCCTCCACCTCTTGAATAGGTCTGCCATCTTCTTAAGAGCACAAGACTTGATTAATTGCTCTTTAACTGGCTTCTCCGGATCCTCCTCTGGCGGTGGGGTGAAATTTGCCTTCAGCTCAGTCCAAAGATCATCTTTCTGCATATCATTGACATAAGACACCCGAGGGTCTTCCTCCTTAGGCTTATACCATTGGTGGATGCTGATTGGGATCTTGTCCCTAACAAGAACCCCGCACTGAGCAGCAAATGCATTCTTTGTCCGGATGGGTTCAATCGGTTCGCCGTCGCGTGCGATTGCTGTGATCTCAAACCTTTCATCCGAGCTCACCTTTTTCTTCGGGCCTCGTCTCCTTACCGAAGTTGTGCTCGATTCGGAGGGCTAGAAAAAAGAAGAAAGACGAGAGTTAATTAATATGTGTACATATACCAAAACAATGAATGCATCAATTATCTAGTCCGCACAGGCTTAACTAATATATATACCTGGCCAGACTCGGTTCGGTCACCGGAGCCGTCATCACGGTCTCCTTCTTGCACCGTCATTGGGTCACCGGAGCCGTCCTCATGGTCTCCTTCTTGCACCAGCATTGGGTCAAAGGAGCCATCATAATTGCCTACTTCTTCACCCTGTCCTTCCAGACCATTGGTGTCGTTCAGAAACGATAAGACGGCATCACTTCCATGTGCGATTATCTCCTCCAACATCACTACATTGCTTCGTCTGGGGGTGTCCATAGTTTCTACAAATATTTACAACATGGAAATTATTATTCAAACATGACAGATATGGATATATTAGTGGCAAACATAGAACTAGCTAGCTAATCTCAGTAAGGAATCATATTAATTAGTGGCCTCGACGCTGCTTCTCTAGGGTTTGGGGTGGCCTCAACAATGCTTCAAGGGGGTAATATCGACAATGACGAGATACATACACGGGAAAATAATGTTATCGGGGTATATATATATCGACCCCAGCGTGTTGAAGTTATCGGGAGGGTATATCGACCCCCCACGTTTTGAAGTTATCGGGAGGGGTTTATATCGACAATGACGACATACGTACATGGGAAAATAATAGTAACGGGGAGGGGTATATCGACCCCCCCCCCAAGTGTTGAAGTTATCGGGAGGGGGTATATCGACCCCCCACCCACGTGTTGAAGTTATCGGGAGTTTATATCGACACGACATACGTACATGGGAAAATAATATTATCGAGGAGGGGGTATATCGACCCCCCCCCCCTCGTGGAAGTTGTCGGGAGGGGTATATCGACGACGACAGAGGATAAGATCGAAGAAAAAAAAGAAAAAAAAGGAGAAGAAGAATGGAATAGTGGAGAAGAGGAGAAAATAGTATTTTTCTTCTTCTCCTATTCCTTTCTTCTCCTCTTCTTTTCTTTTTTTCCTCTTCTTATTTATTTCTCCTCTTCTTCCTCTCCTCTTCTTCTCCTTTCTTCCTCTTCTTATTTTCCTTTTCCTCTCCTTCTTTTCTTCTTCTTCCTTCTTTCTAGCTAGATATATAAAACTTTTCTTAAAATGTAACTTTTGCATATATAAAACTTTTTCTTCTTCTTCCTTCTTCCTTCTCTTCCTTCTTCCTAATTAAATATATAAAACTTTTCTAAAAATGAAACTAACCTCAAATTAATGTACTAAATCAGAGAACATTAATGTACTAAAATTAATGTATTTTTAAAACACCATGCATATTACAATTGAAAAAATACATACATTCATACAAAAACATGTAAAAAATACATACATACATATATGAACATACATAAGAAATACATATATCTAAAAAATACATACATACATATATGAAAATATAAAAACATCTAAAAAATGTAAAAATAGCATATATATATAACTAAAAACAACGACGGCGGGCGGGCGGGTTGGTAGGGCGCTGTGTGCTCATAAGGGCGGCGGCGGGGCAGGGCGAAGCGGCGGCGCTGGGCGAGCAGGGCGCTGGGAGTGGCGGCGTCGGCGGGCGGCGACAACGCTGGGCGCGACGCGGGCGATGACGGCGCGTCAGGCGCTGGTGGTGATTTGCGGGGCGCGGCAGCGACGGCGGCGGCGACGACGTCGGCGTGGTGTGAATCGGGCAGCCTGGCGGCGTCATCGGCGCGGGCAACTACAGAGATGAAATGAAAAATGCTAAGTCTTTGCTTATATAGCAAAGCCATTGGTCCCGGTTCGTTAAACCAACCGGGACTAAAGCACCCTTTAGTCCTGGTTGGTGCCACCAACCGGGACCAAAACCTCTTTCGGAGCCCAAAGGGCGGGACGCGCCGGCCTTTGGTCCCGCTTGGTGGCACCAACCGGGACTAAAGGGGGGGGCATTGGTCTCGGTTCGTAGCACCAACCAGGACCAATGCACCCCTTTAGTCCCGGTTGGTGCCACCAACTGGGACCAATGGGCCTTGCACAACGGCGTGGTGGTGGGAGTTTAGTCCCACCTCGCTAGCTGAGAGAGAGTCGCACCTGTTTATAAGGTGCGATGCGCCAACCCTCTCGAGCTCCTCTCTAAAGCAGGCTTTCGGGCCTAATCTGTCTCTATGTGCTGTGGGCTCTTGGGCTTACTACGGGCCTGAATCCTGGCCCATCGTTGGGTTTCTAGTCGTATTCAGGCCGTGGGGGCCCAGTAGGAGGCACTTTTTTGTTTTTTTTGTTTTCTTTACTTATTGTTGCTATTTTTATTTTTATTTTTGGTTTTTTTGTTTTCTGCATTATTTATTTTCTTTTATTTTTTGCTTTATTTTTTAATTCTTTTTGCTTTTAGTTTTAGAAAAATTATAAACTTTCTGTTAGTGCCATTAGTTTTCAAATTTGAAAACACTTTTTTTGTTTTCTTTTTTGCTTTATTTATTTTATTTTGTTTCTACTTACAAAAAATACTTATTGTTGCTATTTTTATTTTTTTTCCAGTTTTTTTGTTTTATTTTCTGCATTATTTATTTTCTTTTTTTTCATTATTTTTTAATTCTTTTTGCAATATTTAGGTCAGCAAAATTATAAACTTTCTGTTAGTGCCATTAGTTTTAGAAAAATTATAAATTTTCTGTTAGTGCCATTAGTTTTCAAATTTGAATAGTTAAAATTTGAATTCTTTGAAATTTGTGTGAATCACAAGTTTGTGATTAACTTTACTAAAAAATGAACATAGATGCGCCTATAGAGAAAATTCAACCTAAATTCATAATAAATTTCTATGAATTTCAGAGAAATTCACTATGAATTTAGGTCAAATTCCCTGTATAGGGGCATCTATTTTCACTTTATGAGGAGCTCAACAAGGCAGAGAGGGACGAGCTTATAAACCGGTGTGAGCATTGGTCCCGGTTTGTGCGTGGAATCGGGACCAAAAGGTCCAGACGAACCGGGACCAATGGCCCACGTGGCTGCCCTCTTGAGAGTGTTCTTGGTGAGAACATAGTTGACAAGGAGCGAACCGGGATTAATGGTATTACGAGGGCCGAACCATAAGACATTAAAGCATTTCAAATGAACTATGAAAAAGTTGAAAGTTGGCATGGTATCATAATTTCACCCACATAGCATGTGCATGTACAAAACGGACAATGGTATCATACTCGTCTGTTACAAAGTTGGCATGGTACCATCATAATAGTTGCGGGAGAAAGTCTTCACTTTTTCTTCGCTTGTATCATTTGCTTATTGCGCCGTAACCATGGATAATCTTCATCGTTTATCAGGATGCTTGGGTCATCCTTGACTTTGAAGGGAGGAATTTCATGAAACTTTTCATAATCTTCAAACATGTCTGTCTTGCCCTCCACTCCCATGATGTCCCTTTTTCCTGAAAGAAGCATGTGGCGCTTTGGCTCATCGTATGATGTATTCGCTTCCTTATCTTTTCTTTTTCTCGGTCTGGTAGACATGTCCTTCACATAGATAACCTGTGCCACATCATTGGCTAGGACGAATGGTTCGTCAGTGTACCCAAGATTTTTCAGATCCACTATTGTCATTTCGTACTGTGTGTCTACTGCACTCGCCTCTGACAGATTGACCCATTTGCACTTAAACAAAGGGACCTTAAAATCATGTCCGTAGTCAAGTTCCCATATGTCCACTATGTAACCATAATATGTGTCCTTTCCCCTCTCGGTGGCTGCATCAAAGCGGACACCGCTGTTTTGGTTGGTGCTCTTTTGATCTTGGTCAATCATGTAAAATGTATTCCCATTTATCTCGTATCCTTTCCAAATCGTAATAATCGAAGATGGTCCTGGACAACAAGTACAGCTCATCACAAACAGTGTTGTCACCTCTGAGACGTGTTTCCAACCAACTGCTGAAAGTCTGATGTGTTCACATGTAATCCGATCGTCCGCCTTTGCCCGGGTGTTTGGAGCGCAGATCGTTTCTTGTGTTCATCGACATAAGGGGTCACCAAGGTAGAGTTCTCAGAGAACTGCAAGGTGCTTGAGACCAAGGATATCCGTCCACGCATATTATTGAGTCCCTTCCAAGCGTGCCTTTTCGGTCAGTCTCCCCTCATACCGCGATTTAGGGAGACCTATCTTCTTAAGGCCAGGAATGAAGTCAACACAAAACCCGATGACATCCTCTCGTTTGATGGCCCATGGAGATGCTTCCTTCGGCCTAGCGCGATTCTGGACATATTTCTTTAGGACTCCCATGAACCTCTCAAAGGGGAACATATTGTGTAGAAATACGGGCCCCGTAATGACAATCTCGTCGACTAGATGAACTAGGACGTGCGTCATGATATTGAAGAAGGATGGTGGGAACACCAGCTCGAAACTGACAAGACATTGCGCCACATCACTCCTTAACCTTGGTACGATTTCTGGATCGATCACCTTCTGAGAGATTGCATTGAGGAATGCGCATAGCTTCACAATCGCTAATCAGACGTTTTCCGGTAGAAGCCCCCTCAATGCAACCGGAAGCAGTTGCGTCATAATCACATGACAGTCATGAGATTTTAGGTTCTGAAACTTTTTCTCTGCCATATTTATTATTCCCTTTATATTCGACGAGAAGCCAGTCGGGACCTTCATACTAAGCAGACATTCAAACAATATTTCCTTCTCTTCTTTGGTAAGAGCGTAGCTGGCAGGACCTTCATACTGCTTCGGAGGCATGCCGTCTTTTTCATGCAAACGTTGCAGGTCCTCCCGTGCCTCAGGTGTATCTTTTGTCTTCCCATACAAGCCCAAGAAGCCTAGCAGGTTCACGCAAAGGTTCTTCGTCACGTACATCACGTCGATCGAAGAGCGGACCTCTAGGTCTTTCCAGTAGGGTAGGTCCCAAAATATAGATTTCTTCTTCCACATGGGTGCGTGTCCCCAGGCGTCACTCGGAACAGCTAGTCCGCGGGACCCTTTCCAAAGATTACGTGTAAATCATTGACCATAGCAAGTACGCGTGATCACCGGTATGCATGGCGGGCTTCTTCCGGTGATCTGCCTCGCCTTTGAAATGCTTGCCTTTCTTTTGACATTGATGGTTGGTCGGAAGAAATCGGCGATGGCCTGTGTACACATTCTTCCTGCAGCTTCCTGTATATACTTTCGGTGTCGGCTAAACAGTGCGTGCATGCGTGGTATCCCTTGTTTATGCGTCTCCGAAGGTTACTGAGAGCGGGCCAATCGTTGATGGTCACGCACAGCAACGCCTTTAGGTCAAATTCCTCCTGTTTGTGCTCATCCCACGTGCGTACACCGTTTCCATTCCACAGTTGTAAAAGTTCTTCAACTAATGGCCTTAGGTACACATCAATGTTGTTGCCGGGTTGCTTAGGGCCTTGGATGAGAAGCGGCATCATAATGAACTTCCGCTTCATGCACATCCAAGGAGGAAGGTTATACATACATAGAGTCACGAGCCAGGTGTTGTGATTGCTGCTCTGCTCCCCGAAAGGATTAATGCCATCCGCGCTTAAACCAAACCATACGTTCCTTGGGTCACGTGCAAACTCAGCCCAATACTCTCTCTTGATTTTTCTCCACTGCGACCCGTCAGCAGGTGCTCTCAACTTCCCGTCTTTCTTACGGTCCTCACTGTGCCATCGCATCAACTTGGCATGCTCTTCGTTTCTGAACAGACGTTTCAACCGTGGTATTATAGGAGCATACCACATCACCTTCGCAGGAACCCTCTTCATGGGGGGCTCGCCGTCAACATCACCGAGGTCATCTCGCCCGATCTTATACCGTAATGCACCACATACCGGCATGCGTTCAGATCCTTGTACACACCGGTAGAGGATGCAGTCATTAGGGCATGCATGCATCTTACGCACCTCCAATCCTAGAGGGCATCGACCTTCTTTGCTGCATATGTACAGTCGGGCAATTCGTTATCCTTTGGAAGCTTCTTCTTCAATATTTTTAGTAGCTTCTCAAATCCTTTGTCGAGCACAACATTCTTTGCCTTCCACCGTAGTGATTCCAAAGATGCGGTAATCGAGCTTTGTGTTGCCATCTTCGCAATTGGGGTACAACCCTTTTTTGTGATCCTCTAACATGCGATTGAACTTCAGCTTCTCCTTTTGACTTTCGCATTGCGTCCTTGCATCGACAATGACCCGGCGGAGATCATCATCATCGGGCACATCGTCTGGTTCCTCTTGATCTTCAGCAGCTTCGCCCGTTGCAAAGATCATCGCATACACATCGTCTGGTTCCTCTTGATGTTCAGTAGCATCACCGTATTCGGGGGCACATAGTTTTCATCGTACTCTTCTTCTTCGCTGCCTTCCGTCATAACCCCTATTTCTTCGCGGCCTCGTCCAAACATTATAGTTTGGCATGAAACCCTTGTAAAGCGGTGGGTGTGAAGGATTTTCCGGTCGAGTAAGACTTCAGATTCCCACATATAGGGCATGGACAATACAAAAACCATTCTGCTTGTTTTCCTCAACCACTTCGAGAAAATCATGCACACCCTTAATGTACTCGGAGGTGTGTCATCACCGTACATCCATTGCGGTTCATCCGCTCGCATTATATATAATTAAGTGTGTCAAAAATCATTACAGAACATCATGAATAGATAATTAAGTGACCAAATTAATAGAAGTTCATCATCACATTAAAACCAAAGTACATACATAGTTCTTATCTAACAACATAAAGCTCTGCAGAGCATCTAAATTAATTAAACCATACATTGAAACTATGTAAAACATTTCAATGCGAAAACAAATCCGATCATAATCGCAACCAAGGTAACAACTGATCCAACGGCATAAGGACACCAAGCCTCGAATGCGAATGGCATATTTTCTAATCTTTCTAATCTTCAAGCGCATTGCATCCATCTTGATCTTGTGATCATCGCATTTACATCCGCAACATGCAACTCCAATATCATATTCTCCTCCTCAATTTTTCTTATTTTTTCCTTCAAGAAATTGTTTTCTTCTTCAACTAAATTTAACCTCCGGACAATAGGGTTGGTTGGAATTTCGGTTCAACAACCTCCTAGATAAATAAAATCTATGTCACGTTGGTCGGCATAATTGTCATAAACAATAAATGAACCAATAGTTATGAAAAGATAATATATACCACATCCGAATCATAGATGTGACGAGGGCCGACGGGCGGATACCAAAACCATCGCACTATATAAGATGCAATAATAAAAGTAAGAAAATAATACAAGTATCTATCTAAACATACAAGTAAGAATATTTTTCCTTTCGGAAAGAACATAAGAACAAGAGGCTCACCACGGTGGTGCTGGCGATGAGATCGGCGCGAGTGATCGACGGCGGTGAAGATGGGGACGGGGCGTGACGGACCGCTAAACCTAGACAAATATTGAGGAAAATGGAGCTTGGAGGTCGAGCTTGGAGAGGAGAAAGCTTAAGTAGTCTGGCTCGGGCATTCCATCGAACACTTTGTGTGCATAGGAGGTGTGCTAGAGCACCACCAAGCCCTCTCCCCCTCAGTGGCCAGTAAAAACAGAGTAGTGTGCTCTGCTCTTAAGCGAGGGGGTATATATAGGCACCTCATTGGTCCCGGTTGGTGGCATGAACCGGGACTAAAGGGCAGCCTTTGGTCCCGGTTCGAGCCATCAACTGGGACCAATGGTGGTGGGCCAGGAGCGAGGCCCATTGGTCCCAGTTCGTCCCACCAACCGGGACCAAAAGGTCTGCATTTAACCGGGACCAATGTCCCACATGGCCCGGCCGGCCCCCGGGGCTCACGAACCGGGTCCAATGCCCCCATGGGTCCCAGTTCTGGACTGAACCGGGACTAATGGGCTGGCCCGGCTTGGACCTTTGCCCCCTTTTCTACTAGTGACGGTACTACCGTTGGAGATGGGCTGCCTTGTGCCTGCATAGGTGCATCACCAGCACGGTACTACCGCTTCCATCGCGGCAGTAATTTTTTACTGCCGCTCGAAGAGCGGTAGTACCGCCCTGTGCGCGGTACTTCCGCCCGGGGGGTACTACCGCGATGACCCGTGGTACTATCGCGTCGTCGCGAGCGGGTGGAGGTTAAGAGCGGGGCAGGGGGTTCCAACTCCCCCATACCCATTCATCTATTTTCCCCACCCTGTCTCTCTCTCTCTCTCCTGCCCAAGAACAGCGCCGGAGGACCTCGCCGGATCTCCGTCTCCGGCCGCTCTCCTCGCATTCCGGCCGGTGGGATTGTTCCCCACCTCGCACTCTTGCCATGGAACCCGGTATTTCCCCAAGTTATTTCCTTCTTGTTCCGTTCGTTTGCTTCTAGGTCTTGGGGAGATGCATGTGTAGTTCATGAGTTTTTTGGCTTTTTCGTTGCAAGAGGGAATTTTAGGAGAGTAGTAGTGCAGTATACATGCTTTTTGGAGTGATACAACAATGTAGTTTGATCAACGATACTACCGATCTGGTGTTGGGGTTGTTTTTAGATCCAGATCCGCCGTTCCTGTGGCATTCGAAATCCGCGCGGTACTACCGCTCCTCCTGGAGAGGTACTACCATATTCTTGCACACGAATGCATCTCGCGCGGTACTACCGCGTGACTGGAGCATTACTACCGCCCGGGGGCGCGGACGTAAAAAATTACTTCCGCTCGTGCACGGTACTATCAGGTTACTCGCACGGTGATTATCATAGCTAGAACGGCTGTAATTTTTTACATCCGCTCGCCTGTCCGGTACTACCGTAGATTTGCAAACTATGTTGTTTTGTCATTTCAAATCTTGTGTTTGCTTGTTTCTTTTGGTTTTGACCCTCACCTTTGCATTAATCCTTCTCGGTTCTTCTGGTTTTGTGTCGTGTGTCACAGGTGGTGGCTCCGGTTCCAATGTCAATGTCCGGCGCTCCAATCCCAGCCGCGACACCAGCTCCAAGCGGCTTCACAATCCAGAGGCACCCGAGGGCTCCAGTGCCTAAAAGCGCAATGTCAAGCACACTGCAAGAAAGTTCAAGGAGCCAACTAGGGGCATGAACGAGATACCACTCGCTGAGTTTGTCGCTCCCCGGAAGCTCAACCCCTATGTGAAGCCCCATGATAATTTCAGAGGCAATGAGTTGTTTTGGTACAAGCAACGGAATCTTATCTTTCTAGATGTGATCAAGTCCAAGCAGAACATCTATGTGGACGTGCACTGGATTGACATGGTCCATGTGAGGAAGGACAACAACAGAGCATACTTTGGAGAGACTCTGGATCTGATAGAGCAGTTTGGCATTGAGCATTTGCTCACATTCCACCTCGACTTTGACCCTGAAATTGTGGCTCAGTTCTTTGCGTCAGTTCACTTCCATCCGGATGAGGCGCACACCATGACATGGATGACCAATGGGTGGCAGATGTCTGCTACGTGGAAGGAATTCATGACGTTGCTCCACGTTCAGGATGAGGGGCTCAACAAATCCGTTGGCGTCCGCCCTCATGCCAACCCCGAGTCAGCCAACAAGAAGAAGCTCCAACCCTACTTTGTTGATAAGAAGCTTTCCAATGACAAGAAGACATGGGTGCAGAATCCATTCCTTGACATCATGCACCGGATCTTCCGCAACACACTTTTTCCCCGCATTGGTGACAAGGATAAAGTGCATGCTTACCTCATGGACATGATGCTTATTTGTGAGGAAGACCATCTCCATCAGATGCAACCACTTGATGTCTCACACATCATGTGGTGTTAGTTGCAGTTTGCGGTGTTCAACCGTAAGGTACACATCTATGGTCCTTACATGTTTCTGTTGATCTCGAAGACTTGGGAGCATCTCTTTCTCAATGAAGAGTTTGAAGCTCCCAACTGGATTCGCCATGAGCCTGTCAAGCTACGCATCAAGAGCAAGTGGGCTAACACCACTACCCGGACCGAGGCTGAGGCTGCAAAGATGAATGTGGATGAGGATGAGCTTGAGGAGGAGGATGTAGATGGGGACATTTCTGAGGGATACACTCCTTCCTCTTTTGAGCCCTCTTGGGCGAAGAAGCTGAAGGACAAGACGAAGGCCCTGTTCTGTATGCAAACCAAGGGGCGGTACAGGACCCATGTTGCTTCCAAGGAGAGTCGCCAGTGCGGATCTTGAGGACCTTTGGCAAGATTGTGGAGAGTGGGTCAGAGGTGAATATCACTCCGGAGGCTGACTGGATAGCCAAGCAAGGATATCAGTGGACTGAGTCAGAGGAGGATCCCATTCCCGCTGCCGAGACTGATGAGGAGCATGAGGAGTGATCACTGCAGTTTGAGCTACCACCTGTGTCGTAGGTGTCCTCTCTGCCTTTTTGGTGTCTCGATGCCAAAGAGGGAGAGAGTATAGGATTTGCGAGTCGTTGTGTCGTGTCTCGCGCTTTGCGTTCGTTCGGTTGAACCTCGTTTGCTTTGGTTTGTTGGCTTGTGTTTGTGTTAAATGCAGTTCCGTGGAGACTATCATATGGTGTAAGACATATGTCCTCTACTTATCTTATTGTCTTATCCTATTATCTAGTATGTTAGTAGTTTGTGAGCTCATCTTGCCATGTGCCCTTTTCACTTCTTGCTCATTTCTATAACTTGCCTCCATACTCATTGTCATACTTATTGTTGCAAGGATTGCCTTGTTTATAAAATATAGGGGGAGTGTTGATCCTAGTATGTGTGCCGTGTAGTCCAAAGCACTTGTCTAAAGTGCACACATCTAGGGGGAGCCTGTCCATATTTTATAGATGTTGGGTTTGCTTATGTGTCATCTTATATCTCTCTTTGCAAATCCCGTATTGTCATCAATCCACCAAAAAGGGGGAGATTGTAAGGGTATACTTCTCCCTAAGTGATTTTGGTGATTGATGACAATGCGTTTGCGGACTAATCGTGTGCATTGAGCATTTCGGGTACCTCATGTATAGGCACAAGACGATTGCGTTCCCCTCGGGGTTCTTTCGAAGACGGCGTTTCTCTACGTTTCCTTTTGGTGGATTGAGTCATAGGAAAGCCGTACTATTAAGAGGGGTCCACTTCAGAAAGGTTAGGGTGGAATCATCACATACACGTCTGTTCCTTTGCACCACCTTTCCCTTGCCTCTTTGGAGCTCCGATCTGTTATCCGTGTCTTTGCAAAATGAACGTCTTCAAGTGGTAGTGTGCTATGGCGTGCGGTAGTACTGCTCAAGGGAGCAGTAGTACCGCAGAGGCTCACAGTAGTACCACCCGAGGATGCGGTAGTACCGCACCTCCTTGCGGTAGTACCGCTCCTAGGATGCGGTAGTACAGTGACCTCTGGTCCAGCACTGCTACTCACACAAGTAGGGGCAGATGTAATTTTTCATTCGTGCCCTGTGCGATAGTACCGCTCCCTAGATGCGGTAATACCGCGTCGGACTTTTGTACCAATCTAAATTTAGCGGAAGTAGTCACAGATGTAATTTTATTCTTCTGTGCCTTCCCAGCCCAGTCAAACCCTGCCTTGCAGTAGTACAGCAAGGACGCACGGTAGTATCGCTCCGGCGGTTCTACCGCTCGCAGCGTCAAGGCAAAAGGGCCTATTCTGGTGTCTGCGGTGGGTGCCATAGTACCGCACCGCCTTGCGGTAGTACCGCAACTCCTTGCGGTAGTGCCGCTTGTCTGGTGCTGTAGTACCGCATGTCGCGGGCTGGTTAAGTGGATAACGGTTGGATTTGTCCCGTGACTATAAAAGGGGAGTCTTCTTCTCCGAGTTGACTACCTCTTCTACCTCTAAGCTCCATTTTTGCCCGATCTCTCTCCCTAGCCAATCAAACTTGTTAATTCTCTAGGGATTGGTTGTGAAGGCCTCGATCTACACTTCCACCAAGAGAAATTTGATTCCCCCCATTAATCCCTTGCAGATCTTGTTACTCTTGGGTGTTTGAGCACCCTAGACGGTTGAGGTCACCGCGGAGCCATAGTCCACTGTGGTGAAGCTTCGTGGTGTTGTTGGGAACCTCCAATTCAGTTGTGGAGATTGCCCCAACCTTGTTTGTAAAGGTTCGGTCGCCGCCCCCAAGGGCACCAACAGTGGAATCACGACATCTTGCATTGTGTGAGGGCGTGAGGAGAATACGGTGACCCTAGTGGCTTCTTGGGGAGCATTGTGCCTCCACACCGATCCAACGGAGACGTACTTCCCCTCAAAGGAAGGAACTTCGGTAACACATCCTCGTCTCCATCGGTTCCACTTTTGGTTATCTCTCACCTTTACTTGTGCAAACTATATTGTGTTATATCCTTTGCTTGCTTGTGTGCTAATTGTTGTTGCATCATATAAGTTGCTCACCTAGTTTCATATCTAGACAACCTACTTTGATGCAAAGTTTAATTTGGTAAAGAAAAGTTAAAAATTGTTGGTTGCCTATTCACCCCCCCCTAGTCAACTATATCGATCCTTTCAGCGCGCAAGCTTGCCGTTGGCAGCAGACTGCAAGCAGGCCGGAGGCTAGAGCTCCGCGCGGCGGGGGTCGACCAAAAGGGCAAGAGGCTCGCTCCCACGGCATGTGGTGGTGATGTCTGGCGCCTTCATAGTGACCGAGGGGCGGTGCTAAGGAAGTGACCCCATAGGCGCCTGTTTGGCGGCGAGGAGGGGGGGTAGCAGCATGTTGAGTATGCTGCCTCAGGCAAATAGGGGGAGGTATACAAGCACCTCGCGCAAACATCTCAAAAACAAGATTTTGTGATTTTGGTTTTTTGACCGGGTCCTTTCAGATTGAATGCTTCAGTTGTTTAAACATATTGTCCATTTCAGTAATAGGGCATATACAATGGTTGATAAAACAATCTTATCTTGAGCCTTGCATGTAGTTTAGAGATGACAATAAAAGTAAGTCTACAATGATATCTCTTAGCATTATCTTTAATAACTAGCTATTCTTAAAAACATGGTGAGACATATTGTGTTACGAGATCATCTCTTAAATAAGAGAAGACAAACCTTTTCTTATGATTTCTTTCTCCTGCATGTCAATGTTTATCCATTGTGACACTTCTAATATAGCACCATTGTACATGCCCATAGCTATGTCACAATGACAGTGGTCCATACATACATCTAGGACGCGTCTTGCTTGCGAGAGCTCGGGAGGAAACAACCTTTTTTTAAGAAAGGTTTTATCTGCCTCATCTCTCCTGGACCGAAAAAGAAAGCGAAATGATATCTTGTGAACGTTGTGCCTGCCGAATGATTAGACGCGTGAATTTCATGTGGAAAATTGCCATATCACAGATTCACGGTTTTAGGAGAGTTCGTTGGGAGCAACTTGAGTGGAAATGGCTCACTCGCTTACCTTGTCCAGCATTCCACCACAACCATTTCTCGCCAGCTCCGCCGACACTACACGCTGCTCTCTTTGCTGGGCAACGGGGAGCGCATACCGGTGGAGGCAGAAAGAAGCGGCAACGCCGGGCGAATCAGGGTGGAGGAGTTGTTTGTCGAGGTTGTGGTTTAGGGTGCTGATAACCCACAAGTATAGGGGATCAATTTTAGCCTCTTTTGATAAGTAAGAGTGTCGAACCCAATGAGGGAGCTAAAGGTAGAACAAATATTCCTTCAAGTTCTATCAACCACCGATACAACTCTATGCACGCTTAACGTTCGCTTTACCTAAAACAAGTATGAAACTAGAAGGACTTCGTAGGTGTTGTTGGATAGATTTGAAAGAATATAAAGAGCATGTAAATATAAACTAGGGGATGTTTAGATAAAGAAACAATAAAGTTAGTATAGCGAGTGTGGAAAAGTGGTGGTAGGAGTTGCGAAATTGTCCATAAGCAATTGACTACTTTACTAGACCGATAGCAAGTTTTATGTGGAGAGGCCACTGCTAGCATGTCATCCCTGACTTGGACTATGCACTTATGATTGGAACTATTAGCAAGCATCCGCAACTACTAACGTTCATTAAGGTAAAACCCAACCATAGCATTAAGATATATTGGTCCCCCTTCAATCCCGTACGCATCAATTTCTATGCTAGGTTGAAGCTTCTGTCACTCTTGCCCTCCAATACATAGTCCTAACAACATACAACTAACCCTATGGTGTGATCCTCGCGCGCGCTCATGTGATGGGCTCCAAAGGATAGCAACATAACCACAAGCAAATTAACCAATCATAGCAATTCATCAATTACCGATAGGATAACAAAAATCTACTCAGACATCATAGGATGGAAACACATCATTGGATAATAATATGAAGCATAAAGCACCATGTTCAAGTAGAGGGTACAACGGATTGCGGGAGAGTAGACCGCTGAATATAGATGGGGGAAGGTGATGAAGATGTTGGTGAAGATGACGGAGGTGTTGGTGTAGATCACGGTGATGATGGCCCCGGCGGCGTTCCGGCGCCACCGGAAGCGAGGGAGGAGAGCCCCCCTCCTTCTTCTTCTTACTTGACCTTCTCCCTAGGTGGGAGAAGGGTTTCCCCTCTGGTCCATGGTCTCCATGGTGTGGGAGGGGCGAGAGCCCCTCCGAGATTGGATCTGTCTCTCTGTTTCTGCATTCCTGAT
This sequence comes from Aegilops bicornis, assembly GCA_021605145.1. NCBI lineage: Eukaryota > Viridiplantae > Streptophyta > Magnoliopsida > Poales > Poaceae > Aegilops > Aegilops bicornis. Next base: position 781,881,714 of record CM038670.1, read on the forward strand.
TCTGCCCTTTCACCGTTTCTTATATTCCCGAAGATCCGTAACTCCGATTGGGTTGTCCTTTGGACACGATTTCTATCCGGATATTGGCTTTCTTGCGGAAAAAGAAGGGCACGAACTGCCTTACGGAGTGGCCACGAGGGCCCAGGGCGCGCCTGACCCCCTAGGGCGCGCCCCTGCCTCGTGGGCCCCTCGAGCATCGTCTCACGTTGATTCCTCTTCCCAAAAATCATAAATATTCCAAAAATATTCTCCGTCCATTTTTATTTCGTTTGGACTCCGTTTGATATGGGTTTTCTGCGAAACATAAAACATGCAAACAGACATGAACTGACACTGGGCACAGGATCAATATGTTAGTCCCAAAAATAGTATAAAAAGTTGCCAAAAGTATATGAAAGTTGAATAATATTGGCATGGAACAATAAAAAATTATAGATACGACGGAGACGTATCAGCATCCCCAAGCTTAATTCCTGCTCGTCCTCGAGTAGGTAAATGATAAAAAAGATAATTTTTGATGTGGAATGCTACCTAGCATAATCTTGATGGTGTAATCTAATCATGGCATGAATATTAAGACACGAGTGATTCAAAGCAATAGTCCATCATTTGACATTAAGACAATGATACTTCAAGCATACTAACCAAGCAATTATGTCTTATCAAATAACATAGCCAAAGAAAGCTTATCCCTACAAAATCATATAGTTTGGCCATGCTTCATTTTCGTCACACAAAATGCTCCCATCATGCACAACCCCGATGACAAGCCGATCAATTGGTTCATACTTTTTAACGCGCTTCACCCTTTTCAACCCTCACGCAATACATGAGCGTAAGCCATGGATATAGCACTATAGGTGGAATAGCATATTATGATGGGGGTTATATGGAGAAGACAAAAAGGGAGAAAGTCTCACATCAACGCGGCTAATCAACGGGCTTTGGAGATGCCCATCAATTGATGTCAATGTGAGGAGTAGCGATTGCCATGCAACAGATGCACTAGAGCTATAAGTGTATGAAAGCTCAAACTGAAACTAAGTGGGTGTGCATCCAACTTGCGTGCTCATGAAGACCTCGGGCATTTGAGGAAGCCCATCATCGGAATATACAAGCCAAGTTCTATAATGAAAATTCCCACTAGTATATGAAAGTGATAACTCAAGAGACTCTCTATATGAAGAACATGGTGTTAATTTGAAGCACAAGTGTGGTAAAAGGATAGTAACATTGCCCCTTCTCTCTTTTTCTCTCATTTTTTTGTTTTCTCTTTTTATTCTGGTGGGCTTCTTTGGCCTCTTTTTTTATTTGGGCTTCTTTGGCCTCTTTTATTTTTCGTAAAGTCAGGAGATTCATCCCAACTTGTGGGGGAATCATTGCTTCTATCATCCTTTCCTCACATGGGGCAATGCTCTAATAATGATAATCATCACACTTTTTTTTACTTACAACTCGATATCTAGAACAAAGATATGACTCTATATGAGTGCCTCCGGCGGTGTACCGGGATGTGCAAATAGCAATGACATCAAAAAACGGACAAGCCATGAAAACATCATGCTAGCTATCTTACGATCATGCAAAGCAATATGACAATAAATTCTCAAGTCATGTATATGATGATGATGGAAGTTGCATGGCAATATATCTCGAAATGGCTACGGAAATTCCATAATAGGTAGGTATGGTGGTTGTTTTGAGGAAGATATAAGGAGGCTTATGTGTGATAGAGCATATCATATCACGGGGTTTGGATGCACCAGAGAAGTTTGCACCAACTCTCAAGGTGAGAAAGGGCAATGCACGGTACCGTAGAGGCTAGCAAATTGCGAAAAGGTAAGAGTGCATATAATCCATGGACTCACATTAGTCATAAAAAACTCATATACTTATTGCAGAAGTTTATTAGCCCTCAAAGAAAAGTACTACTATGCATGCCCCTAGGGGGATAGATTGGTAGGAAAAGACCATAGCTCGTCCCCGACCGCCACTCATAAGGAAGACAATCAAAGAAACACCCCATGCTTCAAATTTGTCACACAACGGTTACCATACGTGCATGCTACGGGACTTGCAAATCTCAACACAAATATTTCTCAATTTCACAATTACTCAACTAGCACGACTCTAATATCACCACCTTTATATCGCAAAACTATTGCAAGGAATCAAACCTATCATATTCAGTGATCTACAAGTTTTATGTAGGATTTTATGAATAACCATGTGAATGACCAATTCCTGTCATCTCTGTAAATAGATATAAGTTAAGCAAGAGAGTTTAATTCTTTCTACAAAAGATATGCCCATGCTCTAACAAATATAAGTGAAGCAAAAGAGCATTCTATAAATGGCGGTTTTCTATGTGAAGAGAAACAGGCAATCCAAACTTCAACTGATATAGGTGAAGCACATGAAGCATTCTATAAAGCCATACTCGAAAGATATAACTGAAGTGCAATGAGCATTCTATAAATCAACCATGGACTATCTCATACCAGCATGGTGCATAAAAGAAAAGTGAAAAACTAAATGCAAAAGACGCTCCAAGATTTGCACATATCGCATGAATGAAACGAATCCAAAAACATACCGATACTTGTTGAAGAAAGATGGGATGCCTTCCAGGGCATCCCCAAGCTTAGACGCTTGAGTCTCCTTGAATATTTACTTGGGGTGCCTTGGGTATCCCCAAGCTTGAGCTCTTGCCTCTCCTCCTTTTCCTCATATCGAGACCTCCTCGATCGAACAGTTCATCCACACAAAACTTCAACAGAAAACTCGGTAAGATCCGTTAGTATAATAAAGCAAATCACTACTCCAAGTACTGTTTCAAACCAATTCATATTTTTTTTTTGCATTTTAGCTCCTGTAATATAACTTTTCCATGGCTTAATCCACTGATAGAAATTGATAGTTTCATCAAAACAAGCAAACTATGCATCAAAAACAGAATCTGTCTTAAACAGGACAGTCTGTAGTAATATGAACATTCACCATATTTCTGGTACCCCAAAAATTCTTCCAAACTTAGGAAAAATAAAAAATTTGTATAGAAAGACATTGCAAAAAGTTCCAGAACCGTTTGACATTCCAGTAAAAAATGTAAAATCACGCACTACAGCCAAAGTTTCTGTCCTACACCGCACAAACCAACAAGCTTTGTAAACATCCTAAAGGCAAACCTTGGCACATTATTTTTATAATACAATGGAATTGTACAAGGGGATAATTATTATTGATGAGAAGTTTCTGTAATTAAGATTCACAGAGTTTCCATGAGCATGAACAAAGTTCAAGGAGCTCCCCCACTTCAACAATGCTTGTCTTTCTCACTTTCACTTTCCTTTTTGAAAAAGTTTTGGGTTCCCCTATTTATTTTTTGTTTTTAAACTATATAAAAGAACTCAACATAAATAAATGACTCTCTAAAACTTCCGGGTTGTCTCCCTGGCGGCGCTTTCTTTAAAACCATTAAGCTAGGCATATAGTGCTCAAGTAATGGATCCACCCGGATCCCAAGGTATATCAAAGCCAATTTTAATTAACAATGATTTTTAATTTATTAGTGAGCACAAAGTAACATATATCAAGCAATAATGAAGTCTAACTCTCTTCCTATGCATCGGCATGTCATAAAAGAACAATTCACACCAAGTAAAGGCCAATGCATAGTATAAACAGTTTCTTGCAATGTCATCGTGTGGGAGACATAGATAGGTGGAGATATAGTTCCTCTCTCATAATAATTGCAAGTTGGGGAAGCAAGCACATGCATATTATATCTATCAAAATCATCATGTGCAACGGTAAAATGCAATCCATCAACATAATCCTTAATAAGCACAACCTTCTCTGATATAGTGTAGTTTGGAGAATTCAAAAAGATAATAGGACTATCATGTGTGGGTGCAATAGCAACAATTTCATGCTTAACATAAGGAACTATAGCAAGTTCATCTCCATAAGCATAATTCATATTGGCATCTTCATACAAGCATATCAAGCATCATCAAAAGGGGTATTTCAAGAGAATCAATGGGATCATAACAATCATCATAGCAATCATCCTTCGGTAAGCACGAAGGAATTAAACAATGCATGAGTTGAAGAGTTACTCTCATTAGAAGGTGGGCACGGGTGATCAATCCGCTCTTCCTCCTTTTGTTCTTCGCTCTCCTCCTCATCTTTTTCATCCAATGAGCTCACAGTTTCATCAATTTCTTCTTCCATAGACTCCTGCAAAATATTAGTCTCTTCTTGGACAGCGGAGACTTCCTCAATAAATGCATCAATATCGGAATTGTATTCATAATTCTCATAGCAATATTTAAGTATAGCAAAATTTTCAGGTCTGTAAACAGCATTATCAAGATTTTCACACTCTTTAAACAAAGATTCAATTTCATAAGCACCCATAAAAGCAACGAATTCTTCTATTTGTTACACATCATAGTAATCATATATACCATTAGCATAAGAAGCCAAGGTTTTATCATCGTTGAATTTGCATGAAAAGGGAAGGTGTGGAGCCTTCATCCTAGAGCAACAAGTATAATCATATCTCAAGCATAGCTTCCGAGCATACCAATGCAACATATGAATTTGATCCCATAATAGTTTCCCTTTTTGAGTCAAGCGATAATCCCTAAAGTATTCACATTGATCGAACGTGTCTCCCATAACATAATTGAATGGGGTTTTCTCAGGATTATCGAAGTAGTACATAATATCTTTCACATAATGAGCATCGAGGGTTCTAGGAGGATCCCCATCTCCATGAGTAGCAAGTACACCTAATTTTTTTGGTATTTCGTGTTCCATATCCATAACTAAAGATAGAGAACAACTAAGAACAGCAAATAAAAATTACTTAGTGATAAAGCAAACAAGCGCACACGAGAATATTCACCCCACGCTATGACTCCCCGGCAACGGCGCCAGAAAAAGGTCTTGATAACCCAAAAGTATTGGGGATCAATTGTAGCCTCTTTCGATAAGTAAGAGTGTCGAACCCAACGAGGAGCTAAAGGTAGAACAAATATTTCTTCAAGTTCTATCGACCACCGATACAACTCTACGCACGCTTAATGTTCACTTTACCTAAAACAAGTATGAAACTAGAAGGACTTTGTAGGTGTTGTTGGATAGATTTGAAAGAATATAAAGAGCACGTAAATATAAACTAGGGGGTGTTTAGATAAAGAAACAATAAAGTTATTATAGCGAGTGTGGAAAAGTGGTGGTAGGAGTTGCGAAATTGTCCCTAAGCAATTGACTACTTTACTAGACCGATAGCAAGTTTTATGTGGGAGAGGCCACGCTAGCATGTCATACCCGACTTGGAATTCTATGCACTTATGATTGGAACTATTAGCAAGCATCCGCAACTACTAACGTTCATTAAGGTAAAACCCAACCATAGCATTAAGATATATTGGTCCCCTTCAATCCCGTATGCATCAATTTCTATGCTAGGTTGAAGCTTCTATCACTCTTGCCCTCCAATACATAGTCCTATCAACATACAACTAACCCTATGGTGCGATCCACGCGCGCGCTCATATGATGGGCACCAAAGGACAGCAACATAACCACAAGAAAATTAAACTAATCATAGCAATTCATCAATTATCGATAGGACAACGAAAATCTACTCAGACATCATAGGATGGCAACACATCATTGGATAATAATATGAAGCATAAAGCACCATGTTCAAGTAGAGGGTACAACGGGTTGCGGGAAAGTGGACCACTGAATATAGATGGGGGAAGGTGATGAATATGTTGGTGAAGATGACGGAGGTGTTGGTGTAGATCGTGGTGATGATAATGACCCCGGCGGCGTTCTGGCGCCACCGGAAGCGAGGGGGAGAGAGCCCCCCCTCCTTCTTCTTCTTCCTTGACCTTCTCCCTAGGTGGGAGAAGGTTTTACCCTCTTGTCCATGGTCTCCATGGTGTGGGAGGGGAGAGAGCCCCTCCGAGATTGGATATGTCTCTCTGTCTCTCTCTGTTTCTGCGTTCCTGATTCTGCCCTTTCACCGTTTCTTATATTCCCGGAGATCCGTAACTCCGATTGGGTTGTCCTTTGGAAACGATTTCTATCCGGATATTGGATTTCTTGCGGCGAAAGAAGGGCACGAACCGCCTTACAGAGTGGCCACGAGGGCCCAGCGTGCGCCTGACCCCCTGGGGCGCGCCCACCTGCCTCGTGGGCTCCTCGAGCATCGTCTCGCGTTGATTCCTCTTCCCAAAAATCATAAATATTCCAAAAATATTCTCCGTCCATTTTTATTCCGTTTGGACTATATGGGTTTTCTGCGAAACATAAAACATGCAACAGACATGAACTAGCACTAGGCACTGGATCAATATGTTAGTCCCAAAAAAAGTATAAAAATTGCCAAAAGAATATGAAAGTTGAATAATATTGGCATGGAACAATCAAAAATTATAGATATGACGGAGACGTATCAGGTGCCTGCGCCGGTCTAGTCAGAGGGCGCGTAGGCTTGCCGTTGGTAGCAGACTGCAAGCAGGCCAGAGGCTAGAGCTCAGCGCGGTGGGGGTCGACCAGAAGGTCGAGAGGCTCACTCCCACGGCGTGTGGTGGTGGTGTTGGAAATATGCCCTAGAGGCAATAATAAAAGGATTATTATTATATTTCCTTGTTCATCATAATTGTCTATTATTCATGCTATAATTGTGTTATCCGGAAATCGTAATGCATGTGTGAATACATAGACCACAACATGTCCCTAGTAAGCCTCTAGTTGACTAGCTCGTTGATCAACTGATAGTCATGGTTTCCTGACTATGGACATTGGATGTCGTTGATAATGGGATCACATCATTAGGAGAATGATGTGATGGACAAGACCCAATCCTAAGCATAGCACAAGATCGTGTAGTTCGTTTGCTAGAGCTTTTCCAATGTCAAGTATCATTTCCTTAGACCATGAGATCGTGTAACTCCCAGATACCGTAGGAGTGCTTTGGGTGTACCAAATGTCACAACGTAACTGGGTGACTATAAAGGTATACTACGGGTATCCCCGAAAGTATCCGTTGGGTTGACACGGATCGAGACTGGGATTTGTCACTCCGTATGACGGAGAGGTATCTCTGGGCCCACTCGGTAATGCATCATCATAATGAGCTCAATGTGACCAAGTGTTTGGTCACGGGATCATGCATTACGTGCGAGTAAAGTGACTTGCCGGTAACGAGATTGAACGAGGTATTGGGATACCGACGATCGAATCTCGGGCAAGTAACGTACCGATTGACAAAGGGAATTGTATACGGGATTACTTGAATCCTCGACATCGTGGTTCATCCGATGAGATCATCGAGGAGTATGTGGGAGCCAACATGGGTATCCAGATCCCGATGTTCGTTATTGACCGGAGAGTCGTCTCGGTCATGTCTGCATGTCTCCCGAACCCGTAGGGTCTACACACTTAAGGTTCGGTGACTCTAGGGTTGTAGAGATATTAGTATGCGGTAACCCGAAAGTTGGTCAGAGTCCCGTATGAGATCTCGGACGTCACGAGGAGTTCCGGAATGGTCCGGAGGTGAAGAGTTATATATAGGAAGTCTAGTTTCGGCCATCGGGAAAGTTTCGGGGTCACGGTATTGTCTGGGACCACGGAAGGGTCCCGAGGTCCACCGGTGGGGCCACCTATCCGGAGGGCCCCATGGGCTGAAGTGGGGAAGGAACCAGCCTGGTGGGCTGGTGCGCCTGGGCCTCCCCTGCGCCTAGGGTTGGAAACCCCTTGGGGTGGGGGCGCCCCACTTGGCTTGTGGGGCAAGCCACCCCCTTGCCCCCCCCCCTCTTGAGATCCAATCTCTAGGGGGCCGGCGCCCCCCCCCCCCAGGACCCCTATATAAAGAGGGGGGAGGGAGGGCTGCGCACCCCTACTCCTGGCGCCTCCCTCTCCCTCCGCAACACCTCTCCCTCTCGTAGAGCTTGGCGAAGCCCTGCCGAGATCGCTGCTACTTCCACCACCACACCGTCGTCTTCTTTGGATCTCCATCAACCTCTCCTTCCCCCTTGCTGGATCAAGAAGGAGGAGACGTCTTCCCCAACCGTACGTGTGTTGAACGCGGAGGTGCTGTCCGTTCAGCACTAGGATCATCGGTGATTTGGATCACGACGAGTACGACTCCCTCAACCCCGTTCTCTTGAGCGCCTCCGCTCACGATCTACAAGGGTATGTAGATGCACTCCTCTCTCTCGTTGCTAGATGACTCCATAGGTTGATCTTGGTGAAGCGTAGTTTTCTTTGCACGAGTAGAACACAAATTTTTTGTGGGCATAGATGTTGTCAATTTTCTTGCCACTACTAGTCTTATTTTGCTTCAGCGGCATCGTGGGGCTAAGCGGCCCGGACCGACCTTACACGTAAGCTTACATGAGACAGGTTCCACTGACTGACATGCACTAGTTGCATAAGGTGGCTAGCGGGTGTTTGTCTCTCCCACTTTAGTCAGAGCGGATTCGATGAAAAGGGTCCTTATGAAGGGTAAATAGAAATTGGCATATCACGTTGTGGCTTTTACGCAGGTAAGAAACATTCTTGCTAGAACCCTATTGCAGCCACGTAAAACATGCAACAACAATTAGAGGACGTCTAACTTGTTTTTGCAGCATATGCCTTGTGATGTGATATGGCCAAAAGGTTGTGATGAATGTTATATATGTGATGTATGAGATCATGTTCTTGTAATAGGAATCACGATTTGCATGTCGATGAGTATGACAACGGGCAGGAGCCATAGGAGTTGTCTTAATTATTGCATGACCTGCGTGTCAATGATTAAACGCCATGTAATTACTTTACTTTATTGCTAAACCGTTAGCCATAGTAGTAGAAGTAATAGTTGGCGAGCAACTTCATGGAGACACGATGATGGAGATCATGATGATGGAGATCATGGTGTCATGCCGTAACGAAGATGATCATGGCGCCCTTAAGATGGAGATCAAAGGAGCTATATGATATTGGCCATATCATGTCACTATTTGATTGCATGTGATGTTTATCATGTTTTTGCATCTTATTTGCTTAGAACGACGGTAGTAAATAAGATGATCCCTCATAATAATTTCAAGAAAGTGTTCCTCTAATCGTAAGCTGTTGCGAAAGTTCATTGTTTCGAAGCACCACGTGATGATCGGGTGTGATAGATTCCAACGTCCACATACAACGGGTGTAAGACAGATTTACACATGCAAAACACTTAGGTTAACTTGACGAGCCTAGCACATATAGACATGGCCTCGGAACACAAGAGACCGAAAGGTCGAACATGAGTCGTATGGAAGATACGATCAACATGGAGATGTTCACCGATGATGACTAGTCCGTCTCACGTGATGATCGGACACGGCCTAGTTGACTCGGATCATGTGTCACTTAGATGACTAGAGGGATGTCTAATCTGAGTGGGAGTTCATTAAATAATTTGATTAGATGAACTTAATTATCATGAACTTAGTCTAAAAACCTTTGCAAAATGTCTTGTAGATCAAATGGCCAACGCTCATGTCAACCTCAACTTCAACGCGTTCCTAGAGAAAACCAAGCTGAAAGATGATGGCAGCAACTATCTGATGGGTCCGAAACACGAGGATCATCATCATAGCTGCCAAGAAAGCATATGTCCTAGAAGCACCGCTAGGTGAAGCACCCATCGAGAGAACCAAGGCGTTATGAACGCTTGGCGATCACGTGTTGATGATTACTCCCTCGTTCGATGCGGCATGCTTTACAGCTTAGTACGGGGGCTCCAAAAGCGTTTTGTGCAACACTGAGCATTTGAGTTGTTCGAATAGCTGATAGTGGTTTTCCAAGCTCATGCCCGGTCGAGAGATATGAAGTCTCCGACAAGTTCTGTAGTTGTAAGATGGAGGAAAATAGTTACATCGGTGAGCACATACTCAAAATGTCCGGGTTGCACAACCGCTTGTCCCAGCTGGACATTAACCTCCCGGACGAGGGGTCATTGACAGAATCCTTGATCGCTCCCACCTAGCTACAAGAGCTTTGTGATGAACTACAATATGCAGGGGATGGTGAAAACTATTCGAAGTATTTTCAATGCTGAAATCAGCGGAGGTGGAAATCAAAAGGAGCATCAAGTGTTGATGGTCAATAAAACCACTAGTTTCAAGAAAGGCAAGGGTAAGAAGAACTTCAAGAAGGACGGCAAGGGAGTTGCGCCCGCAAGCCGCCATCGGGAAGAAGCCAAAGAATGGACCCAAGCACGGCCGAGTGCTTTTATTGCAAAGGGAAGGGTCACTGGAAGCGGAACTGTCCCAAATACTTAGCGGACAAGAAGGCCGGCAACACTAAAGGTATATGTGATATACATGTAATTGATGTGTACCTTACCAGTACTCGTAGTAGCTCCAGGGTATTTGATACCGTGCGGTTGCTCATATTTGTAACTCAAAGCGGGAGCTGCGGAATAAGCGGTAGGGCGAAGGGCGAGGTGACGATGCGCGTCGGGAATGGTTCCAAGGTCGATGTGATCGCCACGGCATGCTACCTCTACATTTACCTACGGGATTAGTTTTAAACCTCAATAATTTTTATTTAGTGCCAGCTTTGAGCATGAACATTGTATCCGGATCTCGTTTAATCTGAGATGGCTACTCATTTAAATCCGAGAATAATGGTTGTTCTATTTATATGAGAGATATGTTTTATGGTCATGCCCCCGGTCAATGGTTTATTCTTAATGAATCTCGAACGTGATGTTACACATATTCATAGTGTGAATACCAAAAGATGTAAGATTGATAATGATAGTCCCACATATCTCGTAGTAATCGCCGCCTTGGTCACATTGGTGTCAAACGCATGAAGAAGCTCCATACAGGATGGACTTTTGGAGTCTCTTAATTTTGAATCATTTGACACGCACGTAACCATGCCTCATGGGTAAAATGACCAAGACTCCGTTCTCCGGAACAATGGAGCGAGCAACCAACTTATTGGAAATTATACATACTGATGTGTGCGGTCCAATGAGCATTTAGGCTCGCGGTGGCTATTGTTATGTTCTCACCCTCACTGATGACTTGAGTAGATATGGGTATGTCTACTTGATGAAACACAAGTCTGAGACCTTTGAAAGGTTCAAGGAATTTCAGAATGAGGTAGAGAATCAACGTGACCGCAAAATAAAGTTCTTACGATCAGATCGTGGAGGAGAATATTTAAGTCACGAATTTGGTACGCACTTAAGGAAATGTGGAATCGTTTCACAACTCACGCCGCCTGGAACACCTCAGCGTAACGGTGTGTCCGAACATCGTGATCGCACTTTATTGGATATGGTGCGGTCTATGATGTCTCTTACCGATTTACCGCTGTCATTTTGGGGATACGCTTTAGAGATAGCTACATTAACTTTAAATAGGGCACCGTCTAAGTCCGTTGAGACGACACCGTATGAATTATGGTTTGGGAAGAAACCTAAGTTGTCATTTCTAAAAGTTTGGGGATGCGATGCTTATGTCAAGAAACTTCAACCTGAAAAGCTCGAACCCAAGTCGGAAAAATGCGTCTTCATAGGATACCCTAAGGAAACCATTGGGTATACCTTCTACCTTAGATCCGAAGGCAAGATCTTTGTTGCCAAGAACGGGTCCTTTCTGGAGAAAGAGTTTCTCTCGAAAGAAGTAAGTGGGAGGAAAGTAGAACTCGATGAAGTACTACCTCTTGAACCGGAAAGTAGTACAGCTCAGGAAGATGTTCCTGTGGTGCCTACACCGACTGGAGAGGAAATTAATGATGATGATCAAGTTACTTCGGATCAAGTTGCTACTGAACTTCGTAGGTCCACAAGGACACGTTCCACACCATAGTGGTATGGCAACCCTGTCCTCGAAATCATGTTGTTAGACAACGGTGAACCTTCGAACTATGAAGAAGCGATGGCGGGCCCAGATTCCAACTAATGGCTTGAAGCCATCCAATCCGAGATAGGATCCATGTATGAAAACAAAGTATGGACTTTGACAGACTTGCCCAATGATCGGCGAGCGATAGAAAACAAATGGATCTTTAAGAAGAAGACGGACGCGGATGGTAATGTTACCATTTATAAAGCTCGACTTGTCGCTAAGGGTTATCGGCAAGTTCAAGGGGTTGACTACGATGAGAGTTTCTCTCCCGTAGCGAAGCTTAAGTCCGTCTCAATCATGTTAGCAATTGCCGCATACTATGCTTATGAGATATGGCAGATGGACGCCAAACGGCATTCCTTAACGGCTATCTTAAGGAAGAAGCGTATATGATGCAGCGGAAGGTTTTGTCGATCCTGAGAATGCTAACAAGGTATGCAAACTCCAGTGATCCATTTATGGGCTGGTGCAAGCATCTCGGAGTTGGAACATTCGCTTTGATGAGATGATCAAAGCGTTTGGGTTTATGCAGACTTATGGAGAAGCCTGCGTTTACAAGAAAGTGAGTGGGAGCTCTGTAGCATTTCTCATATTATATGTAGATGACATACTTTTAATGGGAAATGATATAGAACTTTTGGACAGCATTAAGGCCTACTTGAATAAGTGTTTTTCAATGAAGGACCTTGGAGAAGCTGCTTACATATTAGGCATCAAGATCTATAGGGATATATCGAGACGCCTCATAGGTCTTTCACAAAGCACATACCTTGATAAGATATTGAAGAAGTTCAATATGGATCAGTCCAAGAAAGGGTTCTTGCATGTATTGCAAGGTGTGAGATTGAGCTCGGCTCAATGCCAGACCACGGCAGAAGATATAGAAGAGATGAGTGTCATCCCCTATGCCTCAGCCATAGGGTCTATTATGTATGCCATGCTATGTACCAGACCTGATGTAAACCTTGCCGTAAGTTTGGTAGGAAGGTACCAAAGTAATCCCGGCAAGGAACACTGGACAGCGGTCAAGAATATCCTGAAGTACCTGAAGAGGACTAAAGATATGTTTCTCGTTTATGGAGGTGGCGAAGAGCTCGTCGTAAAGGGTTACGTAGACGCTAGCTTCGATATAGATCTGGATGACTCTAAGTCACAAACCGGATACGTGTATATTTTGAATGGTGGGGCGATGGCTGGTGCGATTTAGCGAGCATCGTGGCGGGATCTACATGTGAAGCGGAGTACATGGCAGCCTGGGAGGCAGCGCATGAAGCGATCTGGATGAAGGAGTTCATCACCGACCTAGGAGTCATACCCAATGCGTCGGGGCTGATCACTCTATTGTGTGATAACACTGGAGCTATTGCCCTTGCCAAGGAGCCCAGGTTTCACAAGAAGACCAGGCACATCAAGCGTCGCTTCAACTCCATTCATGAAAATGTTCAAGATGGAGACATAGATATTTGCAAAGTGCATACGGATCTGAATGTCGCAAATCCGTTGACTAAACCTCTTCCGCGAGAAAAACATGATCAACACCAGAACTCTATGGGTGTTCGATTCATCACAATGTAACTAGATTATTGACTCTAGTGCAAGTGGGAGACTGTTGGAAATATGCCCTAGAGGCAATAATAAAAGGATTAATATTATATTTCCTTGTTCATGATAATTTCCTATTATTCATGCTATAATTGTGTTATCCGGAAATCATAATGCATGTGTGAATACATAAACCACAACATGTCCCTAGTAAGCCTCTAGTTGACTAGCTCGTTGATCAACTGATAGTCATGGTTTCCTGACTATGGACATTGGATGTCGTTGATAACGGGATCACATCATTAGGAGAATGATGTGATGGACAAGACCCAATCCTAAGCATAGCACAAGAACGTGTAGTTCGTTTGCTAGAGCTTTTCCAATGTCAAGTATCATTTCCTTAGACCATGAGATCGTGTAACTCCCGGATACGTAGGAGTGCTTTGGGTGTACCAAACATTACAACGTAACTGGGTGACTATAAAGGTATACTACGGGTATCTCCGAAAGTATCTGTTGGGTTGACACGGATCGAGACTGGGATTTGTCACTCCGTATGACGGAGAGGTATCTCTGGGCCCACTCGGTAATGCATCATCATAATGAGCTCAATGTGACCAAGTGTTTGGTCATGGAATCATGCATTACGGATGCAGTAAAGTGACTTGCCGGTAACGAGATTGAACGAGGTATTGGGATACCGACAATCGAATCTCGGGCAAGTAACATACCGATTGACAAAGGGAATTGTATACGGGATTACTTGAATCCTCGACATCATGGTTCATCCGATGAGATCATCAAGGAGTATGTAGGAGCCAACATGGGTATCCAGATCCCGCTGTTGGTTATTGACCGGAGAGTCGTCTCGGTCATGTCTGCATGTCTCCCGAACCCGTAGGGTCTACACACTTAAGGTTCGGTGACGCTAGGGTTGTAGAGATATTAGTATGCGGTAACCCGAAAGAGAGTCCCGGTTGAGATCCCGGACGTCACGAGGAGTTTCGGAATGGTCCTGAGGTGAAGAATTATATATAGGAAGTCCAGTTTCGGCCATCGGGAATGTTTCGGGGGTCACCGGTATTGTACCGGGACCACCGGAAGGGTCCTGTGGTCCACCGGTGGGGCCACCTATCCCGGAGGGCCCCATGGGCTGAAGAGGGAAGGAACCAACCTGGTGGGCTGGTGCGCCCCTTGGGCCTCCCCTGCGCCTAGGGTTGGAAACCCTAGGGGTGAAACACCACTTGGCTTGGGGCGGCGCCCCGAGGACCCCTATATAAAGAGGGTGGGAGGGAGGGCTGCGCACCCCTGCTCCTGGCGCCTCCCTCTCCCTCCGCAACACCTCTCCCTCTCGTAGAGCTTGGCGAAGCCCTGCCGAGATCGCTGCTACTTCCACCACCACGCCGTCGTGCTGCTGGATCTCCATCAACCTCTCCTTCCCCTTCTTTGGATCAAGAAGGAGGAGACGTCTTCCCCAACCGTACGTGTGTTGAACGCGGAGGTGCTGTCCGTTCAGCACTAGGATCATCGGTGATTTGGATCACGACGAGTACGACTCCCTCAACTCCGTTCTCTTGAACGCTTCCGCTCACGATCTACAAGGGTATGTAGATGCACTCCTCTCTCTCGTTGCTAGATGACTCCATAGATTGATCTTGGTGAAGCGTAGAAAATTTTTATTTTATGCAACGTTCCCCAACAAGTGGTCCATACATACATCTAGGACGCGTCTTGCTCGCGAGAGCTCGGGAGGAAACAACCTTTTTTAAGAACGGTTTTATCTGTCTCATCTCTCCTGGACCGAAAAGAAAGCGAAATGATATCTTGCGAATGTTGTGCCTGCCGAATGATCAGACGCATGAATTTCATATGGAAAAATTGCCATATCACGGATTCACGGTTTTAGGAGAGTTCGTTGGGAGCAACTCGAGTGGAAATGGCTCACTCGCTCACCTTGTCCAGCATTCCACCACAACCATTGCTCGCCAGCTCTGTCGACACTGCACGCTGCTCTCTTTGTTGGGCAACGGGGAGCGCATACCGGCGGAGGCAAAAAGAAGCGGCAACACCGGTGCGAATCAGGTTGGAGGAGTTGTTTGTCGAGGTTGTGGTTCAGGGTGCCTGCACCGGTCTAGTCAGGGGGCGCGTAGACTTGCCGTTGGTAGCAGACTGCAAGCAGGCTGGAGGCTGGAGCTCCGCGCGGCAGGGGTTGACCAGAAGGGCAAGAGGCTCGCTCCCACGACGTGTGGTGGTGATGTCTGGCGCCTCCATAGCGACCGAGGGGCGGTGCCTAGGAAGTGGCCCCGTATGCGGAAGTAGCGACAGATTGAGTATGCTGCCTCTGCTCCTTTTTCTCTGGTTCCATTGTCCAATGCATTGATTCAAAAGCTACGAAGCTGAACATCCTTGTGTAGATTCCTTCAAATGTTACACATGCCATGGCAATATTCATAAAACTGTGGAACAAATTTATGTACATGGCATTTTCACAAACTAATTGTTTCAATACATAGCATTTACGTAAACAAATTTATTCTAGGTACATGACATTTTCGTAAACATATTTATTCTAAATACATAGCATTTTCAGAAGCAAATATATTCTAGGTACACGCCATTTTCGTAAAGAAGTTTAGAAACAAATTGTTTCTCTAATAGTTTATTTGACCCAAGTTACAGGTATCATGCCTTGAACCTAGGTGGGTGGGAAGGCATCAATCCCTGTCCACCACTAGGCCATGTCTTAGTTTGCTGTTTCTCTAATAGTTACATGTCAATTTCAGTACCATGGCAAGTTATAGATCAGATGGTCTTCTTTTTAATAGTTGTTCGGCCTGCATGGCATTTGCTATAATGAACGATTGTAATAATATTTTAATTAATTAATATATGGACAGGTTTTTTTTAATACCATGCAAGTTTACTACTTAGACCATAGCAATTATATTAGTTCGACCAGGGCAAATTTATTAGTTATTCCACGCCAATTTCTTAACTACACCATTGTAGTTCACCTTTGTAGGTTCCATGACAAATTTATTTATTTTACCAATGGCAAGTTTTATTAATTCAGATCATTGCAATTTCAATTTAGGTACCATATAAAAAAATAGATCATGGCAATTTTTATTAATTATATTGTGTGCATTGTTTGTAGACACCTCGGCAATTATCATCACGATTTGTTATTAGAGCATCATGGCAAGTAGTATTTATGCATGATGACAATTCTACAGAAATTACAAATTTTTTAATTTCATTTTTTGATCATGGCAAAATTTTAGTAGACTCAGCATGGCAAATTTACTAGACTTAGGCCTGTTCTGAACCTCTCCCAACTCCACCGAATCTGCAGCTTCTCGAGTGAGCTTCTCGGTGTTTCTTATTTAGCGCTGCAGGCGCCCCGTTACAGGCCATTTCGCAAACGGGCGCCTGCAGCGTACTCCCTCTACCGCGAGATGGGCTGGCCCATTTAGCGTTTCGCTACGTCTCTTTATAAAGTGCAAAAAATAGAGAACCACGCCGATTCGAACCCAGGACCTACATGTTCACGGGCGCACCGAGCTAACCAGTACGACCATCGCTAGCATATGCGCGGTAACTTCTTGCGTACTTCTCATTCTTTTAGTTCCCATTTTGTTTTTCTGTTTCTGTTTCTTTTTCTTTTTCTGTTTTCTGTTTTCTTTTTTTGTTTTCTGTTCCTTTTTCTGTTTTCTGTTACTTTTTCTTTTTATTTATTTTTCTTAAATGCGTGATGATAAATCGATGAAATGTTTCTTCACAATCAACGGACATTTTTTCAAAAATCCATGAACTGTTTTCAATTTTTGTGAACTTTCCTAAAAAAATTAAGAACTTGTTTTCAAATTCGATGATCTTTTTTAAAAATCGATGAACTTTTTTCAAAAATTCATGAACTTTTTTGGAATTTTGATGAACTTTTTTCAAATTTAATGAACTTTTTTTCAAGTTTTTTGAACTTGTCTAGAAAATTGATGAACTTTTTCCAATTTCGATGAACTTTTTTAAAATTTGATGAACTTTTCAAAACTAATGAAATTTTTGTTTGAAAATTGATGAAATGTTTTTCAAGTTTGTGAACTTTTCATGAAAATTGATGAGCTAATTTTGAAAATCCATGAACTTTTTCCAATTTTTGATGAACTTTTTGTTTGAAAATTGATGAACTTTTTTTCAAGTTTGTGAACTTTTCTTGAAAACTATGCACTTTGTTCGAAATCTATGAACCTTTTCAAATTCACTATTTTTTCGTCAAATAATTCAAAAAATATTAATTGGTACAGTTTTGTGCAATAAAATAGCGATGCAACTTTGTTATTACTCCCTCCGTTCCAAAATAATTATCTTTCTAGCCATCTTAAATGGACTATAACATACGGATGTATGTAGACATGTTTTAGAGTGTAGATTCACTTATTTTGCTACGTATGTAGTAACTTGTTGAAATCTCTAGAAAGATAATTATTTAGGAACGGAGGGAGTATATAATTTGCGCTGTTGTCTATCACTTGTGTCAAGTAGTTCGAGTGATTAGCAGAACTCTTATACTAATGAAACCACACGAGTTCAAAACCTGTCAATAGCATTTATTTTTGCGATTTTTTAAACGCTATGATTTTTCGATGTTGTACATGTTTGTTGGGCCGGCCCAACTAGGTGGTGTAGTAGGCGCCAGGGAGGACTTCTGGCCCCTGTGGCGCCCAATAGGAGCTCCCGAGCTTCTCGCCCCACGCAGCGAACCAAAAGCGTTCGGGAGCTCTGGTGGCTTCTCCAATCGCTACAGCGGAGGCAACAAGCGCGAAATCACTAATTAAGGAGTACTCCTTGCGAAGATCACTCCAACTTTCCCAGGTTGCACGCTGCATGTGCGTCACTTGTCGCAACCTGAGAGTTTTCTCTTTTTTCGTAGATCCGTTTATTCAAAATATTTTATCTCTTAAACCGTGTGTCCAAATCTCGAACCGCTTTATTGGATTTCTCGCGTCGAGATCTTCAAAACTAGATCCCATGTTGATAGATTTTGACGAACTTTTTTTTCACGAAAAAACCGGACGAAAAAAACCGACGAAAAAACTGAACCGGGAACGCGAGTTTTTTCCCTTTCCGAAAGAGGCACGCCCGTGCCTCTGACGTAATCACAACCGTGCCTCTCGCGGAAACAAAACCGTACCTCTCACGAAAGAAAAAAAAATAGAAAACGCGTTTTTTCCTTTTCCAAAAGAGGCACGCCCGTGTCTCTCGCGAAAGCACAACCGTGCCTCTGGCGGAACCAAAACCGTGCCTCTCGTGAAAGAAAAAAAAACACGTTTTTTTTCCTTTTCGAAAGAGGCACGCCCGTGCCTCTCGCGAAAGCACAACCGTGCCTTTGGCGGAAGCAAAACCGTGCCTCTCGCGAAAAAAAAACAGAAAACGCATTTTTTTCCTTTCCGAAAGAGGCATGCCCGTGCCTCTCGCGAAAGCACAACCGTGCCTCTCGCGAAAGAAAAAAACAGAAAACGCATTTTTTTCCCTTTCCGAAAGAGGCACGCCCGTGCCTCTCGCGAAAGCACAACCGTGCCTCTCGCGGAAGCAAAACCGCGCCTCTCGCGAAAGAAAAAAAAAACAGAAAACACGTTTTTTTTTCGTGGCCGTTCCTCTTGCGAAAATAAAATCATGACTCTCACGAAAAAAATGCTGCACAAAAAAATCGAATTTTTTTTGGTCGAAAAGCCAGGAAAGACCGGTAAAAAACCAAAACGTCAAAAAAACCCGGAAAAAACCTTTTAAAAAGCCGAAATCGCGTGCGTAAAAATAAAAAAATAAAATCCGAAGAAAGCGTCCAGAACGCGACACGTGGCGAATGGCGGTGAGCGCGTCAAGTGGCGCTGATTGTTGCAAGGCTCCTGAAGGAGCCCTCGTTAATTAGTTGCTCCCCAAAAAGCGTGGGCGCCCATTTGGGCTGGCTGGAATAAGCCCTGCAGCTGGCTGTAAAGAGGCCGAAAAAAAAAATTTAGGCTGCTCACGTGGTGATGGCTGGGCTTATAAATTACGTCCATCTTCACATGTACTAGTTCATACAACTAATATCTCAGCAGATAGCAGCACACGTACTATGCACACACACAAAATCAGTTTCCATCAGCAGTATTACACACCAAATCTTTGTTTAGCAAATGGGTGCTCACCTTGATGTTTGGGCGAGAGGGCTAGGCCTTGGGGTTGCTGCTCCTTGCTCCGGCTGTTGTCTCAGGCGTCAATGGCGTCCGAGTCAGGTTGCCATTGCCATGGGGTCGCTGCTCCTTGTTGTTGGCGGGATTAGCGTTGCTGAGTTGGGGATCCGGAGGAAAAGAGGCAGGGGTGGCCGGATCTAGAGGCGGAGGAGAGGATCCGACCGGCGACGAGGGGTAGCTGGCGGTGGTGGCGTCACTGGTGACAGCGTTGAGGGTAGTCCTGGCCATGGGAAGCCCGGCCCGGCCCAAAAAAGCCCGACCCGGCCTAGCCCGACGCTGCCCCCGGGCCGGGCTCGGGCCTAGATTTTGAGCCCGAAGGCGGGGCCGGGCCGGGCTCAGGCCCATCGTTTTTGCATTTTTCTGAAGGTCAGGCCGGGCCGGTCCGGAGCCCGACGGGCTTTTACGTGTTTGGGCCGGGCTCGGGCCCAGAAAACAGGCCCGATGGCTGGGCCTGGGCCTGGGTTTTTTGCGTCGGGCTTGGCTAGGCCCGGCCCCAGGTTTGGCCATGTATAGTTGAGGGTTCGTGAGGGAGTTGCGGGCGTACGAGCGAAGGAGTACAGGGGAACGATTCGAGAGAGAGGGGCTCGCTCGGTTCTGTGCCCGGGCCGTGGGTGGGTCAGCGCGAATCGTTTTCCTGGGCGATGGCAATTTGTCGTAAATACGAGGAACTCTAGATTCCATTATTTTGCGAAGCTCGGTTTTCCTTCCTCCACAAAAATGCACTACGGCTCAAGACAGCTTCGTCATTTTAGCTTCTCGGAGCTAAAGCGTTCGGCCTCGTTTTCTATCTGGAATTTGTGAAGCTGAGAGCTGGAGCGTTCGGCCTCGTTTTCTATCTACGGCGCTTACTTATCCAAGGATTTGTTACGTCAAACAAACATGGTTTTAGGTGGTTACACCCATAAACGTGATTAGCATAAACAGGTTTGGCAAAAATTCTGTATCCAAAGGATAGCCCTGTTGCGCTGGTCATTTTCAGGTGACCGTGTATGGTAGCTGGGTTGTGTGTGCTGAGTCTTCTATAATAGTAGCTATTTAAGTTGAGCAAATGAATGAGAAAATGTGATACGCGGGCTGAAGAAACTGTTGCCACACTGCTCACCAGGAAGCTCCTGGCAAAGTCATTATCTGCATGCATCTTTATAGTATATAGTAGTCCTGGGCTTGTATGTAGTATGGATATTTTTTTTTTGCTGGATTACCCTACAGGAACTTCCTTTTGAACGGAGACGAAGAGGCTAGCGAGCCGAGTGCCATGTTTTTTTTGACGGGCCAAGTGCCATGTTAATTAGAAAAAATCGACAGTAACTATGAAGGTATCGACAGTAATATTGTTTTCCCCTAGGGTCTACTTCTTCCTTCGGCGGCGCCGCCGAAGTCCACAAAATTCCCACGTAAAATCCAGCCGGATTGCTTAGCTTTCGCTGGTGATCGGCTCGTCCCGAGGCAATCGTCCTGGTACAACTGTAGCATGGAGGCAGTAGATGGAGATTGCGGAGCAGGGGGGTCGAAAGAATCGTTGGCGGAGGAGTTAGGGCGGAAAGGTTTAGGGGCTGGAGAGGATCAATTCCCGTCAGCACCGGCGGCGAGGGTGGACGCAGGTGGGGCGGAGGAAGTGAGGGGCATGGAGGAGGATCAGATGGAAAGAGGTGGGGAGGAAAACTGGGATCACCACGGCTCAGATCCGAATCTGGAGGATGTGTTTGAAGGCCTAAACTTACATGGTGACGAGGAGGAAGACCTAGATCTTTCTGGGGAGGTTGATGAATTAATCAGGGATGTGAGATGGCTGGCTCTCTTTAGGGTTCATACCCCTACGGCCGTTCAGCCACGCGGCCCTGTTAAACTCCATGAGGAATGCTTGGGCGTGTGCTCAAGGTGTGACGTTCAATATCAAGGGACCTAATTTGTTCTTGGCTCAATGTCATTGTCTGGGAGACTGGAAGAGGGTTATGGAAGGAGGACCGTGGCAGTTTAGGAGAGATCCGGTGGTTTTGGTTGAATATGATGGGTTTACTAATGTCTCTGATTACTCGTTGGACATGTATCCAATATGGGCAAGGATCAAGGGCCTCCCAGATGGGCTAACGAGGAAGAAAGAACTAGCTGAGAAGGTGGCAAAGAAGGTAGGGGAGCCTCCGTTTACGGTGATGGTCAATGAAGGCAAGATCAATCCCTCGAGCTGCTTGAGGGTTAGGGTGTTTGTTAATGTTAATAAACCTTTGGTGAGATTTGTGCCAATCACTCTGAAGGAGAGGAAGAAATGCCCCGTTTACTACGAAAAGCTGCCTGATTTCTGTTTCTTTTGTGGATGTATGGGCCACGTGGTTGAGGAATGTGGCGATGGGATACACGATCCGTCGTCGTGTGAATGGGGTGACTATTTGCATTGGAGTGGAGAACCAATAAACAGTGGTGTAAGAGGAGGTCGAGGTGCTTGGTCTGAGTCGCGTAGAGGAGATAATGCCTCGGGGGAGGGAGTGCGGGGTGGTAGAAGAGGAGGCGGAGGCAGAGGTGAAAGTGGAGGGAGAAGTTTTGGGGCTGGAGGTAGGGGCGCTGGAGTGCATCCAAGTCAAACTGAAGGAGTTGTTGAGGAGGGCGAGCAAGTTGGGCTGGCACAGGAACGCTCGGTTCGTAAAAGACTCGTCAGAGATGATGGCACTATTAACCTCCGTGGGCAGCTAGTCCCTAATCTGGGGGGGGGGGAGGTGGCTGATACAGTGCTCCTTATTGAGAATGGCGCCGGGATTAGGAGCCCGAGCACGTCTGCGGCTGGGTCCACACCGGGCAAGAACCCCATAGTGAAGAGGCTGCGACACAGTGGGAGTGGGGAGGAGATGGTTGGCGAAGTGGGCATGGGTACATCTTATTATGAGGCGGCCTCCGAAACGGAGGACCGCCGGGCCCAATGAATTTCTTAAGCTGGAACTGCCGGGGAGGGGGGAATTCCCGGACAGTTCGTGAGCTGGCGACCTTATGTAGGTCACATTCCCCCATGTTTGTGTTCTTGTGTGAAACGAGATAGAAGGAAGCAAAGATGAAGAGGTTGAGAGGCCGGCTGGGCCTGAAGGGTTTTTGTGGCGTTGATAGTTCTGGCATGAGTGGTGGCTTGGCAGTATATTGGCATGAAAAATTGTGTGGTGGAAGTGTTAGACAAAGACGATCGTCACGTCGATGCTCTAGTTCGGGTGCAGGAAGGGGCAGAGCAATGGAGAATTACGTTCATATATGGGGAACCGCGGGTAGAGAATCGGCATCTCATGTGGACAAAATTACAGAATTTAAAATCTATAAATGATCTTCCGTGGTTGGTTATCGGGGATTTTAATGAAGCAATGTGGGATTTTGAACACTTTTCAGCTACATCAAGGCAGGAGCCGCAGATGATTTCGTTCAGGGATACGCTTGAAGTTTGTGGCTTGGTAGACTTGGGTTTTTCGGGGGTCCCTTTCACCTATGACAACAAAAGAAGCAACATGAAGAATGTCAGGGTGAGACTTGATAGGGCTGTTGCAACAAATGAGTGGAGAAATCTATTCTCTTTTGAAAAACGTCCATTTTACTCCCCTGAATAAAGTGGGTGGTTCACTTTACCCCCTGATCTTTATTTCTGCTCCCTTAACCCCCTCAATAAACCCAAACCGGACCGAAAACCCCCCACGCTGGTTTCTCTCCACCCACTGGTGATGTGGCGCAGTCAACAGCGGTATTGACCCTAGTGGCCCCCACTTGTCAGGTACCCTCCTTCAAAAATAGTCCCTGTAATTTCACAAAGATACCCTTCTTCAAAAATGAAAAAAGCAATCAGCCCCCGCCCCGTCGGCTGCTTCCTCGCCTTCCTCCATGGAGGTGGCAGCGGCGCCTGTGCTCGTACAGGGCAACTCCACGAAGTAGAGCAGCAGGCTGGACTCATCGGCAGGGAGTGATACGTCTCCAACGTATCTATAATTTTTGATTGTTCCATGCTATTATATTATCTGTTTTGAATGATTATGGGATTTATTATACACTTTTATATTACTTTTGGGACTAACCTATTAACCGGAGGCCTAGCCCGTATTGCTGTTTTATTGCCTGTTTCAGTATTTCGAAGAAAAGGAATATCAAACGGAGTCCAAACGGAATGTAACCTTCGGCATCGTGATTTTTTGGAAGAATATCATCCTGGAGGCTTGGAGATCAAGTCAGAAGACCCTCGAGGAGGCCACGAGATAGGAGGGCGTGCCCCCCTTACAAGGTGGCACCCCCTGTCTCGTGGGCCCCTCGAGCACCCCCCGACCGACTTCTTTCGCCTATATAAGCCTACGTACCCTAAAACTATCGGATATCAAGATAGATCGGGAGTTCCGCCGCCGCAAGCCTCTGTAGCCACAAAAAACCTCTCGAGAGCCCTTCCCGGCACCCTACCGGAGGGGGGATCCATCACCGGTGGCCATCTTCATCATGCCGGCGCTCTCCATGACGAGGAGGGAGTAGTTCACCCTCGAGGCTGAGGGTATGTACCAGTAGATATGTGTTTGATCTCTCTCTCTCTCTCTCTCTCTCTCTCTCTCTCTCTCTCTCTCTCGTGTTCCCCCTCGTGTTCCCTCTATGGCACGATCTTGATGTATCCCGAGCTTTGCTATTGTAGTTGGATCTTATGATGTTTCTCCCCCTCTACTCTCTTGTGATGAATTGAGTTTTCCCCTTTGAAGTTATCTTATCGGATTGAGTCTTTTATGAGAACACTTTATGTATGTCTTGCCGTGCTTATCTGTGGTGACAATGGGATATCATGTCCCTCTTGATGTATGTTTTGGTGACCAACTTGCGGGTTCCGCCCATGAACCTATGCATAGGGGTTGGCACACGTTCTTGACTCTCCGATAGAAACTTTGGGGCACTCTTTGAAGTACTTTGTGTTGGTTGAATAGATGAATCTGAGATTGTGTGATGCATATCGTATAATCATGCCCACAGATACTTGAGGTGACAATGGAGTATCTAGGTGACATTAGGGTTTTGGTTGATTTGTGCCTTAAGGTGTTATTCTAGTACAAACTCTTGAATAGATTGATCCGAAAGAATAACTTTGAGGTGGTTTTGTACCCTACCATAATCTCTTTGTTTGTTCTACGCTATTAGTGTCTTTGGAGTGACTCTTTGTTGCATGTTGAGGGCTTGTTATATGATCTATCTATGTTATTATTGTTGAGAGAACTTGCACTAGTGAAAGTATGAACCCTAGGCCTTGTTTCCTATCATTGCAATACCGCTTACGCTCACTTTTATCATTAGTTACCTTGCTGTTTTTATTATTTCAGATTACAAAAACCTATATCTACTATCTATTTTGCACTTGTATCACCATCTCTTCTTTAACTAGTGCACCTATACAAATTACCATTTTTTTGGGTGTGTTGGGGACACAAGAGACTCTTTGTTATTTGGTTGCAGGGTTGTTTGAGAGAGACCATCTTCATCCTACACCTCCTACGGATTGATAAACCTTAGGTCATCCACTTGAGGGAAATTTGCTATTGTCCTACAAACCTGTGCACTTGCAGGCCCAACAACGTCTACAAGAAGAAGGTTATGTAGTAGACATCAAGCTCTTTTCTGGCGCCGTTGCCGGGGAGGCAAGGTAAACGGTACTCACACCCCGTCAACTAAGCTCTTTTCTGGCGCCGTTGCCGGTGAGGTGAGTGCTTGAAGGTATATCTTTAGATCTTGCAATCGAATCTTTTTGTTTCTTGTTATATCACTAGTTTAGTTTATAAAAGAAAACTACAAAAAAAATGGAATTGAGTTTGTCTCATATGCTTCATCTTTTTAATATCTTTCGTGAGAATGATGGTAAGGAAAATTGTGCTCAAGTGCTAGAAGAAGAAGCCTATAAAATGTTTTGCATGAAATCTTTGAATGATGAGCATGATTGCAATGTTGTTAGTATGAATTCCTTGAATATCCATGATGCTAATGATATGCAAAGCCACAAGCTTGGGGAAGCTATGTTTGATGAGTATGATATTTTTTGTCCCCCAAGTTTTGATGAGCAAATTTATTATGATGAAAGCATGCCTCCTATTTATGATGATTATATTGATGAAGGTGGGTTTGGAAGAGTGTCAACTTTAGGTAGTATTGATCCCACTATTTTGGAGGATGTTGAATCTTATTGTGATGAACATGAAAGTGGATTTGGGAGAGTGTCAACTTTATTTAGTGATGATTCCACTATTTCGGAAGAGGTTCCAATTGATTATGAGAACAAAGTTGCTATCTATGATGATTATTGTAATGACTTATATGCTATTAAGAATAATGATAACCATGAAACTTGTCATCATGATTTTAGTTTTCAATTGGATTATGCCTCACATGATAGTTATTTTGTTGACTTTACTCTCACTATTCCGAATGAGAAAATTTTGCTTATGTGGAGAGTAGTAAATTTTCTATGCTTGTAGGTCATGAAAAGAATGATTTAGGTGCTGGTTATATTGTTAAATTCATTCATGATGCTACTGAAAATTATTATGAGGGAGGAACATATGCTTGTAGGAATTGCAATAATATCAAGTTTCCTCTCTATGTGCTTAAAATTTTGAAGTTATGCTTGTTTTATCTTCCTATGCTAGTGGATTATTGTTCCCATAAGTTGTTTGCTCACAAAATACCTATGCATAGGAAGTGGGTTAGACTTAAATGTGCTAGTCATATTCTTCATGATGCTCTCTTTTTGTTTCAATTCTTATCTTTTGTGTGAGCATCATTGTCATCATCATGCCTAGCTAGAAAGGCATTAAAGAAAAGCGCTTGTTGGGAGACAACCCAATATTTATCCTTACTGTTTTTGTGTGTCCACATGATTATGCGCTTGTAGTAATCATGTTTTATAGCTTTTGTTTCAATAAAGTGCCAAGTAGAACGTTTGGGAAGACTTGGGTGAAGTTTATGTGATCTTGCTGTAAAAAACAAAAACTTTTGCGCTCACGAGAATAGCTGCCATTTTTTACTGGAGAGTGATTTTAGATTTATTCTTTTTGCAGATTATTAATAGACAAATTACTCAGATCCATCAATTTATTTCATAATTTTTGGGGTTCCAGAAGTATACGTTTGATACAGATTACTACAGACTATTCTGTTTTTGACAGATTCTGTTTTCATTGTGTTGTTTGCTTATTTTGATGCATCTATGGCTAGTATTAAGTGGTATGAACCATAGAGAAGTTGGAATACAGTAGGTATTACACCAATATGAATTTAGAATGAGTTCATTACAGTACCTTAAAGTGGTGATTTATTTTCTTATACTAACGGAGCTTACGAGTTTTGTTTTTGAGTTTTGTGTGGTTGAAGTTTTCAAGTTTTGGGTAAAGATTCGATGGACTATGGAATAAGGAGTGGCAAGAGCCTAAGCTTGGGGATTCCCAAGTCACCCCAAGGTAATATTCAAGGAAAACCAAGAGCCTAAGCTTGGGGATGCCCCGGAAGGCATCCCCTCTTTCGTCTTCGTTCATCGGTAACTTTACTTGGAGCTATATTTTTATTCGCCACATTATATGTGTTTTGCTTGGAGAGTCATTTTATTTTGCTAGTTTTTGCTTTCTGTTAGTTAGAATAATGTTTTGCATCTTTAGTTTCAATAAAAAAGTCAAGGATAGCCTTTGCCATGCTTATTTTGCTAGTATACATGTTGCTGTTTGAAAACAGAAAGTTTACCGCTGTTGCAAAAATTCCCTAGAAAAGTAAGAGAATGGTATAATGTTGAATATTTTTGCATATTAATATATGATAAATCTATTACAGTGGGAATTTTAGTTCGTAATTTTTGGAGTCAGGGAAGTATTGTTACTCTTGCATTCTTTACAGACTGTACTGTTTTGACAGATTGCTGTTATGGTTGCATTGTTTGCATATGATTGCTTGTTTAATGATTCTATTTGAGGATAGGAGTATTAAATATGCAGATACATTTAGTATTCAATGTTGAATAATAATGTTAGTGATTTGTTACAGTAGAAGATGATATGGTTTTGCATTGGTTTATACTAACCTATCTCACGAGTTCTTGTTGAGTTTGTTGTGAATGAAGCTTTTGATAAAAAGAGAAACCGTGACATGAAAGGAATTAAGCAGACACAAAAGCTCAAGCTTGGGGATGCCCAAGGCACCCCAAGATAATATTTCAAGAAGTCTCAAGCATCTAAGCTTGGGGATGCCCCGGTAGGCATCCCACCTTTCTTCTTCGACAATCATCGGTTAGTATCGGTTGAGCCTAAGTTTTTGCTTCTTCACATGAGTTGTGCTATCCTTGCGTTGTCATTTTTTTTTGCTGCTTGAATACAATACCAAGATCTGAAATTCTTTAATGAGAGAGAGTCTTTGCATAGATGCATAATTATTTAGCTACTCTTTGATCTTCACTTATATCTTTCGGAGTAGTTTGTCGTTTGCCCTAGTGCTTCACTTATATCTTTTAGAGCACGGCGGTGGTTGTATTTTGAAGAAATTGCTAGTCTCTCATGCTTCACTTATATTATTTTGAGAGTCTTAAACAGCATGGTAATTTGAATAAAAACTATCATGGAAAGTGAATTGGATGCTATGACCAATATGTTGCTTGATAATAGTTTTGAGATATAAAGGTAGTAATGTTAGGGTCATGCTAGTGGATAATTATGAAATTGAGAAATACTTTTGTTGAAGTTGGCAAGTCCCGTAGCATGCACGTATGGTAAAATTTGTGTGACAAATTTGTTGCATGAGGTGCTCTTTTGAGTGTCTTCCTTATGAGTGGCAGTCGGGGACGAGCGATGGAATTTTTCCTACCAATCTATCCCTCTTGGGGCATGCGTAGTAGTACTTTGCTTCGAGGGCTAAGTAGATTTTTGCAATAAGTATATGAGTTCTTTATGACTAATGTGAGTCCATGGATATACGCACACTCATCCTTCCACCTTGCTAGCCTCTCTTATTACCGCACAACTTTTGCCGGTAGTGAACCCATTATTTACCTTCCTCAAAACAGCCACCATACCTACCTATTATGGCATTTCCATAGCCATTCCGAGATATATTGCCATGCAACTTTTCACCGTTTCGTTTATTATGACACGTTTCATCATTGTCATATTGCTCTTTGCACGATCATGTAGTTGACATCGTATTTGTGGCAAGGGCACCTTCATAATTTTCATACATGTCGCTCTTGATTCATTGCATATCCTGGTACACCGCCGGAGGCATTCATATAGAGTCATATCTTGTTCTAGCTTTGAGTTGTAAATCCATATAAGTGTGATGATCTTCATTATTAGAGCATTGTCCTAGTGAGGAAAGGATGATGAAGACTATGATTCCCCCACAAGTCGGGATGAGGCTTCGGACTTTATAAAAATAAAAGAGGCCAAAGAAGCCCACCAAAAAGAAAAAAAGGAGAAAAAGAAAAGAAAAAAGAAGAAAAAAGAAAAGAGAAAGAAAAAAAAGAAAAAAATAAAATGAGTGAAAAAGAGAGAAGGGACAATTGCTACTATCTCCTTTTCCACACTTGTGCTTCAAAATAGCACCATGATCTTCATGATAGAGAGTCTCATATGTTGTCACTTTCATATACTCGTGGAAATTTTTCATTATAGAACTTGGCTTGTATATTCCAATGATGGGCTTCCTCAAAGTGCCCTAGGTCTTCGTGAGCAACCAAGTTGGATGCACACCCACTTAGTTTCTTTTGTTGAGCTTTCATATATTTATAGCTCTAGTGCATCCGTTGCATGGCAATCCCTACTCACTCACATTGATATCTATTGATGGGCATCTTCATAGCCCGTTGATATGCCTAGTTGATGTGAGACTATCTTCTCCCACTTTTTGTCCTCACAACCACCACCATTTACCACCATAGTGCTATGTCCATGGCTTACGCTCATGTATTGCGTAAGAGTTCAAAAAAGCTGAAGCGCGTTAAAAAGTATGAAACAATTGCTCGGCTCGTCATCGGGGTTGTGCATAATGGGAGTATTTTGTGTAATGAAAATGAAGCATGGCCTAACTATATGATTTTGTAGGGATAAGCTTTCTTTGGCTATGCTATTTTGATAGGACATGATTATTTGCTAGTATGCTTTGAAGCATTATTATTTTTATGTTTTATAAGCTTTTATCTTGAATCATTTGGATCTGAACATTCATGCCACAATAAAGAAAATTACATTAAGAATCCTGCTAGGTAGCATTCCACATCAAAAATTCTGTTTTTATCATTTACCTACTCGAGGACGAGCAGGAATTAAGCTTGGGGATGCTTGATACGTCTCCGACGTATCTATAATTTTTGATTGTTCCATGCTATTATATTATCTGTTTTGAATGATTATGGGATTTATTATACATTTTTATATTACTTTTGGGATTAACCTATTAACCGGAGGCCCAGCCCATATTGCTGTTTTATTGCCTGTTTCAGTATTTCGAAGAAAAGGAATATCAAACGGAGTCCAAACGAAATGAAACCTTCGGCATCGTGATTTTTTGGAAGAATATCATCCTGGAGGCTTGGAGATCAAGTCAGAAGACCTTCGAGGAGGCCACGAGATAGGAGGGCGCGCCCCCCTTACAGGGTGGCGCCCCCCTGTCTCGTGGGCCCCTCGAGCACCCCCCCGACCGACTTCTTTCGCCTATATAAGCCTACGTACCCTAAAACTATCGAATATCAAGATAGATCGGGAGTTCCGCCGCCGCAAGCCTCTGTAGCCACCAAAAACCTCTCGGGAGCCCTTCCCGACACCCTGCCGGAGGGGGGATCCATCACCGGTGGCCATCTTCATCATCCCGGCGCTCTCCATGACGAGGAGGGAGTAGTTCACCCTCAAGGCTGAGGGTATGTACCAGTAGCTATGTGTTTGATCTCTCTCTCTCTCTCTCTCTCTCTCTCTCTCTCTCTCTCTCTCTCGTGTTCTCTCTCGTGTTCCCTCTATGGCACGATCTTGATGTATCCCGAGCTTTGCTATTGTAGTTGGATCTTATGATGTTTCTCCCCTCTACTCTCTTGTGATGAATTGAGTTTTCCCTTTGAAGTTATCTTATTGGATTGAGTCTTTATGAGAACACTTTATGTATGTCTTGCCGTGCTTATCTGTGGTGACAATGGGATATCATGTGCCTCTTGATGTATGTTTTGGTGACCAACTTGCGGGTTCCGCCCATGAACCTATGCATAGGGGTTGGCACACGTTCTTGACTCTCCGGTAGAAACTTTGGGGCACTCTTTGAAGTACTTTGTGTTGGTTGAATAGATGAATCTGAGATTGTGTGATGCATATCGTATAATCATGCCCACGGATACTTGAGGTGACAATGGAGTATCTAGGTGACATTAGGGTTTTGGTTTATTTGTGTCTTAAGGTGTTATTCTAGTACGAACTCTTGAATAGATTGATCCGAAAGAATAACTTTGAGGTGGTTTCGTACCCTACCATAATCTCTTCGTTCGTTCTCCGCTATTAGTGTCTTTGGAGTGACTCTTTGTTGCATGTTGAGGGCTTGTTATATGATCTATCTATGTTATTATTGTTGAGAGAACTTGCACTAGTGAAAGTATGAACCCTAGGCCTTGTTTCCTATCATTGCAATACCGTTTACGCTCACTTTTATCATTAGTTACCTTGCTGTTTTTATTATTTCAGATTACAAAAACCTATATATACTATCTATTTTGCACTTGTATCACCATCTCTTCGCCGAACTAGTGCACATATACAAATTACCATTGTATTGGGTGTGTTGGGGACACAAGAGACTCTTTGTTATTTGGTTGCAGGGTTGTTTGAGAGAGACCATCTTCATCCTACACCTCCTACGGATTGATAAACCTTAGGTCATCCACTTGAGGGAAATTTGGTATTGTCCTATAAACCTGTGCACTTACAGGCCCAACAATGTCTACAATAAGAAGGTTGTGTAGTAGACATCAGGGAGCAGGAACAATGGACGGGTCAAAGTGCGCGTTGACGGGGAGCAGGGACGGCGGACGGGTCGAAGTGCGCACCGGCGGCACACTGTTGACCAGGTCGTCACAACGCACGGACGTGCAGCCCTCCGCGGCTGCTGCTCCCACACATGTGCGGCCGGTGCTCGCGCCCGTCGAGGCCAGCGCCTCCG
Source organism: Aegilops bicornis (assembly GCA_021605145.1). Classification (NCBI taxonomy): domain Eukaryota; kingdom Viridiplantae; phylum Streptophyta; class Magnoliopsida; order Poales; family Poaceae; genus Aegilops; species Aegilops bicornis. The sequence continues at coordinate 781,913,554 of CM038670.1, forward strand.
CTGCTTGCGCCCGGCGTCGCCGTTGCTCCCGCCCGTCGCGCCCGCCACCACCGCTGCTCCCGCCCGCAAGCAAGTCTCCGGCTCCCGCGGCAGCTTGGCCGTAGCTGACCCTCCAGCGGTGGCTGCTGCTCCGATGCCCGCGCACGATGCTTCTCCGGTGGGGAAGCAGGCCCTCCGGTACCCATGGCACGTCCGGAGAGGAGAGACGAGGATGGAAGGGCTTGATTGCTTTTTAGATTTTTGGAGACGGGTGTCCGTGTAAAATCCTTTATCTAACAAGTGGGACCCACAAGGGTCAATACCGCCGTTGACTGCGCCACATCAGCACTGGGGGAGAGAAACCAGCCTGGGGGGTTTTCGGTCCGGTTTGGGTTTGTTGAGGGGGGTAAGGGAACAGAAATAAAGATCAGGGGGTAAAGTGAACCACCCACTTTATTCAGGGGAGTAAAATGGACTTTTTTCTTCTCTTTTGCCTCCGTGCATCATATTCTTAGTCCTTGTTCGAACCATGTGGTTGTACTGCTCAAAGGCGAGGCGGACTCAGGAGCGGCTGGGCCTAAACAGCGCCGGTACGAGATCTTCTGGGAGCGAGACTCGACGCTGCCGGAGGTCATCAAGAATGCTTGGGAGTCTGTTGGAAACGTCCGAACTTTGGAACAGCTGTGAGAGGCGCTAACCAAGACGATGGTGTTGCTAGGGTCTTGGTGTAGAAAGTTCGGAAATGTAACAAAGGAATTGGCTAAGTCCCGGTCACAGCTAGAGGAACTCATGCATATGAATGCGAACAGACAAGAAATAAGGAAAGTGACAGATAGGATGAATGCGCTTTTGTACCAAGAGGAGATGATCTGGCTCCAAAGATCGAGAATTTCATGGCTTAAGGAGGGCGATCGTAATACAGAGTTTTTTCATAGTAAGGCAGTGTGGAGGGCTCGGAAAAACAAAATCAGGCAGTTAACAGATAGTATTGGGTGGTCCACTCAGATTTGGCATCTATGGGTAAGTTAGCGAACGAGTATTTCTGTGATATCTTCACAGCGGATGTTAACCTCGACGCAGGACATGTTGTCGATCTCTTTGAAGCACTGGTCACAAAGGAGGACAATGTCAAGCTGTGTGCTCCGTTTAGTGACAAGGAAATTTCTGACGCACTATTTCAGATAGGACCACTTAAGGCGCCGGGGCCTGATGGTTTTCCTGCCAGATTCTTTCAGAAGAATTGGGCAACTCTCAAAGACAGTGTGATTGCGGCTGTTAAGGATTTATTTGGGACGGGTGTGATGCCAGAGGGAGTTAACTCCACGACAATTGTCCTTATACCAAAAGTTGCCAACCCTACAAAGCTGTCTGAGTATAGGCCAATTAGCCTGTGCAATGTGGTTTACAAGGTCATATCTAAGTGTTTGGTAAACAGGCTCCGTCCTCTCTTGGACAACCTAATCTCAGATGAACAGAGTGCGTTCATACCGGGTAGGATGATTGCTGATAATGCGCTAATTGCCTTTGAATGCTTACACTAGATCAAACAGGAAAAAGACCCCACAAAGAGCTTTTGTGCATATAAGCTTGATCTTTCCAAAGCATATGATAGGGTGGACTGGGGATTCTTGAGGCAAGTGATGCAAAAGTTGGGGTTCTCTCAACGATGGATAGACTGTATTATGACATGTGTCACATCGGTGAGATATTCTGTCAAATTAAACGGAACTCTCTTGGATTCATTTGCACCGACGCGTGGGCTTCGGCAAGGTGATCCCCTTTCACCATTCTTATTCCTGTTTGTGGCGGATGGTCTTTCTGCTATCCTAAAAAAAGAGTGGCTACTGGTATTATTACCCTGGTGAGAGTGTGCAGGGGAGCACCAGGTATATCTCACTTGTTATTTGCTGATGATACATTGTTGTTTTTAGAGGCAACTAGAGTTCATGGAAAGAGCGTTAAGGAAGCTTTATACATGTATGGTGCGGCCACTATGCAAAGTCTTAACTATGAAAAATGCTCCATGTTCTTTGGTTCCTCTTGTCCAAACACAACTCAAGATGAGGTTCAATAGGCGCTGCGAGTCCAAAGTCTGATTTTTGAGGAGAAGTATTTGGGCCTGCCTACTCCCGAGGGACGAATGTCTAAGGGGAAGTTTCAAAACCTTCAGACAAGCTTGACAAAACGTCTTATTCAGTGGGGAGATGGTCATCTCGCACAGCCCGGAAGGGAGGTTTTAGTGAATGCTGTTGCACAGGCGCTGCCAACTTATATTATGGGGGTGTTCAAATTGCCATTTTCAGTATGTGATGATCTTACAAGAATGGTCAGGTTCGGCAAAAGGGAAGAGGAAGGTCCATTGGAGAGGGTGGGACCATCTCATGCAGCCAAAGGATAGAGGAGGTGCAGGTTTTGAGATTTTCGTTTGTTCAACCAGGCGCTTTTGGCTCGGCAGACGTGGAGATTGATCTCTAGGCCAGACAGCTTATGTGCACAAGTTCTGAAAGCAAGATACTATCTAGAGGGCAAGCTTGAGGATACAGTTTTCATCGGAAATGCATCATCTTCCTGGCAGGCAATAAGTCACGGTTTGGACTTGTTAAAAAAGGGTTTGGTATGGCGTGTGGGCAATGGCAGAAGCATACGAGTTTGGCGCGACAACTGGATCCCGAGGCCTTACTCATATAAGCCCATCTCATTGCAAGGCAGATGTCGGGTGCGTTATGTCTCTGACCTCCTGAATGAGAATGGTTCCTGGAAAGGGCAGTTACTGTCGCAGTACTTTTTTGCCGCGGACGTCGACGAAATTCTAAAGATTAGAGCATCTCCGAGGCAGGCCGAAGATGTTATTGCATGGGGTCCCAACAAGCTGGGAGTGTTTACAGTAAAAAGTGCATATATGCTGGCGTTTGATGAAGCACGTAGAGACATGGCGACCTCATCTAGCTCTTTCCCAGATGGGAGTAGAGCATGTTGGTCGTACATATGGAAAAGTGTGGCGCCTCCTACGGTCAAGAACTTTGCTTGGCGACTAGCGACTGATGGGCTTCCCACTTGGCGGAACAAGCATTAAATTGGACTAGAAGTGTCTAACATCTATCCGGTTTGCGGTATTGAGGAGGAAGATAATTTTCACCCCTTTGTGCACTGCCAGTTCGGGCGAGACTTGTATAAAGAGATGGCCAAGGAATGGAGGTTACCCGGGATTAATAATCTGACAAATACGGGGAAGGAGTGGCTGCTAAATGCCCTATCACAATTGAGTGAAATTGAGCGATGCATGATGCTTATGACCTTCTGGTGTAGCTGGTTTGTCAGGAATGAGATAACACATCAAAAGCCAGCCCCACCTTTGGAGGTTTCGGTTCGTTTCTTGCAAAGCTACCTGGAGTCTCTGATGGCGATCAAACTGAACTCGAACATGGACCCAATTAAGGGCAAGTCCGTTGTGGTCTTCGATGCTTCGCCTACACCGGGCAGAGCTGCACTCCCGGAGCTCAGATGGTCTAGACCAACACTACTAGGGAAAAGCCTAGCAGTAGCGCGGGTTTTAGGCTAATCGATGGCGGGCAGAGCGCCATCGATAATGCTTCTGACTAAAGCTTAGCAATAGCGTGCCTAGACCCACGCCATTGCTAAATTGACTTAGTAGTAGCGCTTCTCTGTAAGAGCGCTCTTGGTAATTAGTAGTAGTAGCGCTTCTCCTTGCCCGCGCTACCACTATTATTTAGTATTTTATTTCATGTTGTATTCATACACCTTTACACAAGTTTTCATACAATAGGCATTTAGATATTGTTTTTACATCATAATGAGTTATTACATCACGGGGTGAAAGAACCGTGGACTAGTTTCAAGTGGATGTCCATCCACTTGAAACTAATCATGATTCTTTCACCCAATGATATAATAATATTATCATCATCATCATATCATTAACAACTTATCATCATAATACATCATTGTCATATAACACCTCCTCAAGATCAACTTAGCAAATTGGTCACTAGTCGTAATCACAAGTACTCCTCATTATCAACTATAACACATTACCACATAATAAACATATTGTACCTCATAGGACCTACTACATTCGATTAAGACCTACTACATTTTCTAAGGTAAAATAGCAAAAAACAAGATAGCCCCTGAGTCTCCATTATGGAGAATGGAGATTAGCATGTCTCCAATTCTTGCCTTCCGCTGAATGTTACTTCCAAGAACCTCCTTGCGAATGTCCATACATTTCTTCCATTCTTTGATGAACATGTGTTCACCGGTTTTAGAAATCCGATATGCACAGGTGAGCTCCCTAGATTTACTGGCGGTATGTTCAGAACTGTAAGGCGACCATTCAGATACATCAGATGAGGCACACAATCCATCGGGAGTTTCTGTTGAAAAACATAGTAATAACTTTGTAGTTAGCAATGATGTATTAGTTTTAGAAGTATGCAAAAGATGCACGGATGTCGTAATAGTAAAAACTCTTACCAGGGTATCTCCAGAGAAGTTACCGTGGTTCAACACGTGCACTAGTGGCATGTATTCACCATAATTTGGAGGAGTTCGATAATAGTTATTGTAATCCTCAAGAAGAGTACAAAATGCGATCAGATGATTTTTCTCCTTATAAGTTAATTCGGAGCCATCGGTGTAGTGGGTTTTGTCTACCATCTTCCACACAGTCTTTGAAGAATCAAAATAAGCTGTCAATGAAATAAGTTGTCAACTATTTTGAAATAAACAATATAAATTAGTTAATAACTATGTTTGAGAAACTCACATAGCGGTACAATCGGAAGCGTATCAACAAGGACCCAAATGTCCATATTGTCTTGCTCGATGTCAGGATCACCAAGATCCATGGTGACAATCATACCCTCATAAAAACCATACATTTTGCAAAGTGCTTCCCAATTTGGCAACCAAAATGGGTTACGCTCTGAGCATTGCACAGATTTACTTCAAAATCCATATCATGATGGGTCCTTAGGTGTATTTTCTTTGTTTCAAAATTTTCATGGTCTTCAAAACCCATCCTCTCCAAGACATAGCGTCTTGCATGGCATGGGATAAGCTAGTCGAATTGTAAAAGATGAAAATTAGACGTTGAAATAGTTGAAGTCATGCTTAATTACGAAAAAACACTTGTCGTTGTTGCGTACCGTTTCAACATCGAAGGTCTCCTCGAGCTTAATGCTGAAGCGCCGATCTTCATCCAGCTCAACGAACCTGTTGCACATACCTCGATCGTCGTGGCACCAGCTGCACTCCCTCGGGAGACTGTCGTCGTCCGAGTACGACATTTCCTACGTTCATAATTCAAAGATTAAACTTGTACATATTCTAGCACAAGTCATGCCAGAATTCACGGAAAAATCCGGCATGACCTTTGCTAAAAAGGACATATCGGCGCCTGAAATTTGCGGAACGGAAATTAATCAACACTCCGCAAAACATAGGCCACTCGGAGGTGTAACCAAAACATGAAATAATTGCTTAAACTAAAAATAACAACAAATTTGACATGTTCAACTAGTTCTATTAATTAAACTAGTTCTTACTAAATATAAACTTACTATAAATAGAAAAAACTAGTTCTTTCTAAAAATAAAGTAGTTCAACTAGTTATTAATTTACTTACTAAACTAGTTCAACTAAAACTAAACTAGTTCAACTAAAACTAAACTAGTTCTATTAATTCAACTCGTTCTTACTAAATATAAACTTACTATAAATAGAAAGAAACTAGTACATCTACTACTACATCTACTACTAATTAACATCTACTACTGCTAATTATACAACTAGTTTACCATCACTACTACTAATTAATATCCACTACTACTAAAAATCATTATCTATGAACCCTAAATTAACATCTACTACTACTAAAATCATCTACTAACTAAGCAAAGAGAGAGGGTGTGGGGGAGGGGTGGGGGGCTTACAGAGGGAGAGACGGTGGCGGGGAGGTGCTCGGCGACGGAGGTAGGGGCGGCGACGGGATCGGGGGAGACAGCGGCGAGGCGGGTCGAGGGAGACGGCGGCGAGGCGGGGTCGGGGGAGACGGCGGCGAGGCAGGGTCGGGGAGACCCGAGGCGGGTCGGGCAGACGCAAGCAGGGGGAGAAGAGAGAGTGGGGAATTGGGGGAGGAAGTAGAGGCGAGGGAATCAGGCCGCGCTGGGGGTTAGGTGAAAATAGCTTTATGATGGCGTGGGAGGAGAAAGCAGCTGCTGCTAAAATCCGTAGTAGTAGCGCCGTTTCTAGAAGGCGCTACTACTATACCTAGCAAGTCGGGACCGGTGTGGCAATTGTAGTAGTAGCGCTTTGTTCTGCCGCCATCGCTAAGGATGTAACAGTATCGCGGTTTAGCCAGACGCGCTACTGCTAAGTAGCAGCGGCGCCTCATTTTAACAAGCGCTACTGGTAAGATTCTGTGTATAAGATTTTTCCTAGTAGTGCAAGCACGGACTGGGTTAAACTAAATACAGACGGGTCCTATGATTCTTCTGGAGCAGCGGGGACTGGAATGATCCTCCGGGATTCGAATGGGGACATCATATTCTCAGCCTGCAGAGTTTTGTATTCTTGCAGAGATGCTCTAGAAGCAGAGTTATGTGCATGCATGGAGGGACTTTCTATATCTATTCAGAGATCAAATTTCCCTACTGCAATTGAGATGGACTCTTCGGTGGCGGTGGCTATGTTAACTGGTGCTGGCAAGGATCGATCCGTTTATGATTCCCTTATTAATGAGATTAGGTATCTTGTTAGTCTTCGATCTACTTGTATTACTCACGTTTCGCGGGTACAAAATAAAGCTAGCGATTGTCTAGCTGTCTTCGAGAGAGTGGAGGGTAGAACTCTGACCTGGATTGGGTCAGGTCCTCCGGAGGTGGTAGAGATTGCTAAAGATGATTGTAAGGACTTGATTATTGAGTAATACAAGTATTTCCCACACAAAAAAATAGAAAAAATCGGTGCGTCATCTAAGGTGGGTGGTCCAGGAATAAAGTCATCGAGTGGTACAGTAGAGCACTTCGGGTTCGTTGGGCTTGGTACGAGCAGAGTGGAACGAAAACAACCAGATACATTGGAAAGACACTGCAATCCGCTGGGATGCCTCGGGCCGACAACTATTCTCTGCTTATACTCAAATCTCCATTGGGAATGGAGCTTGCGCAAAGTTCAGGGTTGACAGATGGCTGCATGGCAACGCGCTTACTCCCTCCGTTTCAAAATCGATGAGTCATCTATTTTGAAACGGAGAGAGTACTTGACAGTCAAAGAGGACCTGGAGAGGATTAATTGTGAGGAAAAAAAGAAAGCACCGTTGCCCGTTGCCTGCCAAAACAAGAAAGAAGGATAGACAAATCCATGCCTACAGTAAGGCTCCGTTTGGAATCCCTCCACTCCGTAACTCCGCTGCGGAGCGGAGCGGCATATAGTAGAAATACAGAGAGCGGCAAACAGACTGCTCCGCGCGCTCCTCTCCCTGGCGACGAAGGAGTGGATTGCCGAACACATCCTAAGTATGTACTGCGTGTACTCAAGAATAACCACATGAACAAAAACAACTCCTATATGCAACTTAGACTACGATTTACACTGCGCTGGATTCCCTGCTTCACCCGCCTTTTTTCACTGTTGAACTTTTTTTGAGGGACCACTTTTGAACCTAGTTTTACAACCACAAACCGAGACTTTAATAAATCGCCTGCAAGCGAGACTGTAGCAACAACTAATTGCACCCAATAGAAATTTATGTCAAATCAATAGTAGTGGGGCTCAAAAGATCAGTCTCAAGCCCAAGTGACGATTTCGATGGCTGCACAACTCCTCCGCTATCCGGCACCGGCCTTCTCGGCCGATCGATTTGCGACGCCGTGCTAGTCAGCATAGCGACAACCGTGGACATGGTTGGCCTTTCGCAGGGCGTGTCCTGGACGCAGAGGAGCCCAATTTGGATGCACCGTTTTAGCTCAGACAATAGCTCAGGCTCGGACTTGGCGAGTGGCACCACTGCGGTGTCGAGAAGCTCCACGGTCCTGTTCTGCTCCCACAGTTCCCATGCCTAACAAAAAGATTTGCCAAGTTATGTCTTGCTTATGAAAAGAAATATTAAAATTAATCGGAGTTCCCGAACACCAACATCAATATATATTGTACATGGATGCTCATGCCTTAGTTTGCGACTAAATATGAATTTCTGAAGTATCTGAGCTTACATGAGAAAGGAGCCTCTGCAAGCCACCATTCCTTTCCCCGCTAAGCGTTTCCAGGAGGACAACTCCGAAGCTGTAGACATCACACTTCAGCGTCATATCCCCTCTCCGTGCATACTCTGGAGCTGCATATCCCCTTTTCAAAGAATTCAACAGTGTTAGGTATATATCTGGTGGTGAAGATGCATATATATTTGACTACTTACGGGGAAACTACAATTGTTTGATCAGGCCCCGCCTGGTCGACGACAAACAACTTGGCGGTGCCAAAGTCGGCAATTTTAGGCTTCCACTCATCATCTAGGAGAATGTTCCCGGGCTTGAGGTCCCGGTGGATTACACTCTCACCGGATCCTCCATGTATGTACGCAACACCATGCGCGATGCCATGCAGTAACTCCAACCTTCTTGTCCAGTTCAGTAAAGCACGTAGTTTAGGTATACCTGCGAGTGCCAAATATGTGTTATCAGATACCTACACCTACTATGATAATGTTCATAAATAATGCATTTTAAAAGGTAAAAGTTCATTTTACTCCCCTAATTGTACACATTTAACTCTCTAGTTTTTTCTAGCTCACTTATACCCCGACTGTCCATCCTAGAGCACATCACCCTTTAAATTTTATGAAATGAAAGATCTTTGTAAAAACATTTCCAAAAATCAGGAGAAAATCATATATGTTAGTTATACATGAAGTACATACGAGTAACTATTTGAAGAAAAAAATGCTACGGCAACTTATGACCTAACATACCTATTTAATTATTATTTTTTGCATAGATTGCTATTTTGTAATCAAATGACACGTATATACTGACCCCATGACCGAAAAAATATCTCAGATGTGATAGCTTATGGTGTTAGGTGGGCTGAAATATAATTTGAGAGGGTAAGTGAGTCAAGCTAATAAGTCAGGGGAACAATTACGGGATAAGGGAAGAGTGGAGTTAGGAGGTGCATGCATCTAGACAGAAGATTAATAAAACTTGAGAGATAGTACACACACAGGAATTAGACGGTCTAGTTTTCATGATAAGTCGAGAAATTTCTCGTGTTCTTTTAGCAGTGTGTACCGAATATGTAGACGTTCAGGCTCTTGTTCTGCATGTGTTCATAGATGAGTATTCTCTCCTTGCCTTCATTACAGTAAGCAAGGAGACGAACAAGATTGCCATGCCGGAGCCCGGCCATCACTTCCACTTCTCTCCCGAAATCCTTCTTGCCTTTTGTGGTTAGCGCGGACTGTTTAAGCCTCTTGACAGCGATCATTCTTCCTTCAGGCAGCAGCCCCTGTTGATTTTGAAATTTTAGATGATACGAATTGAGTTGTAGAGTTTGCAATGGATGGTTCTATATATGAAAAACCATGTGAAGGATATAGTCATGCATGAGTTTCTCGAACAGTACAAGATAGACACACACACATCACAAACCCCACATCACACTTATACACGAGGTTTCACTCATATCTCTTTAGTAGAAAAAGAACTAACCTTGTAAATGATACTAAATCCTCCCTGGCCTATAATGTTAGTTTCAGAGAAGTTTCCAGTCACATCCTTTACAATGCTTAGATTAACTGAAGGAACGGCCATGGCAGGATTCTGAGGGATAGCACCTGCAACAAGAACATACTGTATTGATTACTATGCTCGAAATTGTGTTACAACATGTATAGGTCTGGCAAGTCATCAGTGGTATGAGATTTAAGAAAATAAAGTCACGATTAATAGTGAGTTGTTGTATCTCCATCGAACAATCATTGACAAAAGAAAACAAATGACATGGGATAAAAAAGGATTTTTACGAGACTAATCTAGCAGTTGCTAAGTTCACTAGACCAAGACTTGGAGAAATTCAGGCCCTGCCAGAAGTTTCATGGCAGCCTATGCAACTATTCTAAGAGAAATTGTTCCATAGTATGAACGGCAAGAACATGTTAGGGATGCGCATGCGCTAGTTAAGTTCGTGACCTCCCTCTCCGAGGGCGGGCATATTTGGTTTGCCACGTATCTCTAGCGTGGTTTGTATCCCTAATAACATTATATTTCTGTTCCCTAAAAAAAAGCTCTTAACGAGGTTATGGACTTGAGTGTTAAAATTCTAGAAATGGGGATATTTTTCCCTCGCCAAAATGACCAAAAAATCAAAGAAATCATGAATATACTTTGAATCTAGTCTAGAAAATTCAAAGCATTTTATATGTCACCCACTGTAATTTTTGATTTTTTTTAAATATGAAATCATGTTTAACTTTAAACCAGTGCAGTTATCTTGCATTTTTCCTTTTTCTCCATGTGAAACAACAGTAACAGTGAGCCATCCCATCAGAGTAGAAATTACCTATGATTCTGCGTTTCCGTCTCCACCAAATCAGAGAGACGGCCAGAAGAACAATGACACCAGAAGCTACAGGTGCGACAACAAGTAGAGTAGGAAACTCTTTCTGGTCATCTGTTATGGCAGCAAAACGGTGAACTGTGAGTTCAAACATGCATGAACTAAAAATTAAAACTCTTTTTTTTTCCAACATGCATGTATAAATCGAGTCAATATTTTTGTCAAGGTGTATGACTGTGAGTCTGTGACTTGATTTACATGCATGTGTAAATCGAGTCAACAAACAGAGTAGGAAACTCTCTCTGGTCATCTGTTATGGCAGCAACCAGTTCAAACATGAACTTAAAATATAGAAACTCTTTTTGGGTCCAGTAGGTGTAACTCAAGTCAATTTGCCTCTCAAAAAATTGAGTCAATTTGTGTCAAGACAAAGAAGAAAGGTGCATGTTAACGGCAGGTGGTTGGATAATGTGTACATACCGAATTCTGATTTTGACAACCTCAGGTAGAGATCTTGCCCCCTGTCGACGAGGCGTAGATCAACGATGGCATCCGCCCACATGACGCAGCCGGTGCCGTCGCCGCCTCCCCGGATATCGGCCGCGGCGTAGGCCAGGCACGAGCAGTCGGCGAAGCACCTCGCCCTGCACTCCTCTAGGGTGACGCCCGTCTCCACCGACGCGTTCTGCGTGTCAGGAAGCTTCACGCGCCGCACCACCGCGAAGCCGTCCGTCGTCGCCCCGCCGGCACAGTCCAGCGCCGCGTCTCGTCGGCACCCGCCCGCCGCGGTGTCCTTCACCTCCTGAGCCGACAGCGACGGGGTCCCGGCGGCAGCAGGCCTGCTGAACCCCTCTACGCAGCCGCAGAACCCCGACGACGCTGCCTCGGGGTCGCAGAGGCCGAACGGCCCGCACCGCGCGTAGGTGTCGCACTGGTCCCTCGGCCCCTTGAACAAGGGCTTCCACGCCCGGGTGCCCGCGTCCCACATCAGCCGCTCCACGTCGCCGGTGTGGTTCACCACGACGCGGGTCAGCGGCGCGCCGGGCTTGGCGGTGTACCCGTAGGTTATCTCCCACGGGCTCGTCGTCGCCCGCAGCGTGTACTTGTCCGCGTACGCCGTCACCTCCGGGACGCCGTTGAAGTAGAGCCCGTTCCACGGGCCCGTGCGGTACCTCTTCACGTCTCCTTGCCAGATGACGATGTCCGGTAGCCCCTTGGTCTCCAGAGTGCGGCGGTAGACCCCCGGAGACGGGTCGTCGGCGGAGCTCCACGCCGTGAGCTGCCACTCGGCTCCCGTCCAGAGGTCCTTGCCCAGCTTCATGTCGGGCAGCAAGGTGTCCGACGGGTGGTCGAACGACTGCCACAGGGCGGCGTCGCTGCTGCCATTGTGCACGACCAGGTTGCCGGAGTCGAGAAGGTGAACCACCGCGGCGGAGGCGGCCATGAAGTTCGGTGACCACGCCGTCCGGCGAGAGCCATCGAGCAGGACGAGGCTGCTCAGGTCGTCGAACACCAGCATGCTGGACTTGTCGGGCAGAGGCTGGTCGCGGTTGGCGACCCAGCAGACGGTGTCGTTGGACACGGAGAACCATATGCCGACGTACCTCTTGGTGGAAGCCCCGGGAGAGAAGAACCCCAGGGTGAAGGAGCCGTCCGGCGAGACGAGCGTGTCACCGTCGGTGAGGTTCTGGCCCTTCTCGAACCTGTCACGGACACCGGAGGCGGCGGGGGTTTGGACCGAAAGGAGGAAGAGAGTGATCAAGAGCAGCTGCAGTAGGAGGTGTACAAGAAGTTGGCTGGTTGCCCTCATTGCTTTGCACTGGCCTTGCACAGTAGAGCTCATGCATGGGCCATGGGATATATAGGGCCTGTTTGGATCGTGCCCAGACCAGCCCTACCAAAATTCTAGGGCGTGCCAATTATTTGGCGAGGGATTTCGCCGACCCCGCCGCTTCGCCCACAGTTGGCAAGAAAAACTGAACTGCTCGCCAAAATTTTGGCGTAGATCAGAAAATCTGACCATCATCCAAACGCACGCCAACACCCGTAGTCAACGTCGAAATTTTGGTAAGGCAGGCGTGGGCTACCATCCAAACGGACCCTATCGAATTAAGAGGATGGTCATGCACCGAAGTTGGTACTTAGCTTGGACCGAGAACATAACATTTTTCATCGAAAACATAACATGTTACTTTGGCCAATTTAGTTGGTAGCTAGACAAAAAATATATTAGTTGCTAGTAGTAATACTACCTCTATAACAAAAGGGTGTGGCTAGGTCTCAGTCGACCGAGAGTTAAGAGCATCTCCAACAGCCGCCCAAAAACTGCTCCACGCGATTAAATTCAGATTTTTTGGGCGCCGGACAGCTCCAGCAGAAGCTGTAAAATAATGCGTGCGCAAAAAATGGTTGGGTGCGTGCTGAAAAACGCTATCGCATGCTGCAAATTTGAGGCGCCGGATTACGCTCGTTTCACAATTTACACTGCGTGTTCTTTTAGGCGCGTGTTTTTGGGCATCTGCTAAAGTAATGGTAGGTCCGGTGCCTTAAAAGTGCTACATTGGCGCGCTAAAACTATTTTAGGGCGCGAAAGTTTTGTGCACCTATTGGAGATGCTCTAACCAAGTCTCAGTCAAGTGATATGAAAAAAAAAAAGAAAAACTGAAAATAATTTTTTTGTACGAATCGCCATGCAAAATCAAATGAGGATAGCATCGACTGAGACATAACGAAGTCTCAGTCGACTAAGACTTAGCACAACTGATACCAAAATATAAAACGTTTTTTTAGGGTAAATAAAATATAAGACGTTTTTGAAGGGAGTACTTGATAGAGATGGAAACAAGCTTTGTTTACTATCGAGCTGGTCAAGAGGCAGGAGAACTGTGCAATTTCTCTATTAGAAGAAGAGAAACTTCCCGCATATGGACCGGAAACCAGTAAAATCCAAACAAATACTTTCCGCCATTCAACACAAGCCAGTTTTCCAGGAAGTTACAATCTCAGTTGATTTCCTTCGGTTGTAGACGTGACAGGGGGATGCATATGATGGGGCAATCATGGAGCCAAGAAAATTACTCCATCTCAAACGAGTGGTTCCTCTGAAGAACAATGTAAGTGTGGTTCTAGAGTCATTAGACTAGACCAAAGTGATATGGCTATTACTCCAGTAAAATGCAGTGCTGTGTCATCGATCGCTACTGCTACTGGAATACCAAGGATTACGGCGAGGTATGTTTCAACGTGATGTAACTGAAGTACTCTCGTTCAAACCTTTGAAGGGGTTGATTGGTCACCCTGTGATCCCAGTCCAGTTCAAGTGGATTCGCGAGAGTCCTTGTCAGTCTCAAGGCTCTAAGCACATACTTTTGTTTCGATTCTTGTTGCGTCATTGCTTGAATACTCTCCTTGGAGTGATTAAAGAATTCCATTCTTGCTAATAGATTATTCCTGGTTGTCATATTTTTGTGGAAGTCGTGGTTGTTGGAGGCTTGGAGCCTATAGTGTTTCAATCATAGTGAAAAGGAAAGGCACTTGGTGAGTTGAACAAAGTTGTAATATCCTAAATTCAGAGTAGGTCTCTCCTGGTGCAGGTATCATAGCAAGTTTCATACATGCAGGTGATGCGGTACCGTAGTTGAACAAAAAGAAAAGATACCGGCATCATAATATGATATCATGCCATAACTCATCGAATGACGAAATTTAATGGCAAATGGATCTCGTACACAACTTCTCATTGAGATTCCACATATGAATAAATAAAGTGGTGCTAACATACTAGGCAATGATACTGTGCAGTGGGTAGGTAGTAGCAGTAGTAACTAAGATAATATCCTTCACTATGATAGTACCCACCATGAGAGCCATAATCATCTGTTGGCCATGGTTATCCCGTTGGTCAAAAGACAACCTCTCCTGCATCAAAGACGCATGTGAGCAGTGGTTTTAGCTTGAAAAATGATCACAGTGACATATATTAAAAACATATGTAACTATGAGATGCAATTACTTCCCATGATAGACATGTAAGGTTGCATATTCTATGTACAAATTGCATGTAAGCTTGATATAACTATCAACTATGCGGTGGGAAGTAATATGTTGACCTGAGTTGCGGTGGTTTAAAAAGATAGTGTATACATATATCAAGGGAAGTAATTGCATCACATGTTGCAATTCAGGGTTGTGTGATTTTGTAAGGTTGCATTCTATGTACAAATTTAGCATCAAATTCCAAGGCTTGCTGACCTCATAGGATGCACTTAATTTCAATGTTCCTCATAGGCTTTCAGTTTTTTTATTCAAACCGGGTTTGGTGAATATAACAAAACATATTATCATAGTCACCATAAAGGGAAAAAAATCAGGATTATCCTCGTCGCTCAAGGTGACTCGGGTGGCACATCTAGGCCACTGGCACAAGAGCCTCCTTTCCAGTATCTCCTCCGCAGCCGCCATTGTGCCACCGTTATGGAATAAATAAGTTCTCCTAAACGCAACTGCAGTGAGTACACCCTATATGATGATATAATATAACAACAAGGTAAATAACACAAGGAAAAGAAGTTAGATAGGAATAAACAAGGTATGCGGAGAGAAGAGATGTGTCCCAATGTTCAGTTCCTTGGAGTGAAGGGATCACTATTGGAGAGGTACCAAAGGTTTCCCGACACTGCAAAGTAGGAGCTCAATCACTAATGGACGACCTGGCATGGCTTCCAAACCTTCACAAACTCGAAGGAATCCAAAAACTTAGATCCTCATCAGTGACACCTACCTCCTAGGGGTCTTGAACCTCCAAGAGTATAACAAGATTGATGGATAAAGCTTGAAGCTTCCTCAATTCATGAAACTGGTTGGTCAAAGGATGGGGGAATCTTGGAGCTTGGCTAGGTTTATCTCCTTCCTCAAATATCTCACCAAACTCTCCAAGAATCAATAGAATTGAGCTTGGGAGAGATGGGGATGAAATATCTCAGGTTTGGAATAAGAGGCTGAAAGTGGTCAACCCTATCCCAAAGTGGTATGGTGTTGTTTATAAGTAGAGGCGAACTATCTGTTTTTTGGACTGAATTACAAGCAAGGATGGTCCAACCATGTAAATGACTCACCGTCAAACATGTCAAAGCCTGTGCACAGCCGGGCTCGAATCTCAGCCTTGGACAGATCGACCCAAAAGCTAAATGGTATGACTCGGGACCGAATGACCCCGGGCAGCCCTAGACAACATGCATGGGCAGTCCGGCCTGTTAATCACACCACGACTTGACTTGGTCGCTACTCCAGACCTAGATGGTTCGGCTAACTGGCCCTGATTTCTGACTCGAGGCTGATCGACCTGGACGAAATTCCTGGGCTCCGATGTGAGGTCGAGCAACCCTGAACACGCCCGACTACTTTGCGCAGACAATCTAGCAGGAGCTCTGCCTACGCCTGCCCAGAGTGCTCAGCCGGACGATCAGTCCTAAATGGTTCGCATAGTCTGGTCTCCTAAAAGCAGCATTTTGATAAGTTTTAAGAAAATAAGAATTTTGGCCTACAACATTTGTCTTTTTGGTGGATTGCGAGCAAGCACTGCGCTAACCATGATCTTAGCTCTCTGGCTATAACTCAAGAACTGAAAATAAAGGCAACAAAAAATAAGCCTCGTAGTCCTATTGAGTATTTTCACTTTTGGTGGGTCATTGATACTTGGCGACCTTCACACATGGAACACATAGACTTCTCGGTCTCATTATTCCCTTTAATTTCTCATCATCAATGCCAAGAACATAGTTAGAAGCCTAGGTGCACTTCCACACCGGGGTAAACCTCGCGTCATTCGGGACACCGGGACTTCCCACAGATAGAGGGCATGACAGGCCTTAGAGGGTTCGGTTCCAAGTGGCAGGCCTTAGCCGGTGCGGAGCGGCAACCAGTGAGGGCTTTGGCTCCTCCAACACCCCCATCATGTAGCAGTAGTTGTGGTTTTGATCAGGGCGGCCACGAGCCTACTTCCCTAGTCATTCCTTGTGGCAGCACGTGGACTCATGACGATACATTATCGAATTTGGTATCCAACACCTAATGCATCTGTGGCACCCATTGACAACGTTAAATCGGTGGTGCTTTACTGATCAAGAGCATCACACCAATCTGGCTGGTGGATCCCGCAATGAGTAGATCCCCGCGCTGATAAGAACAAAATTTAGTGAAACTATTCCTATTTCGCTCATCGGGCAATCGGTGTTGAGCCAATGCGCACCCACTCCCTCACCCCCACCCTATGCCAACACTAAGTGGATGGGACCACTGCGACACCCCACGCCTCACCTTCTTTTTTCCTAATTTATTTTCCCTTTTTTCTTTCATTTTTGCACTATTCATCATTTATGCCACCAGTTGTGTCCCACTAATCAGTTTTGCCACTAGGAATTTCAAGTGTTTAAAACTGCCATCGCTTCGTTAGACACATGCTCAAAAATGGCATTGGACATCATTATTGTGATCTCAAATCTCTTTTGACATGTTATAATGACATAAATATTTCTATTACAATTCTCATAAATTCAATGAACAGTTCTCATAAATTCATGAATATTCTATTACAATTCTTTTTAGAAAACTAAATCTTTTAATTTTGTGGACATTTTAAATATTCGTAACATTCTTAAAACTCATGAACACTTTTCTAAATTTGTAAATGTCTTTTGATCCAAAATATTTTTGTTGAAATTCAGTAACATTTTTCTGGATTCCTGGACAAATTGAAAATCTGAAATATTTTTTCAAAATTTCTGCATAAGGCCGTTTTGGAAAAATAAACCCTGGCTCGGAACTGCTACTAAACTAGTCGGACGAGTCTGTTATAGCAGTACCACGTTATGTGACCAAAATGAATAAAAAACCAACCAAATCGGGTCGGCCCACTACACGACTGGCTTGGCTCGTCGCAGCTATACCTCACTTATAACAAGATGGAAACCAGCGTGGTTTCTGCATTTTTTCACTCTATTTCGATCAGTTTCACAATTCCCTCTTACTAAAAAAAATACTTTTTTCTCTACCTTAACTTTTTCTTCCTTTTTTACGTTTTAAAAATTCTAAAGTGAAAACATATATTCCACAAAAAGTTACTTAAGTTTTGAAAAAACAAATGTTTATGCAATGTTAAAAACATGTTTGTGCAACATTAAAAAAATGTTGAGTGCTTTAAAAAATGCTTAAATGCATATTTGAAAAATAACTAAAACATATTTAAAAATTACAAAAATATATCTTTGAAAAATATGTTAAACATGTATTTGGAAAATGTTAAACGAACATAGAATAATTTTTTTGGATGCATACAAAAATATCGTGTGTATAAAAATAGGAGACATGGAACATGCATCTGAGAAAAAACATTGATTATTGCATTTGAAAAATGTTTGTAGTATATTAATAATTGTTCCTTATGTATACGAAAAATGTACAATGTATATGAAATGAATAAATATCAAGAATATATATTAAAAATAACATGTATTCGGAAGATGCTAAACTTGTATAAAAATAAAGTTTCATCTGTGTACGAAAAATGTACAACAAGTATGAGAACAAGTACACTTAAATAATATATAACAGGGGAAAAAGACTATAAATATTTTTTTGAAATGTTAGTCACATAATTAAAAATTGGTAAATATGTACAAAAAATGCTATTGATGTATTAAAAAAATGTAGGTATGAATAACATATATTTGAGAATATATTAAGACACAAAAAATTCTTGATGTATACCAAACATTTACAGTGTGTGTGAAAAAGGTACATGTGTCGAACATAAATAAAAAAATAGAAAACCAGAGAAAATCATGGAACAAAGTGAAAACCAAATAAAACCGATGAAAACATGGAGGAAGAAAACCGAAGAAAAAGAAAAAAAAGATAATGGAAGAAACCAAAAAAATCCACTTTCTCAACTTAAACTCACGCAGCCCATATTATCGGGGATCTCCTAGTTAGCACACGCTGCGCTTGTTAGCGGACGCAGCGTTCGGACGCCACCTTTCATGGGCCGGACCATCTACCCGAGCGATCGGCCGCTCGTCAAGAGCATACGTCCGATTGCTTCTTGGTGGTTTGACTAAAAAACTTCTTCATGGTTGACCTACATGTTTGACCTTTGAAAGTTGACTTTTTAAAAACGGTTCAACCTTTTGGAACTGTTTGTGGATTTGAAATATGTCCGCGGATTTGCAAAATGTTCACAAATTGAAAAAGAAATTATGAATTGAGAAAAAAACACAAGTTCAATTGTTTGAAATAAGTTCAATGATTCAAAATTTCTTATCAAATTTGCAAAAAAATCATCTATTTTGGAAAAATTTCAGGAATTTTAAGAAAGTTAATTAATTTTGAAAAGAATCATCAATTCTAAAAGACATTTCATCCATTTTGAAATTAAGTTCAATGATTTTGGAAAAAGTTCATTGATTTTTTAGAAAACGTTCATGTATTTGAAAAAAGGCTCATTGATTTTTAAAAAGGTAAGTGAAATTGAAAAGATTTTGCGCATTTAGCAAAATAAAAATAAAACAAAATGAAAAAATAAAAATAAAAATTCCGAACAAAACCGTTCGAAAAAAGGAACAAGAAAAAGTAAAACAAAGAGCAAAGAATGAAAAAGTGGTAATTAATCACATCAAATGAGGGAGACTGGTTGGTTCTTGCGGCAAACTCTGAACCAGGAAGTCACTAGTTCAAATCCCACCATGATCACGGTTTTTGTGGGTTAAAAATAAGAGGGTTTTTATGGGTCCGGGTCTTTGGAAGAAGTTGTATGTATCGAACGCTAATATCACAAGAGGGTTGAGAATTCCTCAAAGAACAGCAGCAGCCACCGCTGCCCCCAGTGAAAATTGAGTTTTGTGTCCTCGTAGATCTGATTATTCAAATCTGATGAGTTTATGTTATTGTGTCAAGCTTCTTTTCTTGGTTTGATTCTATGTGGGGTTGAAATATTTTATCGACACTATGGTGAAGATATTGTGATTCGATGGTCTACACTTCTACGGGATCCTGCCTGATCCAAGTACGTTAATCGCTCAAAGTTTTCTATATTTTTGGATGGGTGACTTAAGACTTTCAGAAACCTTTACTAGTAATCAAGTTCATGCGAGTGAAAGAGTGACAACACAGTAAGAAGGAGAGTCTACTTATGGAAATGCCATCCTCTATCTTTCCTCAGTCGTTGCTCCGATCTAACTGCAGCCTCTTTACCGAAGTGTTGGAGTATTTCGTCTTGTATAGTTGATACCACGGAGAAGATATTTCCAAGATATTGCATTGTAATTCTTAGTCATAGGAATTGCTTTGTTTTTTTGGATCTTGGATTCAAATAAGTGTACCTGTAACAGTTATGAGTATGAAAAACATTAGTTCTGTTTCTAAAAAAAGAACCAAAGTTCTCTCCCATCTCAGGCCAGTTCAACTAAACAGTAAAATAAAAGACCAAACCTTTTTTTTTTTGCAAAAGAAAAAACAAAGGACCCGACTTGAATAGCAAGTTTACGATCAAACCATTATCGGATCCTGCCCTGCCCGTCAATATCCAGCGCCTAATGTATTTTTTTCCGAAGATTCCGACATGTACTATTTGAAGTTGTTGTCACATTATATCTATATAAATATATGGTGTACAAATTACTTTGAATATAATCATTGTATGAAGCCAATCCGACAGTACAGAGGTGGCAAATTCGATCACTATTAGCCGTTGGATATCATGTTCACTCCGCCGATTTTGCCATGTGTATTATCTAGAAAATTCCATGGTTGAGTTTAATCACAATGCCCAAACATCAAAACGCAAGCACATCTCCTTTGCTCTACAATCTTCCACTTTTATTATATAAAAAATCTCCTAAATGAATCCTCCTCTTTTTTTACTTTGTGATTTAGAGTGCACAATATGCACAAACCACAAAACTTAAGGACTCCTCTTTTGTTCTATAATCTTCCATACTAAAATTATCGCAAAAAGTCTTTTAAATGAATTATCATTCCTTTTTTCTTACTTTACGATTTACAATGCATAAATATGCACAAACCTCATCACAAACACTTCGCATATGTTCTAGACTCTTCCTACTCATTAATCCCCATGTTTTTTTCCTTCTAAAGAATTACCATTTACTTTTACTTTATGTTACGTTCAAGGCTATGACACGACTTCATAAATTCCATTTGTCTTTGAAGTTCGAATATACTAGCTACTCAGAACTTGAATACGAGGTACCTAAAGACAACCGTGATGGATATATTTCATACGAGTTTTGTATAGAATTACACCATGCAGTCTTCCAATATTTTTATAACTATAATTTAGTTTTCAACGATGAGCTACGGGAACTAAATCTACATTTACGCCATGCATATATGATACTAAACTTACATGTTTTTCCGTTATAAGGGCATCTCCAACGTGGGCACCCAAGCAGCCCGTGTACGTCTGGGTACATCTGTTCGGACCCCGCAAGTCATCAAGCGCTAACCCCATCGGTCCGCGGAGCGGTCCAGACCGCAATTTCCCCGCAAACCGAAACCAAACGAGGGGGGCTTTGCGGGAGTCCAAAAAGGAACAACTTAGGACTCCGACACCCCCCGGCTCACCCAAAATTGAGGCAGACCCCGTGCTTTTGTAGCTGGCGGCACTGTTACCGCGGTAAAATCTCCACTCTTCTCTTTCATCTCGCTGCTTTTCACCTAGTTCTCGCCCTTTTCCCATAAACCGGAACCAAATGATGAAAGGATGATTGTGCAAGGCATCCGTTTCAAGATGTTGAAGCGGCAGAAGGAACAGTTGAAAGCAGAGGAGAAGGCAGCAGCGGACATGGAGGCGGCCGAGACGGAGGAGAAGGAGGCAGATGCAGCGATGCTACCTCTTGAGCATGCGTTGGTTTTCCCTTGAAGAGGAAAGGGTGATGCAGCAAAGCAGCATAAGTATTTCCCTCAGTTTTTGAGAACCAAGGTATCAATCCAATAAGAGACTACACGCAGATCGCCTAGTACCTGCAAAAACAATCAAGAACCTTGCAACCAACGTGATAAAGGGGTTGTCAATCCCTTCACGGTCACTCGAAAAAGTGAGATCTGATAAAGATAATAAAGTAAATATTTTTGATATTTTTGTTGTATAGATTGGAAAGTAAAGATTGCAAAATAAAAGAACGGCGACGAAAATTGGCAAGTTGACGGGAAACTAATATGATGTAAAATAGACCCGGGGGCCATAGGTTTCACTAGTGGCTTTTCTCAATATAACATGTATTATGGTGGGTGGACAAATTACTGCCAAGCAATTGATAGAAAAGCGCATAGTTATGAGAATATCTAGGCAATGATCATGAACATAGGCATCACGTTCGTGTCAAGTAGATCGAAACGATTCTGCATCTACTACTATTACTCCATATATTGACCGCTATCCAGCATGCATCTAGAGTATTAAGTTCATAAGAACAGAGTGACGCATTAAGCAAGATGACATGATGTAGAGGGATAAACTCAAGCAATATGATATAAACCCCATCTTTTTATCCTCGATGGCAACAATACAATACGTGCCTTGCTGCCCCTGCTGTCACTGGGAAAGGACACCGGAAGATTGAACCCAAAGCTAAGCACCTCTCCTATTGCAAAGAAAGATCAATCTAGTAGGCCAAACTAAACCAATAATTCGAAGAGACTTGCAAAGATATCAAATCATGCATATAATAATTCAGAGAAGAACCAAATATTGTTCATAGATAAACTTGATCATAAATCCACAATTCATCAGATCTCAGCTAACACACCGCAAAAAATATTACATCGAATTGATCTCCAAGAACATGGAGGAGAACTTTGTATTGAGAATCAAAGAGAGAGAAGAAGCCATCTAGCTAATAACTATGGACCCGAAGGTCTGTGGTAAACTACTCACACATCATCGGAGAGGCTATGGTGTTGATGTAGAAGCCCTCCGTGATCGATTCCCCCTCCGGCGGAGCGCCGGAAAAGGCCCTAAGATGGGATCTCACGGGTACAGAAGGTTGCGGCGGTGAAAAATTGGTTTCGTGGCTCCCCCTGATGTTTTTAGGGTATAAGAGTATATATAGGCGGAAGAAATAGGTCGGTGGAGCTCCGTGGGGCCCACGAGGGTGGGGGCACGCCTACCCCCCTGGGCGCGCCCTTCTGCCTCGTGGCCGCCTCGCGGTGTTCCAGACTTCAACTCCAAGTCTTCTGGATTGTGTTTGTTCCAAGAAAGATCCTCGCGAAGGTTTCGATCCGTTTAGATTCCGTTTGATATTCCTTTTCTGCAAAACACTGAAATAGGCAAAAAAAAACAGAAGCTTGCACTGGGCCTCCGGTTAATAGGTTAGTCCAAAAAATAATATAAAAGAGCAACATCCAAAACAGATAATACAATAGCATGGAACAATAAAAAATTATAGATACGTTGGAGGCGTATCAAGCAACGACAGATTGAGAGTAGAGGCTCGGATTGCATGTCTGGCAAGACATGAAAATGCAATCTTTTGTCACCGGGCATGTAAAAACTATGCATACACTAGTAGAAAAACAGGGCTTTCGTCACAGCCGAATCGGAGCAATAGTCCCGGTTGCGTTACGAACGGGGACTAATGTGAGCATTAGTCCCGGTTCTAGCGGCTAGGGCATCGGGAAGGCATTAGTCCAGGTTCAAATGGGACCTTTAGTCCCGGTTTGAGACACGAACCGAGACTAAAGGGTGCGATGCCCTTTAGTCGCGGTTCATATCTCAAACCGGGACTAAAGATTAGACCTTTAGTCCCGGTTCGTGTTAAAAACCGATACTAAAGGGGTTCTGAAATTTGTTTTTTGTTTTTAGTTTCTGTTTCAAATTGCTTATATCTTTTAGGATATTTGATGTTTTTGAGTGATTCTTTTTGCATTAGATTCAAAATTTTGTCTAGTTTCTGTTTGTGCTATTAGTTTTCAAATTTGAATTATTTAAATATGAATTTGTTCAAATTTGCTTCAAACACTAGATTGTGAATAATTTGAGTTTAATAATAGTTTTCAATTTAATTCTTTTTCTCCTAGTCACATGTCAGATTGTTATCACAGTAAGATTTATTTGGCTATTTTTAGAATAATATAAATTAGAATTTTAATTAAAACAATACTGCTTTGCTTATATAGTTGTTTTACTCCTTTAATTGTTGTTTTCAATTATTTTGAGTTAGTTCTTTCTGTAGATTTTAACATGTTGTAGTTTAGACAACATTAGAATTTTTTTATAATTAATTAATATTAATTTGGCAACTATTTTGTATTAATAGTTGTTTAGCCTATAATAATAGTTGATAGAATTAGTTTTGCTATATTAAAAAGTAATTATTTTTGCCACTTTAATATAACGTGACTCTGGCTTGGTTAACCTTAGTTGTGACTCTTGTTGGGACGGTGCTAGCAGATGTAGTCGACGGTAGGATTGGATGGACACCAACACGGACTAAAGGAGTTCAAACTCTACCCCCCCCCCCCCCTCGGTGTATTGCCATTTCAGTTTTGAAAAAAACAAACAAAAGAAAATGATAAAAACTTCAAAAATTAAAATCCTTCGAGATGTAGTTATGTTACTACATCTACTAGTTAGGAAAATTAAAAAACATAAATTTGGACATGTTTTGCAAAAAAGTGTGATGAAAAAGTAAAACGACTATATCTTTTGCATACGATGTCGAAAAAAAGTATAATATATCAAAATGTTCAGCACAAAAATCCGCATCCCATTTTGACTGCCGTAGGCTGTTTTGCAAATTTTTAGAATCCTAAGGCGTTGTTTGGATAAGAGGAATATAGAGAACGGGATCTACGTAAACCAGGGAAACTGCCTAACCGTGAAAAATCTTGTTTGGCTCGTCTAACAACCCCATGTATATAGGAAACTCGTTTCTCAAAAACCCAAAATTCCAGGTTTGTGGGAAAACCAGTATTACTCGTTTTTCCACAAACGTGATTAGCATATACAGATGCAACTGCCTTTCTCCGCCCCGCTTATTCCTCAACAACCTCAGCTGGCGCCAACTCTGCCTTTTCCGGCTCAGCCCGCACCTTTTTCATTGCCTATATAAAACAATTTTGTTTCTCGTATGTCATACACCCAGATCGCAAAGCGCTAGCTGTGATCCCCACGACAGGCACTGGAAGGGAGACATTGACCTTGGATCTGAAGTTAGTCCTCTTCAATAAGACTCCACATCTCCATCAGGCTTTCGGTGCTTCGTCTTCCCAGTCTTGAATCAATCTTCCCATCTTCAATCAGGTTCCATGGCTTCACCATCCTACACAGCAGTACGATTGTAAATATTTTCGTGGTACTGTTGATTGAATTGATCTATTTGGTAGTGAACCCTATTTTGCAACCTCTGGTCATTTTATATGGGCAATTCCTAGGACATAGTAGATCCAACAACCTGGTAATTTGTTAATCTAAGTGAAAACAACTATTGTTGATGGCAAAATTGTTGGGGAACGTAGTAATTTCAAAATTTTCCTACGCACACACAGGACCATGGTGATGGCATAGCAACGAGAGGGGAGAGTGTTGTCTACGTACCCTTGTAGACCAAAGCGGAAGCGATCACAACGTAGAGGAAGTAGTCGACGTTCTCCTCGCGATCCTGCCGATCCCAAGGTGCCGTTACTCCGGCACCTCCGAGTCGATGATGACGTAGAGGAAGTAGTCGACGTTCTCCTCGCGATCCGGCCGATCCCAGCGCCCGTTACTCCGGCGCCCGAGTTCTTGGCACACGTTCAGCTCGATGGCGCTCCTCGGGCTCCGATCCAGCAAAGCTCCGGGGAGAGGGAGTTCTGTCAGCACGACGGCGTGGTGCCGATCTTGATGTTTCACCGACGCAGGGCTTCGCCTAAGCACCGCTACGATATGACCGAGGTGGAATATGGTGGAGGGGGGCACCGCACTCGGCTAAGGAACGATCTCAAGGATCAACTTGTGTGTTCTTGGGGTGCCCCTGCACCCGTATATAAAGGAGTGGAGGATGGGAGGGCAGGCCCTCTCTATGGCGCGCCCTAGGGAGTCCTACTCCCACCGAGTAGGATTCCCCTTCCTAGTCCAACTAGGAAACCTTCCATGTAGTAGGAGTAGGAGAGAAGGAAAGGGAAGGGAAAAGGAGAAGGAAGGAAGGCGCCCCTTCCCTAGTCCAATTCGGACCAGACCAAGGGAAGGTGCGGCCACCCTTGAGGCCCTTTTCCTTCTTTCCCGTATGGCCCATTAAGGCCCAATACGAATTCCCGTAACTCTCCGGTACTCCGAAAAATACCCGAATCACTCGAAACCTTTCCGATGTCTGAATATAGTCGTCCAATATATTGATCTTTACGTCTCGACCATTTTGATACTCCTCGTCATGTCCCCGATCTCATCCGGGACTCCGAACTCCTTCGGTACATTAAAACTCATAAACTCATAATATAAGCATCGCCGAAACCTTAAGCGTGCGGACCCTACGGGTTCGAGAACTATGTAGACATGACCTAGAACTATTCTCGGTCAATAACCAATAGCGGGACCTGGATGCCCATATTGGCTCCTACATATTCTACGAAGATCTTTATCGGTCAAACCGCATAACAACATACGTTGTTCCCTTTGTCATCGGTATGTTACTTGCCCGAGATTCGATCGTCGGTATCCAATACCTAGTTCAATCTCGTCACCGCAAGTCTCTTTACTCGCTCTGTAATGCATCATCCCGTAACCAACTCATTGGTCACATTGCTTGCAAGGCTTATAATGATGTGCATTACCGAGAGGGCCCAGAGATACCTCTCCGACAATCGGAGTGACAAAACCTAATCTCGAAATACGCCAACCCAACATGTACCTTTGGAAACACCTGTAGTACTCCTTTGTAATCACCCGATTACGTTGTGACGTTTGGTAGCACCAAAGTGTTCCTCCGGTAAACGGAGTTGCATAATCTCATAGTTACAGGAACATGTATAAGTCATGAAGAAAGCAATAGCAACATACTAAACGATCAAGTGCTAGGCTAACTGAATGGGTCATGTCAATCAGATCATTCTCCTAATGATGTGATCCCGTTAATCAAATGACAACTCATGTCTATGGTTAGGAAACATAACCATCTTCGATTAACGAGCTAGTCAAGTAGAGGCATAATAGTGACACTCTGTTTGTCTATATATTCACACATGTATTATGTTTCCGGTTAATACAATTCTAGCATGAATAATAAACATTTATCATGATGTAAGGAAATAAATAATAACTTTATTATTGCCTCTAGGGCATATTTCCTTCAGTCTCCCACTTGCACTAGAGTCAATAATCTAGTTCACATCGCCATGTGATTTAACAGCAATAGTTCACATCACCATGTGATTAACACCCATAGTTCACATCGATATGTGATCAACACCCAAAGGGTTTACTAGAGTCAGTAATCTAGTTCACATCGCTATGTGATTAACACCCAAAGAGTACTAAGGTGTGATCATGTTTTGCTTGTGAGATATTTTTAGTCAACGGGTCTGTCACATTCAGATCCGTAAGTATTAATTTCTATGTCAACAATGCTCGCAAGGAGCTATTCTAGCCAATTGCTCCCACTTTCAATATGTATCTAGATCGAGACTTAGAGTCATCCAGATCGGTGTCAAAACTTGCATCGACGTAACCCTTTACTGACGAACCTTTGTCACTTCCATAATCGAGAAACATATCCTTATTCCACTAAGGATAATTTTGACCGATGTCGACTGATCTACTCCTAGATCACTATTGTACTCCTTGCCAAACTTCGAGGTAGGGTATACAATAGATCTGGTACACAGCATGGCATACTTTATAGAACCTATGGCCAAGGCATAGGGAATGACTTTCATTCTCTTTCTATCTTCTGCCGTGGTCGGGTTTTGAGTCTTACTCAATTTGACACCTTGTAACACAGGCAAGAACTCTTTCTTTGACTGTTCCATTTTGAACTACTTCAAAATCTTGTCAAGGTATGTACTCATTGAAAAACTTATCAAGCGTCTTGATCTATCTCTATAGATCTTGATGCTCAATATGTAAGCAGCTTCACCGAGGTCTTTGTTTGAAAAACTCCTTTCAAACACTCCTTTATGCTTTGCAGAATAATTCTACATTATTTCCGATCTACAATATGTCATTCACATATACTTATCGAAATGCTATAGTGCTCCCACTCACTTTCTAGTAAATACAGGCTTCACTTTGTAAGTCTGTATAAACTATATGCTTTGATCAACTTATCAAAGCGTATATTCCAACTCGAGATGCTTGCACCAGTCCATAGATGGATCGCTGGAGCTTGCACACTTTGTTAGCTCCCTTTGGATCGATAAAACCTTCCGTTGCATCATATACAACTCTTCCTCCGTAAACCCATTCAGGAATGCAGTTTTACATCCATTTGCCAAATTTCATAAATTTTGGCAATTGCTAACATGATTCGGACAGACTTAAGCATCGCTACAGTTGAGAAAATCTCATTGAAGTTAACACCTTGAACATGACAAAAACCTTTTTGCGACAAGTCGAGCTTTGTAGATAGTAACACTACTATCAACGTCCGTCTTCCTCTTGAAGATCCATTTATTTTCTATTGCTTGTCGACCCTCGGGCAAGTCAACCAAAGTCCACACTTTGTTTTCATACATGGATCCCATCTCAGATTTCATGGCTTCTAGCCATTTAGCGGAATCTGGGCTCACCATCGCTTCTTCATAGTTTGTAGGTTCGTCATGATCTAATAGCATGACTTCCAGAACAGGATTGCCGTACCACTTTGGTGCGGATCTCACTCTGGTTTACCTACGGGATTCGGTAGTGACTTGATCTGAAGTTACATGATCATCATCATTAGCTTCCTCACTAATTGGTGTAGGAATCACTGGAACTGATTTCCGTGATGAAATACTTTCCAATTCGGGAGAAGGTACAAATTACCTTATCAAGCTCCACTTTCCTCCCACTCACTTTTTTCGAGAGAAACTCCTTCTCTAGAAAGGATCCATTTATAAGCAACGGATGTTTTTGCCTTCGGATCTGTGATAGAAGGTATACCCAACAATTTCCTTTGGGTATTCTATGAAGACGCACTTCTCCGATTTGGGTTTGAGCTTATCAGGATGAAACTTTTTCACATAAGCATCACGACTTCCAAACTTTAAGAAACGGCGACTTAGGTTTCTTGTTAAACCATAGTTCATACGGTGTCGCCTCAACGGATTTAGACGGTGCCCTATTAAACGTGAATGCAGCTGTCTCTAATGCATAACCCCAAAGCGATAGTGGTAAATTGATAAGAGACATCATAGATCGCACCATATCCAATAAAGTGCGGTTACGACTTTCGGACACACCATTATGTTGTGGTGTTCCATATGGCGTGAGTTGCGAAACTATTTCACATTGTTTCAAATGAAGACCAAACTTCGTAACTCAAATATTTATCTCCACGATCAGATCGCAGAAACTTTATTTTCTTGTTACGATGATTTTCCACTTCACTCTGAAATTCTTTGAACTTTTCAATTATTTCAGACTTATGTTTCATCAAGTAGATATACCCATATCTGCTCAAATCATTTTGTGAAGGTCGAAAATAACGATACTTGCCACGAGCATCAACACTCATTGAATCGCATACATCGGTATGTATTATTTCCAATAAGTCAAGCTTGTTCCATTGTTCCGGAGAACGGAGTTTTAGTCATCTTGCCCAAAAGGCACGGTTCGTAAGCATCAAATGATTCATAGTCAAGTGATTCCAAAAGTCCATCAAAGCATGGAGTTTTTTCAAGCGCTTTACACCAATATGACCTAAGCGGCGATTACCACAAATAAGTTGCACTATCATTATTAACTTTGCATCTTTTGGTTTCAATATTATGAATATGTGTATCACTATGATCGAGATCCAATGAACCATTTTCATTGGGTGTGTAACCATATAAGGTTTTATTCATGTAAACAGAACAACAATTTATTCTCTTACTTAAATGAATAACCGTATTGCAATAAACATGATCAAATCATATTTATGCTCAACACCAAATAACACTTATTTAGGTTCCACACTAATCCCGAAAGTATAGGGAGTGTGCGATGATGATAATATCAATCTTGGAACTACTTCCAACACTCATCGTCACTTCCCCTTCAACTCGTTTCTGTTCATTCTGTAACTCCCGTTTCAAGTTACTACTCTTAGCAATTATACAAGTATCAAATACCGAGGGGTTGCTATGAACACTAGTAAAATACACATCAATAATCTGTATATCAAATATACCTTTGTTCACTTTGCCATCCTTCTTATCCACCAAATATTCAGGGTAGTTCCGCTTCGGTGACCAGTTACATTGCAGCAATAGTACTTAGTCTCAGGCTTAGGTCCAGACTTGGGCTTCTTCACTCGAGCAGCAACTTGCTTGCCGTTCCTTTTGAAGTTCCCCTTCTTCCCTTTGCCCTTTTCCTTGAGACTACTGGTCTTGTCAATCATCAACACTTGATGCTCTTTCTTGATTTCTACCTTCGTTGATTTCAACATCACGAAGAGCTCGGGAATCGTTTTCGTCATCCCTGCATACTATAGTTCATCACGAAGTTCTAGTAACTTAGTGATGGTGACTAGAGAATTCTGTCAATCACTATCTTATCCGGAAGATTAACTCCCACTTGATTCAAGCGATTGAAGTATTCAGACAATCTGAGCACATGCTCACTAGTTGAGCGATTCTCCTCCATCTTTTAGCTATAGAACTTGTTGGAGACTTCATATCTCTCAACTCGGGTATTTGCTTGAAATATTAACTTCAATTCCTGGAACATCTCATATGGTCCATGACGCGTTCAAAACGTCTTTGAAGTCCCGATTCTAAGCCGTTAAGTATGGTGCACTAAACTATCAAGTAGTCATCATATTGAGCTAGCCAAAGCGTTCATAACGTGCGCATCCGCTCCTGCAATAGGTCTGTCACCTAGCGGTGCATTAAGGACATAATTCTTACATGCAGCATTGAGGATAAACCTCGGATCGCGGATCCAATCCGCATCATTGCTACTAACATTTTTCAACACAATTTTCTCTAGGAACATATGAAAATAAACATATGAAAGCAACAACGCGAGCTATTGATCTACAACATAATTTGCAAAATACTACCAGGACTAAGTTCATGATAAATTTAAGTTCAATTAATCATATTACTTAAGAACTCCCACTTAGACAGACATCTCTCTAGTCATCTAAGTGATCACGTGATCCAAATCAACTAAACCATAACCGATCATCACGTGAGATGGAGTAGTTTTCAATGGTGAACATCACTATGTTGATCATATCTACTATATGATTCACGCCGACCTTTCGGTCTCCGTGCTCGAGGCCATATCTGCATATGCTAGGCTCGTCAAGTTTAACCCGAGTATTCCGCGTGTGCAAAACTGGCTTGCACCCGTTGTAGATGGACGTGAGCTTATCACACCCGATCATCACGTGGTGTCCGGGCACGACGAACTTTGGCAACGGTGCATACTCGGGGAGAACACTTCTTGATAATTAGTGAGAGATCATCTTAAAATGCTACCGTCAATCAAAGCAAGAATAAGATGTATAATAGATAAACATCACATGCAATCAAAATATGTGACATGATATGGCCATGATCATCTTGCGCCTTTGATCTCCATCTCCAAAGTACTGTCATGATCTCTATCGTAACCGGCACGACACGATGATCTTCATCATCTTGATCTATATCAATGTGTCATCACATGGTTGTCTCGCCAACTATTGCTCTTGCAACTATTGCTATCGCATAGCGATAAAGTAAAGCAATTATTTGGCACTTGCATCTTATGCAACAAAGAGACAACCATAGGGCTTCGCCGATTGCCGATAACTTCAACAAAACATGATCATCTTATACAACAACTTATATCTCATCACGTCTTGACCATATCACATCACAACATGCCCTGCAAAAACAAGTTAGACGCCCTCTACTTTGTTGTTGCAAATTTTACGTGGCTGCTACGGGCTTAGCAAGAACCGTTCTCACCTACGCATCAAAACCACAACGATAGTTTGTCAAATAGACTCCGTTTAACCTTCGCAAGGACCGGGCGTAGTCACACTCGGTTCAACTAAAGTGAGAGAGAGACACCCGCCAGCCACCTTTAAGCACGAGTGCTCGTAACGGTGAAACCAGTCTCGGCGTAAGCGTACGCGTAATGTCGGTCCGGGCCGCTTCATCTCACAATACCGCTGAACCAAAGTATGACATGCTGGTAGGCAGTATGACTTGTATTGCCCACAACTCACTTGTGTTCTACTCGTGCAAAACATCAAACCATAAAAACCTGGCTCGGATGCCCTTTGTTGGGGAACGTAGTAATTTCAAAATTTTCCCACGCACACACAGGACCATGATGATGGCATAGCAACGAGAGGGGAGAGTGTTGTCTACGTGCCCTTGTAGACCAAAGCGAAGCGATCACAACGTAGAGGAAGTAGTCGACGTTCTCCTCGCGATTACTGCCGATCCCAGTGCCGTTACTCCGGCACCTCCGAGTCGATGATGGCGTAGAGGAAGTAGTCATCGTTCTCCTCGCGATCCAGCCGATCCCAGCGTCGTTACTCCGGCGCCTCCGAGTTCTTGGCACACGTTCAGCTCGATGACGCTTCTCGGGCTCCAATCCAGCAAAGCTCCGGGGAGAGGGAGTTCCGTCAGCACGACGGCGTGGTGACGATCTTGATGTTTCACCGACGCAGGGCTTCGCCTAAGCACCGCTACGATATGACCGAGGTGGAATATGGTGGAGGGGGGCACCGCTGCGGCTAAGGAACGATCTCAAGGATCAACTTGTGTGTCCATGGGGTGCCCCTGCCCCGTATATAAAGGAGTGGAGAAGGGAGGGCCGGCCCTCTCTATGGCGGCGCCCTAGGGGAGTCCTACTCCCACCGGGAGTAGGATTCCCCTTTCCTAGTCCAACTAGGAAACCTTCCATGTAGTAGGAGTAGGAGAGAAGGAAAGGGAAGGAAAGGAGAAGGAAGGAAGGGGGCCCCTTCCCTAGTCAATTCGGACCAGACCAAGGGAAGGGGTGCGGCCACCCTTGAGGCCCTTTTCCTTCTTTCCGTATGGCCCAATAAGGCCCAATACGTATTCCCGTAACTCTCCGGTACTCGAAAAATACCGAATCACTCGGAACCTTTCCGATGTCGAATATAGTCGTCCAATATATCGATCTTTACGTCTCGACCATTTAGAGACTCCTCGTCATGTCCCCGATCTCATCCGGGACTCGAACTCCTTCGGTACATCAGAACTCATAAACTCATAATATAAGCATCGCCGAAACCTTAGCGTGCGGACCCTACGGGTTCGAGAACTATGTAGACATGACCTAGAACTATTCTCGGTCAATAACCAATAGCGGGACCTGGATGCCCATATTGGCTCCTACATATTCTCTGAAGATCTTTATCGGTCAAACCGCATAACAACATCGTTGTTCCCTTTGTCATCGGTATGTTACTTGCCCGAGATTCGATCGTCGGTATCCAATACCTAGTTCAATCTCGTCACCGGCAAGTCTCTTTACTCGCTCTGTAATGCATCATCCCGTAACCAACTCATTGGTCACATTGCTTGCAAGGCTTATAATGATGTGCATTACCGAGAGGGCCCAGAGATACCTCTCCGACAATCGGAGTGACAAAACCTAATCTCGAAATACGCCAACCCAACATGTACCTTTGGAAACACCTGTAGTACTCCTTTATAATCACCCGATTACGTTGTGACGTTTGGTAGCACCAAAGTGTTCCTCCGTAAACGGGAGTTGCATAATCTCATAGTTACAGGAACATGTATAAGTCATGAAGAAAGCAATAGCAACATACTAAGCGATCAAGTGCTAGGCTAACGGAATGGGTCATGTCAAGCAGATCATTCTCCTAATGATGTGATCCCGTTAATCAAATGACAACTCATGTCTATGGTTAGGAAACATAACCATCTTCGATTAACGAGCTAGTCAAGTAGAGGCATACTAGTGACACTCTGTTTGTCTATATATTCACACATGTATTATGTTTCCGGTTAATACAATTCTAGCATGAATAATAAACATTTATCATGATGTAAGGAAATAAATAATAACTTTATTATTGCCTCTAGGGCATATTTCCTTCAAAAATTAGGAGGCAACTCTGATTAGGGAGTATCGTAGATATGGACATGTGGCACATAAGAGAATCAGATCGCACTATGAATGCCTATATACATACTAAAAAGATCTAACATCGAATCACAATTAGATTATCGATGCCTATATATATCAAGTGCAGTATTTAGTTTTTCATGACAAGGATATGCAGTTTAAAGCACACTGTAAGGATAGTTTTCCATAAGCATCAATCATATTTGTCCAGAATATATAGTGTACAGTAAGAGCTAAGCAGTAAGCAGATGAAAATTAGAATATCTTGTGATGTTGATAGAAGTAAGTGGGGCAAGCGAGACCAGATTTAATAGTAAATTACCTTCATGTTTAAGATGTTGGTAGCAAGCTAGGAAAATAACTGATAAGGTATGTGAACATCCTGTGAGACAAACATGCGACAAAAATTGAAGTGTCCAGTCATATGATGAACTAAAGATTAGTGGCATGCTCATCTTCTTCCACTTCGTAGATTTATCCTTTTGAACCAAACGACTCATCTTGCATTATTGCTTCTTGTATCCCCTTTGTAGAAAAATATGGATGATGAGAAGGAAAAAAAATTAAGAAGGAAAACACAGATAAAGCTAAGCGCCGTGTATGGATATCTTCAGAGGACAAAATACTGCTCAATATATTCAAAGATCAAAGTCTACATGGAGGAAAAGAAGGAACGGGTTACACAAAGAAAGCATGGCGTGATATCTCAGAACTATTCAATGATTCAAGGGTAGAAAAACTTGAATTACAACAATTGAAAAATCGTCATAAGTACTACAGGAGTTGCTACACCACCATGGACAGGCTTCTAAAACTCACGGGATTTGGTTGGGATGATGATGACAAAATGATAAAAGCTTCAGAAGATATTTGGGAAGAACTAATTAAGGTAAGTTTGTTGCAGTAGAATTCATATAAAGTTGCATAATCCTATTATTAACCAAAACATTAAACAACTTGCAGAAGGATAAGGCTATCCAAGAATATCGAGATAAGGTGTGGCCTAGTTGGATAGATCTTCAAGCCATATGTGCTAGTTCAACAGCATCTGGAGCTGGTGCTGTATCTAGAAAAGGAAAAGATGGTACATGTACGACCAAATCTTCACAAATTGATCTCAATACGGAAGTTGAAGTACATGACATTGATTCTGATGAAATCAATGCTTCCCCTAGTGTATTCACCAAGAAGTCACCTACCATTGAGCCAAGAAAAAAGAAGTCCCCTGGAAGTGGATCCAAGGAAACTGCAAGAGAACAAAAACGGACAACCGATGATGCCATAATAGCAATTGATCGCCTTGCAGATGCATCACTTAGCATTGCTGAAGCAAAGAAAATAATAGCACAACAAAATGGAGCTTACTCGGTTAAATCTTGTATGGCAATATTAAATAGTATGAGTAATCTAGATCCCAAAGAGAAACTAAAAGCGGTACATGCATTTACAGATGGTGATAAACTGGCCATTTTCATTGAGATGGATGAAGAGACGCGGAAGCTCTGGATTCTTGATCCTTAGAATTTTTGTAATACACCTTTGAGCATAGTATTTTATTTTAGTCGTTGTCGCACTTTACAAGATTCGAAAAACAGTTTCACTTATGTTTTGTTAGTTTGTGTGAAGTAATAAATTTTATTTTCAGTTCGGTATTGTTCATTGTCGGTTTCAGCACTGTTACATTATAAAACAATTATCCTGAGATGATATGGTCAACTGTGCAAATCATGCAGGGATCTATGAACATTTCGGATGTGCCAGATGATGAACTTTCTGATTCCGAGCAAGTGCTTATTAATAACATTTCTGCAGTGTCCTTGTTTCGTGATGTGTTGTTCACAAGTTTATTCAAAACAGCCCGTAACACTTCTATATTAACTGGTGCTCAGAAAACAATAGAGTTTTTAGAGGGACATCCAGTTAGATTTTATGAACAATTTCGTCTTGAGAAGCACATTCTACTTGCTACGGGATGCTTTGTGCGAGAGGAAGTTGTTGGGGAACGCAGTAATTTCAAAAAATTTCCTACGCACACACAGGACCATGGTGATGGCATAGCAACGAGAGGGGAGAGTGTTGTCTACGTACCCTCGTGAACCGTGGCGGAAGCGATCTGGCGTAGAGGAAGTAGTCGTACGTTCTCCTCGCGATCATGCCGATCCAGCGCCGTTACTCCGGCACCTCCGAGTCGATGATGGCGTAGAGGAAGTAGTCGTGCGTTCTCCTCACGATCCAGCCGATCCCAGCGCCGTTACTCCGGCGCCTCCGAGTTCTTGGCACACGTTCAGCTCGATGGCGCTCACGGGCTCCGATCCGGCAAAGCTCGGAGAGAAGGAGTTCCGTCGGCCTGACGGCGTGGTGGCGATCTTGATGTTTCACCGGCGCGGGGCTTCGCCTAAGCACCGCTACGATATGACCGAGGTGGAATATGGTGGAGGGGCACCGCTGCAGCTAAGAGCGATCTCAAGGATCAACTTGTGTGTTCTAGGGTGCCCCCTTCCCGTATATAAAGGAGGGAGGGAGGAGGTGGCCGGCCCAGGGGCGCACCATAGGAGGGAAACCTACTCCAAGTAGGTTTCCTCTCTTTCCTTATCTTATTTGGAGGGAAAGGAAGGAGTACTAGTATTAGGAAGTAGTACTAGTAGTAGGAATAGGAAGAGGGGAAGGAGAAAGGAAAGGGGCGGCCCCCTCCCCAGTCGGATTGGGCTTGGGGGCGCGCCCCCTCCCTTATTCCTTCTCCTTCCTCCTACATGGGCCCAATAAGGCCCATATACCTCCCGGGGTTCGGTAACCTCCGGAGCTCCAAACTTCTCCGGAACCTTTCCGGTGTCCAAATATATCCGTCCAATATATTAATCTTTATGTCTCGACCATTTGAGACTCCTCGTCATGTCCGTGATCATATCCGGGACTCGAACAACCTTCGGTACATCAAAATACACAAACTCATAATATTACCGTCCTTGAAACCTTAAGCGTGCGGACCCTACGGTTCGAGAACAATGTAGACATGACGAGACACATCTCGGTCAATAACCAATAAGCGGGACCTGGATGCCCATATTGGCTCCTACATTTTCTCTGAAGATCTTTATCGGTCAGACCGCATAACAACATCGTTGTTCCCTTTGTCATCGGTATGTTACTTACCGAGATTCGATCGTCGGTATCAATACCTAGTTCAATCTCGTTCTTGGCAAGTCTCTTTACTCGTTCCGTAATACATCATCTCACAACTAACTCATTAGTTGTAATGCTTACCAAGGCTTATGTGATGTGTATTACCGAGAAAACGAGAGATACCTCTCCAGACAATCGGATGACAAAACCTAATCTCGAAATCGCCAACCCAACAAGTACCTTTGGAGACACCTGTAGTACTCCTTTATGATCACCCGATTCACGTTGTGGCGTTTGGTAGTACCAAAGTGTTCCTCCGGTGGCAGGAGTTGCATAATCTCATAGTTACGGGAACATGTATAAGTCATGAAGAAAGCAATAGCAACATACTAAGCGATCAAGTGCTAGGCTAGCGGACTGGGTCATGTCAATCAGATCATTCTCCTAATGATGTGATCCCGTTAATCAAATGACAACTCATGTCTATGGTTAGGAAACATAACCATCTTTGATTAACGAGCTAGTCAAATAGAGGCATACTAGTGACACTCTGTTTGTCTATGTATTCACACATGTATTATGTTTCCGGTTAATACAATTCTAGCATGAATAATAAACATTTATCATGATATAAGGAAATAAATAATAACTTTATTATTGCCTCTAGGGCATATTTCCTTCAGTCTCCCACTTGCACTAGAGTCAATACTCTAGTTCACTCAGTAATGATTCTAACACCCATGGAGTCTTGGTGCTGATCATGTTTTGCTCGTGGAAGAGGCTTAGTCAACGGGTCTGCTGAAGGAAATATGCCCTAGAGGCAATAATAAAGTTATTATTTATTTCCTTATTTCATAAATGATCATTATCTGATGTGTGGTGCATTGAGACAGGAGTGAAAGGATGGAGAGGCTTGGAGGAAGGAGAGGAGCTGGGATGGGAGGGAGAGCAGGGAGGAGGGTGATGGGCTGAGCTGAATCGAGTCGAGACTGGGATCGGCGTGTCGCGTGAATTTTTGAAATGCTGCGTTACTGATAACATCGAGCCTGGTTTTATGCGTTGATGTCATATGCACGAGTAGAACACAAGTGAGTTGTGGGCGATACAAGTCATCTTGCCTACCAGCATGTCATACTTTGGTTCAGCGGTATTGTGAGATGAAGCGGCCGGACCGACATTACGCAGCGTGCGCTTACTGGCGAGACTGGTTTCACCGTTCACGAGCACTTTCGTGCTTAAAGGTGGCTGGCGGGTGTCTGTCTCTCTCACTTTAGTTGAACCGAGTGTGGCTACGCCTGGTCCTTGAGAAGGTTAAAAGCGGAGTCTATTTGACGAAGTATCGTTGTGGTTTTGATGCGTAGGTAAGAACGGTTCTTGCTCAGCCCGTAGCAGCCACGTAAAACTTGCAACAACAAAGTAGAGGACGTCTAACTTGTTTTTGCAGGGCATGTTGTGATGTGATATGGTCAAGGCGTGATGCTATATTTTATTGTATGAGATGATCATGTTTTGTAACGAGTTATCGGCAACTGGCGGGAGCCATATGGTTGTCGCTTTATTGTATGAAATGCAAGCATACCTGTAATTGCTTTACTTTATCACTAAGCGGTAGCGATAGTCGTAGAAAGCAATAGATGGCGTAAGCGACAACGATGCTACGATGGAGATCAAGGTGTCGCGCCGGTGATGATAGTGATCACGGCGGTGCTTGAGATGGAGATCACAAGCACAAGATGATGATGGCCATATCATATCACTTATATTGATTGCATGTGATGTTTATCCTTTATGCATCTTATTTTGCTTTGATTGACGGTAGCATTTTAAGATGATCTCTCACTAAAATTATCAAGTAGTGTTCTCCACAGTATGCACCGTTGCCAAAGTTAAATGCGTGCGAGACACCGCGTGATGATCGGGTGTGATAAGCTCTCGTCCATCTACAACGGGTGCAAGCCAGTTTTGCACACGCCGGAATACTCAGGTTAAACTTGGCGAGCCTAGCATATGCGAGATATGGCCTCGGAACACGGAGACCGAAAGGTCGGCGTGAATCATATAGTAGATATGATCAACATAGTGATGTTCACCATTGAAAACTACTCCATCTCACGTGATGATCGGTTATGGTTTAGTTGATTTGGATCACGTGATCACTTAGATGACTAGAGAGATGTTTGTCTAAGTGGGAGTTCTTAAGTAATATGATTAATTGAACTTTAATTTATCATGAACTTAGTCTGGTAGTATTTTGCAAATTATGTTGTAGATCAATAGCTCGCGTTGTTGCTTCCCTATGTTTTTATATGTGTTCCTAGAAAATTGTATTGAAAAATGTTAGTAGCAATGATGCGGATTGGATCCGTGATCTGAGGTTTATCCTCATTGCTGCCTGAAGAATTATGTCCTTGATGCACCGCTAGGTGACAGACCTATTGCAGGAAGCGGATCTGCAGGCGTTATGAACGTTTGGCTAGCTCAATATGATGACTACTTGATAGTTTAGTGCACCATGCTTAACGGCTTAGAATCGGGACTTCAAATACGTTTTGAACGTCATGGACCATATGAGATGTTCCAGGAGTTGAAGTTAATATTTCCAGCAAATACCCGAGTTGAGAGATATGAAGTCTCCAACAAAGTTCTAAAGCTAAAAAATGGAGGAGAATCGCTCAACTAGTGAGCATGTGCTCAGATTATGCAGGTACTTCAATCGCTTGAATCAAGTGGGAGTTAATCTTCCAGATAAAGACAGTGATTGACAGAATTCTCTAGTCACCATCACTAAGTTACTAGAACTTCGTGATGAACTATAGTATGCAAGGGATGACGAAACGATTCGAGCTCTTCGTGATGTTGAAATCGACGAAAGGTAGAAATCAAGAAAGAGCATCAAGTGTTGATGATTGACAAGACCACTAGTCTCAAGGAAAGGGCAAAGGGAAGAAGGGGAACTTCAAGAAGAGCGGCAAGCAAGTTGTTGCTCGGTGAAGAAGCCCAAGTCTGGACCTAAGCACGAGACTAAGTGCTTTTGCTGCAATGGAACTGGTCACTAGAAGCGGAGCTACCCCAAGTATTTGGCGGATAAGAAGGATGGCAAAGTGAACAAAGGTATATTTGATATACAGATTATTGATGTGTATTTTACTAGTGTTCGTAGCAACCCCTCGGTATTTGATCTTTGGTTCGGTTGCTAAGAGTAGTAACTTGAAGCAGGGAGTTGCGGAATGAAGCGAAACTAGTTGAAGGGGAAGTAACGATGAGTGTTGGAAGTAGTTCCAAGATTGATATGATCATCATCGCACACTCCCTATACTTTCGGGATTAGTGTGGAACCTAAATAAGTGTTATTTGGTGTTGAGCATAAATATGATTTGATCATGTTTATTGCAATCTGATTATTCATTTAAGTAAGAGAATAAATTGTTGTTCTGTTTACATGAATAAAACCTTATATGGTTACACACCCAATGAAAGCAGTTCATTGGATCTCGATCATAGTGATACACATATTCATAATATTGAAACCAAAAGATGCAAAGTTAATAATGATAGTGCAACTTATTTGTGGCACTTTGCCGTTTAGGTCATATTGGTGTAAAGCGCATGAAGAAACTCCATCTTGATGGATTTTGGAATCACTTGATTATGAATCATTTGATGCTTGCGAACCGTGCCTTTTGGGCAAAATGACTAAAACTCCGTTCTCCGAACAATGGAACAAGCTACTGACTTATTGGAAATAATACATACCGATGTATGCGATCCAATGAGTGTTGATGCTCGTGGCAAGTATCGTTATTTGCTGACCTTCACAAGATGATTTGAGCAGATATGGGTATATCTACTTGATGAAACACAAGTGCGAAACATTTGAAAAGTTCAAAGAATTTCAGAGTGAAGTGAAGAGTCATCGTAACAAGAAAATAAAAGTTTCTACGATATGATCGCAGAGGAAAAATATTTGAGTTACGAGTTTGGCCTTGATTAAAACAATGTGAAATAATTTCACTACTCACGCCACAGAACACCACATCATAATGGTGTGTCCGTACGTCGTAACCACACTTTATTGGATATGGTGCGATCTATGATGTATCTTACCGATTTACCACTATCGTTTTGGGGTTATGCATTAGAGACAGCTGCATTCACGTTTAATAGGGCACCATCTAAATCCGTTGAGATGACACCGTATGAACTATGGTTTAACATTAAACCTTAGCTGTATTTTCTTAATAGTTTGGAGTTGTGATGCTTATGTGAGAAAGTTTTCACATGATAAGCTCAAACCCAAATCGGAGAAGTGCGTCTTCATAGAATACCCAAAGGTAACTATTGGGTACACCTTCTATCACAGATCCGAAGGCAATTTTTTCGTTGCTAAGGTGGATCCTTTCTAGAGAAGAAGTTTCTCTCGAAAGAAGTGAGTGGGAGGAAAGTAAGAGCTTCATAAGGTAATTTGTACCTTCTCCCGAATTGGAAAGTAGTTCATCACAGAAATCAGTTCAGTGATTCATACACCACTTAGTGAGGAAGCTAATGATGATGATCATGAAACTTCAGATCAAGTTACTTCTAAACCTTGTAGGTCTTCCAAACTACAGTACGAACCAGAGTGGTAAGGTAATCCTATTCTGGAAGTCATGTTACTAGACCATGATGAACC
The DNA here is from genome assembly GCA_021605145.1 of Aegilops bicornis. Taxonomy (NCBI): domain Eukaryota; kingdom Viridiplantae; phylum Streptophyta; class Magnoliopsida; order Poales; family Poaceae; genus Aegilops; species Aegilops bicornis. The sequence goes on from CM038670.1 coordinate 781,955,190, forward strand.
TACAAACTATGAGGAAGCGATGATGAGCCCAGATTCATGAAATGGTTTGAGACCATGAAATCTGAGATGGGATCCATGTATGACAACAAAGTGTGGACTTTGATGGAGTTGCCCGATGATCGGCAAGCCATATTATATAAATGGATCTTCAAGAGGAAGACAAATGCTGATAGTAATATTACTATCTACAAAGCTCGACTTGTCGCAGAAAGGTTTTCGACAAGTTCAAGGTGTTGACTACAATGAGATTTTCTCAACTGTAGCGATGCTTAAAGTCTGTCCGAATCATGTTAGCAATTGCCACATTTTATGAAATCTGGCAAATGGATGTCAAAACTACATTCTTTAATGGTTTTATTAAAGAAGAGTTGTATATGATGCAACCAGAAGGTTTTGTCAATCCTAAAGGAGCTAACAAAATGTGCAAACTCCAAATGATCCATCTATGGATTTGGTGCAAGCATCTCGGAGTTGGAATAAACACTTTGATAGTGTGATCAAAGCATATGGTTTTATGCAGACTTTTGGAAAAGCCTGTATTTACAAGAAAGTGAGTGGGAGCACTCTGACATTTACGATAAGTATATGTGAATGACATATTGTTGATCGGAAATAATGTAGAATTATTATGCAAAGCATAAAGGAGTATTTGAAAGGAGTTTTTCAAAGAAGGACCTCAGTGAAGCTGCGTACAAATTGAGCATCAAGTTCTATTGAGATAGATCAAAAACGCTTGATGAGTTTTTTTTTTCAATAAGAACATACCTTGTCAAGATTTTGAAGTAGTTCAAAATGGAGCAGTCAAAGAAAAGTTCTTGCCTGTGTTGCAAAGGTGTGAAATTGAGTAAGACTCAAATCCCGACCACAATGAGGAAAATAGAAAAGAGAATGAAAGTCATTCCCTATGCCTCAGTCATAGGTTCTATAAAGTATGCTATGCTATGTACCAGACCTATTGTATACCTTGCTCTGAATTTTGCAAGGAGTACAATAGTGATCTAGGAAGTAGATCACTTTGGACATTGGTCAAGAACATCCTTAGTAAGGACTAAGGAAATATTTCTCGATTATGGAGGTGATAAAAGAGCCCATCGTAAAGAGTTACATCGATGCAAGCTTTTTACACTGATCCGGATGACTCTAAGTCTCAATCTGGATACATATTGTAAGTGGGAGCAATTAGCTAGAGTAGCCCGTGCGAGCATTGTAGACATAGAATATTTGCAAAATACATACGGCTCTGAATGTGACAGACCCGTTGACTAAGCTTCTCTCACGAGCAAAACATGATCATCCCTTAGTACTCTTTGGGTGTTAATCACATAGCGATTTGAACTAGATTATTGACTCTAGTAAACCCTTTGGGTGTTGGTCACATGACGATGTGAACTATGGGTGTTAATCACATACAGATGTGAATATTAGTGTTGAATCACATGATGATGTGAACTAGATTATTGACTCTAGTGCAAGTGGGAGACTGAAGGAAATATGCCCTAGAGGCAATAATAAAGTTATTATTTATTTCCTTATTTCATGATAAATGTTTATTATTCATGCTAGAATTGTATTAACCGGAAACATAATACATGTGTGAATACATAGACAAACAGAGTGTCACTAGTATGCCTCTACTTGACTAGCTCGTTAATCGAAGATGGTTATGTTTCCTAACCATAGACATGAGTTGTCATTTGATTAACGAGATTACATCATTAGGAGAATGATCTGATTGACATGACCCATTCCGTTAGCCTAGCACTTGATCGTTTAGTATGTTGCTATTGCTTTCTTCATGACTTATACATGTTCCTATAACTATGAGATTATGCAACTCCCGTTTACGGAGGAACACTTTGGGTACTACCAAAGCGTCACAACGTAACTGGGTGATTATAAAGGAGTACTACAGGTGTCTCCAAAGGTACATGTTGGGTTGGCGTATTTCGAGATTAGGTTTTGTCACTCCGATTGTCGGAGAGGTATCTCTGGGCCTTCTCGGTAATACACATCACATAAGCCTTGCAAGCATTGCAACTAATGAGTTAGTTGTGAGATGATGTATTACGGAACGAGTAAAGAGACTTGCCGTAACGAGATTGAACTAGGTATTGGATACCGACGATCGAATCTCGGGCAAGTAACATACCGATGACAAAGGGAACAACGTATGTTGTTATGCGGTCTGACCGATAAAGATCTTCGTAGAATATGTAGGAACCAATATGGGCATCCAGGTCCCGCTATTGGTTATTGACCAGAGATGTGTCTCGGTCATGTCTACATTGTTCTCGAACCGTAGGGTCCGCACGCTTAAGGTTTCGATGCGGTTATATTATGAGTTTGTGTATTTTGATGTACGAAGGTTGTTGAGTCCCGGATATGATCACGGACATGACGAGGAGTCTCGAAATGGTCGAGACATAAAGATTAATATATTGGACGGATATATTTGGACACGGAAAGGTTCCGGAGAAGTTTGGAGCTCCGGAGGTTACGGAACCCCGGAGGTATATGGGCCTTATTGGGCCCATGTAGGAGGAAGAGAGAAGGCAAGGGAGGGAGGCGCCCCCAAGCCCAATCCGACTGGGGAGGGGCCGCCCCTTTCCTTTCTCCTTCCCCTCTTCCTATTTCTACTACTAGTACTATTTCCTAAATACTAGTACTCCTTCCTTCCCCTCCAAGTAAGATAAGGAAAGAGAGGAAACCTACTTGGAGTAGGTTTCCCCTCCTTGCGCCTCCCCCCTTGGGCGGCCACCTCCTCCCTCCCTCCTTTATATCACGGGGAGGGGGCACCTAGGACACACAAGTTGATCCTTGAGATCGTTCCTTAGCCGTGTGCGGTGCCCCCTCCACCATATTCCACCTCAGTCATATCGTAGCGGTGCTTAGGCGAAGCCCTACGACGGTGAAACATCGAGATCGTCACCACGCCGTCGTGCTGACGGAACTTCCCCTCCCCGGAGCTTTGCTGGATCGGAGCCCGTGGAGCGTCATCGAGCTGAACGTGTGCCAAGAACTCGGAGGCGCCGGAGTAACGGCGCTGGGATCGGCTGGATCGTGAGGAGAACATACGACTACTTCCTCTACGTCATCATCGACTCGGAGATGCCGGAGTAACAAATACTGGGATCGGCAGGATCGCGAGGAGAACGTACGACTACTTCCTCTATGTTGTGATCGCTTCCGCTTACGGTCTACGAGGGTACGTAGACAATACTCTCCCCTCTCGTTGCTATGCCATCACCATGGTCTTGCGTGTGCGTAGGAATTTTTTTTTGAAATTACTGCGTTACCCAACATCTGCAACGTTCAGATCCGTATGTATTTTGCAAATCTCTATGTCTCCCACTTGGACTTGGTCCCGAATGGAATTGAAGCGTCTCTTGATATGCTTGGTCCTCTTGTGAAATCTGGATTCCTTTGCCAAGGCAATTGCACCAGTATTGTCACAGAAGATCTTCATTGGTCCCGATGCACTAGGTACAACACCTAGATCGGAAATGAACTCTTTCATCCAGACTCCTTCATTTGCTTTGCTTCAAGCAGCTATGTACTCCGCTTCACATGTAGATCCCGCCACGACGCTTTGTTTAGAACTGCACCAACCGACAGCTCCACCGTTTAACAAAAACACGTATCCGGTTTGCGATTTAGAATCGTCCGGATCAGTGTCAAAGCTTGCATCGACGTAACCATTTACGACTAGCTCTTTGTCACCTCCATATACGAGAAACATATACTTAGTCCTTTTCAGGTATTTCAGGATGTTCTTGACCGCTGTCCAGTGATCCACTCCTGGATTACTTTGGTACCTTCCTGCCAAGCTTACAGCTAAGCATACGTCAGGTCTGGTACACAACATTGCATACATGATAGAGCCTATGGCTGAAGCATAGGGAACATCTTTCATTTTCTCTCTATCTTCTGCTGTGGTCGGGCATTGAGTCTGACTCAATTTCACACCTTGTAATACAGGTAAAAAACCTTTCTTTGCCTGATCCATTTTGAACTTCTTCAAAACTTTATCAAGGTATGTGCTTTGTGAAAGTCCAATTAAGCGTCTTGATCTATCTCTATAGATCTTGATGCCCAATATGTAAGTAGCTTCACCAAGGTCTTTCATCGAAAACTCTTGTTCAAGTATCCCTTTATGCTATCCAGAATTCTATATCATTTCCGATCAATAATATGTCATCTACATATAATATCGTAAATGCTTCTGAGCTCCCACTCACTTTCTTGTAAATACAGGCTTCTCCATAAGTCTCAGATAAACCCAAATACTTTGATCACACTATCAAAGCGTTTATTCCAACTCCGAGATGCTTGCACCAGTCCATAAATGGATCGCTGGAGCTTGCACACTTTGTTAGCTCCTTTGGATTGATAAAACCTTCGGTTGCATCATATACAACTCTTCTTCCGTAAACCCATTCAGGAATGCGGTCTTTACATCCATTTGCCAAATTTCATAATCATAAAATGCGGCAATTGCTAACATGATTCGGACAGACTTAAGCATCGCTACGGGTGAGAATGTCTCATCGTAGTCAACCCCTTGAACTTGTCGAAAACCCTTTGCGACAAGTCGAGCTTTGTAGACAACAATATTACCGTCAGCGTCAGTCTTCTTCTTGAAGATCCACTTGTTTTCTATTGCTTGCCGACCCTCGGGCAAGTCAACCAAAGTCCACACTTTGTTTTCATACATGGATCCCATCTCGGATTTCATGGACTCAAGTCATTTTGCGGAATCTGGGCTCACCATCGCTTCTTCATAGTTCGTAGGTTCATCATGATCTAGTAGCATGACTTCTAGAACAGGATTGCCGTACCACTCTGGTGCGGATTTTATTCTGGTTGATCTACGAGGTTCTGTAGTAACTTGATCTGAAGTTTCATGATCAACATCATCAACTTCCTCACTATTTGGTGTAGATATCGCAGAAACTGGTTTCGTGATAAACTACTTTCAAATAAGGGAGAAGGTACGATTACCTCATCAAGTTCTACTTTCCTCCCACTCACTTCTTTCGAGAGAAACTCCTTCTCTAGAAAGGATCCATTTTAGCAACAAATGTCTTGCCTTCGGATCTGTGATAGAAGGTGTACCCAACTGTCTCCTTTGGGTATCCTATGAAGATACATTTCTCCGATTTAGGTTCGAGCTTATCAGGTTGAAGCTTTTTCACATAAGCATCGCATCCCCAAACTTTAAGAAACGACAACTTTGGTTTCTTGCTAAACCACAGTTCATAAGGTGTCGTCTCAACGGATTTTGACGGTGTTCTATTCAGCGTGAATGCGGCCGTCTCAAGAGCATAACCCCAAAAGCGATAGCGGTAAATCTGTAAGAGACATCATAGATCGCACCACATCTAGTAAAGTGCGATTACGACGCTCGGACACACCATTGCGCTTGTGGTGTTCCGGTGGCGTGAGTTGCGAAACTATTCCGCATTGTTTCAAATGTAGACCAAACTCGTAACTCAAATATTCGCCTCCACGATCAGATCGTAGAAACTTTATTTTCTTATTACGATGATTTTCAACTTCACTCTGAAATTCTTTGAACTTTTCAAATGTTTCAGACTTATGTTTCATTAAGAAGATATACCCATATCTGCTTAAATCATCTGTGAAGGTGAGAAAATAACGATATCCGCCACGAGCCTCAACATTCATTGGACCACATACATCTGTATGTATGATTTCCAACAAATCTGTTGCTCTCTCCATAGTACCGAGAACGGGTTTTAGTCATCTTGCCCATGAGTCACGGTTCGCAAGTGCCAAGTGATTCATAATCAAGTGACTCCAAAAGTCCATCAAGATGGAGTTTCTTCATGCGCTTTATACCGATATGACCTAAACGGCAATGCCACAAATAAGTCGCACTATCATTATCAACTCTGCATCTTTTGGTTTCAACATTATGAATATGTGTATCACTACTATCGAGATTCATTAAAATAGACCACTCTTCAAGGGTGCATGACCATAAAAGATATTATTCATATAAATAGAACAACCTTTATTCTCTCGATTTAAATGAATAACCGTCTCGCATCAAACAAGATCCAGATATAATGTTCATGCTTAACGCCGGGCACCAAATAACAATTATTTAGGTCTAAAACTAATCCCGAAGGTAGATGTAGAGGTAGCGTGCCGACCGCGATCACATCGACTTTGGAACCATTTCCCACGCGCATCGTCACCTCGTCCTTTGCCGGTGTTCGCAATCAGTAGTCCCTGTTTCGAGTTGCAAATATTAGCAATGTAACCAGTATCAAATACCAGTGCTCATGCGAGCTCTAGTAAGGTACACATCAATAACATGTATATCACATATACCTTTGTTCACCTTGCCATCCTTCTTATCCGCCAAATACTTGGGGCAGTTCCGCTTCCAAAGGACCAGTCGCTTAAAGAGAAGCACTCAATTTCAGGTTTAGGTCCAGACTTGGGTTTCTTCCTTGAGCAGCAACTTGTTTGCTGTTCTTCTTGAAGTTCCCCTTCTTCTTCCCTTTGCCTTTCTTCTTGAAACTAGTGGTCTTATTGACCATCAACACTTGATGCTCCTTCTTGATTTCTACCTCCGCAGCTTTCGGCATTATGTAAGAGCTCGTGCATAGTCTTTACTAACCCTTGCATATTATAGTTCATCACGAAGCCTTTGTAGCTTGGTGGCGTTGATTGAAGAATTACATCAATGACACAATCACCGGAAGATCAACTCCCGGTTGAGTCAAGTGATTGTAATACCCGGACATTACGAGTATGTGCTCACCGATGCACCCATTCTCCTCCATTTTGCAGCTATAGAACTTATTGGAGACTTCATATCTCTCAATCCGGGCATTCTGTTGAAATATCAACTTCAACTCTTGGAACATCTCATATGCTCCACGACTTTCAAAACGTCGTTGAAGACCCGGTTCTAAGCCGTAAAGCATGGCACATCGAACTATAGAGTAGTCATCGACTTTGCTCGCCAGACGTTCTTAACGTCTCGGTTACATCAAGAAGAGTCTGGCACCTAGCGGTGCATCCAGACGTAACTCTTACGTGCAGCAATGAGGATAATCCTCAAGGTTACGGACCCAGTCCGTGTAATTGCTACCATCATCTTTCAACTTTGCTTTCTCAAGGAACGCATTAAAATTCAACGGAACAACAAAGACGAGCCATCTATCTACTAATGCATATAGACAAGCAAGATACTATCAGTACTAAGTTCATGATAAATTTAAGTTCAATTAATCATATTACTTAAGAACTCCCACTTAGACAGACATCTCTCTAGTCATCTAAGTGATCACGTGATCCAAATCAACTAAACCATAACCGATCATCACGTGAGATGGAGTAGTTTTCAATGGTGAACATCTTATGTTGATCATATCTACTATATGATTCACGCCGACCTTTCGGTCTCCGTGTTCCGAGGCCATATCTGCATATGCTAGGCTCGTCAAGTATAACCTGAGTATTCTGCGTGTGCAAAACTGGCTTGCACCCGTTGTAGATGGACGAGAGCTTATCACACCCGATCATCACGTGGTGTCTCGCACGACGAACTTTGGCAACGGTGCATACTCAGGAGAACACTACTTGATAATTTTAGTGAGAGATCATCTTAAAATGCTACCACAATCAAAGCAAAATAAGATGCATAATGGATAAACATCACATGCAATCAATATAAGTGATATGATATGGCCATCATCATCTTGTGCTTGTGATCTCCAACTCCGAAGCACCGTCATGATCACCATCGTCACCGGTGCGACACCTTGATCTCCATCGTAGCATCGTTGTCGTTTACGCCATCTATTGCTTCTCGACTATCGCTACCGCTTAGTGATAAAGTAAAGCAATTACGTATGCGTTGCATTTCATACAATAAAGCGACAACCATATGGCTCCTGCCGCCATTGCCGATAACTCGGTTACAAAACATGATCATCTCATACAATAAAATATAGCATCACGTCTTGACCATATCACATCACAACATGCCCTGCAAAAACAAGTTAGACGTCCTCTACTTTGTTGTTGCAAGTTTTACGTGGCTGCTACGGGCTGAGCAAGAACCGTTATTACCTACGCATCAAAACCACAACGATACTTCGTCAAATAGACTCCGATTTAACCTTCTCAAGGACCGGGCGTAGCCACACTCGGTTCAACTAAAGTGAGAGAGACAGACACCCGCCAGCCACCTTTAAGCACGAATGCTCGTAACGGTGAAACCAGTCTCGCGTAAGCGTACGCGTAATGTCGGTCCGGGCCGCTTCATCTCACAATACCGCTGAACCAAAGTATGACATCTTTGGTAGGCAGTATGACTTGTATCGCCCACAACTCACTTGTGTTCTACTCGTGCATATGACATCAACACATAAAACCTGGCTCTGATACCACTATTGGGGAACGCAGTAATTTCAAAAAATTCCCACGCATTACGGGACCATGGTGATGGCATAGCAACGAGAGGGGAGAGTGTTGTCTACGTACCCTCGTGAGACCGTGGCGGAAGCGATCACAACGTAGAGGAAGTAGTCGACGTTCTCCTCGCGATCATGCCGATCCCAGCGCGTTACTCCGGCACCTCCGAGTCGATGATGACGTAGAGGAAGTAGTCGACGTTCTCCTCACGATCCAGCCGATCCCAGCGCATTCGGCGCCTCCGAGTTCTTGGCACACGCTCAGCTCGATGACGCCCACGGGCTCCGATCCAAAGAAAGCTCAAGAGAAGGAGTTCCACAAGACGACGGCGTGGTGACGATCTTGATGTTTCACCGACGCAGGCTTCGCCTAAGCACCGCCACGATATGACCGAGGTGGAATATGGTGGAGGGGGCACCAGACACGGCTAAGGAATGATCTCAAGGATCAACTTGTGTGTTCTAGGGTGCCCCTCCCCAGATATAAAGGAGGGAGGGAGGAGGTGGCCGCCCAAGGGGGGCACACCATAGGAGGGGAAACCTACTCCAAGTAGGTTTCCTCTTTTCCTTATCTTATTTGGAGGGAAAGGAAGGAGTACTAGTATTAGGAAGTAGTACTAGTAGTAGGAATAGGAAGAGGGGAAGGAGAAAGGAAAGGGGCCGCCCTCCCCAAGTCGGATTGGGCTTGGGGCGCGCCTCCCTTGTTCCTTCTCCCTTCCTCCTACATGGGCCCAATAAGGCCCATATACCTCCCGGGGTTCGGTAACCTCCGGAGCTCCAAACTTCTCCGGAACCTTTCCGGTGTCCAAATATATCCGTCCAATATATTAATCTTTATGTCTCGACCATTTCGAGACTCCTCGTCATGTCCGTGATCATATCCGGGACTCAACAACCTTCGGTACATCAAAATACACAAACTCATAATATTACCGCCATCGAAACCTTAAGCGTGCGGACCCTACGGTTCGAGAACAATGTAGACATGACCGAGACACATCTCCGGTCAATAACCAATAGCGGGACCTGGATGCCCATATTGGCTCCTACATTTTCTACGAAGATCTTTATCGGTCAGACCGCATAACAACATACGTTGTTCCCTTTGTCATCGGTATGTTACTTACCCGAGATTCGATCGTCGGTATCCAATACCTAGTTCAATCTCGCATCTTGGCAAGTCTCTTTACTCGTTCCGTAATACATCATCTCACAACTAACTCATTAGTTGTAATGCTTGCAAGGCTTATGTGATGTGTATTACCGAGAAGGCCCAGAGATACCTCTCCAACAATCGGAGTGACAAAACCTAATCTCGAAATACGCCAACCCAACAAGTACCTTTGGAGACACCTGTAGTACTCCTTTATGATCACCCAGTTACGTTGTGACGTTTGGTAGTACCCAAAGTGTTCCTCCGGTAAACGGGAGTTGCATAATCTCATAGTTACAGGAACATGTATAAGTCATGAAGAAAGCAATAGCAACATACTAAACGATCAAGTGCTAGGCTAACGGAATGGGTCATGTCAATCAGATCATTCTCCTAATGATGTGATCCCGTTAATCAAATGACAACTCATGTCTATGGTTAGGAAACATAACCATCTTTGATTAACGAGCTAGTCAAGTAGAGGCATACTAGTGACACTGCTTTGTCTATGTATTCACACATGTATTATGTTTCCGGTTAATACAATTCTAGCATGAATAATAAACATTTATCATGATATAAGGAAATAAATAATAAATTTATTATTGCCTCTAGGGCATATTTCCTTCAGAAGTTACTTAAGGATACAAATCGAATGACAGTGGACGAACAACTACTCATGTTTCTACATACAATTGGTCACAATGTTAGAAACCGTGTCATCCAAGATATATATCAACATTCTGGCGAACCAATCAGCCGACACTTCAACAAAGTTTTAGACGCCATAAATGGTTTGCGTGATGTTTGCATAACAGATCCAAACAATCAAGTCCCATCAAAAATATTGGGTGACGCAAGGTTCTACCCATATTTCAAGGTATGTTTGCTATTCGAAGCAGATACTCCTTTACATATGATTTTCATAAATATAGTGTCCACACCATCTAAACTTTATTTTTTGACTAACAAAAAAAATCCTAACGGAACTGCCTAGGAGCAATTGACGGGACACATATAGAGGCAAAAGTCAGGCTTGATAAGCAAACTCCTTATAGAAACAGACATGGTTATCCGTCTCAAAACGTAATGGCAGTAGTGTCATTTGACATGACATTCTCTTATGTCGCTGCTGGATGGGAGGGTTCTGCATCTAATCAAGTTGTTCTAAGATGGGCTGTTACTAGTGGGGGTTTAGTTGTTCCTGAAGGTAAAGTACAATTATTTGTGTATCTACAATATATATAAAGATGCTGACTGTGATATGAAATTAATGTGCAGGTAAATTTTACCTTGTTGATTCTAGCTACGCAAATACTCCAAGATTTATTGCCCCGTATCGCGGAGATCGCTATCATATTGCTTCTTTTTGTGGAAGTAATCGGCGATATACTGGTGAGAAGGACTTGTTCAACCATTTACATGCACAGTTGCGGAATGTTGTTGAACGAACTTTTGGTGTTCTAAAAGCTCATTTTCCAATTCTAAGTAGGAAAGGAGGGATTCCTTATCCGTACAGAACTCAAGTGAAAATTGTTATGGCTTGTTGCATTATCCACAACTTTATAAGGAAGGTTAATCATCCTCATGAGTTATTCGAGCTTTATGAGCATGGGGAAACAGAACAAAATACTGACCATGGTGATCAACAAGTTCATGGGCAAGCAAGAGAAGATGATAGAGTTGCTGGTGAGAGAGTTCGTGGTGCCATCGTCCGAGAGTTGTGGACTAAACATCAACAACGTAGTGCTCAACAACAAGATGATTAAATATTGCAATATTTGTATTCTATCTTCAATTGCAGATATATATGCATAATAATTGTTGAAACTTTTAATCCTTTATATGGACATGAATTTCCCATTCTTTTATAGGCTTATGAGCTTTATATGATGAGGGGTGATTAAAGATTAAAGATTAAATTGAGCAGTGATGAGGGGTGATTAGAGATTAAATATAAATAATTCAAAAATAAGAAAACAATTAATTTTTTTCAAAAAAAAATTTTTTTTAGTTCCGGTTGATGTTACCAACCAGGACTAAAGGTCGAGTTTCAGACAGCGGCCACGTGGAGGGCCTTTAGTCCCGGTTCATAACACAACCGGGACTAGGGGGGGTGCTTTAGTCCCGGTTTCAGAACCGGGACTAAAGGCCCTCTGAAACCGGGACTAAAGGCCCGTTTTCTACTAGTGATACATGTCCCCTTCTATGGTTGTGATCCGGAGCGCGCTATGTAGCCGAACAGATTTGAATTTCAAGTTTACCGTACTAGCGGACATTTAAGGGATAGCCTTAGATGGCCGGCTCTTGCATCCGTGTTTGTGGACTGCCCCTCTATCCACCTACAGATGTTGTGTCCAATTTAAGGGTCCGCGTTAAAGATACCCTAATGTATTGTGCCGAAGCTATACTCTATTCGTACATCCGTGTTTGTGCCGAAGTCATCGAAAGCTCCTACGTTGCAATGCACAACTACCTTACTACTAGTGGTATAGATGGTAAACATAGCGGTAAGTTTTGAGGAGGCAAGACACAGGAGTGTTGGGGTACCTCTACGCGAGTTACTCCTATTTCGAGAGAAATTTTCTACCCAAGCGCAGCTACAGTTTGTTTCCTTTTCGTTTGCGTGTAATAATGTGACAGACACTCTCTTGACCCATGGTGCAAAGATGGCGTACGTGCCCAAGCTGTGTGGCTGTGCACAATGCCCCAACGGAACGGAGTCTATGCATGATTTTTTTTTTTTTTTGAGGATGAGTCCATGCATGTTCTTTTTTCCTGACGCAACCCACCCCTTCCACAGCCCTCGTGTTTCCTGGCGAAGAGTCGAGAATTTCTTGTTCTGCCTCTTGAAACAACCGAGACTGAAATGTGACGTTGCCACGTTGGTTTAAGTGAACAGTTAGTGGTTATAAGCTGCCTTCAGTGAGTCAGAATCCACCTTACACGTACGCACACCATCTCACACGTCGCTTCTCTTGCTCTCTCTTTCCGCGTGTGTCACCCGTCTATATTTATAGCCTGACAGGCCCTGCGTACACATATAGCCAAAGCTTGCAGTCTGCGGCTGGTCATTTTGAGAATGATACCTTGGTCCATACACAGGCCAATTTGGACGACACATCAATAGGCTTAATTGACTCCGAACCAACTTGACGGCACAATGAGGTTATCCACATGTGTGTCCTAAATCCTAATCAACTGGAGTACTAGCTAGCCAGAATGGCATTTTGTAACGGATATGTTCGTTCACTTTGAATATATTTTTCTTTTTGAAAAGGAGGAAGACCCCGGCCTCTGCATCGAGCTATGCACATACTTATCCTTATTATGTTATATTCAACAAAGTCTTACGAAATAAACACATGGTTCACTTTATGTTTGTTCTATATTTGAACAAATTGAGTGGCTGGCATAAATTTTCACCGACATGTTAATCCATAGTTTACTTAAAATGTTTTTAGCTTTGTCGAGGCAGATTTTTTTCAAAACCAACATCATGCATCTTAATTATGTTTCGCCCTCGTCCGTCCCAATGTGGTTGTCACCTTTTCTCCACTCGTGCTCCATTTCTTGAAAAAAGGCACCAACCCATATATTAATTAATTAAAAAAGCTATTACAATCATTCAATACATCATACACCATGCTAGGGCGGAACACCACCACAGTCATGTTCCATTTCCATCGCTGCAACCCTGAAAGCGTCGACAATGTGGGGTTTGGACGTTGTGGGGAGAATTCTCCGCCAGCGTGCGCATCTTCAAGCTCTAGTGAGTTCCATCATTGTGTTTTGTGTTTGTAATTCAGTTTCCTTGTGATATATTTTAAAATTAACTGCGCAAGTGTCACTGAGCATTGAATGACAAAGTTCCCGCTATTTATAGGGTAGTGAAAACAAGAAATTAGTATGAATTGTTTCGTACGCGATAGGATGGTGGTGCATCCAAGATATCTTTCTGGCTAGCAATAGTGTTGTCATAATTTCTCATTGACAACAGAATATCACTACTCGAAAAAAAAATAGGTATAGAGTGCACATAATCGCAACTATTGAGGCGCCAACAGATATTGATTTCATTGCTAATTAATGAAATCTCATGGCAATTGCTAAATTTTCAATCATTTCGACAAATACTGAAATTTTTGCCTTTCGATCAAAAAAATTGGTAACATTTTCATGGAATTTATGTGATAATTTTGATCATTTGGATCAAATGGAAACCTAAATGGTTAAAATTTAGTGATTTCTTTATGTTTGGAATATTTCTAAACACAAATACAAAAACAAGCTAACAGATGACAATTTTAATTTGTTTGTTCATCTTCATTGAATCCTATATACTATCTAAATAGTTTATCCCTCACCGTTTCTATTAAATTATCTTAGCATTCACACATGCGATCTCATTAAATGTTCACCATAAAATGCATGAAAACGGTACATTATATTTTGCTAATTATATTCAATACATATTTTTAACTATACAATAACAAAATTTAATCTATAATATGTATTTTCAGATTTAGTTCATATATTATTAATCCAAACATTTATGTTTCATACAACCAAATCTCATAATATTGCAGCCAATTACCGCAACAACGTGCTGAGTATCATCTAGTTAACCATGTCATGAGAACCCAGTAAAAGAAACATGTTCTACGACCAATAATTTCGACCATCACATTTTATTACTAGCAAGAGTGGGGCTCGTGCATCAGCATCTTATTGAAGATATTGTCTTCTTCTCATCTCTTTCGGATCTCCACAATCTCTTGACAATGATGAAATATGCTATGATGCAAGATTAGTTAGTTACAATAAAAATATATTCTACAAGGATAAGCAAGAGGATATATCAGTCACCCTCAAGCAGGCTCCTCCCAAGTTAATAGGCGTTGCTTTATTGTCTCATACTTTGCCCGTCACATTAATACAGTTGTTCTAGAGAATATCATAATGTCAATTGGTGTGATTGCGGGGAGAGTCGCTGCGATCCATAATGTTGATTGGGTACACCTAGATGGGAAGAAGAGAGATATATATATAGGGGTCACTGCCCAGCATGGAGTAGCAAACTAATTCCCAGCGGTCGGAGCTAGCTGCGAAATGGCGGCGGCAGTGCCGGTTTGGTTCGTCTCCCTGGCCGGACTCGGCGCCCTGTACTTGTCCGCTGCCTGCCTCCGTTTCCTCGCCCACCTTGCCCTCTGCCTCCGCCGGCCCATCGATCTCCGCCGCCACTACGGCTCGTGGGCGGTCGTTACCGGCCCAACCACGGGGCTAGGGCTATCCATGGCCATGGAGCTCGCCCGCCGTGGCATCAGCCTCGTCCTCCTCGACCTCGACGCGGCCAACCTGCAATCCGTCTCGGCTGCCCTCCACGAGGCCCACCCCGGAGTGGAGAACAAGACCGTAGTGTTCGACCTCTCTCTCGTCGGCACCGCCGCCGGCGGCGAGGCGATGCAGCGGCTCAAAGAGGCCACGGAGGGGCTGGACGTGGGGCTACTGGTGAACAACGCCGCCGTGAATCGGCCCGGCGCGATGTACGTGCACGAGGCGGAAGTGGAGCGGCTGGCGAGGATGGTGCTGGTGAACGTGATGGCGCTCACGGAGGTGACGGCAGCGGTGCTGCCGGGGATGCTGCAGCGGGGGAGGGGCGCCATTGTCAACGTCGGGTCCGGGTCCACGGTGGCCGTGCCCTCCTTCCCGCTCTACACCGTTTACAGCGCCACAAAACGGTACGTGCAGCACTTGACGCGGTGCCTCAGCGTGGAGTACAAGCACAGGGGCATCGACGTGCAGTGCCAGGTCCCGTTCTACGTGCACACCGGCATGCTGTCGCCAGCAATAAAGGCCACCATGACGTTCCCGGCGTTCGTGGCGACCGCCGACGCGTACGCCCGGGACGCGGCGCGGTGGATCGGCCACGGAGTGCTCTGCGTGCCCGATGCGTCCCAGCAGCTGCAGTGGTTCCTCGCCGGCCTTGTCCCCGACGCCGTTCACGACTGGTACCGCCTCCGGCAGCATCTCAAGCACAGGGCCATCCTCCGGGCGAAGATCGCGTGATATCACTCGTCATGTGTGCAGTCATGCATGCGCGTGCGCATGGTCGCTGGCCGATGTAGACCTATCATATGGATTATGGAGGCAGCTTAAAATCATGCGTATATGCATTGTTGATCAAATTTCGTGCAATTCATATTCCTATATTCTAAATCATGTCATATGAATGGTTATGGTAATGGTGTACTTAGGATCTATACTTTCCTTATAAAAGAGCCTACATTTCCTTTAAAAAGGGTACACTCACGGGCCTTTATGGGGCTAATACCGACCTGTTTTCACTAATCAAATTACCACCACCGGATTAACCCCACCTGATTAAATCTAACTGTCAAGATTAAGGGAGTGGCTAAGTGCCAATCGACTGAATTTTATATTTCGGTCAGTCACTTTTTTCCCCTAGCCACAACATTCTCCAACCACTGTATATGACCCTGCTCGATCGCTTGCAGATTTTTCCATGTACTAACTGGTTAATTAAGCAAGAAAAATAGTAATTCTTACTTTAATTGGGTATTTACATAGAACAGTGGACTTTTTGTAAAATAAGAAATTTCCTTGGAAGGAATGAATGGTATTTGTTACCATTAAAATAAAAAATAAAAATAATAAAGTTTTTGTTTGAATGTGTATTAGTGGCATCGATATTGCCCTTTAAGATGAAAAAATGAAAATAAAGTAATGACAAAATTTGCACATGATTTACATAGAAAATAAAAGGGTTTTCTCGTCTGTATAGTCGCATACGAACGCCCGCGAAAGATGGAATTGTGCATCTGCATAATCGCACACGCATAACCACAGAGATGCACACTCTCGTGGGCGTAGTAGCTCATGCACGACCACGGGAGTTGCACGCACGCGGCGACATGGTCACACACGCATGACCACATAATTGCACACTCTCGACAGCCTAGTAGCTCACACATGGCCATGGAATTGCATACTCTCGTCAGCATATTCGCACACATACGACTACTGAGTTGCACACTCTCATCGGCATAGTAGCTCACGCACAACTCCGACAGATGCACACACGCTATAGCATAGTCGCCCACATGTGGGCGCGGAGTTCCACACTATCATCGACATAGTAGCTCACGCACGGCTGCGGGGAGCTGCACACACATAGGAAAAAGTTTTCGATGGTGATTGCGCACCTAAGAGAGACTAAATTGCACACCAAAAGTTTCATAGACTGCAGAGTTGTGCACCCTGGTCGGTATAGTTGCTCACGCATGAACCGCGGAGTTGCTCACTTGTTGGATAGTTTCTCACGCACAATTGCAAATTTACACTCTCAGCGACAAAATAGCCCACACATGGCTACGGGAGTTGCACACTCTCTTCAACATAATTGCATAAGCACGGCCACAGAGTTGCACACTTTCGGTGGCATCGTTGCTCACGCACAGGCTGTTGGAGGTGCACACGCACAGCGAAGTAGTTTCTCATGCGTGACTGCGGAGTTGCGCACCCTAGTCAGCATAGTTGCTCACACATGAACTGTAGGGTTACACTCTCTCGTGGGATAGTAGCATACGCACGGTTGCGGATTTGCACACTCTCAGCGGTATAGTAGCTCACACACGGCTATGGGAGTTGCACACTCTCGATGTTGCACTTGCACAAGGATGACCACAAAGTTGCATGCTCTCGTCGACATAGTTGCTCACGTACGGACTGCCACCATTGTGAATGCCTGCGGAGTAGTTGCTCACGCGCGATTGTGGAGTTACACACCCTCGTCGGCATAGTTGCTTACGCATGGACTGCGGCTTTGCACACTCTTGTTGGATAGTGGCTCACGCACGGTTGCGAGAGTTGCACACGGCGGTGTCATAGTCGCACACGCTCATCCACAGAGTTGCACGCTCTCGTTGGCATAGTTAGTTGGGCAACGGATGAAGTTGCACATCTCACTGGCAGCGATATTTTTGGATGCTGAAAATTGCACATCTCGTTAGGGGCAGAGAAAAGTTGCATATAGGTGGGGCGGTAAAGTTGCACATTTCACTAGCAGGGGATTCTGAGGGGATGCTAGCATTGAAAATGGCACCTCCATGGGGTATGGGGGAAAGTTGCACATCAATTTTAGGGAGTTGGCCGGACCAAGCATTCAAAGTTGCATATCCACTGGTAGGCAATTGACTAAGGCAGTGAACAGTGAAAACTATACACCACAGATAGAGGGAAAATTACACATCGACTACTAGCCAGTTGGCTAGGTAGGAGACAAAGTTGCAAATCTCACTGGTCGGGGACAATTTAGGGTGGAGGTGTCATCGGTGAAAACTGCATGTCCACGGGCAGGGAGGAAAGTTGCACATCGACTGTCGGTTTGTTCTACATCAGCTAGTAGGTAGTTGCACCAAACAAGACTAAATTGCACACAAAAAAGTTCGATAAAACATACCCATGCAGGATCTAATTTTGAAGAGCACGCCGCTAAGACAACATATCTTAATTTTGATGTTCGGTTCAAATGTTGTGACTTTTTTTTAGAAAGATAAAAACACAAATTAAATGTGTTCACACTTGTTTACATCAGTGAAAACTGCACGTACACCAGAAGGGGAAAGTTGCACATAAACTATCAGGTAGTTGCACACCGACGCACCAAATAGGGACTAATTTGCACACACAAAAGTTCGCTGAAATATACCCATACGGGATCTAGTTTCGAAGAGCATGTCATGAGGATTCTAACGGTAAAAATATATCTTAATTTTGATTTTAGATTCCAAATATATGGCTTTTTAGAAATTCTAAAACCCACATTAAATGCGTTCACACCTAGTTCACATGATACCTTTTTTTCCTTTTCTGTTCACATGGGTACTTCTTCTAATATGAATTAAGGGAGACAAACTATTTTCAAATATGGTCGGCCACTCTAAATGTTTAACGAGTTAATAGTCACTCGCTAGATGCGTTCAATAAATAACGACAGGTCCGTCGGTGAATATAAAGACTGTCTGTTAGTGTGAAAGTCGCTGCTTACCAACAGTCTGTTTGCCATGGTACGGAGAGCTCGTAAGATGGGATCCCGTCTTCCACGGAAACTACCACCCTTCTCTTTAAATTTGGTGGTTATCAAATAGACTCCTTGTTGTATAGGTTGTCGCTTAAGCTATCTATACATGACGTGAAGAAGTTTAACACCCAACGCCGGAATGACTGTACATGCACGAAACATTTTTTGATTGGAACAGTTTTTTGTTTTCTTCACTAGAGACTAATGTTTAAGTGGTGTGTTCTAATCAGCATCTTGATGACGAATAATCTAACAGTCTTATCAGAGGTATGAGAGACATGGACGGGCAGGAAAACCAGAGTCCGGAGGACACGGATGGGCAGGAAAACGCCGGTCAAGATGACCCGTGGGAGAGAGTAAACCCAAATCAAATGATCGAGAAAAAAGACTCTCTATAACAATCGATCAATACGACCGGTGGACAAACCCTAGGTACGGGCGACGCTGCCCACGGTGGCGATCATGGAGATTCACCGCCTCGGGAGTGGTGTGGTGCAGAAGCGGCGGCGTTGGTTAGCGTTTGGATCAAGGTTATGCTAATACAATGTAATAAGAGGAATAAAAAGAGTATTGATGGAATTAATAATTGTATTGCTCGAGCCTCGAGGGTATAGACATAGGAGTACGTGGCCTTTTTGAAGTACAAAATAAGGTAGAAGAAATCGTAGTACTCTTTACACTTTCTAAATAATCAAGATACTCAACAATTAGACGATACCAAGGGCCTTGTGAGCTACGTGTTGACGTCTGCTGATCGTGCTTGGTTTTATATAACTTTGATAGTTATCGGTGTGTTTGTGTGCGTGTGTTGGTATTGATTGTGTGCATATTATCTATGCAAAGATTAGATGTGTGCTCATCATATTTATATCTCCTTGATGCTTCATTTTGAGTTAATAGAATCCACTCTTTCTTGAAAAAGGAAAAAGCATCGTGCTCATAAGCGGGACACGGCGCACCTACACTCCGCTAGGGGACGACACCTGAGTTTTGCATGATGTGACTCTGATTTTTCTACTCTATCCATCGATCTGCTTGATTATTTCGGACGAACTCTCGTGTGTTGTTGGAAACTCTGAAGTGTAGGGATATCTCTTATGGTCAGAATGATAAGCAACTAGGTGATGATCCAAGTTATGCAGTAACGATTCTGCTGGCCGTTTAGTGAAAACTAGAAAAGGAACTGTGACGTGTCTCACTCTGGCCTGGACCTGGATCCAACTAGCTCACGTTTAGTTAACTTAGTAATGTGGTATGTAGCCTGGACCTTAATCACGTTTAGTTGAGTTAGCTATCGTGTCGGTTCAGCAAATTGCAGAGCGAAGAAATTCAGGCAGAACCTCCACGAACGGTCTCACCCCACAGCAAGTCGACTCCCAGCCACAGGAACCACTTGCAACCAATTCATATCACAATATCTATTCTGCATCAAAATGAATCGCAGAATCATGGAGAAGGAGGCTGACAAAAACTTGAAATTTTCATCATCATCATGGGGATACGTATGTACAAATCAGATGCAGCCAGCCAGATCCCAGGCCATGGTTGCTTGCTGCAACAAACACGCCGCTAGCAGCTAGCCAGTACTACTAGTTTGGTCCCCAGCAGCTGAGGTACATCACCGTCCTCAGCCCCTCATCGGACTTCTCCGCTCGCCGCTTCTCTGCCACGGCCGCCGCCGAGGCCGGAAGCTGCTTCTTGCCCTGTGAGACGCCGGCGCGGACGTTGGCTTTGGCCTTGGCTGCCCGGTGGATGGATCGCAGAGCATAGTTCCATCGGCAGAGTCCCGCCTGGTCCTTGAGCGCCTCCACCGCGCCCACGCTCATGGCCACCATCCAAGACGCCTTCGCTGCACCGGCCATCGCTCTTGCTGGTCTGGTGGAAAGTGGTCGAACTGAGGCTGATTTGTGATTGATTGCTTGTGCGTAGTACTGGACTTTCAGTGGTGAAACAGCTGAACTGATGGGGGGATGCTTCTTCTTGGTGCTTCGCTTGTGCTGATGAGAGGAGGGTGAGAGTGGGGCGAGGTTATATACGGGAGGGAGGCAGAGAGAGCTCGGAGCAAAACAGGCGGCGGCGGGTGGTTGTTTTCCAGATACCGGGTGCTTTCAGATTCGATTTCTGCTTGTTTACTCCACACCATGCTTTCGTCCCGGTACAGTTGCTATCCTGCCCACCTCAGCTCGTCTTGTTTATCCGCGGCAGAAGGGGCGGTTTTTGTCCGTTGCGACCTGACTGAGTCGGCACGCGGCAGTGATGACATAGCAGTGAGAAACCAGAAACGCGAGCACGGCGTCTCCATGAAGCCTGTTATTTTTTATTTTATTTTTAAATTCCGATTTTACAATTTTATGAAAAAAAACATAAACACATATTTTTTTTGCGGGAGATATACACATATATAAGGATGTAAAGTATGTATGTGTAAAACTTCACAATGAAAATAGAGCCCAAAAAAATCCACGGTGAAATACCTTGAATTTGAAGCTGCACAAAAACAAAATCATGGACTTTTAGAGCAAACGGTACATGCGCTGAAAAGCTACAGGCTTGTTTTTCTTTTTGTAGCTCTCATTTAATCGTAGTTCATCATGAAAAATTACACAAACGTACATTACATCTCAGGGTACACGTGTATTTTTTCCAGATTTTTTGGAAACATAAAAGTATGACTTTTTTTAATTTATTCAAGGGCTCCATGGAGCTGAAGCTCCATTAAGCATTTTTTGATAGTTAACATATGTCAATTCTCTGCAATAGAAAGAAAAGAAAAGCGTATGTCAAGAACACAAAGATTATTTAACTTTCCCTTTCTTATATAGACTTTACCACATAGTGAATAAGCTATAGAGTTTCTTTAAAGATAAATCACTCGAATGGATTCTTTTTATGAATTGCTTTACTGTACAATAATTCCGTTCCATGTTGCTTTTTATGTCATGATGAATCAGGCGTAACGGTGGAAAGGGTTTCCCATTACTTTTCCATGGTGAAGTCAGAGGCGAGAATGTCATGGAAGTCTCTACGGCGTTGAGGAACTTGCTTGCAGTTTCGGGATTCGTAGCAGCGGTATGTAAGTGGGGGCGATAGCACAGGTGAAGTCCAATGTCTTGCCTTTGAGGGTGAAAATCCAAGGTCTGGCCTTAATTGGTTGTGTCTGGCAATGGTCTTGTTGAAGGCATTGTTTTGTGAGCGGGGATTATCTCCGGGGTGAAAACCCAAGATCTACGACCGGGCGACGACCGGGCGTCGTTTTTGGAAGATCTGGACATCAGGTGTTGTCTTGGCGGTGGTTGTGCTGCTGCTGCAAGGCCTGGAACATTGTAGTGGGACTTTCTTTTGTAGTTTCTTCTTCTTTTTTTGGCTGTGTGCATCCGTTATGTCATTGGGCATTGCATTGTTGCAGAGGTTTGGTGTTGTGGGAGTGAGTCTGATAGTAAGAGTAGGGGGTACGTAGGAGGAGGCAAGGTCCTAGCTATGGTGAGATTGTACACGCAAGTTTACGAGTTCAGGCCCCTCTCGGAGGAGGTAACAGCCCTACGTCTTGGTGCTCGGAGGCTTGTCAACTGTATTATGCGTGGAAGTTACAGGGGGTGCGAACTCTTATGCCTGAGGAGGGGGCGGCTTACATAGAGTGTGCCAGGAACCTTGCAGCCCTCAGTTACCCAGGGTTCAATGTGAGTTAAGACAGAGGCATTACTGCTAACGCCAGCTATTAGTGATCTTAATGACTACAGAGTGAACGCCTGACTGTTGCCATCCTGGGTGGCTTTAGATCTTCTGTACTCCGAGTGATTCTTCATATGATCGAGTGACTCTATTGTGGTCGAGTGGAATTGGGTATCCAAGTGGAATTTTCTGTCGAGTGGATTGCACTTCAAGGTGGTTTCAGTCGGTATCCTCTGTTGGACTTTGAATGCCTTTGACTCTAGGACAGTGTCCTTAGGTAGGGCATCTAGTCAAGCCTAAGACCCTACCCTAGGTACATGTCGTCCTCACTTGATGTAATTAGTATCTCCATGACATTAATATATACTCTTTACCAAACATTACTTTTAGCAAGAGGTCAGCCCCAATAAAGAAATCGTCGAGACTCGGCCCTTGCTCCACAGAAAGTGGTTACGATGAGACAGAACATTTGTCCATGCTTGGCAGGCTGGTAGCCTGGTGATAAAAATGGAGGGGAAATATAAATATTGTTGTAGAGATTGTGGAGAATTAAAAAGCATACTAATCCTAAATATTATGGAAACCACTTAATTGGGTAAACTTCAAAAGATTTTTTTGTTGCATTTTTAAATTCCCTTTATTTTTAATAATTTTTTGGAATGTTTCCGCCAATTAAAAATTTGAGTCATTTTCCAAATATATCTATCAATTTTTAATTTTTAATATAGAAATTCCTTCCGCATTTCCAGCTAAAAATGTTTTACTTAAACTCAAGTTTTCCCGAAAAAAGTTGTCCCCGTATATCTTTTACATGCTAAAAAATATCTGCAAATTCTATTCAAATTAATAGTTTTTTTAAAGCTTTTCAAAATATTGCGAGAAATTTCTAATCTATTCATCTTCAATCATGGAAATACAATGAACAACACAGGTAGACCATCTAGTGACGACTACAAACACTGCAGCAAACAAATCTTGTTGTAGTAGATAGTCGAGAAATCATCGTGCTAAGGCCCCATTGGACCAGCGCACTAGACACATCCACCGAAGACTAGCACCGACTGAATGCCATGAGATCGAAAGGATCAAACCTGTAAACACTCAAACAAAGATCGAACCCAAACAGATCCACCGAAGACCAGCACCGACTGAATGCCACGAGATCCGTTGGAGATACACCTCCACATGCCCTCCGACAATGCTAGACGCACCATCGGGACGGGGATAGAACATGGGAGACATTATTCCTACTAGGGAACATCGCCGTTGCCACACAACCCCAACCAAGGCCCTGAATCTGACAAGAACGAGAACGGAACTTGTCGGGGATATACCCCGCGGCGTAACCCGGCCGGAAGTATAAACCGGCCGGACTTGGCGATTCACCGGTGACCCGCACAGACCAGACGGTTTACAAGACCTGACTGAACATTATGATTCACTGGTAACCTGGCGGGCGGGACAAACGGTGACAAGGCCTAAGGCCCAGGAGGCCGGTTCACGTTATGGTGGGCCGGTTTAAGAGGAAGGGCGTGAGGAATATTAGTCTTAGAAGATGTTAAGACCTGGACTTGTATCCGGTTTGTATTAAAGATAGACTAGTCCTAATCCTAATAGGACTCCACATGTAACCCGCCCCTTCAACATATATAAGGAGGGGCAGGGCTCCCCATAGAGGGACAAGCTACAAGCAAGAAGAAACAATCTTAGGGCTAGACACAAAGAGGAGAGCCGGTTTACGGCGACTCCTCGTGATGATAATGAGACCTAGCCTCAAACAGCATGTAGGGTTTTTACGGAGGATGTTTCCGGGGACGAAGCTGTCTAAATCCTGTCTTGTGTTGCGTCTCTCAATTCCGCTCAACCCCTCTCAAGCTACCACATAGATGCGTTGGCCTCGCGACTAAGTCCTGACACTAAGGACATCTGCCGTGACTATTCCACGACAGTTGGCGCCCACCGTGGGGCCTGCGCACAGTTGTGTTGAGTTCTTGGTGGGATCTTCCCAGGGTTTCGAGAGGCTCGCGATTAACCGGATGAAGGAGAGCCGGCATGGGATAGTCTTCGGCAGGAGCCAGAACGTTCAATGTTTGCGATCAGGATTGTTGATTTTTAAGCCAACATTATGAGGGTTTGGCATTTTATGCGTTGCCGAGGCAACGTGATCCGTCGAATCCGAATATGAGATCAGTTTTTCGGCTACAGTTGTGTATCGCCAAGGTCGAGAGGGGTTACCTGGCATAGCCCTCGCGTGGAACCGCCGACGCTTCAAACAGTGGGAGAGCCGACGTCGCCCCTCTGTCAAAGTCACCACTGTTGACCTGCTGTCAATCTGAATCGCCATCGAAGGATTAAATTGCCCAAACCGCCGCCGCGTCCTGACTCTGTCCGATTTACCGCACCGTATCCTCTGTCGCCAAGAAGCACCCCCTGACCACCTCTGTCATGGTACGGTCCCCGTGACGTCTCCAAGATGTTTCTCCTTCAGCTGCAGCTGCACCAAGTAAACCGCCACGCCGTGATACGCCAAGCAGATTATACGCCATCAAAATATAACCGCCCGGTGACGTCGAACCCGGCTATTATCGGCGCCCGTCGCCATGGGCTGTTGAGCTGGCCGCCTGCACCGCCCTGTGCCAACTCTCTGCCTCGGATTCGCTAAACCGTGTATGTTCCGCCTTCGCGGCCTACTCCGGCTCACACATGGTTTGGTTGCCCGCCGGTTTGCCTGCTCCGAGCCACTGTGGCCTCGCGCCTCTGCTTTGGGTGCGGCCCTGCCATTTCGTCTGTTACCACGAGCCACCCTCGCGCTCGGCCTTCCGCGCCCTGAACCAGCTGGTCCCGAATCACCTCTGCCTCCGTGGAGCCGCAGTCTTGATGTTGAACCGTCGCCGGATCAAATTCAGCTTGAGACGCCGCTGCTCAGACTTGCCAATCGAGCTCCAGCCGCGCCCACCTCCTCTATGCCAATGAGCCGCTGCGGAGAGCCGCTTCAATCTCTACCTTAAGTGGCCACGGCCTGGCCAACGAATCACCTTCGCTGGCCCTCCACCACATCGACCCGCCGTGACCCCCGGCTGCTTCAAATCGCCGCCGTTGATGTGCCGGGTTAACCCGGCATCTGTTGCAAGATACAAACCGTCCGACGCGTCGCTTCTTTGCTGAACCGCCACCGATGGGGCTGCCCTGACCCGCAGTGATGAGCCGCCTCTCCTTACTTCCAAACAGGTTCGTCCTGCGTTGAGCTCCTCATCCCTGAGCTGCGATAAACCACCGGTACCCCTCTGCCGGGAGTCACGGGTTCTGCGTGGCCTCTGTCTCGTCAACCGGCCCCGAGCCACACCGAGCCGTTTTCTCCGCCGCCATAGTCATGGCTGCACCCCGAGTCACCACTGCCTTGAAGATGCACCCGCTGGCGTTCTACTCTTACTAAACTGGGGGTTGAGCCGGTTTAGTTGCCACCAAGCTGCAGTGCTTTCGATTCGCCGGCCTGGGCCCTGCTGACGCCGCTGCTGCATTTTTTGAACCGCCGCCGGGTCACCTTATGCTTCCGTCGGCCCTCGCCTACAGGCTCTGACCTGCCATCGGCCGTAGCGCCTCGCGCGCCTGTAGTCCGGGCTGCCAAGCGGCTCTGCCTCGCTATAACCCGGCCTCTGCCGCTAAGTCGCCGTGGTCTCTACGTCACTCGCGGCTGAGCCGCCTATCCGCCTCAAATGCAGCCGGGCCAAGCCACCCGCTGCTGCTCACCTGCCGCCTTAAGTCACCCCGAGCCGTCGCTCCTCTTGAGCTGCCTAGGCACCTTTGCCGCTGTTTCAGAAGACTCACCGGCACTTCTCGCGCCGTGACGCCTCTGGCTTTTGCCACCGTACGCCGAGTGCTGATACCTAGCTGACCTGCTCCGCTACAGCAGTGCCTTTCGCCGGGGTCTCATGGAGTCATGGTTCACGCCCCTATTATCAACTTACCTCGCTGCACGCCTCTGCAGCAGCTGACTACTCTGCTTCTGCAAGCACGGCCTCGACAAAATACCATCGCTCTTGCTATGGGCTGTCGCACCCTTGTGGCCTTGAGCTGTCCCTGCAAACCGCCACGCAGGTAACTGTTGCAAGTCACCACGCTACCGGTCATCGCCGTCACCGTCGCGAGCTGCTACAGCCATGGCCTTCGCCGAGTTGCCGGTTCATATCTCGCCTCTACCGCGATCAAGCCGCCCTGAGTCACTGGCCTACGGATCCGCAACATCTGCTTCTAAGTACAAAGAAGAAGCTGACAGACTACCTGCCGTTTTCAACACCGGAGGAAAGAACTTGGTTTTCACAATGAAGAGCTGAAGCGTTGTGTACGGCTGAAAGTCTGTTTTGATCACTACAATAATTGGGGAGATTATCGGTGCCACTACCCATTAAAAATTGCTTAGAGAATGCACACACAGATGGCAAATAGTACGTTTCTATGGTTGACCTTGACCATGTCATTTGCTAGTGAGATGTGCAGTGGGTTGACACGACTGGTTGCTCCAAAGAAAATTCATTTGGTTGCCGCTGTGAGGAATCTTACAGTGTATTGACACAACTGATTGCTCCGAGGAAAGTTATCTACGGATCATCTGTAGTCTGGGTAAATCAGGTGATATTCATCTACAAATTATTTTATTAAACACATATTATTTTTATCAAAGGATAAATTACTTTGATTTGTATATTTTTATATACAGGTAAAATCATTAACATACTGCGGGTATATAGCACGCGCTTGCAACATTTTGCACCAGCGTTCGTCTATGCCTTGCTATTCGATGGACATGTGTAAATGAACCCCCCCCCCCTCCGCGGTCCAGTCTACATCGACTCGCCGGGACCGCGCCTGTGGTTGACTCGCCCGTCTGTGCGGCTTACCGCGCCTGCGATTGATCCGCTCGTCCGCACCAGTTTACAACGCCGCGGCCGACTCGGCCGTCATTGATTTTAGCTTTACCATGGTGATCATCAACTCCACGGTGAATAACCCCTGGCATGATATATCAGGTGAAATCCATCCAATATATTTTATATTGTATATTGCCTTCTTTAAAAGAGCAATTACTTTGGCCTGCAAAGTTGTCTAATGCAGGACCCTAAACCGCCATATTGGTGCAAATTTAAAGGCCGTCAGAAAATTTCCGGCTTAAAAAGAGGGATTCCGGTTTAAAATCCGGTTCAAGGGGAAGATATCTCCCACAAAGCTTTGAAGCTCTCAAATCCAGTTCAAAATCCCGGTTCAATAAGGATTTATCTCTTGCAAAAAGTTACAGGGTGCCAAAGAGGACCTGCTGCCATGATGCGCGGTTCAAACATGGGTATCATGCCTTATTGGCTTATCATATTATTGATCACTTGGGGGCTTGGTCATATCTGAACCATAGCTACGCCTCTTGATCGGCCTAGTGCCACAATATCACTTGGGGGCTTGGTCGTGTCCGAACCAATGCAACACCTTTTGGTAGGCGAAAGCCACCAGATCACTTGGGGACATGGTCAAGTCTGAACCAGTCACGCCTCTTGATCGGCCTAAGGCCATAGAGTCACTTGGGGCTTGGTCGAACCCGAACCATTGCCACGCCACTTGATCGGCATAATGCCACGGTTTCAGTTGGGGACCTGGCTGACTTGAACCATAGCTACACCTTATTGGGAGCTTGGTCGTGTCCGACCATGGTAACACCATCTGATCGGCTCAGTAAAGCCTCTTTTTGCAAACGGTCTTATCATTGCCTTTGCTTTCATATTTTTTCATAACTGTTATTTGATTTTTGTTGCGTTTTTAAACCGACATTGTTAATCCATTTCAAACTGTCAATTACAAATTGGCGGAACACGATCAAATCCTAATCCGGAGACTATCTGCCCGGCTTGATTTTATGTTACCATCTTATTATGGAGTAAACCGGTGTTCATTAACCCAGCTTGACTGTCAATTACAAATTGTCAGTACATGATTAAATCATAATCCGGAGACTATCCGCCCGGTCTGGTTTGACTACAAGTCACCAGTATTATATATGGTCAATCCGGTGTTTATCACAAACCCGGTACGGTTTTATCATAAACCGACACAATATGAAAGGAGTTATCATTATTCAAAGATTGGGGTTATCACTCTTACTACAAAAAGTTGGTAAACCAACGATGTGATTCAATGTCACATGTATGATATATTTCATATTTTTAAGTGCAGCCTTGGTTATAAACCCAGGTTATATGTTGGGCATTATGACCCGTCCGGCGGTAAGCCGCCAGGACACTTTAAACTTGTTGTATGCAGAAATAGGTTGAATAAAGTATGATGATAAATTCTGGTGTTTGTTAAACCGGCCTGGCTTTAAGACGATAAGTTGCCAGTATATGATGAGAAATTATCCGGTGTTTATTAAACCGGCCTTGCTTTGGACTATAAGTCGCCAGTATATATTTGGATTGCACCATTGGAATCATGCGCTTATAAATGATTGGGTTATATTATTCAAATAGCCAAACTTGGCTGAATTTTCATTATGATATTGAATGAATACGGTTTTCATACCGGATTATATTATCTTGAATAGCCAACATGGCTGGATTTTTATGGTTATTAATAAACAGTATTATGATTAAGGTTTTCAAAGTCACTTTAGCGCAATGGTTATTATATTATCAATGGATATGATTTATTCTACAATTGAAAGGAATAGTCCCGAGTCGCTGCAGGCTTACGACCCGTCACTTGGGGGCTATATTATTCAAATGGAGATTATATCAAATATGCAAGTCTCATGTCGCTGCAAGCATGCACCATAACACTTGGGGGATAATGCAAAGTCATTTTTTGGCTCATCTTATTGAAGACCCGACTCATCATATCATAATGAGTCGGCCCTTGGGGGCTACACATCACTGATCAAGTCTAGATGATTATATTTACAAAGTCCCTGCTCATTATTGCATAATGACCCGGCCCTTGGGGGCTACACTGATTGAAGTTTTTATAAGCAATTACAAGTCCCAGGTTGCTGCAAGCATGACAACCCGGTACTTGGGGGCTACATATATGGAGTATTCAGTTTTTACTAGTGACTGGGATGAACATAATGGATTTCTTCGAAAGTGGCATATTGAAGCAAGTCTTAACCATCACTTTGTTCTGCTCAAGACTTGGGGGCTACAAGTATTATATTATTATCAGAGAAATATTTTCAAATTCTCTGTTTTGAGCAAATCAGATTGACCCGACGTCACCAATTATTATGACCCTGTGTCTGCAACCCGGCATCATCAATAATCATGAACCGGCATTGGCAACAATCATGAACCGGAATTAGCAACAATCATGACCCGGAATTATCATTTTTTATAACCCGACAGTTTTGGCAATGATAAACCGGCAAGTTCTGCATCTTTAAACCGGTTGAATATCATATGAGTATTTCAAGACCAATATTTCCAAAACCGGCGCTTTGGAAGCCGAGTCAAGTGGATTATTCTTCGCGATATTTTTCTATGAGAAACCAACGTCAGCAATTTGAGTATGAAGCTGGTTATTGACCCGAATTTGCTAGAAGGAGGAAATGATAAGGACTTAAGGATGATCAGGTGCCGGTCTACAAGAATTCTTAACCCAGAGCACAACCTGTCAAATTTGTTCTTGCGTTTATTTTGCAGCATAAGTTTACCATGGATAAATCCAAGCTAAACTTGGGGGCTAATGTCGGGGATATACCCCGCGGAGTAACCCGGCCGGAAGTATAAACCGGCCGGACTTGGCGATTCACCGGTGACCCGCACAGACCAGACGGTTTACAAGACCTGACTGAACATTATGATTCACTGGTAACCCGGCGGGCGGGACAGACGGTGACAAGGCCTAAGGCCCAGGAGGCCGGTTCATGTTATGGTGGGCCGGTTTAAGAGGAAGGGCGTGAGGAATATTAGTCTTACAAGGTGTTAAGACCTGGACTTGTATCCGGTTTGTATTAGAGATAGACTAGTCCTAATCCTAATAGGACTCCACATGTAACCCGCCCCTTCAACATATATAAGGAGGGGCAGGACTCCCCATAGAGGGACAAGCTACAAGCAAGAAGAAACAATCTTAGGGCTAGACAGAAAGAGGAGAGCCGATTTACGGCGCCTCCCTCGTGATGATAATGAGACCTAGCCTCAAACATCATGTAGGGTTTTTACCGGAGGATGTTTCCCGGGGCCCGAAGCTGTCTAAATCCCTGTCTTGTGTTGCGTCTCTCGATTCCGCTCAACCCCTCTCAAGCTACCACATAGATGCGTTGGCCTCGCGACTAAGTCCTGACACTAAGGACATCTGTCGTGACTATTCCACGACAGAACTCCTCACACCGGAGGGGGGGGGGAGGGTGAGATCCTCCACACCCCCATGGCCTAGAGGCCATCGGAGATGGGGCGGGCCGGCGGGAGGAGAAGAGGATTTTCTTATGAAGGAGGAGCTTTTCAATTTTTTTGAGTGCTCATTATTTCCCTTAGTTTCTAAAATTGTTTTATGGTGGCTGTGTTGCTATGTGTGCAAAATTGCCGCCCATCTTGGTACGTAAAAATGGGGCAAAATGACAAACCTAAACGACTTTGACACTTGGAGATAAAAAGTCAAAATTGTGGTTTTATACTTTTGCACGAGTGATGGACCAAATTAAGAGCTCTAGCGGACCCCGTAAAAAGCCGACCCGCAAAACGCGTCTGCAGTTCGCGGAAAAACAGCTTTGCGGGCCGGCGCGGGGGGCCGCAGAGGCAGACCCCACAAAATGGGCCTGTATAAAAGGATACTCATGGAATATGCTCTTTTACAGGTCGGCTTTGCGGGGTCTTCTCTTGCGCGCTGCCGCCGGTCCGCAAATATCAATACCACAGCACACATACAACAATCATCCACACTACAAATAATCATTCAGGAAAAATTTCAATACCGCAGCACAGATACAACAATCATCCACAATACAAATAATTATTCAAATCACCGAAGCAAACTAAATAATGCAATATAAAACTTGTCCCGAATACAAATCACATATGAATTAAATGAAAATGAATAGAAAAATGAGTTTTGTTACTGTCTAGCCCTTTGCCAATGGTGCTTAATGAGATCCTCCTGAAGCTGAAAGTGGGTGTTTGTATTTTCAATCTCCTTGTATGTCTGAAGAAAAGCTCTAATGCGGTTAGTGTCTCTAGCTAGTTTGACACGGCTACCCATATTGTCGTAGAAAAACTCCAAGTTTATGCCCCTCTCATCTTCGAGAATCATATTGTGATGAATAACACAACATGTCATGATGTTTTCAAGGCCTGCTTGTCCCAAAAACGAGCAGGACCACGAACAATGGCAAACCTAGATTGCAAAACCCCGAATGCTCTTTCAATGTCTTTTCGGGCTGCCTCTTGCACCCTTGCAAATTCACATTTTTTTTAGTTTGGGTTATTTGATGCTTTTGACAAATGTGAAGAAGGAGGGTATATACCATCTGCAAGATAGTACCCCTTTGTGTATTCATGCCCATTGATAGTGCAGTTGCAAGCGGGAGCATCACCACTAGCAAGCCTAGCAAACAAATGAGACCGTTGCAACACATTGATATCATCGAGAGTGTCCGGCATACCAAAAAAGCAATGCCAAATCAATAAATCCTCGGATGCTAAGGCCTCTAGCACAATTGTTGCATCACGAGACTTGCCACTACACATTCCCTTCCATGCCTTCGGGCAATTTTTTCAATTCCAATGCATACAGTCAATGCTACCTAGCATGCCAGGCCAACCTCTTTCGAATCGGACGAATCGTCGAGCAAAAACTTCTCGAACGGGCTCAATTCCATCTACATGACCAAAAATTGCACGCCGTGGCAACCAACTATGCATAGGGCTCGGCACAAAGCACAAGTAAACACTCACCGGCTACTCGTGGGTGGTGGCTCTCCGGCGGTTCGGGGGGCGGGCGATCCCGCACTACTAGGGAAAACCTTATACACAGAACTTTAGCAGTAGCACGTGTCAAAAAACCACGCTAGTCCTAACTAGCAGTAGCGCGTAGGCGTAAATGGCGCTACAGATACAATTGTAGCAGTAGCGCGCCTGAAGATAAACGCGCTACTACTAAAATTCCCACTGCTTAGCCGATAGGCTACACATAGTAATAGCGATCGACGACGAACAGCGCTACCGCTACATTCTTTGTAGCAGCGCATTTACGAAGAAAGGCGCTACTGATAAAGGAATTAAAATTAAATGGAAAAGAAATAGAAAAATAAATGAAAATGAAAGAAATAGAAAAAGGAGAAAGGAAAAAAAATAAAATGTAAAAAAAATGAAAAGGGGAAAAAGAGAAAGGGGTAGCAGTAGCGCGTACCGAAGAACGCGCTATAGCTAACTTAGCAGCAGCGCACTTACCGGAAAGCGCTACTTATACTTTCGACTTAACCGCACGATTCATTCTTCCCCACGGCCAGTTCCCCCAAATCCCAACTCCTCCGTTGTCGCCGCCACCGTCGCCCGTCGACCGCCGCGCGCTCTCCCGTCGCTCTCCGCCCACCCTCGACGCCGCCCCTGACCCCGGATTCTACGCCGCCCCTGACCCCGACCTCGACGCCGCCCGCGACCTCGACGCCGCCCCCGACCCCGACCTCGACGCCTCCCTCCGCCGCACGCCCGAGTCCGACCTCGACCTCGACGCCGCCTGCCCGTCCCTCGCCGCAGGCACCCGAGGTGAGCACACCTGCTCCTGCCCCTCAACTACCTCTGCCTAGGGTTCTTCAAATTTTAATTGCATCAAATTAGTTAGGGTTCATATATTGCATCAAATTTCAGATTATCCGCTACCACTTTCCACCCCTATGTTAATCAAATTAGATGGTAATTAGGGAAGTAGTTCCTAGGTACTAATTAGTTAGTAAGAACTAGGTACTAATAATGTACTAGTTTATTTTTATTTATAGCAAGTTTATTTTTAGTAAGAACTAGTTGAATTAATAGAACTAGTTGAACATGTCACATTTGTTGTTATTTTTTTAGTTAAAGCATTTTTTCCTGCATCGACGTTGACGATGCCTATCCCGCATCCTCGTCGTCGACTCGACGGAGGACACCTGCTTGACCAGATGGGCCATGTCCGGGACTGGGCTCTGCCGGGCTGGTACTGGGAGGCGCTACCTACCGGGGGCGCAGCTTGGTGAGGAGTCAGCCTATCGTTGACCCGAACCTTCTTTGGTGGCGGACACGTGGGCCAGTGATGGTCGAGAGGCTTGAGGACCCCGCGGAGGTGGTACGTCACCGTGTCAGCGAGGAGGATGCGCACGTCCGTCGCTACTTGGTTGCGCTGGAGCACAGGTTCTCCAGTACCTGGCAGGTTCTCCAGGGATCTCACTGGAGCTATGGTCCTGTGATGGCTCCTTCTCTTTGGGTGTCCATTTAATTTTTCTTATTGAATGCATGCTAATTTGAATACTTATCTATTTTACGATTTGGTTTTGCTTATTGAATGCTCATGTCAATATGAGTCCTATAAGATATTCTGAAATATATATCTCGTGTTGCTCAAATAGGATATGTGCTTGCCCAAGTGGCTGGTCATGTTTGTAGGTTACACCTCCGAGTGGCCTATGTATTGCCGGAGTGCTGATTCATTTCCGTTTCAGCAAATTTCAGGCGCTCCATATGTCCTATTTTAGCAAAGGTCATGCCGCATTTTTCCGTGAATTTTGGCATGACTTGTGCCAGAGTATGTAGAAAATATCGAGTGCCCGGATTTGTGTGTTGAGTATCTTGGTAGTTGTCTTTGATCAATTTTCAATTAATGTTTCAACTATGGACATAGGAAATGTCTGACGACAAAAAGGATTTCGGTATTTGCAAATACTACGAAGACGAGCGCGGCCTGTGTGACAAAATCTTCCTAGATGATGATAGGTGCTTCAGCATCAAGCTGGACGAGAACTTTGAAGTGGATACAGTAAGTCACAATGACAAGTCTTTATTCGTAATTAAGCATGACATCTGCTTCATTTGCTTCAACTTATAATTTATTTATTTTTACTATTCTACTAGCGTATCCCCTGCCATGCAAGAGTTTTTGTCTTGGATAAGATAGGTTTCAGTCCTATGAAAACTACTATGGAGGTAAAGAGAGTTTACTTGAAGACCGAGCATGGTTATACTTTCCACGCAAAATTATACAACGCAGACACCTACACCTATTTTGAATGCAAAACTTGGCAAGCACTATGCATTTGAGCCTGATGTGGTTATCACCTTTGATATTCGTCCGGAAGATGATATTGAAGGTAATATCGACATCTGGGTCGATGTGCAGACGCCTCCAGTTATACCATTATGTGAGTTTCTCAATCATATTTATGTCTTTGATATTGTTTATTCAAAAATAGTTGACAACTTATTTCTATTCAAGAAAACATGTCCAGCGCTTGGTAGACAGGACCTACTACTGTCCCGTGGCTGAACTAAACTGCGAGGAGATAAGTCATTGTGTTTCATGGCTTGAGGATCTTCATACTGTCAAGACAAATTATTTTTCTGGACTTAAAAATCTTAGTACTCAAAATGTGCAACCTAGTGTTCATACTGAACTACGGTCACATCTATTTAGGAAAGATGGTAAGATTTTACTATTTGTCCTCAGTGCATCTTTTGCATACATTATTTTTTAAGCCAAACTTCATTGCTAAGTATGTTAATATACGACGTTCTTCAACAGGGACTCCCGATGAATGTTGTGCCTCATTGGATCGAGACTAAAGGTCACATGAGAATTGTTAGCTTACAGCCAAGATATCCTACAATGCACTTTAGTGCATTCAGGATTTCTAATAGCGAGGAATGCTTAATAGTGAAAGACTGAAGCAAAATTATGAACGATCACAGAGAAGTATTAGGGGGCAGCAATCAGAAGCGCAGCCCACGATTAGGAGACAGGTTCATCTGCATGCTCCAACATGATGAAGCAGGAGTGCTACACATGTTTTATGTTATTTTACTTGAGAGAGAGAAGCAGGAGTGATTAGCTAGCTAGAAATAAGTTTGAAGATGATGATGTGCTACACTATGACTATGATGATTAAATAGCTAGTGTTGGTGATAATAACTATGATGATTATTATTAGCTAGTGTTGGTGGTGATTAGATAGCTACCGCAACTAGTGTTTGTGGTGAATAGCTAGCTAGAATGAGTTTGAAGATGATGATGTGCTACACTATGACTATGATGATTAAATAGCTAATGTTGGTGGTAATGACTATGATGATGATTAAATAGCTTGTGCTGGCGGATTAGATTCAAGTGGAGGCAACATGTGGACTACTAGTCCAAACTAGATCAAGTTTGGATTAGTAGTATACTTTTGACATGCACCACATATTGCCTCCACTTGAACCTAATCCACCTTCATTTGACGCACTATTATGGACATAATGATATAAACCTCATAATTGGTATTGTACCAAAATTTGTGTAACGACGTATAAATACACTCAAAATAAAAAAATGAAAAAAAGAATACTATTAGCGATGGATAGTAAACACACTGCTACTAGCTAGATTAGCAGTAGCGCCGAAGAGAACAAACGTTGCGGCTATGTGTCTTAGCAGTAGCGCCTTATTAGAAGTGTGGTGTCCCGCGCTACTAGTGGGCATTAAACCCGCGCTACTACTAGGGTTTTCCCTAGTAGTGCGGGGTGGCGAAGACGACTAGGGGCGGCTCGAGGGTGGTCGATCCCCGGCGGCGACAGCGACCAGGGGCGGCTCGTGTCGCTGGATCCAGGGGGCGGTGAGCGTATCGGTTGTAGAGGGTGGGGGCACCCCCGTGGATTCTGCCCGCAGATTTGGCCGGAATCGCTGGCGGCAAGAGGGCGGCGGCGGAAGGAGGTGGGGAAAGGGCGTGGGCTGAAATGTCCCTCCCGCCAACCGCTTTCCTCGGATATGGGGCACCATTGGGGCGTGGAGGAAACCTGCATATTCGCGGGTTGGGGCCGAGTTTTTGTCGCGCCCCTCAAAAATATTTACGGGTCAAACACGTTTGCGGGGCCTGGTCGAGCAGTTTTTTCCCGCCGACCCGCATTTTGGCGGTTATTTTGCGGGTGCGGCTTTTTGCGGGGTCTGATAGAGATGCTCTAAGCAAATATTTCTTAAAAGATATGAACTATATAATGTGTGAACTTGCTAGATATGAAGAAGAGAACCATTTATGACATGTAAAAAGCAAAACAAGAAAATGTAAACCATTTTACAATATTCGTTCTAGACAACAATGATCTTTTAGCACAATAGCCAAATGTGTAATGGTGGTGTGCCAATTTAATTATAAAAAAATTCCTCACACTGAATTTACGAAGAGCACTGTAGCTTGTTAAAGGTTAAAGGATTACTTGCTTTTTTGGTGTTTTTATTGATGTAATTGGCCAACATTTGAGAAAAACATACAACATCAAAATATAAATATTTTTATGATCATATATGTTATATATTAAAATCATACGAGCGAGGAGTTGAGAAGATGTAGATAAGGCCACAATCCATTCACCGTCCTCTTCACAGGCTTGTAAGCAGACGCTGGTGTTGTAGAGGTGCCATGAAGAAGAACACACACGAGTAAACGACTCGTCAGGGGCTAACTAATTAGATATTGTTCTCTAAAGTAAAAAATAAACAGCGAAGACTATGAAAAATAAGATGTGGTGCTATACGGCAGACCAAAATGTCAGTTTGGCGAGACCCAAACTTATTTGACAAATAGCAGTTTCTTATATTTATACTAAATATTTTTAATTTTATATATCATTTTTCATTATATATCAACTAATGTTTTTCATGAAACACCATTTATAAAACACTTTTAGTCTTTGTTTCTACTGTATGTAACAACTTTAACCAGAAGTAATCCCTTAAATTTAACTATTATATTTATTTTTGTACATTAAAAGTACTATGTAATGGTAAAACTTATGTTAATTTCAAAGTTTCTTCTGGACATTTTATTAAGTTAAATTTCATATAAATTTAAACAAATGAGACGTTGCATTCTTACTAACAATAAATTGTGTGTGCCACTTAGAGGTACTATAGTGTTTTGTATCTAGTTTAGTTGTTTAAATATCTTGATAATATAGGTGCCTAACAAATATCCTAGTAGAGATTTGTTGTGTAAGATTGTCTAACTTAATTATAGCCATTATGATAGTAGTTTTATCTTGTCATCCATGGTATTTACAATGTGGGGGCAGCAATGTTGCAGGCAAGTTCCATGCAATGTTGCAAGGACCGGGAGAACCTCTAGCTAACTACTACTCCTCTATATAAAAAATATAAGACATTTTTTGACACCATGACAGTGTCAAAAAACATCTTATATTTTTATAAAGGCGAAGTACTTCGCTATGACCCAACAACGAAAGTACATGAAAATTCACATCCCCTCTTTGGTCTTTCCCGCTCGTTGCTTCTCTGACATCGATGTTGTAGAGACAACACTACTAGTGAAGTATTTTTTTTCCGATGGAACACTACTAATGAAGTAACCAACGCCATAAAAAGCATCATAAACAATTTGTCACCATCATTGGGGATGAGTGGGGCCTACACTTCTCTTCCAAAATGACTATTTTTCAAAAGTTGTTTTGATGTGGTTAAATATGTCATTTACTAGCACAATTGCTTGTGTATTGAATTTTGAGATTATTCTTTTTTTACAGTTTAAAACGCAACATATTTGTTTTCTGAATATAAGGTATGTAGGGAAACGTAGCATGCAATTTCAAAACTTTTGCTACGCTCACGCAAGATCTATCTAGGAGATGCATAGCAACAAGAGAGAGACAGTGTGTCCACGTACCCTTGTAGACCGAAAGCGGAAGCGTTTGTTAACGTGGTTGATGTAGTCGAACTTCTTCTCGTTCCGACCGATCAAGCACCGGACGTACGACACCTCCGAGTTCTACACACGTTCAGCTCGATGATGTCCCTCGAACTCTTGAACCGGCAAAGTGTCAAGGGAGAGTTACGTCAGCACGACGGCATGGTGACGGTAATGGTGAAGTGATCCACGCAGGGCTTCGCCTAAGCACAATGTGAATATGACTAGAGGTGTAAACTGTGGAGGGGGGCGCCGCACACGGCTAAGAATAATTGATGTGTGTTCTAGCGGTGCCCCCATATATATATATATATATATATATATATATATATATATATATATATATATATATATATATATATATATATATAGGTTGGAGGGGAGGAGAGGCAACCAAGGGGGCGCCCCAAGTAGGAGGAATCTTACTTGGGTGCCTCCCAATTCAGCCTCCCCCCTTACCATTTCCACCGGAGGGGGAAGGAAAGAGGAGGGAGGAGGGAAGGAAGGGGGAGGGCCTCCCCCTTCCTTCCCTCCTCCCCTTTCCCTTTTCCCTCAGGTGCGGCCCATATGGGGGGGGGGGGCAGCAGCCCCTGCTGGCTGCTGTGTTTCCCCTCTTGGCCCAATAAGGCCCATATCTTTGTCGGGAGTGCCCGGAACCCCTTTTCGGTGACTCGATACGTACCTGGTACCCCTGGAACACTTCCGGTGTCCGAATACTATCGTCCTATATATGAATCTTTACGTATCAACCATTTCGAGACTCCTCGTCATGTTCGTGATCTCATTCGAGACTTCCAACAACATTTGGTCACCAAATCACATAACTCATATAATACAAAATCGTCATCGAATGTTAAGCATGAGGACCCTATGGGTTCGAGAACTATGTAGACATGACCGAGACACCTCTCCTATCAATAACCAATAGCGGAACCTGGATGCTCATATAGGTTCCCACATATTCTATGAAGATCTTTATCGGTCGAACCGTAATAACATACGTTATTC
The DNA here is from genome assembly GCA_021605145.1 of Aegilops bicornis. NCBI lineage: Eukaryota > Viridiplantae > Streptophyta > Magnoliopsida > Poales > Poaceae > Aegilops > Aegilops bicornis. The sequence continues at coordinate 781,994,468 of CM038670.1, forward strand.
CTTTTGTCATCAGTATGCTACTTGCCCGAGATTCGATCGTAGGTATCTTCATACCTAGTTCAATATCGTTACCGGCAAGTCTCTTTACTCGTTCCATAATGCATCATCCCGCAACTAACTCATTAGTCACATTGCTTGCAAGGCTTCTTATGATGTGCATTACCAAGAGGACCAGAGATACCTCTCTGATACTCGGAGTGACAAATCCTAATCTCGATCTATGTCGACCCAAGAAACACCTTCGGAGATACCTGTAGAGCATCTTTATAATCACCCAGTTACTTTGTGGCGTTTGATAGCACGCAAGGCATTCCTCCGGTATCCGGGAGTTGCATAATCTCATAGTCGGAGGAATATGTATTTGACATGAAGAAAGCAGTAGCAATAAAACTGAACGGTCATAATGCTAAGCTAACGAATGGGTCTTGTCCATCACATCATTCTCCCAATGACCTGATCCCGTTCATCAAATGACAACACATGTTTATGGTTAGGAAACTTAACCATTTTTTATTAACGAGCTAGTCAAGTAGAGGCATACTAGGGACACGGTGTTTTGTCTATGTATCCACACATGTATCAAGTTTCTGGTTAATACAATTCTAGCATGAATAATAGAAATTTATCATGACATAAGGAATAATAAAATAACAACTTTATTATTGCCTCTAGGGCATATTTCCTTCAGTCTCCCACTTGCACTAGAGTTAATAATCTAGTTCACTTCGCCATGTGATTTAACACCAATAGTTCACATCTGTATGTGATTAACACCCATAGTTCACATCGCCATGTGACCAACACCCAAACGGTTTACTAGAGTCAATAATCTAGTTCACATCGCTATATGATTAACACCCAAAGAGTACTAAGGTGTGATCATGTTTTGCTTGTGAGAGAAGTTTAGTCAATGGGTCTGCCACATTCAGAGTCATATGTATTTTGCAAATTTTCTATGTCTACAATGCTCTGCATGGAGCTACTCTAGCTAATTGCTCCCACTTTCAATATGTATCCAGATTGAGACTCAAAGTCATCCGGATTGGTGTAAAATCTTGCATCGACGTAACTCTTTATGACAAACTCTTTATCACCTCCATAACCGAGAAATATTTCCTTAGTCCTCTTAGGTAACTAAGGATAACTTTGACCGCTGTGTAGTGATCCACTCCTGGATCACTATTGTACCCCCTTGCCAAACTCATGATAAGGTACACAATAGGTCTGGTACACAACATAGCATACTTTATAGAACCTATGGCTGAGGCAAAGGGAATGAACATTCTCTTTCTATTTTCTGTTGTGGTCAGGTTTTGAGTCTTACTCAACTTTACACAGGCAAGAATTCCTTCTTTGACCGTTCCATTTTCAACTACTTCAAAATCTCGTCAAGGTATGTACTCATTGAAAAATCTTATCAAACGTCTTGATATATCTTTATAGATCTTGATGCCCAATATGTAAGCAGCTTCACTGAGGTCTTTCTTTGAAAAACTCCTTTCAAACTCTCCGTTATGCTTTCCAAAAAATTCTACATCATTTCCGATCAACAATATGTCATTCACATATACTTATCAGAAAGGCTGTAGTGCTCCCACTCACTTTATTGTAAATACAGGCTTCACTACAAGTCTATATAAAACTATATGCTTTGATCAACTCATCAAAGCATATATTCCAACTCTGAGATGCTTGCACCAGTCCATAGAAGGATCGCTAGAGCTTGCACATTTTGTTAGCACCTTTGGGATTGACAAAACCTTCTGGTTGCATTATATACAACTCTTCTTAGAGATACCCATTTAAGGAATGTAGTTTTGATATCCATTTGCTAGGTTTCATAAAATGCGGTAATTGCTAACATGATTCAGACAGAGTTAAGCATCGATACGAGTGAGAAAATATCATCGTAGTCAACACCTTGAACTTGTCAAAAACCTTTTGCGATAATTTGAGCTTTGTAGATAGTAACATTACCATCACCGTCCGTCTTCCTCATGAAGATCCATTTATTTTCTATGGTTCGCCGATCATTGAGTAATTCAACCAAAGTCCACACTTTATTCTCCTATCTCAGATTTCATGGCCTCAAGCCATTTATCAGAATCTGGGCCCATCATCGCTTCTTCATAGTTCATAGGTTCATCATGGTCTAGTAACATGACTTCCAGAACAGGATTACCATACCACTCTGGTGCGGAACCTGCTCTGGTTGACCTACGAGTTCAGTAGTAACTTGATCTGAAGTTTCATGATCATTATCATTACCTTCCTCTCTAGTTGGTGTAGGCATCACGGGAACGGTTTTATGTGATGAGCTACTTTCCAATTTGAGAGAAGGTACAATTACCTCATCAAGTTCTACTTTCCTCCCACTCACTTCTTTCAAGAGAAACTCCTTCTCTAGAAAGGTTCCATTCTTGGCAACAAAGATCTTGCCTTCGGATCTGTGATAGAAGGTGTACCCAACTGTTTCCTTAGGGTATCCTATGAATATGCACTTCTCCGATTTTGGTTCGAGCTTATCAGGCTGAAGCCTTTTGACATAAGCATCGCTACCCCAAACTTTAAGAAATGGCAGCTTAGGTTTATTGCCAAACCATAGTTCATACGGTGTCGTCTCAATGGATTTTGACGGTGGCCTATTTAACGTGAATGCAGTTGTCTCTAATGCATCACCCCAAAACGATAGTGGTAAATCGGTAAGAGCCATCATAGATCGCACCATATCTAATAAAGTACGGTTATGACATTCAGACACACCATTACATTGTGGTGTTCCAGGTGGCGTGAGTTGTGAAACTATTCTACATTGTTTTAAATGAAGATCAAACTCGTAACTCAAATATTCACCTCCACAATAAGATCGTAGAAACTTTATTTTCTTGTTACGATGATTCTCCACTTCACTCTGAAATTCTTTGAACTTTTCAAATGTTTCACACTTGTGTTTTATTAAGTAGATATACCCATATCTGCTCAAATCATCTGCGAAGATTATAAAATAATGATACCCGCCGCAAGCCTCAACACTCATTGGAACGCATACATCAGTATGTATTATTTCCAATAAGACATTGGCTCGCTCCACTGTTCCGCAGAACGAAATTTTAGTCATCTTGCCCATGAGGCATGGTTCGCAAGTATCAAATGATTATAATCAAGTGATTCCAAAAATCCATCTGCATGGAGTTTCTTCATGCTCTTTACATTAATATGACCTAAACGGCAGTGCCACAAGTATGGTGCACTACCATTATCAAATTTACATCTTTTGGCATCAATATTATGAATATGTGTATCACTACGATCAAGATTCAATAAACCATTAACATTGGGTATATGACCATGGAAGGTTTTATTCATGTAAATAGAATAAGAATTAGTCTCTGTCTTAAATGAATAACCGTATCGCAATAAACATGACCCAATCATATTCATGCTCAACGCAAACAGCAAATAACATTTATTTAAGGTTCCCAAAGATAGAGTGAGTGTACGATGGTGATCGTATCAACCTTGGAGTTAATTCCAACGCACAGTGTCACCTTGTCCTTAACTAGTCTTTGTTTATTCTGCAACTCCTATTTCGAGTTACTAATCTTAGCAACTGAACCGATATCAAATACCAAGAGGTTACTACGAACACTAGTAAGGTACACATCAATAACATGTATATCAAATTACCTTTGTTCACTTTGCCATCCTTCTTATCCGCCAAATGTTTGGGGCAGTTCCGCTTCTATTGACCATTTCCTTTGCAGTAGAAGCACTCAGTTTCAGGCTTGGGTCTCGCTTTGGGCTTTTTCATGAGAGTGGTAACTTGCTGGCCATTCTTCTTGAAGTTCCTTTTATTTCCCTTTGCCCTTTTCTTGAAACTAGTGGTCTTGTTAATCATCAACACTTGATGCTCTTTCTTGATTTCTACCTTCGTCGATTTCAGCATCACGAAGAGCTCAGGAATCATTTTCGTCATCCCTTGCATACTATAGTTCATCACGAAGTTCTAGTAACTTGGTGATAGTGACTAGAGAACTCTGTCAATCACTATCTTATCTGGAAGATTAACTCCAACTTGATTCAAGCTATTGTAGTACTCAAACATTCTGAGCACATGCTCACTAGTTGAGCTATTCTCCTCCATCTTGTAGGCGAAGTACTTTGTCAGAGGTCTCATACCTCTCGACACAGGCATGAGTCTGAAGTACCAATTTCAGCTCGTGGAACATCTCATATGCTCCGTGGCGTTCAAAACATTTTTAAAATCCGGGTTCTAAGCCGTAAAGCATGGTGCACTAAACTATCAAGTAGTCATCATGCCGAGCTTTGTCAAACGTTCATAACATCTGCATTAGCTCCTGCAACAGGTCTGTCACCTAGCGGTGCATCAGTGACATAATTCATCTGTGTAGCAATGAGGATAAACCTCAGATCACGGACCCAGTCCGCATCATTGCTACTATCATCTTTCAACTTAGTTTTCTCTAGGAACATATGAAACATAGGGAAACTATAACACGAGCTATTGATCTACAACATAATTTGCAAAATACTATCAGGACTAAGTTCATGGTAAATTAAGTTCAATTAATCAAATTACTCAATAACTCCCGATTAGATAGACATCCCTCAAGTCATCTAAATGATACGTGATCCAAATCAACTAAACCATGTCCAATCATCACGTGAGATGGAGTAGTCATCAATGGTGAACATCTCTATGTTGATCATATATACTATATGATTCACATTCGGCCTTTCGGTCTCCAATGTTCCGAGGCCATGTCTGTACATGCTAGGCTCGTCAAGTTTAATCCGAGTATTCCGCATGTGCAAAACTGTCTTGGACCCGTCGTAGGTGAACGTAGAGCCTATCACACCCGATCATCACGTGGTGTCTCAGCATGAAGAACTATCGCAACGGTGCATAGTCAGGGAGAACACTTACACCTTCAAATTTTAGTTAAGGGATCATATTATAATGCTACTATCAAACTAAGCAAAATAAGATGCATAAAAGATAAACATCACATGCAATCAAAATATGTGACATGATATCCATCTCCAAAGCATCGTCATGATCTCCATCATCACCGTCTCGACACCTTGATCTCCATCGTAGTGTCGTGGCCGTCTCGCCAACTATTGCTTCTACAACTATCGCTACCGCTTAGTGATAAAGTAAAGCAATTACATGGCGTTTGCATTTCATACAATAAAGCGACAAACATAAGGCTCCTGCCAGTTGCCGATAACTTTTACAAAACATGATCATCTCATAGAACAACTTATATCACATCATGTCTTGACCATATCACATCACAACATGCCCTGCAAAAACAAGTTAGACGTCCTCTACTTTGTTGTTGCAAGTTTTACGTGGCTGCTACGGGCTTCTAGCAAGAACCGTTCTTACCTATGGCACAAAACCACAACGGTGATTTATCAAGTTTCTTGTTTTAACCTTCAACAAGGACCGGCCGCAGTCAAATTTGATTCAACTAAAGTTGGAGAAACAGACACACGCCAGCCACCTTTATGCAAAACTAGTTGCATGTCTATCGGTGGAACTGGTCTCATGAACATGGTCATGTAAGGTTGGTCCGAGCTGCTTCATCCAACAATACCGCCGAATCAAAATAAGACATTGGTGGTAAGCTGTATGACGATCACCGCCCACAACTCTTTGTGTTCTATTCGTGCATATCATTTACGCATAGACCTGACTTGGATGCCACTGTAGGGAAATATAGCTTGCAATTTCAAAAAAATTCCTACGCTCACGAAAGATCTATCTAGGAGATGCATAGCAATGAGAGCGGGAGAGTGTGTCCACGTACCCTCGTAGACCGAAAGCGGAAGCGTTTGTTAATGCGATTGATGTAGTCAAACTTCTTCTCGTTCCGACCAATCAAGCACCGAACGTACGACACCTCCGAGTTCTACACACGTTTAGCTCGATGACGTCCCTCGAACTCTTGATCCATCAAAGTGTCGAGGGAGAGTTACGTCAGCACGACGACGTGGTAACGGTGATGGTGAACTGATCCGGGCAGGGCTTCGCCTAAGAACTACGTGAATATGACTGGAGGTGTAAACTATGGAGGGGCGCCACACACGGCTAAGAATAATTGATGTGTGTTCTAGCGGTGCCCCCACCCCAGATATATACAGGTTGGAGGGGAGGAGAGGCAGCCAAGGGGGCACCCCAAGTAGGAGGAATCCTACTTCGGTGCCTCCCAATTCGGCCTCCCCCTACCATATCCACCAAAGGGAGAAGGAAATAGGAGGGAGGAGCGCAGGGGGGAGGCCGAATCCCTACCCTTCCTTCTCTCTTCTCGCCTTTCCCTTTCCCTCAGGTGAGGCCCATATGGGGGGTGCAGCAGCCCCTGCTGGCTGCTGCGTTTCCCCTCTTCGCCCAATAAGGCCCATATCTTTGCCGGGGGTGCCCGGAACACCTTTCCGGTGACCTGATACGTACCCGGTACCCCCGGAACACTTCCGGTGTCCGAATATGTGACACTCCAAATTTTTTGTTGTTTTTGTTTTCAGCAAAAGCCTTGCTTGGTTTGAAGAAGGTCATTTAAACCCTTCTTAAAAACCTCTCTTCTGAGTTTTCTTCTCAAAAAGCATTTCTTGGATTTATTTTCTTCTAAAAAGAAACCTTTTTGGTTTTGGGTTATTCTTTGGTTTTGATCCATCCTTGGTTTTACCATGCCTCTTGTGGTAAATTTCTCCCAAAACCCTCCTTCCACTTTGGTTCAACTCAAACATTCTGTCCAAACTAGTAAAATCCATTTTTGGACTTTATTCCAATTATTTCCTCTCCCAAAATAATTCTGTCTTTTCTTTTGAGCCTAAGTGATTTGCAAAGAAAATACCCTAATGCTTTTGAGTTTTTACCTCAAACCAACTCCCTTGGATAGTCCTTGGTACCCACAACCCAGAACCATCTTGATCCACTCTTCCTCTTTTCAAAAATTTCAAAATTTAACCTCTTGCAAGTTTGGACCAGATTCATCATTTTGATGAAATTCATATCTACACTTCTCCAAAAATTCTACCAAAATTCAGGCAGCCCTCAGATGCAATGAGAGACCACCACACCAAAGATCAGCTCAAGAAAAATTTCCCACGTGCCAAAACCATTCTGCCGAGCACCTTGCATGCACTGTTTCTGTGCATCTTCAGTTAAATTCAGAAAGTTCAGAGTTTCAGTGTCAATCTTCGTCAGTTAATTCAGTCACATGTTCACAGTGCCTTTGGCACGTTGCTCACGGCCCTAGCTTGCCTGTCCGGAGCCTCACTGCAGCGATGCTTGGCGCGTTCTGGCGTCGGTGGCGCTTCGCCCGCTGGCCGGCGTGTCTTGCGGTGGCGAACCACCGTAGCGGCCGACCGAGCAGAACGGCGGCGTAACGCCGTTCGGCGCCGCCCAATCCCTCGGGTGGCTCCGTGGCCACTTCTCGCCAAACACACGCATGCAGCACCGTCGTCGTGGCGCTGCACGCACTGAGCGTGCTCTTCGCCGCCGACGGACCCGCGCCGCCCGTTCCGGCCGAATCCACCTGGGCTCCTAATCCAAGCTTGTTTAGCGTCAAACGGCACCGGTGGAACTCCACACCGACGCCCACTCCCTAAACCTCCCGACCAAGCTCTGCGCGCCGTAACCATCACCGGAGAGGTCCGTTCACGGCCACCGCCTCGGATCGCTTATAAAAGGAGCCCCGAGCTCGCTCTCGTGCACACACCACCTGTGCACTTCACCAAGACCCTGCCTAGCCACTGGAAGAGCCCCGAGGGAGTCTCCTTCCTCGACTCCGGCCGCCGCGACCCGCCACGGGTTCCAGCTCGATTCGCTCCCGTGCGTGCGCCTCTGCCTCCCATCTCTTGCCAGTAGCTCTCTAGTACATCCCTCCTTCTGACCCGCGCTTCAATTCGAAGTTTGTAGCACACCACCAGAGTTCCCCACCATCGCCCGAGCCGCCGTCCACCGGAGAAAGTGTCGTCGTCGACGTGGTGCTCCCCGACGCCCAAGTCCACCACCCACCGACGCGGAAGGACACGCTGATACTCTTGGTACACTCCGATCTCCCTGACTCGCCATGGTTCGATTCCGGCGACCACCGCAGCCTTCTAAGCCGGCGAGGTCTTTTAAACTCGACATGTGGACCCCCATGTCAGCCTCTCTTTCTTTTCCCGCGAACCGTTTTTCCGTTGGCGCCTTTCAGCAGAGTACGCTTTCCTGTGGGCTTGCGCGTTTCTATTCGAACCGTTTCGCTTTTCTCGCTTAAACACACGGAACTTTTTGTTTCATTACAGATGAGTCCCTGGACAGAAACCCTTATAACTCTTTAATAAAAAGTGATTTTTGAGTGATTCTTTTTCTGACAGTCTTATAATTTTGTCTAGTTTTTTATGGGATTTATTTGGAAAAATTTTGGAACAACTTTTATGCACGCGTTGGTTTTCACGTTAGTATGCCTTTTAAGCTATACCGTAGGTTCCGGAGGAGGTGACGGAACCGCTGAACTTCGCCGAGCTAGACCCCGACTACTCGGAACCAGGCAAGCATGTTTGAACTTTTGATATGATGAGTGTTCTGGCAGGTTTGCATTAAGTAGTTTCATGGCATGTTTGTGAGCATACCGATGAAGGTTATTTTCGTGCAAAGTTGAGGCAAGTGAGTTCGATAATCCATACGTGTTGGATGTGAATGTGCATGGCCATCTGTTGGCATGAGGATGGGTAAGATGGCAGTGTTGTAGCATGCCAGTCTTATGCCATACTATTTGACTTCAGTGGCAACCCGTATCGATTCGGTTCCCATCCATTTCCCTTCCGTACTACCACATGTTTTCCGCAAGGGATATGGCTTAGTAAGTTGCGAACCGCTTTCTGGTACACACCAAATGGAGAGGCCGTGATGATGGTTCCATGGCCTGGATTAAAGCCAGTCATCCGGTCAGGGGCATGGGTGTTTCCGGTTGGGACCGAGAGGGGGCACCCTTAGAGCGCTGTGAATATAAATTTGATCCCATGCTATTCGAGATTGTGATCTCCCGTCTCAAAAGTTTTTCTTGGACGATGTCTAGGGTGATTCCTGGCATTCGTGAGGTAGGATGGGTGTGTACTGGTTAGCTGTGTTTCTTCCGAAATACCATAAACGGAACTAGTCCTTCAGGACTACGGAAATCCGTTGGCTGTGAGTAATTTTAGTACAAACTCTGCAGAGTCATAACTCTTTGAATCATCTTATCCATGTCCAAGTTCTGTATTATCTTATCCTGACAAGTGTTAGTTTTAGTGACAGATACTCCGGTGAATCACATGAGTACTAAGTCCGGTTAAATGATTATTCCTGTGGATGGACTAACCCGTTTATATTCCTGTGTTGAATATTTATTACGAATGCTATTTTCTTGAGATGAAAGCCCTTTCTGTGATGTCGCTCAGACGTCCGATCATGCATTATTGTTTTTCGTTCTCATTATAAGCCCTTTACGTGATGTCGCTCGACGTCCATCGCGGCATTGTTGTTATTTATTTTCATTATAAGCCCTTTCTGTGATGTCGCTCAGACGTCCGACTGCGGCATTGTTGTTATTTATTTTCATTATAAGCACTTTCTGTGATGTCGCTCAGACGTCCGACTGCGGCATTGTTGTTATTTATTTTCATTATAAGCCCTTTCTGTGATGTCGCTCAGACGTCCGACTCTGACATTGTTGTTATTTATTTTCATTATAAGCCCTTTACGTGATGTCGCTCAGACGTCCGATCATGCATTGTTGTTATTTATTTTCATTATAAGCCCTTTACGTGATGTCGCTCAGACGTCCGATCGCTGACATTGTTGTTATTTATTTTTATTATAAGCCCTTTCTGTGATGTCGCTCAGACGTCCGACTGCGGCACGCATGTATTTTTTTTTTCAATATAAGCCCTTTATGAGGTGTCACTCAGACGCCCGACTGTGGCATGTTTTGCTTATTTATTCACCCTTCGAGGCGTCGCTTCAGACACCCGATCGGTTTTGAGTTTATCTTCTTTGGGTTTTTGAGCGGACTACCGCCGATTCCCTTCTTAATTATTTTGCTATACTGTTTTAATTGAGCATTGTTAAGATTAACCATGTCGCATTCATGCATTCATTTGTTATATCTTTTGTGCGAACTGTCTTACGAGTACTTTCATAGTACTCACCTGGCTTGTTGATTTGGCGGAATCTTGTGAAAGGCGATCTCATGGATGAAGAGTTCGATAGCGAGTCCGACGCCTAGAGGAATCCCAGTCAGTCTCGTGCGACCCCTGGATTAGTCATTGTGATATATCCACTTCCGCTACCCAAATAAAATTCATTGAGCCTCACCTCGACGCTCGATGAGCCGCCAGTGCAATAGACTTATTAACCACCCCGTTGTGTTATTCCACCAACCGCTCATAGCTCGAGTCAGTAGTATTTCCACCCCACACCTTTGAGTCATATCCGCCACTATGTATAATCATTGGCGTGTTGTAATAATTGGTTGGGCATCTTCAGACCGACCCTTGTATTATTGTAATGCTACCGGCTTATTGTATCAAAGTTTTGTCAACCGGTATGGAGGATTTTTTCCTCATATTGGACTTCATAGGTCGGTTGTTCAATAAATATTTTTATTGAAAAACCGGTCGTGACAAGCTTGGTACCAGAGCCAGGCTGACTGTAGGAAGCCACTAGGTACGATCGCTAATCGGTTATTAGCATAGTAGAGCTATTTATTATTTTTACAAATGTAGTCAATTTCTGACAGTCAGCATAAAATTTATGATTTGACTCCTCAGGATTTTTGCCTACTGTTGTAGATGGCCAGCAACGACTGCGAGTCGCAGATGTTCGCCAACATGCCCGATGGGTTTGTCAAGCTTCTCTCCTTCATCGTCCAAGTCGTGATGGGGCGGATATGCGCCCAGTTTTCTCTCTCTCAAAGCACAAGGTCAATGACCGTCTAACCATGCACCAAGCCGCGGTGGAATTCAAGAGAGGACGAGTTGAGCGTTACCGGTTCGTGGGGAGAGCCATGCCCACAGATAAGCACGCTACAGATGGCAGCCCGTGAGGCGATAGCCCGTCTCAGGGATATCCTGCCTTCGATGAAGACTCGTCGCTACCGCTACCTGCCATGTCACGTGCCATACACTTGCCACTATGCGTTCTCTTGCCCCAGAGGAGAACGGGATGAAGATTTTGAGATGCTCATCGAGTATCTTCGGGCTTTGGAGGCAGCCTTCGACAACCTGGTGGACGACTTTGTAGCTGCCCGCATGGACTCAGTCCATGGCTGTACCGCCAACAGAGGGAGCTCTGCGTGCTGCACCACCACCGACTTTCGTCTGCGTCATCAAGATCGTCGCTCCTACTGCTCGTGATCTCTACTCGTCGCCTGCCTACCACGGAGGAATTCAACCACGTCATTGCGCCTACTCCGGTTCGTTCTGCACCACCCCTCGTGCCCGCTCAGATTCGTATTGTCCCGCACAGGGCACCTGCTCCACCAACTCCGCGCAGCACCTCTCTTCTGAAGCCTATCTCTTAGGAGGAGGTTGAGTCCCCAGCCTCTCTACGCCTCACCCTTGGCAGGCCAAGGGAAATCCTTACCATCTCCGACTAAGTGCACTTAGCCGCCATGCGATGTACCGACTTGTGCGATATGTTTATATGTAAATAGGCTGTGAGAAGTAGTCTGTTTGCGCATCATGTAGGATCCGGAGGAGTGCACTAGACTAAATAACATGTCAGGATTTATGTACGCATATCCTGAGTGATGTATTGTATAATTACTGCTTGCGTGTAAGATATGTAATGAACAGTCTTTCTCCGTGCGCAAACGTATTTTTTTTTCTCTTAAAAAATCTTGGAGAATTTGCAACTTTTTGCATCTTCTTGAATTTATTGATTTTTGCGGCTCAATTCCTTTTCTTATGAGTGTTTCAAAATATATCCCCAGAGTGAACTATGTCTCGTCCTTGGACGCGCTCCATGCCAACTCCGACAGAGGAGAATTATGACACAACCCCAGGCAACAATTTCACACAGGGACAGACAAATCAACAGGACAGTGAAACGGCACTTTCCCAAATGTGCCGTCTTTATGAACAAAGTCAGCAGCAACATCAGGAAATACTGAACCAAGTCATTAATATGGGAAATCACCGCGGACCATATCAGCAGCAATCCAAGTTATCTGAGCTACAGAAGACGCGTCCCCAAACATTTTCTCACACTGACAAACCTCTGGAAGCCGAGGACTGGCTTCGAGACATGGAGAGAAAATTAATTATCGCCCAGTGTTCAGACCTTGAGAAAGTACTTTATGCTCCGCACTATCTCACTGGAGCAGCCACATCGTGGTGGGAAAATTTCCTGCACATGCACCCCAACGAAAATAATATATCATGTGAGGAATTTAAAGAAGGTTTTCGTGGGGCACATATTCCTAAGAGCCTTATGAAGATCAAAAAGAGAGAATTTGATGACCTCAAACAAAGGACAATGACGATGTCGAGAATACAACAGTCGATTTACCCTGCTATCTCGCTACGCCAACGAGGAGCGTATGTCAGAAAACAAAAAGATGGAGAAATTCCTAGACGGTCTGACAGCCGCGCTTAAATGTCAATTGGTCGTACACACATTTCCAGATTTTAAGACGCTGGTGGATATCTCGCTACGCCAACGAGGAGCGTATGTCAGAAAACAAAAAGATGGAGAAATTCCTAGACGGTCTGACACCCACGCTTAAATGTCAATTGGTCGTACACACATTTCCAGATTTTAAGACGCTGGTGGATAAGGCCATTACCTTGGAAAATGAGAGACGCAGTTTAGAGGATTTCCAAGCGGAAGAGGGACCAGACTAAACACACCCGCAACCACCGCAGCAAGACAGATGTCCAGAAGAACTGGACACCCAAACCCACGACAAGCGTCTCACGCCCAATCAAGAATTTCCACGCAAGGGACAAGGAGTTCACATACCGCCCAGGCGTTACCTGTTACGCTTGTGGAGAAGAAGGGCACTATGCCAAGCAAAGGCCCCAAGCCAAGGAACTTCGACCCCAAAGCCGAACAACGGAAGCAATAATTCGGCACCAAAGCGCAACAATTTCAACCCAAATAACAACCACAGGAAGGGTCATCGTAACCACGTGACCAAAGAGGAAGCACAAAATGCCCCGGATATCGTGACTCGGTACGTTTCACATCAACACAATACCTGCCATGGTTTTGTTTGATTACGAGCTTCTCACTCGTTCGTTTCGAAAAGTTTTGCTTTGCAAAATAATTTTTCGATGCTTCCCTTGGGAAAATCTATGATCGTCAAGTCCCCTAGAATTAAGCAAGTTACCCAGAATTATTGCCAGGGTGTGGTTATCGAGTTTGAAGGGTTGAAGTTTCACGCAAATCTTATCGTATTGGAAAATAAAGGACTGGATGTCATCTTAGGGATGGATTGGTTAACCACCAACAAAGGTTTTATCGACTGCTTCAACAGGACCGTAATTCTCACCCATCACCACGGGAAGACCATAAAAGTTTGAGCCAAGGAAAGAAAAATATCCAGGCAACCGAGATTAAACAAGGTGGATATTTCTGAATTGAGCAAAGTTCCAGTAGTGTGTGAATTTCCAGACGTATTCCCCGAAGAACTACCAGGCATGCCACCAGATCGAGAGATAGAATTCAGCATCCGGAACCGCTCCCATATACAAGAAACCATACAGAATGGCACCATCCGAATTGGTGGAACTGAAGAAGCAAATAAAGGAACTGTTGGAAAAAGGGTACATACGAGCCAGTTCCTCACCATGGGGTTCACCAATTTTATTCACCAAAAAGAAGGATGGAACACTGAGATTGTGCATAGACTATCGAGCGCTAAACATGGTCACAATCAAGAACAAATATCCGATGCCTCGAATAAATGATTTATTCGATCAACTCGCTAAGGCCAAGGTGTTCTCAAAGATTGACTTGAGATCGGGATATCATCAACTGAAAGTACGAACCGAGGATATTCCCAAGACCGCCTTCACCTCCGTGATACGGATTGTACGAGTTCACCGTGATGCCATTCGGACTAACAAACGCCTCAAGATATTTTGTTCACCTCATGAACAAAGTATTCATGAAGTTTATGGATAAGTTTGTTGTGGTATTTATCGATGATATTCTGGTATACTCCAAAACACCGTAAGAACACGTTGAACATCTCCGGATTGTACTAGGAGAACTCAGGAAACATCGGTTGTACGCCAAATTCAGCAAGTGTGAATTTTGGCTAAAGCAAGTAGGTTTTACGGGCCCACGTACTAACTCAAGAAGGTATCGCCGTAGACCCGGAAAAAGTCAAGGCCGTACTCGGCTGGAAGCCACCAGCCAGTGTGACGGATGTACGAAGTTTCTTGGGAATGGCAGGATACTACCGAAGATTTATTGAAGGATTCTCTGTTGGAAATATGCCCTAGAGGCAATAATAAAAGCATTATTATTATATTTCCTTGTTCATGATAATTGTCTTTTATTCATGCTATAACTGTATTATCCGGAAATCGTAATACACGTGTGAATACATAGACCACAATACGTCCCTAGTGAGCCTCTAGTTGACTAGCTCGTTGGTCGACGGATAGTCATGGTTTCGACTATGGACATCGATGTCATTGACAAGCGGGATCACGTCATTAGGAGAATGACGTGATGGACAAGACCCAATCCTAAGCATAGCACAAAGATCGTGTAGTTCGTTTTGCTAAAGCTTTTCCAATGTCAAGTTTCTCTTCCTTAGACCGTGAGATCGTGTAACTCCCGGATACCGTAGGGAATTCTTTGGGTGTACCAAACGTCACAACGAATCGGGTGACTATAAAGGTGCATTACAGGTATCTCCGAAAGTGTCTGTTGGGTTGACACGGATCGAGGCGAGGATTTGTCACTCCGCATGACGGAGAGGTATCATCGGCCCACTCGGTAATGCATCATCATAATGAGCTCAAAGTGATCAAGTGTCCGGTCACGGGATCATGCATTACGGCACGAGTAAAGTGACTTGCCGGTAACGAGACTAAACGAGGTATTGGGATACCGACGATCGAGTCTCGAGCAAGTAACATACCGTCGACAAAGGGAATAGCATACGGGTTGCTTGAACCCTCGACATCGTGGGTTCATCCGATGACAACATCGAGAGCGTGTAGGAACCAACATGGGTATCCAGATCCCGCTGTTGGTTATTGACCGAGAGCGTCTCGGTCATGTTCGCATGTCTCCCGAACCCGTAGGGTCTACACACTTAAGGTTCGGTGGACGCTTAGGGTTAATAGGAAGACAAGTATGTGATTACCGAATGTTGTTCGAGTCCTGGATGAGATCCCGGACGTCACGAGGAGTTCCGGAATGGTCCGGAGGTAAAGATTTATATATGGAAAGTGGTTAAACGGACTACGGAAAGTTTCGGGGGTATAACGTTAATGTACAGGTGCAACCGGGAGGTTTCCGGAGGTCCACCGGGAGGCCACCCCTCGGGGGCCACATGGGCTAAGTGGGAGAGGGAGCCAGCCCTGGTGGGCTGGGCGCACCTCCCACCTAGGCCCATGCTTGGCTAGGGCATGGGGAGGGAAACCCTAAAGGGGCGCCCCTAGCTTGGGGGCAAGCCACCCTCCCTCCTCCCCTTTGGCCGCCGCCCCATCTAGGGTTTCCCTAGATGGCCGGCCCCCTGCCCTCTCCTCCTATAAATAGAGGGGTGGGGAGGGCTGCACACACCATTGAAGGCGCAGCCCTCCCTCCCCAACACCTCTCTTTCTCCACGCTGAAGCTTGGCGAAGCCCTGCCGAGAACTATCGTACCAACCGCACCACGCCGTCGTGCTGCCATTGGAGTTGTCTTCCTCAACCTCTCCTTCATCCTTGCTGGATCAAGACTGAGGATACGCCATCGTCCCGTTCGTGTGTTGAACGCGGAGGTGCTGTCCGTTCAGCACTTGGTCATCGGTGATCGGAATCACGTTGGGAACGTCTTCATCATCACCACTCCCTCGAACGCTTCCGTACTCGATCTACAAGTGGTATGTAGATGCAGACTCTCTCTCTTGACTCGTTGCTTAGTAGAACTCATAGATGGATCTTGGTGAAACCGTAGGAAAATTTTTATTTTCTGCAACGTTCCCCAACATTCTCCACCATAGCAAAGCCAATGACGCAACTACTCAAGAAAGACAGGAAGTTTGAATGGACGGAAGCCTGCGAGAAAAGTTTCCAAGAACTAAAGAGGAAACTGACGACAAAGACCAAAGATTAATTGTGCCAGATATACACAAGAATTTTGAAGTATTTTGTGACGCATCTCGAAAGGGCCTCGGGTGCGTATTAATGCAAGAAGGCAAGGTTGTCGCATATGTTTCAGACAACCGCAAGCATGAGGAAAATTACCCTACCCATGACCTGGAATTAGCGGCGATGATACATGCACTCAAGGAATGGAGACACTTTCTACACTGGTAATCGCTAGAAATATACACGGACCACAAAAGCCTCAAGTATATTTTCACACAACCAGAACTAAATTCTGGCAGCGATGCTGGTTGGAATTAGTAAAGGATTATGATGTTGGGATCCACTACCACCGGGAAAAGCAAATGTTGTAGCAGACGCCCGAGTCGGAATCCCAGTCCGCATAACGACAAAGATGCGGACTTAAGACCTGAATTCCAGCAGGAGTTCGCAAGGCTCAACCTGATGGTGGTCACCGAAGGCAGTGTGTCAAACTTAGAAGTACAGCCTACCCTGATAGAGAAGGTTAGAGAGGTTCAACGTGGACACCCCAGCATTGAAGGCATAAAGCGTAAGATGAAATTGGGCAAGGCCTCAGAATTCAGTATTGATGAGCAAGGAATATTGTGGTACGGGAATAGGCTCTACGTACCAAATATCCATGACCTTAAACAGCAAATCCTGGCTGAAAGCCACACCGCTCCATATTCAATCCATCCTGGAGGAACAAAAATGTACAAAGATCTTCAGGAAACATTTTGGTGGCATGGTATAAAAAGAGACATAGCCACGTTTATTGCATGTTGTGACTCTTGTCAACGCATCAAGGCCGAGCACCAAAAACCGGCCGCACTATTGCAACCGAATAAGATACCCGAGTGGAAATGGGACGAGATCGGAATGTATTTTATTGTTGGACTACCTCGGTCACGACACGGACATGATGCCATATGGGTAATCACCGATAGACTGACTAAAGTAGCTCACTTCATCCCGTGAAGACAACACACACCACTCAGAAGCTTGCTAGGCTCTACCTCTCCCGTATCGTTTGCCTACATGGAGTCTCAAAGAAAATAATCTCGGACAGAGGCACTCAATTCGTCTCCCGGTTTTGGGATCATTTACAACAAGCTCTGGGAACTCAGCTGGCATTCAGTACCGCATACCATCCCCAGACAGATGGGCAGACTGAACGAGTAAATCAAATTCTAGAAGATATGCATAGAGCATGTGTCCTCACCTATGGGACCAGTTGGGAGGAGAGCTTACCATACGCAGAATTCGCATATAACAACAGCTACCAGTCCAGCCTGCAAATGGCACCATTTGAAGCTCTATACGGACGAAGATGTTGTACCCCGCTAAATTGGTCGGAAACCGGAGACAGTCATATCTTCGGCCCAGACCTGCTCAAGGAGGCCGAGGATAAAGTCAAGGTAATTAAGGACCGGCTCAAGACAGCCCAAAGTCGACAAAAGAGTTATTACGATCAGAAGCATCGTGGAGTCCATTTTGAACCCGGTGAATTTGTGTACCTACGAGTATCACCCATGAGAGGCCTGCACCGATTCAAGATTAAAGGAAAACTAGCACCGAGATTCATCGTGCCTTTATGCATAGTAGCACGAAGAGGCACGGTGGCCTACCAACTAGACTTACCCAAGAATTATCCGACATCCACGACGTATTCCACGTCTCCCAATTAAGGAAGTGCGTAAGCAACACAGAGAAACAAGTACCCCATAAAAACATTGACGTGCAACCAGATCTCACATATCGGAGCATCCGATAAAAATCTTGGAAGAGTCAGAAAGGAGAACCCGACAGAAAACCACCAAGTTCTTCAAAGTTCAGTGGAGCAACCACACCAAAAGTGAAGCCACTTGGGAAAGGGAGGATTTCCTTCGAACAGAGCACCCACAATTATTGGAAAATCAACTGGAATCTCGGGGACGAGATTTTTCCTAAGGGGGTAGGTGCTGTGACACTCCAAAATTTTTGTTGTTTTTGTTTTCAGCAAAAACCTTGCTTGGTTTGAAGAAGGTCATTTAAACCCTTCTTAAAAACCTCTCTTCTGAGTTTTCTTCTCAAAAAGCATTTCTTGGATTTATTTTCTTCTAAAAAGAAACCTTTTTGGTTTTGGGTTATTCTTTGGTTTTGATCCATCCTTGGTTTTACCATGCCTCTTGTGGTAAATTTCTCCCAAAACCCTCCTTCCACTTTGGTTCAACTCAAACATTCTGTCCAAACTAGTAAAATCCATTTTTGGACTTTATTCCAATTATTTCCTCTCCCAAAATAATTCTGTCTTTTCTTTTGAGCCTAAGTGATTTGCAAAGCAAATACCCTAATGCTTTTGAGTTTTTACCTCAAACCAACTCCCTTGGATAGTCCTTGGTACCCACAACCCAGAACCATCTGGATCCACTCTTCCTCTTTTCAAAAATTTCAAAATTTAACCTCTGCAAGTTTGGACCAGATTCATCATTTTTGATGAAATTCATATCTACACTTCTCCAAAAATTCTACCAAAATTCAGGCAGCCCTCGGATGCAATGACAGACCACCACACCAAAGATCAGCTCAAGAAAAATTTCCCACGTGCCAAAACCATTCTGTCGAACACCTTGCATGCACTGTTTCTGTGCATCTTCAGTTAAATTCAGAAAGTTCAGAGTTTCAGTGTCAATCTTCGTCAGTTAATTCAGTCACATGTTCACAGTGCCTTTGGCACGTTGCTCACGACCTAGCGTGCCTGTCCGGATCCTCACACGCATGCTTGGCGTGTTCCTGGCGTCGGTGGCGCCCTGGCCCGCCTGCGCCGGCGTGTCTTGCGGTGGCCGAACCACCGTAGCGGCCGACCGGGAGCAGAACGGCGGCGTAACGCCGTTCGGCGCCACCCAATCCCTCTGGTGGCTCCGCGTGGCCACTTC
Source organism: Aegilops bicornis (assembly GCA_021605145.1). NCBI lineage: Eukaryota > Viridiplantae > Streptophyta > Magnoliopsida > Poales > Poaceae > Aegilops > Aegilops bicornis. Next base: position 782,013,712 of record CM038670.1, read on the forward strand.
CTCGCCAGCACACGCATGCAACACCGTCGTAGTGGCGCTGGCACGCCTGTAGCGTGCTCTGCCGCCGACGGACTCAAGGCCGCCCGTTCCGCCGAATCCACCGGGCTCCTAATCCAAGCTTGTTTAGCGTCAAAAGCGGCACCGGTGGAACTCCACACCGACGCCCCACTCCCTAAACCTCCCGACCAAGCTCTGCGCCGCCGTAACCATCACCGAAGAGGTCCGTTCACGGCCACCGCCTCGGATCGCTTATAAAAGGAGCCCCGAAGCTGGCTCTCGTGCACACACCACTGTGCACTTCACCAAGACCCTGCCTAGCCACCGGAAGAGCCCCGAGGAGTCTCCTTCCTCGACTCCGGCCGCCGCGCGACCCGCCACGGGTTCCAGCTCGATTCGCTCCCGTCGTGCGCCTCGCCTCCCATCTCTTGCGGTAGCTCTCTAGTACATCCTCCTTCCGACCCGCTTCAATTCAAGTTTGCAAAGACACCACCAGAGTTCCCCACCATCGCCCGAGCCGCCGTCCGCCGGAGAAAGTGTCGCCGTCGACGTGGTGCTCCCCGGCGCCCAAGTCCACCACCCACCGACGCGAAGGACACGCTGATACTCTTGGTACACTCCGATCTCCCTGACTCGCCATGGTTCGACTCCGGCGACCACCGCAGCCGAGGCGGGCGAGGTCTTTTAAACTCGACATGTGGACCCCCATGTCAGCCTCTCTTCTTTCCCTTGAACCGTTTTCCGTTGGCGCCTTCAGCAGAGTACGTTTTCCCTGTGGGCTTGCGCGTTTCTATTCGAACCGTTTTCTGTTTTCTCAGTTAAACCCCTGGAACTTTTTTGTTTCATTACAGATGAATCCCTGGACAGAAACCCTTATAACTCTTTAATAAAAAGTGATTTTTGAGTGATTCTTTTTCTGACAGTCTTATAATTTTGTCTAGTTTTTATGGGATTTATTTGGAAAAATTTGGAACAACTTTTATGCACGTTGGTTTTCACGTTAGTATGCCTTTTCGCTATACCGTAGGTTCCGGAGGAGGTGACGGAACATGAACTTCGCCGAGCTAGACCCCGACTACTGTGAACCAGGCAAGCATGTTTGAACTTTTGATATGATGAGTGTTCTGGCAGGTTTGCATTAAGTAGTTTCATGGCATGTTTGTGAGCATACCGATGAAGGTTATTTTCGTGCAAAGTTGAGGCAAGTGAGTTCGATAATCCATACGTGTTGGATGTGAATGTGCATGGCCATCTGTTGGCATGAGGATGGGTAAGATGGCAGTGTTGTAGCATGCCAGTCTTATGCCATACTATTTGACTTCAGTGTCAACCCGTATCAGTTCGGTTCCCATCCATTTCCCTTCCTGTACTACCACATGTTTTCCGCAAGGGATATGGCTTAGTAAGTTGCGAAACGCTTTCCTGGTACACACCAAATGGAGAGGCCGTGATGATGGTTCCATGGCCCTGGATTAAAGCCAGTCATCCGGTCAGGGGGCATGGGTGTTTCGGTTGGGACCGAGAGGGGGCACCCTTAGAGCGCTGAATATAAATTTGATCTCATGCTATTCGAGATTGTGATCTCCCGTCTCAAAAGTTTTTCTTGGGCGATGTCTAGGGTGATTCCTGGCATTCGTGAGGTAGGATGGGTGTGTACTAGTTAGCTGTGTTTCTTCCGAAATACCATAAACGGAACTAGTCCTTCAGGACTATGGAAATCCGTTGGCTGTGAGTAATTTTAGTACAAACTCTGCAGAGTCATAACTCCTCGAATCATCTTATCGATGTCCAAGTTTTGTATTATCTTATCCTGACAAGTGTCAGTTTCGGTGACAGATACTCCGGTGAATCACATGAGTACTAAGTCCGGTTAAATGATTATTCCTGTGGATGGACTAACCCGTTTATATTCATGTGTTGAATATTTATTACGAATGCTATTTTCTTGAGATGAAAGCCCTTTCTGTGATGTCGCTCAGACGTACGACTGCGGCATTATTGTTTTTCGTTCTCATTATAAGCCCTTTCTGTGATGTCGCTCAGACGTCCGACTGCGGCATTGTTGTTATTTATTTATTTTCATTATAAGCCCTTTCTGTGATGTCGCTCAGACGTCCGACTGCGGCATTGTTGTTATTTATTTTCATTATAAGCACTTTCTGTGATGTCGCTCAAACGTCCGACTGCGGCATTGTTGTTATTTATTTTCATTATAAGCCCTTTACGTGATGTCGCTCAGACGTCCGATCGCGGCATTGTTGTTATTTATTTTCATTATAAGCCCTTTCTCGTGATGTCGCTCAGACGTCCGACTGCGGCATTGTTGTTATTTATTTTCATTATAAGCCCTTTCTGTGATGTCGCTCAGACGTCCGACTGCGGCACGCATGTATTTTTATTTTCAATATAAGCCCTTTATGAGGTGTCGCTCAGACGCCCGACTGTGGCATGTTTTGCTTATTTATTCACCCTTCGAGGCGTCGCTTCAGACACCCGATCGGTTTTGAGTTTATCTTCTTTGGGTTTTTGAGCGGACTACCGCCGATTCCCTTCTTAATTATTTTGCTATACTGTTTTAATTGAGCATTGTTAAGAGTAACCATGTCGCATTCATGCATTCATTTGTTATATCTTTTGTCCGAACTGTCTTGCGAGTACTTTCATAGTACTCACCTGGCTTGTTGATTTGGCCAGATCTTGTGAAGGCGATCTCATGGATGAAGAGTTCGATAGCGAGTCCGACGCCTAGAGGAATCCCGGTCAGTCTCGTCGACCCTGGATTAGTCATTGTGATATATCCGCTTCCGCTACCCAAATAAAATTCATCGAGCCTCACCTCGGCCTTTCGATGAGCCGCCAGTGCAATAGACTTCTTAACCACCCCGCTGTGTTATTCCACCAACCGCTCATAGCTCGAGTCAGTAGTATTTCCACCCCACACCTTTGAGTCATATCCGCCACTATGTATAATCATTGGCGTGTTGTAATAATTGGTTGGGCATCTTCAGACCGACCCTTGTATTATTGTAATGCTACTGGCTTATTGTATCAAAGTTTTGTCAACCGGTATGAAGGATTTTTCCTCATATTGGACTTCATAGGTCGGTTGTTCAATAAATATTTTTATTGAAAAACCGGTCGTGACAGAATACTATCGTCCTATATATGAATCTTTACCTCTGGACCATTTCAAGACTCCTTGTCATGTACGTAATCTCATCCGGGACTCCGAACAACATTCGGTCACCAAATCACATAACTCATATAATACAAAATCGTCATTGAATGTTAAGCGTGCGGACCCTACGGGTTCGAGAACTATGTAGACATGACCGAGACACCTCTCCGGTCAATAACCAACAGCGGAACCTAGATACTCATATTGGTTCCCACATATTCTACGAAGATCTTTATCGGTCAAATCGTAATGACAACATACGTTATTCCCTTTGTCATCGGTATGTTACTTGCCCGAGATTCGATCGTCGGTATCTTCATACCTAGTTTCATCATGCTACTGGCAAGTCTCTTTACTCATTTCGTAATGCATCATCCCGCAACTAACTCATTAGTCACATTGCTTTCAAGGCTTCTTATGATGTGCATTACCGAGAGGGCCCAGAGATACCTCTCCGATCGGAGTGACAAATCCTAATCTTAATCTATGCCAACCCAACAACACCTTCGGAGATACCTGTAGAGCATCTTTATAATCACCCAGTAACATTGCGATGTTTGATAGCACGCAAGGCATTCCTCCGGTATCCAGGGGTTGCATAATCTCATAGTCAGAGTAATATGTATTTGACATGAAGAAAGTTGTAGCAATAAAACTGAACGATCATAATGCTAAGCTAATGAATGGGTCTTTTTAATCACATCATTCTCCCAATGATGTGATCCCGTTCATCAAATGACAACACATGTCTATGGTTAGGAAACTTAACCATCTTTGATTAATGAGCTAGTAAAGTAGAGGCATACTAGGGACACGGTGTTTTGTCTATGTATCCACACATGCATCAAGTTTCCGGTTAATATAATTCTAGCATGAATAATAGACATTTACAATGATATAAGGAAATATAAAATAACAACTTTATTATTGCCTCTAGGGCATATTTCCTTCAAGGTAGCAATATGAAAATAATCAAAATATCCACATGGTTCATATATGTCAACCAAAATTCATACATTCAGCACATAAACTTCAACGTAATATCAGTTGACCCATAGCTTATCAAATTCACAAATACAATGTAGAAATAGTAAAGTTTACACAAACCATTATGAGCGGTTAGCTATCTTAAACCAACAATAAAAAAATTACACAAAATTGTCTATTTTCATAAATACCCTGGTACACATGAAACTTCATCCGGTCGTGTATAGTGGAACCTCAAAAGGAAACTGGGATGTGACGCGTTCTGTGACTCTGATTAAGAGAAGGGATCCGTGGATGCATGGTCAGAATCATTTAACTAGCTCCCGCAAAAAGAAATAACTCATTTTACTAATTATTGTGGTCTAAGGGAACCAATCCCTAAAAATAGTGGAGTATCCAGTGGAGTAAAATTTTGTTTTTCTAAACTTTGCATTTCTAGTATCAATTGCAACTACATATTAGCACACATATAGAAACTAAACATAAATTTGAATGTTCACACAAATCACCAACAAATTTACAAACCAAATTCAAAGTTTATAATCCGAATTATTCAAATTTAAACACATCGAATGGTTCAAATGTCGCATGTCATAGAATAACTAGGACTCACTAAGTCGTTGCCAGTGATGTTCAACAAGATCTTATTGAAGCTGAGAATGAACTTGACGGTTCTCAATCTTGCGATGCTCCTCAAGGAATGTCATGATCCTACTTGTATCATACTTTGGCTCAACCGGAGTCCTGTTGGTGATGTACCGAAAGTTCTCAGGCATATATCGCTCGTCTTCGATGATCATGTTATGCAAAATGATGCAACAAGTCATAATCCGCCATAGAACCTTGGAGTTTTAGTACTCGGCAAGGCCACCAACAATTGCAAAGTGATTTTGAAGCACACCGAAGGCTATCTCAACATCTTTCCTAGCAGCTTCTTGACATTGGGTAAAGTTAATGTTTTTGTTACCTTTTGAACACGGAATTGTTTTGACCAAGGTGGCCCATTGTGGACAGATGCCATCCATGAGGTAGTAACCCATCGAGTAGTTGTGCCCGTTGACCGAGTAGTTGCAGGCAGGAGCATCACCTGTAATAAGCCTAGAAAACATAGGTGATCTCGACAACACATTCAAGTCATTGTGAGCCAGGCAAACCAAAGAATGAATGCCATGTCCAAAGATCCATCGATGCAGCTGACTCAAGAATGATAGTTGGATCGTTGCAGTGGTCTTTGTACTGACCCTGGTCATCCTCTTGCTTCACTCTCAGTCATCAGACTCTGGGTGTCTTCCTCGGTTGGTGCTCTCAATTACTCCAGCCCAAAGACAGCAATCACTACTTTGTAAATCTTCGAACAGACTCCAAGATTGTGTCTTCACCAATGTGGACATAGTCATCGATTGCATCGCCCGAACACCCATATGCCAAGACTCGAACATCGCAATGCATTTTATCAGAGGGTTTGCACTTATCTCTCCAGAGGCATTCAAGCTTGAACCAATCATCATATCTCTCGACGACTTTTGCAATGGTGAGAAAAAGACTTGCGTGCATCCGAAAGCGCCAGCAAAAGTACTTCTCTGGATAGGTTGGCTTTGTGGCAAAGTAGTCCCTCATGATCTTCGCATGACCCTCCTCTCTATCATGGTTGATGTGTATGCGGCCAAACTGCGATCCTCTCCTCGCTCCCCGAACATCATCACTGAAAATCATGCCTAAAACAATGCCAAAGTCATCATCGTCTTCTTCCTCTTCAGATGACGACGAGTCCTCTAAAGCCATCTCCCTCAACCTCTTCATCTATAATTCAAACGGTTTGGTTCAGTCCAAACGGCTCGGTTCACAAAGAAACGATAAAAAAACTCACCTAGCCAATTCGTCAAACACTTGCGATGCGGTGGTGGTGCACCAGTCCACCGGGGTCGTTCTGACCAAACAAGCCGGCGGCGACGAGAGGGAATGACCTATAGCGGTGTGCAATCAACGTGAGATGCGGCGGCCGACAGAAAAAAAAGAAGAAGAAAAGAAGTAATCCGACGAATCAACAACAATGGCGATGGCGGCGGCGGTTCACCTGCTTCCGGCGACGGGACGGGGGCCTAAAGGGCTAGACGTCAGAAAAACAGCGGAGGGCAGGGGAGGCAACGAGGTAGCGGCGGGGGGTCGTCAGGAGTCGCGCCGGCCAAAGTGCAGCCGCGGGGGGATGACGAGAGGGTGTGCCGTGGCTTTTACTCAGCCGCCAATCGGCGGAGTAAATTGAAGGAGAGGGTAGGGGAGAGGAGTGAGATGTTACTTCCTTATGGTGGATAAGGGATCGGGTAGGTGCTTATTAGAGAAGGAAGCGACTAACCACCAGTCGACTGGTCGCTAACCATCAGATCCGCACGATATCTTCGATGGTTGAAACAACGCTCCACATCTAGGTGCAATCTCGCATGTAGCGTTACGGTGCAATCTCCCATACACATATCTTTGGTTTGCATGGAATGCACGTCCTACTGAACCCAATTAACAATGCCTGCATGTAGATAAAAAAAGAAGATGATGTCAGCAAAGATTCCATTAGAAATTAAACTTCAAAATGTTTTGTAGCTCAAACCGTTGGTCCGATTGAAAAACCGTTTTCACATAAAAGATTCGTCGCGATGAAACCTTCAAAACTAGATCCCATGTTGGTATGTTTCGATGATTTTTTTTTCGGATGAAAAGTTACCAGACCTAGGCTAAATAAGTTATCACGTGTGTGGTACGTCAGTTACCATCATGTTTACATGGAAATTACCGGGGCATAAAAATTGCTCCTCCAACATTCTCTCCTCATGCAAAAAGAGTAGAGCACAGCAAACCTGATGTAATTGTAAATCCTCACTATTTGGAAGATGTTTTATAGCTCAAACTGTCATTTTTGATTGAAAAATTGTTTTCACATAAAAATCCACCACGATGAGAACTTCAAAACTAGATCTCGTGTTGACATGTTTTGATCACTTTTTTGGTCAAAAGTTACTGTAAAGTTATCAGTTATGTTATATGTATATTAACATGTTATTTATCTGAAGTATTTGGAGATGTGTTTTAAACGACTTCTTCCCCCTGGGTCAAATTTACTGTGGTATTTATATCTAAGTTATCAGCTCCCGGATGCATACATTACCGTTCTATTTGCACATGATGAACCGGGGTATGATTCAATAATTTTTTATCCGGGTATAAAGTTACCACGTTGTTTATACCTAAGTTATCAGGTCTATGATGTGTGAGTTACCATGATATTGACAAAAGTTAACGAGGTATATTTCATCAACAACCCTCCAGCACTCCTCACCGCCGTCGCCAAACTTACAAGGACAGGGGCACCCAAATTATCAGGTCTGCGATGTGTGAGTTATCATGTTATTTACACAAAAAAGTTACCATATCTTTCATCAACCAACCTTCGCCCACCCAGTCACGGAATTTACCAACGAGTGGGGTACATTAGTTATAAGGTCTACAAGGTGTGATTTACCGTGCTATTCACATAAAAGTTATCGGGGATATACTTCATCACCCCTCCCTCGCAAAAAGTACCAGGACCGGGATGCATAAGTTTTGGGTCTCCGATGTGTGAGTTACCATGCTATTCACACGAAAGTTACCGGGGGATACTTGATCACCACCCTCGCCCCCCACACACACACACACCAAAGTTGTCAGGTCTATGATGTGTGAGTTACCATGATATTGACAAAAAGTTACTGGAGGTATATTTCGTCAACAACCCTCCCCCATCACTCAACACCATCGCCAAAGTTATTAGGACTGGGGCACATAAGTTATCAAACTGTGATGTGTGAGTTATCATGTTATTCACTCGAAAAGTTACCAAAGGGTATATTTCATCAACCACCCTCCCCCCACATGGTGACCAAATTTACCAAAAAGACGGGGGCACATAATTTATCAGGGCTGAGATGTGTGAGTTATCATGTTATTCACACAAAAAGTTATCAAGGATATATTTCATCACCCCCCCCCCCCTCCCAAACCAAGTTATCAGGTCTATGACGTGTAAGTTACCATGATATTGGTAAAAAAATTACCGGAGGTATATTTCATCAGCAACCCTCCCCCACCCCTCACCATCGTCGCCAAAGTTACCAGGATTGGGGCACATAAGTTCTCAGGTCTGCAATGTGTGAATTATTATGTTATTCACACAAAAATTTACCAAAATGTATATTTCATCAACCACCGTCCCCCCACCGAGTCACCAAATTTACCAAAAGACTGGGGTGCATTAGTTACCAGGTCTACGAGGTGTGAGTTACCGAGCAATTCACATAGAAGTTATCGAGGGTATATTTCATCACCCCTCCCTCACAAAAAGTACCAGGACCGGGGGGCATAAGTTATCAGGTCTCCGATGTGTGAGTTATCGTGCTATTCACACGAAAGTTGTCGAGGGATACTTGATCACCCCCCCCCCCCCCTCGACAAATTTATCAAGACCAGGGTACATAAATTATCAGGTCTGTGGTGTGTGAGTTATCGGGGTTTTTATATGTAAGTTATCAGGTTCGCGATGTGTTAGTGACCACGTTATTCACACAACATTATTGCGGGATGTTTCAACAAAAAAATGAGGTCAAAAGAATCACGTTAGTGGGGAAATCATTGACTGGACCACTATTTTTTAATGTTCAAATTTGTATTAACCAAGAACAAGTATCATGTAAACTTGTTTCAAAAACAGCAAGTCTGAAGCCGGGCTAGTGGTTTGTGTCGTAGAAATTATTACTTGAGGAACAGGGTTCGATTCTTATCCAGCACAGGAAGCTATCAATTTTTTTGGAACGTGGGCAAGGATGCGATCGGTAAATGATCCTCTTAATTTAGGAACATGGGCCGATGGGATGTGATGATGTGAGGAAAAAAAGTAGTGGGAACGGGCCTGCATCAGGAAAAAAGGAAGAGGGAACGGGCCAGCGTCGGGATATACGTGGGTTGTGCGGGCGATCCGGACGGGGTGCTTGGGGTCGTGCGATTCACAACGAGCAACGATCAGGTCGTACAGATCTATCGCTAACTTCCAGTCGAGCTTTAGGAATTGGCGCAACTACTACACCACGCAACAATTCTTGAAAAAAAATTCATGTTCCTCGTCACAATTCTTTGATTTTGGAGTTTGACTCTAACTCCCAGCAAAAAAATTCTGAAATTAGCACAACTTCTATTTTGATGCTATGAGGTATAAAAGGTTAAGTTCTTATGTTTTTCAGTTTGAACAACTAAGATGTTGTAGCTTGTTGCTCGAAGGTAGCATGCGGAGCCTGTGCGTCCTGGGTTTGATTCCTGTCGGGTGCTTTATTTTTTTTTCTTGAAAAATAAAGTAGCTAGCGATCTATCGGGAGGTCGAACATGGATCGTGCGTGCCTGTCGTTAATGACCAGTCGACAGGTATTTAGCTTTGTTGATTAGAGAAATAAAACAGAAATTTTACTCCTCTAATCGGTTATAAGGGACCGGCTAGAGTTGCCCTAACCAGGAGTTGACAGGAAAATCAATGAGATGCCGCTTTCAGTACACATACGAGGATTGATCATGTCGATTCGGCAAGGTGCAGAGCGAAGACATTCATATTTCAGACCAGACCGGCCATGATCATATCAAGCCTGCACGCACAACCAATTGAAACGTCCACATTCCTCGTCGCGGTCATCAAAATCAAATAGACAAGAAGGGAATATAAACACATGTGACAGAAATTTTCATCATCATCATCGTCGTGGTATATTACAATCGCAGAGCAACCAGCTGATTTTCAGGCCCTGGTTACTGCAGCAAACACAAACTCACACGCCTAGCTAGTAATCGCGGATACTAATTGGTTCCCCAGCAGCTGAGGTACATGACGGTCCTCAGCCCCTCCTCGGCCTTCTCCGCTCGCCGCCTCTCAGCCACCGCCGCCGCAGACGCAGGAAGCTGCTTCGTGCCCAGCGAGACGCTGCCGCGGACGTTGGCCCTGGCCTTGGCTGCCCGGTGGATGGACCTGAGCGCGTAGTTCCAGCGGCAGAGCCCGGCCTGGTCCTTGAGCGCCTCCACGGCGCCCAGGCTCATCGCCACCATCCACGACGCCTTCGCCGCACCCGCCATGATCTCTGTCTGCGTTGCTGGAGACGGTACTGCTGACTGATCTGTCTAGAACTCTGTGGTGCCTGAAGATTGATGGCTGGCAGGGTGTGGACCTTCTGCTGCTTACAAATGAACTGGGCTGTTGGATGGTTGATGCTTGTGTTGATGGGAGGAAGAGCGGAGGTGGGACGGGGTAGTTATATACAGGACGGATGCTGGGAGGTCCGGAGCAAAACAGTGGTCGCAGACGTTGGTTTTCCAGGATACCGTGTGCTTTCGAGTCGCTTTGCTTGTTTGTTTACGCCGCACCTATCGTGTCGTCCCGGTGCGGTGGCTGCCCACCTCGTGTCATTTTGCTTGCTCGCCGCACAAGGGGAGGTTTTGTCCATTGCGAGTTTGTAGTTGGCGCAAGCCGACAGAGATAAAACTGACGGGAAGATAGCGTGTATCTTGATACACCGAGTAGAATCAAATTTTATCTTGCCAAATAAAAACCATCATTATTTAACGTGTGGCAGCTAAGTTGTAGGTGTGCCCTGCCGCCTCATTATTAAAACCTCTTACATCAAATAAAAAACTTAATCTAGACAATTTTGACCTTGATAGACAAAAACAAATCTAGTATTTGAATTTTTGGCTTTGACAAAAGTTGATGGACCAAAATAGATAGTCTCCAACAACATGAAGAAAAAATGTTGTGCAAGTTATATATAATGTGTGAACCTGCAAAATATTACTGAAAATGCAATTAATGATTTTTGACATGTAGAACAGAAAGACATGTAAATTTTATTACGGTGTAGTTTTGGAAGCAAATAGTATTTTCTTTCAATGAAGTGGCCTAAGTGGGCGAAGTAAAGTTTTTCCTATTTTGCACTGATTTAACTAGAGAGTCCTTGCCACAGTACCACACGCTCTTCGTGGTGACTGTGAGATCATAACTCCATAAATATGGGTGACAGCAAGGAAAATGTGGAAAAGTACCGGAGAATATGTGTCCAAACGGAAAGGTTCTGAAACATCTGTCATGCGTAGCACCTGTCGACCAGGCATGACACATCGTAGCATCTGTCGGGTAGGCATGACTTGACATCTTCACCGAAAGCCCCGTGCAAGACGAAGCTCCTCCACCTCCTACCTCTGTCTTCCAGCTCCGCTCCACAAACGATACTTTCAAGAGAGAAAACGACCCGCAGTACTGCCATCGTACGATCTGCAAGACCAGATCCTAAGGTTTTCCACGGAGCAGCACGAGTGGGTCGACAGTAATTACACGACGATGCCTTCATCAAGGTAACGACGCAGAAGCCGCAATCGTCTGCCATCGGCTCGGTTTTCATCGGCAACTATGTCTTCCCGACTCGTAGCCGAAACTAGATGGCAGATCTCGAGATCTGACCATCCAGCCTCAGGCCAACCACTTCTGACAGAGGAGATGGCCACCACCACCACCAGCGGCACCGGCCGGATTTGATCTGACTAGAGGCGCCGCCAACCAGTCAACTATGGCCACATACCCTCCTAATCCGCCCTTCCCACGCAGCCGCCGGAGTAGCGCCAAACCACCGGGAAAAACAAAGACCGAAGGGCGATCTCGCACCTCCGGTCTGTCCAGACCACATGGCTGCAGCCTAAATCCCCGCCGTCCCAAGCACCAGCGGTGCCCGGGCTTAGCCGGCGCACATCTCTGGGAATGACGAGGTGGAGGAGAGGTGGTGGAGGGGGCGGCGGCAGGGGCGCTAGGGTTGGCCCTGAGGGGGCGGTATGAGGGAGCCCTGGGATTGCTTAGAATAACACTTTACATGGTCATGTTGGTTTCTTTAGTGAGGAGAGGAGAGAAGAGATTGCTGCATCTAGAAATGGAGGTCGGCATCATCTACTGGACAAGAGCACCTACAGGCGGTAAGCAATGCCATCAATCTTGACAATTAATTTTCTTAAATTATCGCAAGCCTAGCCAAAGCTGAAAATTGTCACTATCAAAATGTCAAAACTGAAAGCTTTGTCACTTTCAAAACTGGAAACTACTGTCAATGTAATATTCCATAATTTGCTTGAATTATCCAAATTTTCATGCCTGATAATTTTGAAGGCTGCTACGACCTCCGTCTTCGGTCGCTCTGCCCTGGCCATTCTGGATTTCGCCACTTCGTAAGTGCATTTTCTCCAAACCCTTCTCTCCCTTGGGTGGACCCAAATGTGTCGGTTTTTTCTATTTGGTACGTTGGTGATCTAGGGATAGGGGAGGCTATTCTATTCTTCATGAGCAATTTTGATTCTGAATCAGTCCTAGTTGATGTGAGCTTTTGCGAAGAGTAGTTGATGTGAGCTTAATGTTTCTTCTGGCTTAATTAAGGGTTTTGATGCAAACATTATTCAGCCTGCGTGTTTTAACCGCAGTGGCTAAATATATTTTGATTTTTATGTTATCAACACCGAAATAGCAAAGTGATGATGCAGCGAGTGACACTACGGACCCAGGCGTAGTATATTTGATTTTTTTGCAAAAAAAAAACCCTAGTACCTTCAAATCTGTTACAAACAAGTTCTCTTTGCTTGGTCCTCCGTCCGATCAAGATCCGGCGCGTCGGAGTTAGAAGGTACAAGACTGAATCAGAAGCAGATGTTGGTGTCGTTAATGACCCGTGAAAAATAACACACATGCATAAACATCGCTTTATAGGTGGCTTAGTTAAATATTGTTCTCTAAAGTAAGAAATAGACCGTGAAAAATAAGATGTAGAGTTATATGGCTGACCAAGATTTCAGTTTGTCAAGAACCATACTTATCGGACAAATATCCCTGATCAATGATAGAGGGAACTAGACGGAGAAGGATTCATGGAAATTTTACTGGGGTGGCTCTAACTATTCCAACAAACGAATATACATAGAATATATTGGGAACCCTGCTGATGCCCTCAAACCATTTTAGTGGATATGGAAATCATGCACCTTACCTAAGCAAAAGTTTTTCTTCTGGTTGCTTCTACATGACAGACTAAATACTAGAGATTTGCTTACAAGGAAAAATTTCCATATTGAGTCTGCAAGATGTGTGCTATGTGATGATGAACCAAATGAATACCTTACTCACATATTCTTTAGTTGTGATTTCAGCCAGAATTTCTGGATGGCCATTGGATTTCAATGTAATACAGACTATGATCTTTTGGAGATGCTCATGGAGGGCAAGAGACACAATAATGCTTTATGTTATAAGGAATGCCTCATTGCAGGATGTTGAAGTATTTGGAAGCACAGAAACATCATCATCTTTGATCACAAACCCAAAAATATGCATTACTGCATTAGTACTTTCAAGGAGCACTTTGAGATGATCATTAAGAAGGCCAAACCTAGTTTGAAAGAAGATGCAGAGTTGGCTAGATTACTTGTAGACTTTTTTTCCTATCATGCTAAATCTTGTAGATTGATGTAACTTGTGTTCTCATATTAATGAAAATCAGAGTTACAGTGGGGGTTTTCCCCACTGTGTTTGATCAAAAATATATCAATTTCTTATATTTATAATAAATATTTTTACTTTTATATATCATTTTTCAATATATATGAACTATTGTTTTTGATGAAACAACATTTATAAAACAATTTTTAGTCTTCTTCTTTGAAAATAAAACAATTTTAGTCTTTGTTTCTACTATATGTAACACCATTAACCAAAAGTAATCACTTAAATTTAATTACCATATTTATTTTTTACCATTAAAAATACTATGTAATGATAGAAAACTTTCTTTGGGACATTTGACTAAGTTAAATTCCATATACATTTGAACAAATGAGACGTTGCATTCTTAATCAGAATAAATTGTGTGTGCCACTTTGATGTACTATAGTGTTTTGTGTCTAGTTTAGTTCTTTAAATATCTTGATAATATAGGTGCCTAACAAATATCCTAGTAAAGATTTTTTGAGTAAGATTGTCCAACTTAATTATAACCATTACAATAGTAGTTTAATCTTGCCATCCATAGTATCTACAATCTTGGGGCAGGCATGTTGCAGGCAAGTCCCATGCCATGTTGCTAGGACTGGGAGCACCTCTAACTAACTACCACTCCCCTATATCAAAATGTAAGACAATTTTTTGACGCTATAACAGTATCGGAAAACGTCTTATATTTGATACGGAGGGAGTACTTGGCTGGGACCCAACAACCGAAGTACATGAAAATTCACATCCCCTCTTTGGTCTTCCCCGCTCTTCGCTTCTCCGACATCGGTGTTGTAGAGGCTACACTACTAATGAAAAAGCATCCTAACAATTTTTATACCATCATTGGGGATGAGTGGGACCTACACTCCTCTTCCAAAATGACTATTTTTTGAAGAGGTTTGGATGCGTGGTTAATTGGCGCCAGTTACTACCCCATTTGCTTGTGTGCGAAATTTTAAGATTATTCTTGTTTAAAATGTTTACACAGCCTACATAATTGTTTTTTCTGATTATAAGCTAGCAATACAAAAATAATCAGACTATCCACTGGTTTGTATATGTCAACTTAAAATTCATACATTCAGCAACTAAACTTCAATATAATATCGATTGACCCATAGCTTAAAAATTTGCAAATACAATGCAGGAATAGTGAAGTTTACATAAACTGTTTGGCATTAGCGGTTAGCTATCTTAAACCAACAATAAAAAAACATTTACACAAAATTGGATATTTTCATAAACAACACCACTGGATTTCTGACACGTACGCAAGTTGCGACATGTCCGACCATTTATCGGCCTTTGTTGACCGAGGAAACTTCATAGAATGCAAAACATGTCGAAAACTCAAGCAACATGGCATGTTGCCTTGAATTGATCATACAAGGCCATGGAAAAAAATTGGCACCATTAGACAGATGTCAGAAAAAACGTGCTCTCAAACGGAGCCTTCTGGCTTACCCCGGACACCCTACATTGAACATGGTGTATTTTTGGACCTCCTTTCGGCCTACCCCAGACACCCTACCCGCCATGTGGGCATGCCTTCAAGTTTTTTTTTCTTTTTCTTCAAGTTCTTTCTTTTTATCTTCTCCCATATTTTCTTTTTTTCTGTTTCTGTTTCGGTTTATTTTTCTTTTCTTTTTTCTGTTACTGTTTCTTTTTTTCACAAAATAAAAAAACTTGAATATCAATTTTTTGGAATTTTAAAATATTTCATGTTTTCAAGTTCTGTTCGTTTTGTAAAAAATTGTTCATATTTTCAAAAAAATCATAATTTCGATATTTTCATATATACATATTAATCAATGTTCTTAATTTTTTTAAATAGAATTTCCAAATTTTGTTCATGTATTCAAATTTTGTTCTACATTTTTCAAAAAAAATTCAAGAATTTAATTAAATGTTCGTGTTTTTCAAAAACTATTTCGAATGTGTTTGTTCAATTTTTGACAAGATTTAGGAAAATGATTTCTATTCAAAAAATTTCCATGTCTTCAAATTTTGTTCGAGAGTTTCAAATGATGTTCACATTTTCAAAAGTTGTTCAATTTTTCAGAAAAATGTTCTCCTTATATTCTTGTTCCAAATATCAAAATTTTAAAAATTGTTTTTCAAAACAATTTCTGGGGTTTCAAAACATGTTTGCATTCCAAAAGTTGTTCCCATTTCAGTTTTTGGAATTATATTTTTTTGAAAATAAGTTCATGAAATTTGAAACAAAGTTCACAAAAATTGAGAAGACTGACAAGTTTTCAAAAACTTTGTGAATTAATAAAATAAAAATAGAAAGAAATAATGAAAAAAAAAAGAGAGAAGAAAACCCAAGGAATAACGCCCAAACAGGAATTTTTTTCCGGATTTGCATGTTTTATCATTAGCGTTTTATTTCCCGTAAAAAGGTAGAAAGAAGTAAGTGGGCACAATAGTTAAGCTGTCCCAATGGTCATCGCCTGAACCACTAGAAGTGGGCACATTAGACTCAACTAGTATGGCCAATCGTGTGTAAAATTAATAATCTGAACGAACATCTAGTATTGGGTAGCTTGGTTACTTTATTTCGGGTATTTTGCCCCGATAGATGATCACGTGAATTGGTATGGATTCTGTGTAGTACCAACAAAATCGTACTGGGTAGCTTGGTTACTTTATTTCGGCTAGAGAGCAGCATTCCCGCTCACCAACCTTTCCATACTATATACCGTACTCCAGTGGAAGATGTACATAGCTTTTCCATCCATATATGCCCTACTTCTTTCTTACTACTGATCCACCGTCAAGCGACTCTACTTCACAATGCTCACATACATATTTGGGTCTGCTTACACGTAGGAACGGAAGGTGTCAGGATTTTTTATACAACGCAGAGCGATGATCACACAACCAGATTGTGAGCTTCCAGGTTAAAGAAGAGGTTTGGAATCATTAAAAATGTCTGCTCGGCCTCTTACTTGACGGAAGTAGCTTCAACAATGTCATTCTTATCAGCAGCAATTCCAAGAGTGCCTCTCTTGTCCGTGGTTAGTGGATCAGTAGCAACCTACTGTGTTGCGTCATTTCTGTAACCAACTGCTGTGCTTCTTGATTTAGTAGCTACGCTTTCATAAGACCACACCATATGATTTGATTCAACGAATGTGCGAAACATGGCCTTGTATGATTTCTTATATTCAACTGACGAAGCAAACACGCTCTTAAGCTACGTACTCTTCATCTTGTTTTCATATTTTGTTTATTTAAAAACACAAAAGCACACTAAAACCTTGTTTTCACCCTGTCCTTGATCTATTAGGCTAATACTTCACACGCACGCGAGGTACATGATCGTATTCTTAAATCAATTCACAAGGTCAAACATATGCATCTTTAAAAAAATGAGCCTCTTTATAAGTTGATAAATCTTGTTACTCACCGAACTCCACCGTTACGCTCAACCTTCAAATAAAAATGTTTCCATTTTTTTATAAGAATCCTAAATTTCTACTCTGGAAAGATTAATAAAAGAAAATCGCAGAATACGTGTGCACTATTCTGCAGTAGAAGAGGGAAAACATCCAAATGACGCTAGAATTGTTGCAGCCAACAAAAAGAATGCCAAAACCAAAAATCAAAGAATAAGACGTAGAGCAAATTGTACATCTATCCTGCTGCTACGACTCATTTACATCACGTGTTGAGCATGTTGTGCCAGTGAGCAACCAAAACCAAATTCAGTGTCGGTCAGTTCTGAATGAAAGCAAGTCGTATTGTCTCCTCTGTTTTTGTGGTAGATCATACCGGAGGAAAGCTTGCAGTCTTGAAAACTTCATTTTGGAGTTTAGAAGCACAGCTAAGCCATGCCACATCATTATTACAATCAAGAGTATAATTGCTGAAGCAGCTAATCAAATCTGCATAGCATAGGGTACTATCCCGAGAGGGAATCGATGCAAACCTTCAGAATCACCCATTCTAAATTCGCAACAAGCTCTAGCTACAATCTTTGTTTGGTCACTCCCGGAGCTTCAAAAAGTTCAAATCCTTCAAGAACTCCATCCGCGACGGCCCGCCGTCCGCCAGCGCCTAGGTCAAAGAAGCTAACAAAACACACCAACGCAAGGTGGGACCGGATATATACGGAGAGAGGCCGGGAGGACCGGACGTCGGTTTTCCAGGATACCGGGTGCTTCCGGCCACGGTTTGCTGTGCACCCACCGATCGCTTTCCTCCGATTTTTTGTCCAAAAGGACCCTCTGCCGAGATGATTTGGCAAAAAGGACTACCTCTGGATGAATTTGACAAAAAGGACCCCCTCAGCGGTGGCGGCAGCGCGCAGCGACACGTGGCACGCCGCCGCCACGCCAGAGGCGGCGGGCCCGCCGCCACCGCAGGAGGCGGCCACTCAGCCGAACGGGATCCCGGCTGCTTCCCACGCCGCGACCGAACGGGCGGGCTGTGGGCCCAGCCGCCACCGGCAAGGCGGCGGACTGGCGCGGTGTTGGCGGGCCGACAAAGATCTGCCGCGCTTCGGGCCCGCCAGGGCCTGGCCGCCATCGGTCGAGGCGGCAGCCAATCGGTGCGGAGGGTGGCCGAACGCCTTCGCTGCGCTGGCCGAGGCGCGGGCCAGGCCGCCATCGCTGTCGACGGGCGCTGATTCCGTGGCGCGGATTTTCACGGGCACGGCTTTTCTCAGCTCCTTGTTTTGCCTGCCATAAGTTTCGATGATTAGATTCCGCCTAAACTTTGTAGTACTGATTGCTACGTAAACGACGCGATTAAAGCTGTGCGTGATTCTCGCTTCCGTCTATTTCTCCGGCCGAAGCGACAGCACTCAGGCGTTGTTGTTGCTGCGTATGATGAGACACCGCGATGCTGGAATCCGATGCCGTGGTAGGTGAGTTCTGGCTTGCTCTGCCGACAACACAGTGGTCCTCTTCTTTTAAACGCACATCCGTGACTCCGTGCGCATACACTCTCTCGCATATCTCTGGTTGCCTCCTCTACCTCTTAGTTCTCTCTGAGCGCATACATAGACAGAAAGGAAAACTAGCCACTTTTACTCGTGATTTTGGTCGATTTGGAGTTTGATTTCGAAGATGATGAAGTTGAAGAAAAGTTAGATTAAGGTAAAATATATCCATTTTGTTGGTTTCGTTCACATGCATGATGTTTTTGTTCTGTTTGATTAGTTCCTAAGTGTGTATTCTCTGTTGTTTTAGGCATAATTGTAGCACTTGAAGGAGTCATTTGGAGTCATTTAGAGCTTGAGGAGTAGGATTTATGCTATGAAAGTGTAGTACGAAGTTGAAGATCAAGGTATGAGCTTTGCAAAACATTTATTTATTTGTGCATGCAGGATGGTAATTAGTTAGTCTTTTAGCTCGTCATTAGCTATGCGATGTTAGTGCGTAGAGTTTAGAAATAATTTCAGACGACAGATACAACATTTACAATAGTTTTTATTGCATGCGGTATGTTATTTCATGTGGTATGTTATTTTATGTGGTATGTTTATTAATAAGTCTATAGTTAGGAGACCGTAGGGTCTACTTTGTTATGTCGCAATAATCTAAATTTTATATGTTCAGATTAGGTGCTAATGTACTTAATGATGTATGTAATTAGGTAAAATAATTCATCTTAGTAGCAAACAAGGAGGAGAAGACGTGATTGAAGAAATTGTGTTTCCATTTTCGCTGTCCCATTTTGAGGTGATGAACACATACATGGAAGTGCTATTTTCATACTTTTGTTAGCAGGAAGAAAAATCCGTGTGTGTAATATTGTTGTTAATGTGATAATAGGTTGACGAGGTTCATATAGTACTGGCGACGGATATTTATTGGAACTATTTTGACGCTTAAATTGCATTCGCAAGCACATCCATATTGGAGCTAAGGTGAAAAATGACACTGTAATTTTGTTAATATTTTTGTATTGATGTACTATTGTGAATAATGTGCATGCTGCTGCAAATATTATTATTTGTAGATAAATGATTGTTATCGTATGATGTGAAAAAAAAATTATATAAAGCGAAAGAAATTAAATGTTTTACTCATATGATATTAAAATGTTATTATCGTACTATTATGTTTACTGGTTGTTTGGATAGCGAGTAATTACCATATTATATTAAAATGTAATTATCGTACTATTATGTTATTATCGTACTATTATGTTATTACCATATGTTACTAATAGTCGTTTTTCAGAAGCTAAGTTTTTGCATGTTACGAGAACTATTTTAGGATATTTTTGGGGTAGTTAGAGAAAAGCAAACAGAGTTTTAGTTTGTTACGCCAGAGACAAGTTTGAGAAAAATAGATCTTTAAATACCCGTTAACCAAACAACCCCTTAAAGTCTAAGAAAATGATTCTAAAAACAAACCGAATATTTATAATGAAAATACAGTTATTATTTTAGTCGTAAGATATGTAAATGTTGTCATCGTTACTAAATGTTCAGTTACTAATTATTTGAAATGTAAACATGTATGTTGGTTAGGTACTATGGACAATTTAGTAGTGTACTATGGGAACGCGTCATACGCGACGGTCCATGCGGGGTGGATGTGTCCTTCATGAGTCAACTACAGTAGTGGTGAGAGACATGGTCAACATGGGTTACGCAGCTGTTAGAAGGTGCATCCGAGCGGTGTTTGGCCCATGATGCAGGAAAAAATGACAATGGAGGCCTTCGTCGTTGATGGAGGAAATGATGGGACAGTTGCCCGTTGGGGTTTGCGGCCTGTCACGGTGATCGGTCGTGGGTCGTACATGAGGTTTGCAAGCAATCCCAATAACTCAATGTATGGTCAGCCGATGGTGTATGTGGAGTTCATTTCAGTCATCGATGTTGCCGGATGCACGAGCAAGGGTGGTGAGGTCGAGTTGGCCATCACATCAGCCTTAGCATCGGCCCGTCGGAACCGACGGGCGGCCAGCCCGTATGACACAGGTGATATTGGTCGGCGGCCGTTGACATGAGCGAACACGTGGAGGGATTGCGGAGGCGCTAGATGATGATGATCATTCTTCTGCGTCTTCGAGTCAAGCGGAGAAGAAGATGTTCCTCCTCGAGGGCGGTCGCGCGGCACCGCAACCTGGGTTTTACAGGATATGAGCATCACCAACGAATTTCACTCGCTTCGGCCTAGGAGCGGGAAGCCCGGAGGTTGGGCAAGTTTTCCCAGATAAGAAGTCTGCTTACCGGGCAATGGGTAGCTATGCAATCGGCATCCACCGCCAAAGATAGAGTGAAGCGGTCTGATAAAAAGAGTTGAAGGTCATATGCATCCACACCGCGAAAGGTTGCCGCGGAAGAGTTCTCGCTAGACTGAAGCACAGGGTATGTCGGTCATGGCATATCAGAAAAATAGTGGAGCATACCTGTGAGCAACCGGGACTCTTTCATATCACCGCAATGTGACAGCAAAATTTGTGGCACAGACGATGGAAACAATTGTGCAGGGAAGTCTCAACATTAGTGTTAGGGCTCTGCAAAAGATGCAGAGGATCTAATTGGATTCCTCGTTAGCTACAGCAAGGCTAGGCGTGCGAAGAAAAATATATTCAAGAACTTGTATGGTACCTATGAGGAGGCATATTCTTATGCCCCTAGAATGCTTCATCAAATAGCAAGTGCTAATAGGGGGACTCAAGTTTGGCGGAGAGAACGGCCAAACCCAATGAACCCGGGTGAGCTAATCCTGGACCGCTTATTACGGCATTCGCCCGAGACTATACAAGCCTTCGTGCACCGCCGCCCGGTATTATCTGTTGATGGTACCTTTCTCACTTTGGAAAGTACAAGGGCACACTATTGGTGGCGATTGCAGCGGATGCAAATAATCAGCTTCTTCCTATTGCATATGCATTGGTCGAGAGCGAGAACAAAGATAGCTGGTTGTGGTTCACGAGCTGCGTGAAGATTGGTGTCGTGAAAGAGCGTAAAGGTGTTTGCATCATTTACGATCGCAACACCGGATTATTAAGCGCTCTTGAAATAATTAAGGCGTCGGAAGAAGAGTGGGGCTGGCCCGATCTAGAGGGAAGGTGGTGCATGAGGCTTTTGGCAGCAATCTTTTACTACAATTTCAAAAACAAGGTTTGGTTGAAGTTATTCAAGAGGATGTGCATGAAACAAACTGTAGCCAAAATGAATGCGATTTGGGCAGTTATCAATGGTGAGATTGGCGCGGCCTTGCCGCAGAGAGAAGACCGGAGGGGTCGAGGGACACCCATAAATTTGAGCGGTGGATCACCAAGAATTGCCCTCATTTGGAGAAGTGGGCGCAGCTCACGACACCGGGCTCGGTATGGAATAATGACCAGCAACATGTCGAGGTGTACAATGGTGTTCTTAAAGGAGTGCGAGCACCGCCTATCACAGCCCTAATTGAAGAAACTTGGAACCGGACCTGTCATACTTTGCAGACAGGGTCACCACGCTAAAGCACAAGTTGAATTGAACAAGCCATGGTCCGAGAAGATGCAAAGACATCTGGACGAGAAAGCAAAGAAGTCTCAAAGTCATGGTTGTAGGAAAGTAGACGCACTTAGGAATAAGTGGGAGGTCAATGTGCGAGCCAAGTACGTTAAGGATCACCACAGAGGATCAAAAAAGTAAGCTGTCACCCTTGGCTCAACCTCCTGTGGAGTGCACTTGTAACAAGCCCAAGCTTGAGGGCTACCCTTGCAGTCATGTGCTCGGGCGGCTGCTGATCAAAAAATCAGCGCCGAGCCATACATATCGCCGTGCATTTCAACATGTACAATCTGTACAACACTTGAACGGTGAGTTCTGGGCTTGGGGCATTGATATGAACTACAAAATGTTGTGGCCAGATGGGCGAAATGGGTTCAACGCCGACTTGATGAGAACCGCAAAGGACGACGTCAGTCTAGGCGTCATCGCAATGACATGGACCATAGCCGATGGGAGAACCAAGGCGATGCCGCGTTTGTAGGTGTCCCGGACATTCACGCAAAGACTGCCCAGACGAGCCAACAACAACGCATGATGTTGATATATATGTACTCGCCATGTCTATTTATATTTCTACCGCATTAAATTTAAATTGATTCTCTTTGTATTATTGTACTCCTGATGTTAACTTCAGATAATTAATGTAATTCGTATCTCTTTGTATTTTTTAAGTTAATTTTGATTTGCATTTGTATTTCTGTCTTCCTCGTAATTTATATTTGTATGTTTGTGTGTAGGTTATGGGTGAAGTGCGGTGCTTTTGCAGGGGCCCCATGACGCCGCCACCGTTACCACCTATTTTTGAAACCAAATACTAAGCATGATTATCGGCCTTTCAGGACTTCGCACCATAAAAAAAACATGGCCAATACACAATCATTTCCTTGCTCACCTTGACGCTTATGGACTACAAGGTTTTGCTAGGCTCACATCATGCGACGACCAAGTACGTTCGGACCCATCCCTTTTGACATCCCTCGTTGACCGGTGGAGACCTGAAACCCACACCTTTCACTTTCGTTTTGGGGAGCTTGCACCTACAAAGATGTTTCTATGATCACTGTTCTACCAATTAGAGGTGAGCCGGTAGTCTCTCCACGAGTGTCTCCATCTTGGGCATTAGATATAGCAGCCCGTCTTGGGATGGAAATGCCAGAATCCTGGCGATTACGGGTAACCTCGGGGCATCCCACTCGTGCGGCTTCGTGATAACTTTCTTAATTTATCTAGCTTCGCCAATGAGGAGACGAGAAAAAGACATCTGTTTGCGTATTTGTTGTGGCTCCTCGGAAATCTATTTCCAAATTCACATGGGGACGTTGTTGTCCCTGGTCTCATCTACATTGCAGAGAATATGGTAGATGAACCTTTACCCGAGCAGCCAAAATACAGCTTCGGTTCTGCCATGCTATCTCATACATACAGAGGCTTGTGTGATGCCACGCAAAAACCTCTTTCACACAAAAAGCTCCATTACTTTGTGTCGCCTATGAGTTTCTACAGTTGTGGTCCTGGGAATACCTCCTGTAGGGGCGACCTCGTATAATACAACCCATATACCCATACGACTTTGGCGAGGGTGCTAGCGCAACTATGGCCACCAGGTGGACAAAGGCATGGAAACGTTGGTCTCCAGATATAGCGAAAAATTGTTACCCTATGTACCACCAGCAGTTTGAGATACTTGATGAGGCAGAAGTCACATGGAACCCGTGGACTCAGGACCAACTAAAAATGGTCTTTGATGCTCGACACTTCACAATTACGCTTCAGGTTCGCAACAAGGATTCGCGACTCCACCACCTACGCAGGACTCGCAGACACATGAAGCCGAATTGGAGTACGGCCGCGGTCTTCGTGTAACTCGGCCACCTAATCGCTTGTCGCCTTCGGTCGTAAGGAAAGGCCAGGTGGTCGTCGTAAGTAGGGTGATTCATCTATCCACATGCGCGACCCATTGTATCTACATATGTTTGTATCGACTTTTCGATTTGAACATCTATGTATGCTGAAATAAAATGCACCAGCCAGAACAATTTTTCCCGCCTATATCTCCCGCCATACTATCCGCTCCACTCTTTTGCTTATGTTAGGCCGGTTTCCCGCCAACCCCTTCCCGCCATATCTTCTGCCACCCGTTTCCCGCCAACCCCTTCCCGCCATATGTTCTCGCCAACCCTTTCCCGCCATACCGCAGTCGTTCTTTCCCGCCATTTTCTCCTCTCTACCTATAAAACCCCCTTCAGATGGAGGTGGATAAGCATTCGAGTGTAGTGTAGTCGAGATGTCCCATTATCCTTTCGATCGTAGTTTTCACCCTGGATGAGCAGCACTCTTCTGAGGCTAGCTACCGATTTCAGGATGGACAATAGGATAGTTCCATGGGACGAACTCACCGGTAGTGACACCATAATGAATGAGTTGGCTCACCAATTACGTAGGTCCTGGGTGGCCTGAAAGGACCTATGAGGAGGTACGCAAAGAACTTCTTAGGTTGAATGCAAGGTGGAAGAAGGTAGTGGAGCGAAGAGTGAAACTTTTAAAAGGACTGCAGAAAAGCATCCATTTTTATGGACTGACGACAGCGAGGACGAAGATGATATCTTCATGCCGCCGCTTCCGGGTTCTGCATCGTCAAAGGGAAAGAGTTCTGCATCGTCCAAGGGCAAGAGTACTGCATCCTCGAAGGGCAAGAGTTCTTCATCGTCCAAGGGTAAGAGTTCTGCATCCTCGAAGGGCAAGAGTTCTGCATCGACGGAGGATGACGATGATGCCTTCATGTAGTTTTTAAGCTGTATTCCAGTTGTACCGCTTTAATTCAGATGTACTTGCATTATTAGTTTGTACTCTCTTATTGTAAGGCATTATGTTCTATCTTAATTTCATTTTGTAGTTGTTGCACGATGTTCGATAATTAGTGGAGGGAAAGAAAATGCCACTACTTTATTCTAAAACTATATTTTTTTCCATCACGACAAGGTACAATTGAAAATAAGATACATTGTAGGAATAAACCTACATTTAACTCCTGAAATAAAGCTACATTAAAGTGCAGAAATAAAGATACAAATGATTGCGAAGTTTAAAATACTACCACAGGAATCTACCGAGTCCAGCGTGGATATTTTCCTTTTCCATCGCCATGACTTCTTCGCTGCCTTGGCCTCACGAGCCCTTTCTTTCTTTCTCTGCCTCTCCGCCTCCACGAGCCTCCTTTCGCTGTCGTTCCTGCTCCTCCATGCGACGAGCCTCTTCCCTGTTTTTCTTTCCCATTTCCTGAAAACGGTGTTGCTCCGCATAGTATTCTTTTAACTCTCTCTCTTGCTCTGCTTTCTCCTCCGCTTCCGCCTTCTCGCGTCGCTCTTCCGCAAATAAACTATTCCACGCCCGGCGACTTCTTTCACGAATCTCAGTCACTGCCCAAGCCGGCTTCTCCGTGTCAATCCAACGATAGTACATGCACAGAGGCGGAGGAGACTACAACAAGAAACAAAAATGTTACTAAAGAATCAATGAAAATACCAACAATATCTATTCGTGATGGTTAAACCATACCGGAGGCTTGTCGTACTCTGAAATAGCTACGGCAGGATCTTCCTCATAATTGGCGCACATGAAAAACTTCATGCCCAACCAATCTGAAAAATCCGTCACTTCCTTCACCTTGCAAAGATCGCCACACCAACACCGCAGGACTGCCACCCCCGGAGGCAAACTTGCATTCTTCATTTTCCTCGGCCTAATGCTTTGATCCGAGCAAGGCAAACTCATACCGACTGAAAAAATGTGTTACACACTTTGTACCTTTGCCGATTTCCAGGATGGGTGGACGAGAGCCTCGGTGTCTCCTTTATAAGCTCAGACGATAAATGATGGCGAGAAAATTAAGCGGGGATATTTACGATCCTCGTAGTGTCGGCACAACAGCCTTCCTCAAAGTGCTATCGCATCCGCTGAGGCAAAAGAAGCAAAGGCAGGATTGATTCGAGCGAAAGAACCAAAAGCGTCCATATTCCCGCTGGCCGGAGTCACAGCCATCAAGCTCGCGCCTCGAAATCAGCGCCGCGACCTCGAAATCGAGCCGTCTCACAAGATCGCGCGGCGTGCAAAAGACAGATGCGCCGCCTCAGCTAGTGGCGGCGTGGCCCCCATCGGGCTCAGCGGCGAGCCTTGTCGGCCGAGTAGCGACAGGGGCAGCGGCGGCCGCCTCACCCGGTGGCGGCCGGGCCCGCTGGCGCGGCCCGTTCCGTCGCACGCCGGGCTCGTTGCCACCGTTATTCACCGGGCTGCCGCCTCCTGTTGTGGCGGCCGGGCCCGCCGCCTCGCAGTGTGGCGGCAGGTGACAGGTGTCGCCTGCCGCGCATGCCGCCACTAATGAGGGGGTCCCTTTTATCAATTTCGTCCGCAAGGGGTCTCAGTGACCGTGGTGGCTGCCCACCTGTGTTGCCGTGCCGCTACCCCATGTGCACAGAGATAAGGTAGGAACGAGTACGAGTAGCTGCCAAGGACGCGTGTCACTGCTTTTTCTTTCCCTTTAATTTTTATTTAATTAACGAACGCGCGTGCCACTGCAGATCGGACGCAGATGCCACGCAGCACATCAGCTGCAACAGTTCACTTCGGTTAACAAAATTCATTGCGACTTCCAAGCTTGTCTCAAGTCTAAGGACAACTCTAAACCCACTTGATCGGACGCTGTTTACCATCCAACACGATTGTTGAGTAACGATGTTTAGCTAGGAAGTACTCTCTCCGTCTTAAAATAAGTGTCTCAACCTGATCAAGGGAGTATGAAATAGACTAACAAATAAACGTGTGTATTTCTCAGGAATTTTTGTCAAAAAAGGCCACCTGCCCAACGTAATTAGCAAAAAAGACCACCTTCGAATGAAATTGCCAGAAAAGACAACGCCAGCCGTAGCGGCAGGCGCGCCAGCCGACGTGTGGCACCAGCCGCCACGCCGGCAGGCGGCAGCCCCTGCCGCCACATGGCCAGGCGGCAGCAGGCGCATACCAGCCAGGTCGCGCCCAAAACGGAATTGGGGAGTGCATGTGGTCCCTGCCGCCTAATGGCCTGGCGGCAGGACTGTTTGCCTGCTACTACATTCTGTTTCGTCTGGCACATATTCGCATGCCTCTGCTGTTGATTCCTAGATGTTTCATCTGTGTATTGTTAATGCCACAAATTCGTATGGCCTTGCTGTTGATTCCTAGGCGTTTCATCTTTGTATTGTTTCTTCTGCATTTTGTTTTGTCTGACGAAATAATGCCACAAATTCGTATGGCCCTGTTGTTGATTCCTAGGCGTGCAGTGCACTGTTTTTGCAAATAATATTCGCCGCCGTAGGCCTTGTCGTCGGCCTCCTCGTGCCGGGTAATTCACCCGACGGACCTTCACCGCCGCGGGTCTTATCGTCGGCCTCCTCGCGTCAGGCGAGTCACCTGGCGGAACTGCTACGCCACAAGCCTCATCGCCGGCCTCTTCGCACCGGCCTCATCGCCTGGCGGACCTTCGCCGCCGCAGGCCTCAACACCGGCCTCCTCGCGTCGGCCTCATCGTCCGGCGGGCCTTCGCCGCTGCAGGCCTCATCGCCGGCCTTCGCCGCTGCAGGACTCATTGTCGGCCTTCTCGCACCGACATCATCGCTGGGCAGACCTGCTCCGTCGTGGGCCTCATCAAGCTGACCTCAGCGCATGCCTGCCTCCTCGCGTACCTTCACCGCCGCATGCCTCATCATTGGCCTACTCGCGCCGCATCATCGCCCCGACGTTGAGGCCGGCGTGAGGAAGCCGACGAGGAGGCCCGCGACGGAGCAGGTTCGCCTGGCAATGATGTCGGCGCGAGGAGGCCGACGATAAGGTCTACGGCGGAGCAGGACCGCCGGGCGATGAGGGAGACGATGAGGCCCGTGACGGAGGCTCGTATTATTATTTGTAAATAAACAATTATTATTTACAAAAATAGTGTACTGCATGTCTAGGAATCAATAACAGAGGTATACGAATATGTTGCATTATTTGTCAACGAAACGAAACGCAGACAAAACAAAATGTGGACAAAACGAAACGTACCATCATGCAAACAGTGCTGCCGCCACGCCGCTAGGCGGCAGGGACCACATGCAGCCCCAGTTTCGTCTTTGGATTTTTTGTCCAAAAGGACCCCTGCCGAGATGAATTGCCAAAAAAGACTACCTCTAAATGAATTTGATAAAAAGGACCCCCTTAGCGGTGGCGGCAGGCGCGGCAGGCGACACGTGGCACCTGCCGCCACGCCAGGAGGCGGAGGGCCATGCCGCCATCGCAGGAGGCGGCCACCCAAATTAACGGATTCCCACTGCTCACCGCGACGGAACGGGGCGGGCCAGGTGGGCCCCGCCGCCACCGGGCGAGGCGGCCAGCCCTGGCGTGGTCGCTGCCTGGCCGACATGCCCTGCTTCATGCGGGCCCCACCAGTGGGCCTCACCGCCACAGCCTGAGGCGGCCTCACCTGCCGACAGCGCTAGCACTGGCCGAGGCGCGGGCCCTGCCGCCACTAGTGTAGGCGGCCCGTTGCTGCATGCGCGCGTTGATTCCCCTGGCCGACAGCTACACTGTGGCAAATGGCGTTGATTCCCACGTGTGATTGATGATGCTGATTTCCATGATTGAGCGGGAATCCGATGCGGTGCACTAATTTCCATGGGCGCGAATCCGACTCTGTGCGGTGATTCGTATGCCCGGGAATCACTCAGTTAGCTTACTTTTGCTTCAGCGGAGGCGACCGCATCGATCACTTTCGGCCTTTGCTTTTGCTTTAGAGGACACGACGGCATCAAGGGAATTAACTCACTTTGCAAGGGAATCCAAGGCTGCGAGAGGATGAGTTTTAACCTGATCTGCCGACACTACAAGGATTCTCTTCCTTTTTATATGTCATGCTTCAGCTCCGTGCGCAATCATACTCTCTGTGACCTCGTTCCTCTCCTTTGCTCTCTAAGTCTGTAAATACAGAGAGAAAAAAAGCTCAGTAAGCACTTTCACTCGTGATTTAGGGCGATTTAGAGTTGGATTTTGAAGATGATGAAGTTGAAGAAAAGATAGATTAACGTCAGATCTATCCATTTTTGTTGGTTTCATTCGCATGCATGATGTTTTTATTTTGTTTGATTAGTTCCTAAGTGTGTATTCTATGTTGCTTTAGGCATTATTTCAGCACTTGGAGGAGTCATTTGGAGTTTACGGAGTAGGATTTGTCGTGCAAAGTGAAGTACAAAGGGGAAGAACGAGGTATGAGCTTTGCAATATAAGTATTTTTTTGTGCATGCACGGTGGTAATTAGTTAGTCTTTTAGCTCGTCATTAGCTATTGTGATGTAAGTGCTTAGAGGTTAGAAAAATTTGCAGACGACAGACACAACATTTATACTAATTTTTTAGAAAAGTAGGTTGAAGATGTTGTATCAATGTTAGCTGCGTCCATTAGTATTGAGATGTGAGAAAAGATCAATATAAGGTAATTAAGAAAAAAATAGCACTGCAATTGTTCATTGCATGTGGTATGTTATTTCATGTGGTATGTTTATTACTAAGTCTATAGTTGGGAAGCCGTAGGTCTACATACAAGCAAGTGCTATTTTTATACTTTTGATAGCAGAAAGAAAAATCCGTGTGTAATATTGATGTTCATGTGATAATAGGTTGACTCCGTTCATATAATACTGGTGAGGGATATTTATTTGAACTATTTGGACGCTTAATTGCAGTCGCAAGCACATCCATATTGGAGCTGAGGTATAAATGACTCCGTAATATTGTTAATATTTTTTATATTGATGTTATGTTGTGAATAATATGCATGCCGCTGCGAATATTAATATTTGTAAATAAATGATTATAATCGTATGATATGAAAAAATTATATAAAGCCGGAAGAAATATTAAATGTTTTAATCATATGATATTAAAATGTCATTATTGTACAATTATGTTTAGTGGTTGTTTGGATAGCAAGTAATTACCATCGGTTTTGTCATAACTTGTAAGAAAATTAGATTTTACTAATAGTGGTTTTTCCAAAAGCTCAGTTTTTGCATGTTACGAGAATCAGTTTAGGATATTTTTGGGGTAGTTAGAGAAAAGCAAACAGAGTTTTAGTTTGTGACGCTTTCGTGAAGCGAGTTTGAGAAAAAATAGATCTGTAAATACCGACAACCCCGGAAAGTCTAAGAAAATGATTCTAAAAACAAACAAAATATTTGTAACGAAAATACGATTATTATTTTAGTCGTATGATATGTAAATGTTGTCATCGTACTACTACTAAATATTCAGTTACTAATTGTTTGAAATGTAAACATGTATGTTGGTTAGGTACTACGGAAAATTTAGTAGTGTACTATGGAAACGTCTTACGCGACGGTTCTTTCGGGGTGGATGTGTCCTTGTGCGAGTCGACTACAGTTGTAGTTAGAGACATGGTCAACGTGGGTTACGCAGCTGTCAGAAGGTGCATCCGAGCGGTGTTTGGCCCAGGGATGCAGGGGGGAAAATGACAATGGAGGCCTTCGTCGTTGTTGGAGCAAATGATGGGACACCTGCCCGTTGGGGTTTGTGGCCTGTCACAGGTGATCAGTCGTGGGGGTCGTACATGAGGTTTGCAAGCAATCCCAATAACCCAATGTTTGGTCAGCCGATGGTCTATGTGGAGTTCATTTCAGTCACTGATGTTATCGGATGCAGTAGCAGGGGCGGTGAGGTCGAGTTGGCCATCACATCAGCCCCTAGCATCGATCCATCAGAATCGACGGGCGACCAGCCTGTGTATGACACGGGATATTGGTCTGCGGCCGTTGACATGAGTGAACACGTGGAGGGATTGCCGGAGGCGCTCGATGATGACGATCACTCTTCCGCATCTTCCGAGTCAAGCGAAGAAGAAGATGTTCCTCCCCAGAGGGCGGTCAGCAAGGCCATCGCAACCTGGGTTTTTACAGGATATGAGCATCACAAATTAATTTCACTCTGTTTCTGGCCTAGAAGCGGGGAGCCTGGAGGTTGGGCAGGTTTTCCTAGACAAGAAGTCTGCTTACCAAGCAATTAATAGGTATGATCGCCCTCCACCGCCAGCAAAAAGTGAAGCGACCGATAAAAAAGAGTTGAAGGTCATATGCATCCACACCGCGAAGGTTGCCGCGGAAGAGTTCTCGCTAGATCAAGCACAGGGTATGTCAATCATGGCATATCACAAAAATAGTGCAGCATAGCTGTGAGCAACCGGGACTCTTCGATCAATGCAATGTGACGGCAAGATATGTGGCATGTGTGATGGAAACGATTGTGCATGGAAGTCTCAATGTTAGTGTTAGGGCTTTGCAAAAAGATGCAGAAGATCAGATTGGCTTCCCTGTCAGCTACAGCAAGGCTAGGCGTGCGAAGGAAAATATATTCAAGAACTTGTATGGAACCTATGAGGAGGCCTATTCTTATGCCCCCAGAATGCTTCATCAGATAGCAAGTGCTAACAGGGGGACTCAAGTTTGGCGGAGAGAACGTCAGAACCCAAAGAACCCGGGTGAGCTAATCCTGGACCGCTTATTCTGGGCATTCGCCCAGACTATACAAGCCTTCAGGCACGCCGGTATTATCAGTTGATGGTTCCTTTCTCACCGGAAAGTACAAGGGCACACTATTGGTGGCGATTGCAGCAGATGCAAATAATCAGCTTCTTCCTATTGCATACGACCGGTCGAGAGCGAGAACAAAGATAGCTGGTTGTGGTTCCTGAGCTGCGTGAAGATGGGTGTCGTGAAAGAGCGTTCAGGTGTTTGCATCATCTCTGATTGCAACACAGGATTATTAAGCAGTCGTCAGAAGAGTGGAAGTGGCCTGATCTAGAGGGAAGGTGGTGCATGCGGCATTTGGCAGCAAACTTTTACTCCAAATTCAAGAATAAGGATTGGTTCAAGTTATTCAAGAGGATGTGCATGCAGAAAACTCAAGCCAAAATGAATGCCATCTGGGCATGTATCAATGGTGAGATCGAGCGCGCGGCCTTGCCGCAGAGAGAAGACCGGAGGGGTCGAAGGACGGCCATAAATTTGAGCCAGTGGATCAGCGAGAATTGCCCTGATTTGTCCAAGTGGGCGCAGGCTCACAACACCGGGGCTCGGTATGGAATAATGACCAACAACATGTCAGAGGTGTACAATGGTGTTCTTAAAGGGGTGAGAGCCTTGTCTATCACAGCCCTAATTGAAGAAACTTGGAACCGGACCCTGTCATACTTTGCAGACAGGGTTACCGTGGCTAAAGCACTAGTTGAATTGAACAAGCCAAGTCCGAGAAGATGCAAAAACATCTGGACGAGAAAGCAAAGAAGTCCCAAAGCTATGGCTGCAGGAAAGTGAACGCACTTAGGAATAAGTGGGAGGTAAATGTGCGAGCCAAGTACGTTAAGGGTCACCATAGAGGATCAAAAAATCAAGTTGTCACCCTCGGCCCAACGTCCTGTGAGTGAACGTGTAACAAGCCCAAGCTTGAGGGCTACCCTTGTAGTCATGTGCTCCGGGCGGCTGCAGATCAAAAACTCAGTGTTGAGCCATACATATCACCGTACTTCAACATGTACAATCTGTACAACACTTGGAACGGTGAGTTCGGGCTGGGGCATTGATATGAACTACAAAATATTGTGGCGGATGGGCGAAATGGGTTCGAACACCGACTTGATGAGAACCGCCAAGGGACGACGGTCTAGGCGTCATCGCAATGACATGGACCATAGCCAGATGGGGAGAACCAAGGCGATGCCGTGTTTGTAGGTGTCCTGGACATTCACGTAGGGAATGCCCAGATTTGTTTAACAACACCGCATGATGTTGATTTATCTGTACTCGCTATGTCTACTTATATTTGTATTAAACTTTTATTAATATAAACTGAATCTGTTTGTATTATTGAATCTCTTTGTGTTGTTGTATTTATATTTATTTTAAAGTGATTCTCTTTGTATTATTGTACTCGTGATGTTAACTTTAGCTAATTAATGTAAATTATATCTCTTTGTATTATTGAATCTCTTTGTGTTATTGTATTTATATTTATTGTACATTGAATCTGTTTGTTTTTTAATGCATTTACAGTGATATTACATATTATCCTCTAACAGTTTTTGTTTACAATGTGTCTATGTGCAGGGCATACCTGATGTAAATTGGAACGATGAGTACACCCAACCCGGCGACAATGTTAACGCAGTAGATACGGATTTCTTCAGAGAGGACGTTATTGGCCCATCTTTTATCCCCGAGGAGTCACAACAACCATACGCCTACAATTACGCATCAGGTTCGCAACAAGGATTACAGACTCCACCACCAATGCAGGAGTCATGCATACAGGAAGACCAAGCTGGAGTACGGTCGCGGTCTTCGTGTAACTCGACCACCTAATCGCTTGGAGCTTTCCGTCCGAAGGAAGGCCAGGTGGCCGTCGTCGACCACAATGATTCATCTATCCACGGCGCGACCCATTGTATCTACATATGTCAGTATCAGACTTTTTGATTTGAACATCTATGTATGCTGAAATAAAAATGCACCAGTCAGGAACAATTTTCCCCGCCTATATCTCCTGACATACTATCCCGCTCCACTCTTCGGCTAATGTTTCGCGCAACCCTTTCCCCTCAATATTTTCCCGCCAACGCTTTCCCTCCATATGTTCCCGCCACCCGTTTCCCGCCAACCCCTTCCTGCCATATCTTCCCGCCACCCGTTTCCCGCCAACCCCTTCCCGCCATATGTTCCTGCCAACCCTTTCCCGCCATACTGCAGTCGTTCTTTCCCGCCATTTTCTCCTCTCTACCTATAAAACCCCCTTCAGACGGAGGTGGATAAGCAGTCGAGTGTAGTGTAGTCGAGATGTCCCATTATCCTTTGATCGTAGTTTTCACCACAGGGATGAGCAGCACTCTTCTGAGGCTAGCTACCGATTTCAGGATGGACAATAGGATAGTTCCATGGGACGAACTCACCGGTTGTGACACCATAATGAATGAGTTGGCTCACCAATTACGTAGGTCTAGGTGGCCTGAAAGGACCTATGAGGAGGTACGTAAAGAACTTCTTAGGTTGAATGCAAGGTGGAAGAAGGTAGTGGAGCCGAAGAGTGAAACTTTCAGAAGGACTGCAGAAAAGCATCCATTTTTATGGGCTGAGGAGAGCGAGGACGAAGATGATATCTTCATGCCGCCGCTTCCGGGTGCTGCATCGTCAAAGGGCAAGAGTTCTGCATCGTCTAAGGACAAGAGTATTGCATCCTCGAAGGGCAAGAGTTCTGCATCGTCCAAGGGTAAGAGTTCTGCATCCTCGAAGGGCAAGAATTCTGCATCGATGGAGGATGACGATGATGCCTTCATGTAGTTTTTAAGCTGTATTCCAGTTCTACCGTTTAATTCGGATGTACATGCATTATTAGTTTGTACTCTCTTATTGTAGGGCATTATGTTCTATCTTAATTTTATTTTGTAGTTGTTGCACGATGTTCGATATTGGTGGAGGGAAGAAAATGCCACTACTTTATTCTAAAACTATATTTTTTTCCATTACGACACGGTACAACTGAAAATAAGATACATCGTAGGAACAAAGCTACATTTAACTCCTGAAATAAAGCTACAAATGATTGCGAAATTAAAAATACTACCACAGGAATCTACTGAGTCCAGCGTGGATATTTTCCTTTTCCATTGCCAGCTTCTTCTGCTGCCTTGGCCTCACGAGCCCTTTCTTTCTTTCTCTGCCTCTCCGCCTCACGAGCCTCCTTTCGCTGTCGTTCCTGCTCCTCCATGCGACGAGCCTCTTCCCTATTTTTCTTTCCTAAATCCTGAAAAAAAATGGTGTTGCTCCGCATAGTATTCTTTTAACTCTCTCTCTTGCTCTGCTTTCTCCTCAGCTTCTGCCTTCTCGCGTCGCTCTTCCGCAAAGAAACTATTCCACGCACGGCGACTTCTTTCACGAATCTCACCATCGCCCAAGCCGCTTCTCCGTGTCAATCCAACGATAGTACATGCACAGTGGCGGAGGAGATTACAACAAGAAACAAGAATGTTACTAAAGAATCAATCAAAATAACAAGAATATCTATTCGTGATGGTTAAAGCATACCGGAGGCTTGTCGTACTCTGAAATAGCTACGGCAGGATCTTCCTCATAATTGGCGCACATGAAAAATTTCATGCCCAACCAATCTGAAAATCCATCACCTCCTTCACCTTGCAAAGATCGCCACACCAACACCGCAGGACTGCCACCCCCGGAGGCAAACTTGCATTCTTCATTTTCCTCGGCCTAATGCTTTGATCCGAACAAGGCAAACTCATACCGACTGAAAAAATGTGTTGCACACTTTGCACAATGGCGATTTCGAGGATGGCTGGATATTTTAGGATCCCTGTAGTGTCGGCACAACAGGTTCCGCAGCATCGGATTCCCGCAGTGCCGTCGTATCCGCTGAGGCAGAAAAAGCAAAAGCCAGAGTGATTCCCGCCCGTGAAATTCGTCGTCCTCCGCGTGGGAATCAGCCCAGTTTGCAACAATGAGCCCGTGAAATTCGCCTTCATTGCACGCGAATCGGTGCTGTGAAGACGCCGCTGTGGCGGCGGGCCCGCACTGCCTTTTCGTGCAGCAGTCAGTGTGCACCAGCAGCTGCTGTCGGAAGGGGTGGCCACCTCAGCCAGTGGCGGCGAGGCCCACTAGCGGGGCTCAGCGAAGGTCGGCTCGCGGCCAGCAATGATGCGCTGGTTGGCCGCCTCGCCCGTGGCGGCAGGGCCCACCTGGCCCGTCCTGCCGTCATGAGCGGTGAGCAGCCGGGGATCCGTTCGGTTGGGGTGGCCGCCTCCTGCGGTGGCGGCGAGGCCCGCCGCCTCGGCATGGCGGCGGGTGCCGTGTCGCGTGCTACCGCCGTCACCGGCCGATGGGGTCCTTTCTGTGAAATTGATCAAGAGGTAGTATTTTTTGGCAATTCATCTCGGCAGGGGGTCCTTTTGGACAAAAGATCACGTCTTTGGGCGCTGGCTTGCTGTTACGCACTGCTGCTGCCTGGGCATCTGGCGGCAGGTGTTGCCGCCTGCCGGCGTGGCGGCAGATGCCACGCGTCGGCTGGCGCGCCTACTGCCACGGCTGGGGTGGTTTCTTTTGTCAATTTCATTTGAAGGTGGTGTTTTTTGCTAATTCCGCTGGACAAGGGGTCTTTTTAACAAAAAAATCAACTTCTCAGTACTGATTCGCGAGGCATCCAGAAATAAGAGAAGGAAGCTCTTACAAGCCTCCTCAGAGATCAGCGATTCTGGGCCGTTGGATCGGTTCTCTTGATGTATTTTCGTCCGTTGGATCAAGATCGGGAGGAACCTGGGCCGTTGGATCTGAGATGAACACTGCTGGAATGAATAGTAATGGCAGCAAAATGTAAATACCGTGCCCCCATCGGGGTATTTTGGTCATTTCGCGTATTGGGGGTATAAAAGGGGGGCGCTCCTGTCCAGAGACCTAGCCGCCTCCTCCCTCGCTCGCTCCTGCAGCCGCCTCCCTCCTCCCTCGCTCGCGCCTCCGCCCCGCGCCTCCCCCGCGCCCAGCTCCTGCCTTGTCGCCGCCTCCTCTCCACTCCCCTCCCGCACGCCTCCTCTCCTCCCACCCACATCGCCGCCGCCTCCACCCACCGCCTTGAACGGCGCTGTCGGCGGCCAGATCCGCCGCAGCAAAGCGCCCCTCCCCCCCAACGACAACGAGCAGCAGAGGAGGGAGGACGAGGAGCATGACGGCGGCGGCGGCGGGGAGCAGCAGTAGCAGGCCAAGGCGCCAAGCAGCAGCGAGCCCCGACATCTCCGCCACCGCGCAGCACAGCGCCGAGCTCGACGAGCTCGCAGGCCTCTCCTATCGCCGGATTCGGAGCTCACGGCCACCATCGCTCACCCGCGACCTTGCCCGTGGTTAGGGTTTCGGGTGTTCGTCATCGGTGGCCATGGGGCTACGCCTCCTCTCTGCATCTGGTCAGTTCATCCCTTGCCCCTCCTTCCTCCTCCTCCTCCTCCTCCTCCTCTTTCTAATCTCTCTCTTCTTTTGTAGCAGCAGAGGCGAGGAGCGGGGACGAGCCTCCTCCCATTTACTCTGTGTGTGTGTGTGTGTTCATCCGCTCGAGAATTGGATCCCGAGGGGCAGAGGTGCAACCCTGTAGAGCCCCCATTGCCTAGGCATTATTCTCATATCTCTTCTTGCATTTTGTCCATATATTATGAATTCTCAGGAGCCCACCACCGTGTCACTTTAGGGTGTTGTACTCTTTTCTTTTTTGTCTTGATTCTGGTAGGGGCCAAAAGAATTTGTGCTTGTTTTTAGTGGGGTGTGGACATATGCCTTTTATTTCTTGGCTGGACGTTGGTAGGAATCCTGCTGGGTTTGTTCCTTTTTGCATGCAGGAAGGCTAGGTTTTTGTAAAGGAGCTGTGGCTTATTATTCGTTTACTACTCTAGCTAGGTTCCAAGGAAGGGGCTTTTTGGAGCTATCTTATTTTGTTAGTTTGCTGTTCAGGGGAGCATTACATCTAGAGAAAAAATTCTCAAAGTATGCCTTCATTGTCAAGGAGAGGTTTAGTGTTGATGTCATATGCTAATTAGGAGTACCCTTGGTGACGCTTTGGTGCTTTGGTGTGCCCCGTTTGATTGATGTAGTAGGAAGTTTTGTTTGGGATGTGGTGATTGCTACACTTGGGTTACTGTGCATATATGATCACAAAAATCACTCGAGTTAGAAAAGTATCATTCAAGTTCTTTCTATGCCAGATTTGGACTCTTTTCACCTTTAGCGTGTCGGCAGTATTTCACCAACTTGATTTCTTTTAACTTCCAAATTTTGGCCTACAATTGATTTAACCATAATTTGCCGATTTTCATTCTTAATTAGCTTGTGTAATTGTTGAACAGGTAAACCGGGAAGCTTACTGTTTGTGTAATTGCTGAAACTGAAAGTTTTGGAGCCAAAGTTACCTCAGTAATAGAGTAGTTCTGTGTTTCTATAGGGACCATGCCAGAGGAACTAATTGTAAGAGCAAGCTGTGCACAACCATCTGTCAATTGTGCACAGCTTGCTCTTACAATTAGGTTTACTTCATGTGTCTTGCTGTATTTAATTATGAGATGAATCTTCTTTTCATATTGGCCTACATTATGAGATGAATCTTCTTTTCATATTGGCCTACATTATATGCTGGTGCCCCGTTATGGCTTCAGGATGTGGACGGTGCAAGTAGCAGCTCCGACGCAGGGGCGTGGGTATGCGGTGTAGGAAGTGGTTCCTCGCCGGTTGGACGGCGCTCAGGCGCAACCCCGGCGCCCACTGAGTACTGCCTCGGCTACAACCTCCCTCGGTGAACTCCATCTTCCGCCTGTTCCTCTCCTTTGGCTATTGTTGGGACATGGCTGTGGCTGTGTTGATGTGGTGCTGGTTGGTTGATGCTCTATGCCCTACTCATGCATAGGGTTTGCAGGCTGTTCATGTTATAGTTGTTATCATAGGAGCTCCCGTGATGCTCTGGTTTACATCTGGATTCCCTGATCCTATAGCTATGCTCATGGATTTGCTAAGTTGATAAGTGGCAGTGCTGATTTCCTACTTGCAAACTGCCAAATGATCTCTTGCTCATAGCCACATCTACATTTGTAGTGTGTAATTTGGTGTTGTCTGGGATAGCTGATCTACCACCACTTGAATGGGCTGATAGGTGATGCCACTGGAGCTGCTAGCCCTGCGGAGCTTTCTAGAGCATCCAGAAATAAGAGATCTCATATCTCTTCTTGCATTTTGTCCATATATTATGAATTCTCAGGAGCCCACCACCGTGTCACTTTAGGGTGTTGTACTCTTTTCTTTTTTGTCTTGATTCTGGTAGGGGCCAAAAGCATTTGTGCTTGTTTTTAGTGGGGTGTGGACATATGCCTTTTATTTCTTGGCTGGACATTGGTAGGAACCCTGCTGGGTTTGTTCCTTTTGCATCTTGAGGGAAGGCTAGGTTTTTGTAAAGGAGTTGTGGCTTATTATTCGTTTACTACTCTAGCTAGGTTCCAAGGAAGGGGCTTTTTGGAGCTATCTTATTTTGTTAGTTTGTTGTTCAGGGGAGCATTACATCTAGAAACATTTTTTTTTCTCAAAGTATGCCTTCGTTGTCAAGGAGAGGTTTAGTCTTGATGTCATAAGCTAATTAGGAGTACCCTTGGTGATGCTTTGGTGCTTTGGTGTGCCCCGTTTGATTGATGTAGTAGGAAGTTTTGTTTGGGATGTGGTGATTGCTACACTTGGGTTACTGTGCATATATGATCACAAAAATCACTCGAGTTAGAAAAGTATCATTCAAGTTCTTTCTATGCCAGATTTGGACTCTTTTCACCTTTAAGCGTGCAGATTTCACCAACTTGATTTCTTTTAACTTCCAAATTTTGGCCTACAATTGATTTAATCATAATTTGCCGATTTTCATTCTTAATTAGCTTGTGTAATTGCTGAACAGGTAAACCGGGAAGCTTACTGTTTGTGTAATTGCTGAAACTGAAAGTTTTGGAGCCAAAATTTACCTTAGTAATAGAGTAGTTATGTGTTTCTATAGGGACCATGCCAGAGGAACTAATTGTAAGAGCAAGCTGTGCACAACCATCTGCCAATTGTGCACAGCTTGCTCTTACAATTAGGTTTACTTCATGTGTCTTGTTGTATTTAATTATGAGATGAATCTTCTTTTCATATTGGCCTACATTATATGCTGGTGCCCCGTTATGGCTTCAGGATGTGGACGGTGCAAGTAGCAGCTCCGACGTAGGGGCGTGGGTGTGCGGTGTAGGAAGCGGTTCCTCGCCGGTTGGACGGCGTTCAGGCGCAACCCCGGTGCCCACTGAGTACTGCCTCGGCTACAAGCTCCCTCGGTGAACTCCATCTTCCGCCTGTTCCTCTGCTTTGGCTACTGTTGGGACATGGCTGTGGCTGTGTTGATGTGGTGCTAGTTGGTTGATGCTCTATGCCCTACTCATGCATAGGGTTTGCAGGCTGTTCATGTTATAGTTGTTACCATAGGAGCTCCCGTGATGCTCTGGTTTACATGTGGATGCCCTGATCCTATAGCTATGCTCATGGATTTGCTAAGTTGATCAGTAGCAGTGTTGATTTCCTACTTGCAAACTGCCAAATGATCTCTTGCTCATAGCCACATCTACATTTGTAGTGTGTAATTTGGTGTTGTCTGGGATAGCTGATCTACCACCACATGATTGGGCTGATAGGTGATGCCACTGGAGCTGCTAGCCCTGCGGAGCTTTCTAGGGCATCCAGAAATAAGAGATGAAACCTCCTACATGCCTCCTCGGAGATCAGCGACTCTCGGTCGTCGGATCGGTTTTCTTGATGCGATTCCGGTCATTGGATCGAGCGGTGGGAGGAGCTGGGCCGTCGGATCGAGCCCGCACGACTTTGGCAATGAATAGTTACACTCTGGGCTTGCCACCGCATGTAAAACTGGGTGGCCGCTGAGGGCATTTTCATCGTTTCACATGGTCGGACAGCCCGCCGGTCCGGGGCCATTCTTGCTAGGGCGATGATGATTGACCATGGCTAAAATAAGTGTGCTTTTGAGCAATCGAGGCACCTATGGATATCAAGTTGGATCCTCCCTGTTGTCTCTAGAATCCTTTTTGATCATGTGATACTTATTGTTCTGTCCTTGGATGGTCATTCTTTTTGAGTGATAACCAGGACAGCTCCATCAGATAAACAGATTGATCTGGTGATAAGAGATGACACGGGGTAGGTTATATGATCGAGGAAAGGTGAATCTGAGCCCACCATGCAATGAACCCTGAACCTTTTTTATTTGTGTAGAAAGGTGTTGCTT
The DNA here is from genome assembly GCA_021605145.1 of Aegilops bicornis. Taxonomy (NCBI): domain Eukaryota; kingdom Viridiplantae; phylum Streptophyta; class Magnoliopsida; order Poales; family Poaceae; genus Aegilops; species Aegilops bicornis. The sequence continues at coordinate 782,054,829 of CM038670.1, forward strand.
ATTTATGCTCCAGTGTTTATAGCCGTCTTATGTAAAGATTTCTTCTCTCTCATACCTTTATTGCATTGTTCTTGATCTTTTATTGTTTGTTGTTGGTCCTTGATTTAATCTAGTTAAGATTTCGGCATGCTTTGGGTCATTTCTGTTGCGTCTCAGATTCGTTGGTGCCATTTTCAGTTTGGTTACTATTGTTCGATGTGATTGGCCTGGCAGCAGCTCGGGCTTGCTGAAGAATGAAGACGCAACAACAGGGGGAGGGAGATTGGAATGCTTTAGGATCCTGAAATATGATGTTAAACTTGAGCATTTATCCAAACAAGGTTAAGGTCCTGAAAAGGTATATGCATCAGCATCACATCCCTTTTGACACTAGAGTTTAGTAGTTTTGAATACCACACATATTAAATCTGAGCACAAATTCTCGATCCTTAATCACTGGTTCAACTAATGCTATTTTTTCATAAGGTACACATTCTCGCTCCTTAATCACTGGTTCAACTAATGCTACAATTCTGAGTGGTGCTGGTTTGTTTTGATTGATCCTTGCTTATTTATTTATCGTAGGGATTGGATAGCCCACATGGTTGGTTAGGAAGATAATTGAGGTTCTATGCCTAATGTGTTTATGTTTCTGTTAATCAAAATGATCTTATGTTGGTTTATCTGGTGTGATGGTATTGTTTTGTCCAGGGAATTAATTATATATGCTTTGTGAGAAAATTTTCAATCCACCTTACCTTTTTGTATCTTTCTTTACAGTTCTCAGTTACATGGAAGTGGTTATTTCCAGACCTTTGTGGTTATCATTGGTGTTTCCTGGTTCAGAGCACCTCCATGACGGCACCCAACAGTCTCGGAGCCAAGGTGAGATCCCCCTTCTCCTCCTGCCTCTGAGATCCCTCCTATGTTTCATGGATTGTATAATGTGATTTTTGTAACTGATGGTCTTTGTTTTATATAGGTGATAAGAGCAGGGATGGACTCATTAGCATCAGCCATGTGAAGATGATTGGAAAGTCTACTAGAGTAATCCTTCTTCATGGTATACGATACTAATATTTAGCCTAAAAGCTTTGGATGTATTTAAGAAAAAATATTTGGTGTTTTATTATGCATAAAGCCATTAATGTTGTGATTTTTGAATATGTGGGTTGTAAATAGATATTCTGCTATCTTGTTACTACTGTCATGGTCATGGCTCAAGCTGCCGCCCTCTCCCCTGCACTTTGGGGAAAACAAAGAGAGCAAATCAGATAATCGACTCACATAGACAAACATAGCAAGAATGAACATTAATCGGAAGCCTCAACACTCACCCCGATAGAGTTTCAATCCTTCAAACCTACTTTCAGTTGTAGTATAATATGGCTCATTTCAGAGGAACAATGAAACCCTCTTGTTTTTTTTATAAAAGAATTAAAAATAGCAATCAGTATGAAAGCTATGACGACCTGAATCTAATGTGATTTATGTGCTTACTTCATTTCAGTCTGTACCGTGAAATTCAAGGAACAATCAATGTCTCACACCAGATTTATTTGTACCTTTTATCTCACACCAGATCAATGTCTCCGTCACCTGGCCCACCGAGTTAACATGCAAACCTCTTCTTTTTATTATAGAAAAGGGAAAACATATGCAGCAGATGCTAGCTAAATTATGATCGATGCAGTTTAAGCTAATTCATGTGTTTACGTTGCTTCTCTTCTTATTGTAAAATTTAGGGACGAAAGTTACTCATGCGCACCATGTCGAGGGTGCTTTTGGATGTCGACTTCATTTATTTCATATGTAAGGTAAGGATTTAAAGGTCAAACATCTCATGCTTGGTTACTTTTCTGTGAATGTATGTTCCTTGCATGGTTTTGAGTTTCGGAGTTAATGAGGATTAAAAGTGTACGTTTTTTGGATTCTGATTCAGTAAGATGCTTAAACAATGATAATTTTTACTTTCAAACAAATTTGGTGCTGACTTGTGATATATTTCTCAGTTTCCTTACCCTTGTGTGTTCGGCTACCTATTCTACAAGTTTTATTGTAGGAAACCTCCATTTATATTACTGAGTAGTTTACTCGATTGAGCAGTTCACTCAATCGAGGTTCAAGTGTTAGGTTGTCGTGGCGTATCTTTAGTTTCTGAAATACACATTGTTTGGTTCAAATAGAGATGTGTAGAAGAGACGTTCAAGCGGAAAATGGCAATTACTAACTACTAAGTAAACAATCCAAATGATGTGCATCATGTAATGAAGGTAAAGCTCTCTATTTCCCAGATTAGGGAACATGGGAACTTAAGCTTAAGTTAGTTTTGCTCATCACCTGATCCTGCCACCGCGGCCCATGGAGGCACTGTTGTAGGGGCCGCACCTGCCACCATTCCTGTCCAAGACGTACGATCTCGAAGGCGAGCCACAGCTGGACGGGGTCATCTCCTGGGGTCCTTCGTCGTGTGGAATTCTTCCACCTTCGACCGGGACGTGCTCCCGCACAACTTCAAGCACAAGAACTTCTCCAGCTTCGTCAGCCAGCTCAACACCTACGTGCGTATCGTATCACTGTCCAATCCTCTGTTCTCATTTTTCTTTTCTTTTAAAATCTCTCACTGGATTATTATTCACGATGTCGCCCTTCTGCCGGGAGGCACTGCTTCTGCTTTGGTATCCGCACTTTGTTTGGATGCTCTGCTTTTTGTTTTGTTCCTTCTTGGTTTCTGCTGATGTACTCAACCCAAATCTGTTGTGTGTGTGTCTATATATATATATATATATATATATATATATATATATATATATATATACTCTTTGTACTTCCCTTCATAATTTTAGTGAGAGGAGTTGTGGTTTGTAATGCCAATTTGGTGTTTCTTTTGTTAGCGGAATCGTGGTCTATAATGCCAATTTGGCCTTTCCCGAAAGAACTGGTTTATCTTCATCACTGAAACAATCCTGATTCCTAAGGAGTTGATCCTGTGATGGCAAGCTTAACCATTTGCTGGGATGCGACGCTGCTCAGCGCTCAAATGTAAGCTTCATAATCCAAATGTGTATACGCATTTGTATTTGCACATACCGCAAAAATCGTTCTCTCCAATAGCAAAATAATAACACGGCAGCATATTTGGTTGTTTTTTGCTGCTCTGCCGACCATGCATTCTTCTCAACTCCTCTCCGCCTCCTTAATGTGATTGGTGCAGTGCAGTTTTACTCCTTGTAATTTATCATTTCTCCATATCGCCATATTTCTCAGAATTTATCGTTGTGTATTTCAAAACTATAAATACCATAGTGCAACTACTACAGATTCTTTTTAAGGGTACTGAAGACTTTTTTTGGTGGGTAACACTCCTCAGTTTGCTTCCTGTTTTGTACAAGGATTGGAAGAGCAATTTTGGTGGGTAACACTCCTCAATTTTGGTGAATAACCGTATTGCAATAAACATGATCAAATCATATTCATGCTTAACGCAAACACCAAATAACATTTATTTAGGTTCAACACTAATCTCGAAAGTATAGGGAGTGTGCGATGATGATCATATCAATCTTCGAACCACTTCCAACACACATCATCACTTCACCCTTAACTAGTCTCTGTTCATTCTGCAACTCCCATTTCAAGTTACTAATCTTAGCAACTGAACTAGTATCAAATACCGAGGGGTTGCTATAAACACTAGTAAAGTAAACATCAATAACATGCATATCAAATATACCTTTGTTCACTTTGCCATCCTTCTTATCCGACAAATACTTGGGGCAGTTCTGCTTCCAGTGACCAGTCCCTTTGTAGTAGAAGCACTTAGTCTCGGACTTAGGTCCAGACTTGGGCTTCTTCACTTAAGCAGCAACTTTCTTGCCATTCTTCTTGAAGTTCCCCTTATTCCCTTTGCCCTTTTCTTGAAACTAGTGGTCTTGTCAACCATCAACAGTTGATGATTTTCTTGATTTTTACCTTCGTCGATTTCAGCATCACGAAGAGCTTGGGAATCGTTTCCATTATCCCTTGCATATTATAGTTCATCACGAAGTTCTAGTAACTTGGTGATAGTGACTAGAGAATTTTGTCAATCACTATCTTATCTGGAAGATTAACTCCCACTTGATTCAAGTGATTGTAGTACTCAGACATTCTGAGCACATGCTCACTAGCTGAGCTATTCTCCTCCATTTTGTAGGAAAAGTACTTGTCAAAGGTCTCATACCTTTCGACATGGGCATGAGTCTGAAATACTAATTTCAACTCTTGGAACATCTCATATGCTCCGTGGCATTTAAAAACGTCTTTGAAGCCCCGATTCTAAGCCATAAAGCATGGTGCACTAAACTATCAAGTAGTCATCATATCGAGCTTGCCAAACGTTCATAATGTCTGCATCTGCTCCTGCAATTGGTCTGTCACCTAGCGGTGCATCAAGGACATAATTCTTTTGTGAAGCAATGAGGATAATCCTCATATCACGGATCCAATCCGCATCATTGCTACTAACATCTTTCAACTTAGTTTTCTCTAGGAACATATCAAAAATAAAACAGGGGAGCTAAATGCGAGCTATTGATCTACAACATAGATATGCTAATACTACCAGGACTAAGTTCATGATAAATTAAAGTTCAATTAATCATATTACTTAAGAACTTCCACTTAGATAGACATCCCTCTAATCATCTAAGTGATCACGTGACTAAACCATGTCCGATCATCACGTGAGATGGAGTAGTTTTCAATGGTGAACATCACTGTGTCGATCATATCTTCTATATGATTCACGCTCGACCTTTCGGTCTCCAGTGTTCCGAGGCCATATCTGCATATGCTAGGCTCGTCAAGTTTAACCCGAGTATTATGCGTGTGCAAAACTGGCTTGCACCCGTTGTATGTGAACATAGAGCTTATCACACCCGATCATCACGTGGTGTCTCGGCACGACGAACTTTCGCAACGGTGCATACTCAGGGAGAACACTTGTACCTTGAAATTTAGTGAGAGATCATCTTATAATGCTACCGCCGAACTAAGAAAAATAAGATGCATAAAGGATAAACATCACATGCAATCAATATGATATGTCCACTACTTTACCGCTTAGTAATAAAGTAAAGCAATTACATGGCGATTGCATTTCATACAATAAAGCGACAACCATATGGCTCCTGCCAATTGCCGATAACTCTGTTACAAAACATGATCATCTCATACAATAAAATTTAGCATCATGTCTTGACCATATCACATCACAACATGCCCTGCAAAAACAAGTTAGACGTCCTCTACTTTGTTGTTGCAAGTTTTACGTGACTGCTACGGGCTGAGCAAGAACAGTTTTTACCTATGCATCAAAACCACAACGATTTTCATCAAGTATGTGTTGTTTTAACCTTCAACAAGGACCGGGGGTAGCCACACTTGATTCAACTAAAGTTGGAGAAACTGACACCCGCCAGCCACCTGTGTGCGAAGCACGTCGATAGAACCAGTCTCGTGTAAGCGTACGCGTAATGTCGGTGTGGGCCGCTTCATCCAACAATACAGCCGAATCAAAGTATGACATGTTGGTAAGCAGTATGACTATTATCGCCCACAACTCACTTGTGTTCTACTCGTACATATAACATCTACGCATAAACCTCGCTCGGATGCCACTGTTGGGGAACGTAGTAATTTCAAATTTTCCTACGCACAAGCAAGATCATGGTGATGCATAGCAATGAGAGGGGAGAATGTTGTCCACGTACCCTCGTAGACCGAAAGCGGAAGCGTTATGACAACGCAGTTGATGTAGTCGTACGTCTTCACGATCGACAGATCCTAGTACCGAACGTACGACACCTCCGCGATCTGCACACGTTCAGCTCGATGACATCCCATGAACTCACGATCAAGTAGAGCTTCGAGGGAGAGCTTCGTCAGCATGATGGCGTGATGACGGTGATGATGAAGCTACCGGCGCAGGGCTTTGCCTAAGCATTACGACGATATGACCGAGGTGGATTATGGTGGAGGGGGGCACCGCACACGGCTAAGAGATCAATGATCAACTTGTGTGTCTATGGGGTGCCCCTTGGCCACGTATATAAAGGATGGAGGGAGGAGGAGGCCGACCCTCATAGGGCGCACCCAAAGTGTGGAGTCTTACTAGGATTCCACCTCCCACATGGAATAGGAAAAAGGGAAGGGAGAAGGAGAAGGAAGGAAGGGGGCGCCCCCTTTCCCTAGTCCAATTCGGACCAGTCCATGGGGAAGGGGCGCGGCCACCCTTGAGGCCTTTCTCTCCTTTCCCGTATGGCTCATTAAGGCCCAATACGAATTCCTCACGTAACTCTCCAGTACTCCAAACAATACCTGAATCACTCGGAACCCTTCCGATGTCCGAATATAGCCTTCCAATATATCGATCTTTACGTCTCGACCATTTCGAGACTCCTCTTCATGTCCCAGATTTCATCCGGGACTCCAAACAAACTTCGGTCATCAAATCACATAAACTCATAATACCGATTGTCACCGAACGTTAAGCGTGCGGACCCTACGGGTTCGAGAACTATGTAGACATGATCGAGACTCATCTCCGGTCAATAACCAATAGCGGAACCTGGATGCTCATATTGGTTCCTACATATTCTACGAAGATCTTTATCGGTCAAACCGCATAACAACATACGTTGTTCCTTTGACATCGGTATGTTACTTGCCCCAGATTCGATCGTCGGTATCTCAATACCTAGTTCAATCTCGTTACCGGAAAGTTTCTTTACTCGTTCCGTAATGCAACATCCCGTAACTAACTCATTAGTCACATTGCTTGCAAGGCTTATAGTGATGTGCATTACCGAGAGGGCCCAGAGATACCTCTCCGACAATCGGAGTGACAAATCCTAATCTTGATTTATGCCAACTCAACAAGTACCATCGGAGACACATGTAGAGCACCTTTATAATCACCCAGTTACGTTGTGATGTTTAGTAGCACACAAAGTGTTCCTCCGGTATTCAGTAGTTGCATAATCTCATAGTCGCAGGAACATGTATAAGTCATGAAGAAAGCAATAGCAATATACTAAACGATATAATGCTAAGCTAACGGAATGGGTCAAGTCAATTGATACGTCTCCAACGTATCTATAATTTTTTATTGTTCCATGCTATTATATTATCTGTTTTGGATGTTTATGGGCTTTATTATACGCTTTTATATTATTTTTGGGACTAACCTATTAACCCAGAGCCTAGTGCCAGTTTCTGTTTTTTCCCTTGTTTCAGTGTTTCGTAGAAAAGGAATATCAAACTGAGTCCAAACGGAATGAAAACTTCGGGAGAGTTATTTTTGGAACGGAAGCAATCCAGAAGACTTGGACTGCACGTCAGGGAATCAACAAGGAGGGCATGAGGCAGGGGGGGCGTGCCCACCCCCCTGGGCACGCCCTCCACTCTCTTGGGCAACTTTTGGCTCCCCTGACACATTTATTCCTCCTATATATACCAATTTACCCTAAAACCTTCGGGGAACAGAATAGATCGGGAGTTCCGCCGCCGCAAGCCTCTGTAGCCAAAAAAACCAATCGGGGCCCTGTTCCAAGACTTCACGAGGGGGGGATCCTCACCGTGGCCATCTTCATCATCCCGACGCTCTCCATGACGAGGAGGGAGTAGTTCACCCTCGGGGCTGAGGGTATGTACCAGTAGCTATGTATTTGATATCTCTCTCTCTCTCTCTCTCTCTCTCGTGTTCTTGAGGTGGTACGATCTTGATGTATCGCGAGCTTTGCTATTATAGTTGGATCTTATGATGTTTCTCCCCCTCTACTCTCTTGTAATGGATTGAATTTTCCCTTTGAAGTTATCTTATCGGATTGAGTCTTTAAGGATTTGAGAACACTTGATGTATGTCTTGTGTGGGATACCCGTGGTGACAATGGGGTATTCAATTGATCCACTTGATGTATGTTTTGGTGATCAACTTGCGGGTTCTGCCCATGAACCTATGCATAGGGGTTGGCACACGTTTTCGTCTTGACTCTCCGGTAGAAACTTTGGGGCACTCTTTGAAGTACTTTGTGTTGGTTGAATAGATTGATCTGAGATTGTGTGATGCATATTGTATAATCATACCCACGGATACTTGAGGTGACAATGGAGTATCTAGGTGACATTAGGGTTTTGGTTGATTTGTGTCTTAAGGTGTTATTTTAGTACGAACTCTATGATAGATCGAGCGGAAAGAATAGCTTCGTGTTATTTTACTACGGACTCTTGAATAGATAGATCAGAAAGGATAACTTTGAGGTGGTTTCATACCCTACCATAATCTCTTCGTTTGTTCTCCGCTATTAGTGACTTTGGAGTGACTCTTTGTTGCATGTTGAAGGATATTTATATGATCCAATTATGTTATTATTGTTGAGAGAACTTGCACTAGTGAAAGTATGATCCCTAGGCCATGTTTCAACGCATTGCAATACCGTTTACGCTCACTTTTATCATTAGTTGCCTTGCTGTTTTTATATTTTCAGATTACAAAAACCTATATCTACCATCCATATTGCACTTGTATCACCATCTCTTCGCCGAACTAGTGCACCTATACAATTTACCATTGTATTGGGTGTGTTGGGGACACAGGAGATTCTTTGTTATTTGGTTGCAGGGTTGCTTGAGAGAGACCATCTTCATCCTCGCCTCCCACGGATTGATAAACCTTAGGTCATCCACTTGAGGGAAATTTTCTACTGTCCTACAAACCTCTGCACTTGGAGGCCCAACAACGTCTACAAGAAGAAGGTTGCGTAGTAGACATGAAGCTCTTTTCCGCGCCATTGCCGGGAAGTTAGGTAAGCGGCACTCACACCCGTCAACTAAGCTCTTTTCTCGGCGCCGCTGTCGGAGGTGATTGCTTGAAGGTATATCTTTAGATCTTGCAATCGAATCTTTTTGTTTCTTGTTTTGTCACTAGTTTAGTTTATAAAAGAAAAGTACAAAAAAATGGAATTGAGTTTACCTCATACGCTTCATCTTTTTAATATCTTTCGTGAGTATGATGGGAAGGAAAATTGTGCCAAAGTGTTAGAAGAAGAGTGCATTAAAATGTTTGGCACTAAATCTTTGAATGATGAGCATGATTGCAATGTTGTTAGTATGAACTCCTTGAATATCTATAGTACTAATGATGATTGCACTAGTTATGATGAAAATATCTCCTATAAACATGTCAATTTTTGTGGAGTGCATTGGGTTTGCAAGTACACACCAAATAGGGAAGATAGATATTGCAAGAGGCATAAGCATTTAGAAACTAAATGGTTGCTAGAAAGGCTAAATGTTAGTGCTGAAAATTTAATATTTCTTAGCCATACTTGTGAACTTTGCAATGAACATGGTCATTTAAATATCAAATGCAAATTGTTTCATAATCGAATCATGTCCAAAAATTGTGATGACTTGATTTCCCTTGCACATTATAGCGAACTTAGTTTGCTTTTGGGTTATGAAGAAATGAAACGTCAAACTAAGATTATTCCAGATTATAACCTTGAGAAATTCCTCGATGTTGATCTAGAAGAAATTTATATGTATTGTGCGGTGAATTCATTGAAAATCCTTATATTGCCAATTACATAGAGAAAACAAAACAAATAGAAGATGAAGAGAATACTAATGAAAGGGAAGAGACTTCCCAATATCCTCCTACTATTTCTTATGATGAATCAGGTAACGAGGAGGAGCCTTCTATTCAACCAATCTCACTAATAAGGATCTCCAAAAAGAGGATTGAACCCACACATGTAGAAGAAGAAAATTAAAAGGAAGAGAGGTAAAAAGATATCTCTCCAAAATAATGTTGCTCCTATTATTGTTGTGCCCCATGAATGAATCAAAAATAATAGTGGAAGATGATGCACTTGATGATGATCCCTTTATGCATATTGCTTGTTGTGATGATTATGATTGGGAAGATAATGTTACTTCTTGTGATCTTGAAAATCTTTTTGGCACTTGCTTGGAAGAATATGATAATTGCTATACTATTGGTGCTATCCATACTATTAATGATGAGAGTGATTATGCTTATGATATGAAAAGGCCCAAGCTTGGGGATGCTATGTTTGATGAAGATGATGATTTTGAGAATATATTTGCTGCAATTAATGTTTGTCCCAAGCTTGGGTATGCTACGTTTAATGAAGATGATATTTTTAGTCTCCCAAGTTTTGATATGCAAATTTATAATGATGATAGCATGCCTCCTACCTATGATGATTATATTGATGAAAGTGGGTTTGGAAGAGTGTCAACTTTAGGAAGTAATGATCCCACTATTTTGGAGGATGTTGAATCTTATAATATTTATGAAAGTGGATTTGGAGAGGTCATGACTTTATTTAGTGATGAGTCCACTATCTTGGAAGAGGTTTCAATCGATTATGATGAGAACAAAGTTGCTACTTATGATGATTATTGTGATAAAACTTATGCTATAAAAAGTAGTGATGGTTATATTTATAAAACTTGTCATGATTATGATTACCCTTTTTCTGAACATTACTCTTTTAGTGTGGAAACAATTTATAGTATTCAAGTCTCTTATGCTACTCCCACTATTCCGAATGAGAAGAATTTTGCTTGTGTGGAGAGTAGTAAAATTTCTATACTTGTAGGTCATGAAAAGAATGCTTTAGGTGCTTGTTATATTGTTGAATTCATTCATGACTCTACTAAATATTATTATGAGGGAGGAACATATGCTTGTAGGAATTGCAATAATATCAAGTTTCCTCCCTATGTGCTTAAAGTTTTAAAGTTATGCTTGGTTTGCCTTCCTATGCTAGTTGATTATTGTTCCCATAAGTTTTTTGCTCACAGAATACCTATGCATAGGAAGTGGGTTAGACTTAAATGTGCTAGTCATATTCTTCATGATGCTCTCTTTATGTTTCAATCTTATCTTTTATGTGAGCATCATTGAAATCATCATGCCTAGCTAGGGGCGTTAAACATTAGCGCTTGTTGGGAGGCAACCCAATTTTAATTTAGTTTCTTGTTTTTGGTTCTGTTTAGTAATAAATAATCCATCTAGCCTCTGATTAGATGTGGTTTTATGTTTTAATTAGTGTTTGTGCCAAGTAAGACCTATAGGATCTTCTTGGATGATAGTTATTTGATCTTGCTGAAAATTCCAGAAACTTCCTGTTCACGAAACAAATTGTTTAAAATCACCAGAACGTGATAAAATACTGATTCCAATTGAAACAGATCAATAATTAAATTATCTAGGTCTTACTATTTTGGTAGAATATTTTGAGTTCCATAAGTTTGCATTAGTTACAGATTACTAAAGACTGTTCTGTTTTTGACAGATTCTGTTTTTCGAGTGTTGTTTGCTCATTTTGATGAATCTATGGCTACTAAAATAGTTTATAAACCATAGAGAAGTTGGAATACAGTAGGTTTAACACCAATATAAATAAAGGATGAGTTCATTACAGTACCTTGAAGTGGTGTTCAGTTTTCTTTCGCTAACGGAGCTTACGAGTTTTCTGTTGAGTTTTGTGTTGTGAAGTTTTCAAGTTTTGGGTAAAGATTCGATGGACTATGGAATAAGGAGTGGCAAGAGACTAATCTTGGGGATGCCCAAGGCACCCCAAGGTAATATTCAAGGATAACCAAGAGTTTAAGCTTGGGGATGCCCTGAAGGCATCCCTCTTTCGCCTTCGCTCATCGGTAACTTTACTTGGAGCTATATTTTTATTCACCACATGATATGTGTTTTTCTTGGAGCGTCATTTTATTTTCTTTAGCTTTGCTTGTTGTTTGAATAAAATACCAAGATCTGAAATTCTTAAATGAGAGATAGTCTTCACATAGTTACATAATTATTCGACTACTCATTGATCTTCACTTATATCTTTGTAGTTTGTTGTTTGCTCTAAGTGCTTCACTTATATCTTTTAGAGCACGGCGGTGGATTTTTTTTGAAGAAATAGATGAACTCTCATACTTCACTTATATTATTTTGAGAGTCTTAAACAGCATGGTAATTTTCTTCGGTTATGAATTTAGTCCTAATATGATGGGCATCCAAGAGGGATATAATAAAAAACTTTCATATAAAGTGCATTGAATACTATGAGAAGTTTGATTCTTTATGATTGTTTTGAGATATGAAGATGGTGATATTAGTGTCATGCTAGTTGAGTAGTTGTGAATTTGAGAAATACTTGTGTTAAAGTTTGTGATTCCCGTAGCATGCACGTATGGTGAACCGTTATGTGATGAAGTCGGAGCATGATTTATTTATTGATTGTCTTCCTTATGAGTGGCGGTCGGGGACAAGTGATGGTCTTTTCCTACCAATCTATCCCCCTAGGAGCATGCGCGTAATACTTTTCTTTGATAACTTGTAGATTTTTGCAATAAATATATGAGTTCTTTATGACTAATGTTGAGTCCATGGATTATACACACTCTCTTCCTTCCCACATTGCTAGCCTCTCTAATACCGCGCACTTTTCGCCGGTATCATACACCCACCATATACCTTCCTCAAAACAGCCACCATACCTACCTATCATGGCATTTCCATAGACGTTCCGAGATATATTACCATGCAACTTACCACCGTTCCGTTTATTATGACACGCTCCATCATTGTCATATTGCCTTGCATGATCATGTAGTTAACATCGTATTTGTCGCAAAGCCACCGTTCATAATTCTGTCATACATGTCACTCTTGATTCATTGCACATCCCGGTACACCGCCGGAGGCATTCATATAGAGTCATATTTTGTTCTAAGTATCGAGTTGTAATTCTTGAGTTATAAGTAAATAAAAGTGTGATGATCATCATTATTAGAGCATTGTCCCGGTGAGGAAAGGATGATGGAGACTATGATTCCCCCAAAAGTCGGGATGAGACTACGGACGAAAAATAAAAAAAAGAAGAAAAAAAAGAGGCCATAAAAAAGGAGAAAAGGCCCAAAAAAATGAGATAAAAAGAGAGAAGGGGCAATGCTACTATCCTTTTACCACACTTGTGCTTCAAAGTAGCACCATGATCTTCATGATAGAGAGTCTCCTATGATATCACTTTCATATACTAGTGGGAAATTTTCATTATAGAACTTGGCTTGTATATTCCAATGATGGGCTTCCTCAAAATGCCCTAGGTCTTCGTGAGCAAGCGAGTTGGATGCACACGCACTTAGTTTATTTTGTTGAGCTTTCATATACTTATAGCTCTAGTGCATCCGTTGCATGGCAATCCCTACTCACTCACATTGATATCTATTGATGGGCATCTCCATAGCCCGTTGATACGCCTAGTTGATGTGAGACTATCTTCTCCTTTTGTCTTCTTCACAACCACCATTCTATTCCACCTATAGTGCTATGTCCATGGCTCACGCTCATGTATTGCGTGAAGATTGAAAAAGTTTGAGAACACCAAAAGTATGAAACAATTGCTTGGCTTGTCATCGGGGTTGTGCATGATTTAAATACTTTGTGTGGTGAAGATTGAGCATAGCCAAACTATATGATTTTGTAGGGATAGCTTACGTTGGCCATGTTATTTTGAGATGACATGATTGCTTTGTTAGTATGCTTGAAGTATTATTGTTTTCATGTCAATATTAAACTTTTATCTTGAATCTTATGGATCTGAATATTCTTGCCACAATAAAGAAAATTAGATTGAGAATTATGTTAGGTAGCATTCCACATTAAAAATTCTGTTTTTATCATTTACCTACTCGAGGACGACCAGGAATTAAGCTTGGGGATGCTGATACGTCTCCAACGTATCTATAATTTTTGATTGTTCCATGCTATTATATTGTCTGTTTTGGATGTTTATGGGCTTTATTATACACTTTTATATTATTTTTGGGACTAACCTATTAACCCAAAGCCCATTGCCAGTTTCTGTTTTTTCCCTTGTTTCAGTGTTTCGCAGAAAAGGAATATCAAACGGAGTCCAAACGGAATGAAACCTTCAGGAGAGTTATTTTTGGAACTGAAGCAATCCAGAAGACTTGGAGTGCACGTCAGGGAATCAACGAGGAGGGGCCGAGGTAGGGGGGCGCGTCCACCCCCCTGGGCGCGCCCTCCACCCTCGTGGGCCCCTCGTGGCTCCCCTGACATATTTCTTCCTCCTATATATACCAATATACCCTAAAACCTTCGGGGAACAAAATAGATCGGTAGTTCCACTGCCGCAAGCCTGTGTAGCCACAAAAAACCAATCAGGACCCTGTTCCGGCACCCTGCCGGAGGGGGGATACCTCACCGGTGGCCATCTTCATCATCCCGGTGCTCTCCATGATGAAGAGGGAGTAGTTCACCCTCGGGGCTGAGGGTATGTACCAGTAGCTATGTGTTTGATCTCTCTCTCTCGTGTTCTTGAGGTGATACGATCCTGATGTATCGCGAGCTTTGCTATTATAGTTGGATCTTATGATGTTTATCCCCCTCTACTCTCTTGTAATGGATTGAGTTTTCCCTTTGAAGTTATCTTATCGGATTGAGTCTTTAAGGATTTGAGAACACTTGATGTATGTCTTGCGTGGGATACCCGTGGTGACAATGGGGTATTCTATTGATCCACTTGATGTATGTTTTGGTGATCAACTTGCAGGCTCCGCCCATGAACCTATGCATAGGGGTTGGCACACGTTTTCGTCTTGACTCTCCGGTAGAAACTTTGGGGCACTCTTTGAAGTACTTTTGTTGGTTGAGTAGATGAATCTGAGATTGTGTGATGCATATCATATAATCATACCCATGGATACTTGAGGTGACAATGGAGTATCTAGGTGACATTAGGGTTTTGGTTGATTTGTGTCTTAAGGTGTTATTCTAGTACGAACTCTATGATAGATCGAACAGAAAGAATAGCTTCGTGTTATTTTACTACGGACTCTTGAATAGATAGATCAGAAAGGATAACTTTGAGGTGGTTTCGTACCCTACCATAATCTCTTCGTTTGTTCTCCGCTATTAGTGACTTTGGAGTGACTCTTTGTTGCATGTTGAAGGATATTTATATGATCCAATTATGTTATTATTGTTGAGAGAACTTGCACTAGTGAAAGTATGAACCCTAGGCCTTGCTTCAACGCATTGCAATACCATTTACGTTCACTTTTATCATTAGTTACCTTGCTGTTTTTATATTTTCAGATTACAAAAACCTATATCTACCATCCATATTGCACTTGTATCACCATCTCTTCGCCGAACTAGTGCACCTATACAATTTACCATTGTATTGGCTGTGTTGGGGACACAAGAGACTCTTTGTTATTTGGTTGTAGGGTTGCTTGAGAGAGACCATCTTCATCCTACGCCTCCCACGGATTGATAAACCTTAGGTCATCCACTTGAGGGAAATTTGCTACTGTCCTACAAACCTCTGCACTTGGAGGCCCAACAACGTATACAAGAAGAAGGTTGCGTAGTAGACATCATCAATCACATCATTCTCTAATGATGTGATACCGTTAATCAAATGACAACTCGTGTCTATGGCTTGGAAACTTAACCATCTTTATTCAACGAGCTAGTCAAGTAGAGGCATACTAGTGACACTCTGTTTGTCTATGTATTCACACATGTACTAAGTTTCCGGTTAATACAATTCTAGCATGAATAATAAACATTTATCATGATATAAGGATATATAAATAACAACTTTATTATTGCCTCTAGGGCATATTTCCTTCAGTTTCTACATTAAGTATTTCTTTTTGGACTACGAAATTTGGATGTGTCGTAGCAATGTTTGTCATGACCCATTTCAGCTCTTCGATGGAAGAGTCTTTCAATCATTTTTATTTTTGTTGTTTAGAAAAACATGAATATATATTTAATTTGAGAAGGTGTTTTCCTAATTTGTTGGAATATTTTTTAAATGGAATCATTTTTATGGTGACTTACAATTTTTTGAATATTATATTTCATTTGCAATAGGTTTTGTCAGAGCACCAACTATGATGCATCCTAAACATAATTCTAAAAATGATTAAGATGGAAGATAATAGCATATTTAAAATCTACACATTTTTTGAGAAATTTTCATATATAACATGTTAGGTTTGAAGTTAGGATTTAACAAATATCATTATTTTTAAAATATTTGATGAATTTGAAAAAAGAAATTCAACAAAGAAAAAAAGCAGGTAGGGTCTAGCAGCCGTCACGTGGTGCAGCCAAAAAAATAAAGAAAAAGAAGAGAGAGCGGGGATCAATTCCCGGTCTACCGAATACAGGATAGAAGCTCCAACCAGCCAAGTAGGCACACATGCTTGTGATATATGAGAGTGTTGCCTTAGAGCAACTCTAGCAGACCCCACAAAACATGCAGACCCGCAAAATTCTAGTGAGTATGTGGACTCGGCCCAATTTTCCGGCCGGAACAGAGACCGCATACTCGCCCGGCCCGCAATTTTTTTTGCCGTGGCCCGCAAACCACACGCCCCGACCGCTAAATCTACGGTTCCGCGGCTCGTTTGCGGGTTGATACCCTATCCCCGCCGCCGCCGAGCCACGCGATTCCCCACCCCCTTTCTCCACATTTCTCGCCGCCGGCGACCACCTCCCTGCCTCCAGCCGCCATGTGGGGCCGCAAGTGGAGCTCCGGACGTGGCTCCGGTAGCATATCCGACGGCCGAAGCGACCCGGAGCGCGAGCAGCACGTCCGGTCAGACGGCGCGAGGAAGCGCGGGGCCCGGAAGTAGATCAACCGCGGCCTGTCGCCGCTGGCGAGCTTCCGCGTCCGCGAGACGAAGGAGTACAACCACTGGCACGTGTCCTTCTCCTCCGCGAGATCTTTGTACGCCGGGAGTGAGGGAGTCCTGGACTAAGGGGTCCTCGGGCGTCCGGCCTGTTATCCATGGGCCGGACTGATGGCTTTGAAGACATGAAGGCCGAAGACTGTACCCGTGTCCGGATAGGACTCTCCTTGGCGTGGGAGGCAAGCTTGGCGATCAACTATGAAGATTCCTTCCTATGTAACCGACTCAATGTAACCCTAGATCCCCCCGGTGTCTATATAAACCAGAGGGTGTAGTCTGGAAAGCACATACTCATTCCCATAGACAGGCTAGACTTCTAGGGTTTAGCCATTACGATCTCGTGGTAGATCAACTCTTGTAATACTCATATTCATCAAGATCAATCAAGCAGGAAGTAGGGTATTACCTGTTGGGGAACGTAGTAATTTCAAAAAAAATCCTACGCACACACATGATCATGGTGATGCATAGCAATGAGAGGGGAGAGTGATGTCCACGTACCCTCATAGACCGAAAGTGGAAGCGTTAGAACAACGCGAATGATGTAGTCGTACGTCTTCACGATCCGACCGATCCAAGTACCGAACACACGGCACCTCCGAGTTCAGCACACGTTCAGCTCGATGACGTCCCATGAACTCCGATCCAGCAGAGCATCGAGGGAGAGTTCCGTCAGCACGACTGTGTGATGACGGTGTTGATGATGCTACCGACGCAGGGCTTCGCCTAAGCACCGCTATGATATTACCGAGGTCGAATATGGTGGAGGGGGCACCGCACACGGCTAAGAGATCAATGATCAATTGTTGTATCTCCAAGGGGTGCCCCCCTCCCCGTATATACAGGAGTGGAGGAGGGGGAGGGGGCCGGCCTCCCTAGGCGCGCCCCATGAGGAGTCCTACTCCCACCGGGAGTAGGACTCCCCCTTCCAAGTGGGAGTAGGAGAGGAGAGGGAAGGAGAGAGAGGGCGAAAGGAAAGGGGGGCGCCGCCCGCCCTCCTTATGCAATTCAGACTGGGGGGAAGGGGGCTCGTGGCTGCCCTTGGGCGCCCCTCCTCTTGTCCACTAGGGCCCAATAGGCCCGTTAGTCTCCCCGGGGTTCCGTAACCCCGGTACTCAAGATATGTCCGAAAAATCCCGAAACCATTCCGATGTCGAACATAGTCGTCCAATATATCGATCTTTACGTCTCGACCATTTCGAGACTCCTCGTCATGTCCGTGATCACATCCGGGACTTGGAACTACCTTCGGTAAATCAAAACACAAAAACTCATAATACAATTGTCACGGAAACTTTAAGCGTGCGGACCCTACGGGTTCGAGAACTATGTAGAGATGACAGAGACATGTTTCCGGTCAATAACCAATAGCGGAACCTGGATGCTCATATTGGCTCCTACATATTCTATGAAGATCTTTATCGGTCAAAACCGCATAACAACATACGTTGTTCCCTTTGTCATCGGTATGTTACTTGCCCGAGATTCGATCGTCGGTGTATCAATACCTAGTTCAATCTCGTTACCGGCAAGTCTATTTACTCGTTCCGTAATACATCATCCCGCAACTAACTCATTAGTTACAATGCTTGCAAGGCTTATAGTGATGTGCATTACCAAGTGGGCCCAAAGATACCTCTCCGACAATTCGGAGTGACAAATCCTAATCTCGAAATACGCCAACCCACCAAGTACCTTCGGAGACACCTGTAGAGCACCTTTATAATCACCCAGTTACGTTGTGATGTTTGGTAGCACACAAAGTGTTCATCCGATAAACGGGAGTTGCATAATCTCATAGTCATAGGAACATGTATAAGTCATGAAGAAAGCAATAGCAAGATACTAAACGATCAAGTGCTAAGCTAACGGAATGGGTCAAGTCAATCAAATCATTCTCCTAATGATGTGATCCCTTAATCAAATGACAACTCATGTCTATGGCAAGGAAACATAACCATCTTTGATTAATGAGTTAGTCTAGTAGAGGCATACTAGTGACACTCTATTTGTCTATATATTCACACATGTATCATGTTTCCGGTTAATACAATTCTAGCATGAATAATAAACATGTATCATGATATAAGAAATAAATAATAACTTTATTATTGCCTCTAGGGCATATTTCCTTCAGTCTCCCACTTGCAGTCAATAATCTAGATTACACAGTAATGATTCTAACACCCATGGAGTCTTGGTGCTTATCATGTTTTGCTCGTGAGAGAGGCTTAGTCAACTGGTCTGCAACATTCAGATTCGTATGTATCTTGCAAATCTCTATGTCTCCCACCTGGACTTGATCCCGGATGGATTTGAAGCATCTCTTGATGTGCTTGGTTCTCTTGTGAAATCTGGATTCCTTTGCCAGGGCAATTGCACCAGTATTGTCACAAAAGATTTTCATTGGACCCGATGCACTAGGTATGACACCTAGATCGGATATGAACTCCTTCATCCAGACTCCTTCATTTGCTGCTTCCGAAGCAGCAATGTACTCCGCTTCACATGTAGATCCCGCCATGACGCTTTGTTTAGAACTGCTCCAACTAACAGCTCCACCGTTCAATAAAAACACGTATCTGGTTTGCGATTTAGAATCGTCCGGATCAGTGTCAAAGCTTGCATCAACATAACCATTTACGATGAGCTCTTTGTCACCTCCATAGACGAGAAACATATCCTTAGTCCTTTTCAGGTATTTCAGGATGTTCTTGACCGCTCTCCAGTGATCCACTCCTGGATTACTTTGGTACCTCCCTGTTAAACTAATAGCAAGGCACACATCAGGTCTGGTACACAGCATTGCATACATGATAGAGCCTATGGCTGAAGCATAGGGAACATCTTTCATTTTCTCTCTATCTTCTGCAGTGGTCGGGCATTGAGTCTTACTCAGTTTCACGCCTTGTAACACAGGCAAGAACCCTTTCTTTGCTTGATCCATTTTGAACTTCTTCAAAACTTTGTCAAGGTATGTGCTTTGTGAAAGTCCAATTAAGCATCTTGATCTATCTCTATAGATCTTGATGCCCAATATGTAAGCAGCTTCACCGAGGTCCTTCATTGAAAGCTCTTATTCAAGTATCCTTTTATGCTATCCAGAAATTCTATATCATCTCCAATCAACAATATGTCATCCACATATAAGATTAGAAATGCTACAGAGCTCCCATTCACTTTCTTGTAAATACAGGCTTCTCCAAAAGTCTGTATAAAACCATATGCTTTGATCACACTATCAAAACGTTTATTCCAAATCCGAGAGGCTTGCACCAGTCCATATATGGATCACTGGAGCTTGCACACTTTGTTAGCACCCATTGGATTGATAAAACCTTCAGGATGCATCATATACAACTCTTCTTCCAGAAATCCATTCAGGAATGCAGTCTTTACATCCATTTGCCAAATTTCATAATCATAAAATGCGGCAATTGCTAACATGATTCGGACGGACTTAAGCATCGCTACGGGTGAGAAGGTCTCATCGTAGTCAACTCCTTGAACTTGTCAAAAACCTTTTGCAACAAGTCGAGCTTTGTAGACAGTAATATTACCGTCAGCGTATGTCTTCTCTTGAAGATCCATTTATTCTCGATGGCTTGCGGATCATCGGGCAAGTCAACCAAAGTCCACACTTTGTTCTCATACATGGATCCCATCTCAGATTTCATGGCCTCAAGCCATTTTGCGGAATCTGGGCTCATCATCGCTTCCTCATAGTTTGTAGGTTCGTCATGGTCTAGTAACATAACCTCCAGAACAGGATTACCGTACCACTCTGGTGCGGATCTCACTCTGGTTGACCTACGAGGTTTGGTAGTAACTTGATCTGAAGCTTCATGATCATCATCATCAGCTTCCTCACTAATTGGTGTAGGTGTCACAGGAACCGGTTTCTGTGATGAACTATTTTCCAATAAGGGAGCAGGTACAGTTACCTCATCAAGTTCTACTTTCCTCCCACCCACTTCTTTCGAGAGAAACTCCTTCTCTAGAAAGGATCCAAATTTAGCTACAAAAGTCTTGCCTTCAGATTTATGATAGAAGGTGTACCCAACAGTTTCCTTTGGGTATCCTATGAAGACGCATTTCTCTGATTTGGGTTCGAGCTTATCAGGTTGAAGCTTTTTCACATAAGCATCGCAGCCCCAAACTTTAAGAAACGACAACTTTGGTTTCTTGCCAAACCACAGTTCATAAGGCGTCGTCTCAACGGATTTAGATGGTGCCCTATTTAACGTGAATGCAGCCGTCTATAAAGCATAACCCCAAAATGATAGCCGTAAATCAGTAAGAGACATCATAGATCACACCATATATAGTAAAGTACGATTATGACGTTCAGACACACCATTACGCTGTGGTGTTTCAGGTGGCGTAAGTTGCGAAACTATTCCACATTGTTTCAAATGAAGACCAAACTCGTAACTCAAATATTCTCCTCCACGATCAGATCGTAGAAACTTTATTTTCTTGTTACGGTGATTTTCTACTTCACTCTGAAATTCTTTGAACTTTTCAAATGTTTCAGACTTATGTTTCATTAAGTAGATATACCCATATCTGCTCAAATCATCTGTGAAGGTGAGAAAATAACGATACCCGCCTTGAGCCTCAACATTCATCGGACCACATACATCAAGATGTATGATTTCCAACAAATCTGTTGCTCGCTCCATTGTTCCGAGAACGGCGTTTTAGTCATCTTGCCCATGAGGCATGGTTCGCAAGTACCAAGTGATTCATAATCAAGTGATTCCAAAAGTCCATCGGAATGGAGTTTCTTCATGCGCTTTACACCAATATGACCTAAACGGCAGTGCCACAAATAAGTTGCACTATCATTATCAACTCTGCATCTTTTGGCTTCAATATTATGAATATGTGTATCACTACTATCGAGATTTAATATAAATAGACCACTCTTCAAGGGTGCATGACCATAAAAGATATATTACTCATATAAATAGAACAACCATTATTCTCTGATTTAAATGAATAACCGTCTTGCATCAAACAAGATCCAGATATAATGTTCATGCTCAACGCTGGCACCAAATAACAATTATTTAGGTCTAAAACTAATCCCGAAGGTAGATGTAGAGGTAGCGTGCCGACCGCGATCACATCGACTTTGGAACTATTTCCCACGTGCATCGTCACCTCGTCCTTAGCCAATCTTCGCTTAATCCGTAGCCCTTATTTTGATTTGCAAATATTAGCAACAAAACCAGTATCGAATACCCAGGTGCTACTGCGAACATTAGTAAGGTACACATCAATAACATGTATATCACATATACCTTTGTTCACCTTGCCATCTTTCTTATCCGCCAAATACTTGGGGCAGTTCTGCTTCCAGTGACTAGTCTGCTTGCAGTAGAAGCACTCAGTCTTAGGATTAGGTCCAGACTTGGGTTTCTTCTCTTGAGCAGCAACTTGTTTGTTGTTCTTCTTGAAGTTCCCCTTCTTCTTCGCTTTGCCCTTTTTCTTGAAACTGGTGGTGTTGTTGACCATCAACACTTGATGCTCTTTCTTGATTTCTACCTCTGCAACCTTTAGCATTGCGAAGAGCTCGGGAATTGTCTTATCCATCCCTTGCATGTTATAGTTCATCACGAAGCTCTTGTAGCTTGGTGGCAGTCATTGAAGAATTCTGTCAATGACATTATCATCCGGAAGATTAACTCCCAGTTGAATCAAGTGATTGTTATACCCAGACATTCTGAGTATATGCTCACTGACAGAACTATTCTCTTCCATCTTGCAGCTGTAGAACTTATTGGAGACTTCATATCTCTCAATCCGGGCATTTGCTTGAAATATTAACTTCAACTCCTGGAACATCGCATATGCTCCATGACGTTCAAAACATCGTTGAAGTCCCGGTTCTAAGCCGTAAAGCATGGCACACTGAACTATCGAGTAGTCATCAGCTTTGCTCTGCCAGACGTTCATAACATCTGGTGTTGCTCCTGTAACAGGTTTGGCACCTAGCGGTGCTTCCAGGACGTAATTCTTCTGTGAGCAATGAGGATAATACTCAAGTTATGGACCCAGTCCGTGTGATTGCTACCATCATATTTCAACTTTGCTTTCTCAAGGAACGCATTAAAATTCAACGGAACAACAACACGGGCCATCTATCTACAACAACATAGACATGCAAAATACTATCAGGTACTAAGTTCATGATAAATTAGAGTTCAGTTAATCAAATTATTAAAGAACTCCCACTTAGATAGACATCCCTCTAATCCTCTAAGTGATCACGTGATCCGTATCAACTAAACCATGTCCGATCATCACGTGAGATGGAGTAGTTTCAATGGTGAACATCACTATGTTGATCATATCTACTATATGATTCACGCCGACCTTCGGTCTCTGTGTTCCGAGGCCATATCTGTTATATGCTAGGCTCGTCAAGTTTAACCTGAGTATTCTGCGTGTGCGACTGTTTTGCACCCGTTGTATTTGAACGTAGAGCCTATCACACCCGATCATCACGTGGTGTCTCAGCACGAAGAACTTTCACAACGGTGCATACTCAGGGAGAACATTTATACCTTGAAGTTTAGTGAGAGATCATCTTATGATGCTACCGTCGTTCTAAGCAAAATAAGATGCATAAAAGATAAACATCACATGCAATCAATATAAGTGATATGATATGGCCATCATCATCTTGTGCTTGTGATCTCCATCTTCGAAGCACCGTCATGATCACCATCCTCACCGGCGCGACACCTTGATCTCCATCGTAGCATCGTTGTCGTCTCGCCAACTATTGCTTCTACGACTATCGCTACCGCTTAGTGATAAAGTAAAGCATTACATGGCGATTGCATTGCATACAATAAATCGACAACCATATGGCTCCTGCCAGTTGTCGATAACTCGGTGACAAAATATGATCATCTCATACAATAAAATATAGCATCATGGCTTGACCATATCACATCAGAACATGCCCTGCAAAAACAAGTTAGACGTCCTCTACTTTGTTGTTGCAAGTTTTACGTGGCTGCTACGGGCTGAGGAAGAACCGTTCTTACCTACGCATCAAAACCGCAACGATAGTTCGTCAAGCTAGTGTTGTTTTAACCTTCTCAAGGACCGGGCGTAACCACACTCGGTTCAACTAAAGTTGGAGAAACTGACACCCGCCAGCCACCTGTGTGCAAAGCACGTCGGTAGAACCAGTCTCGCATAAGCGTATGCGTAATGTCGGTCCGGACCGCTTCATCCAACAATACCGCCGAACCAAAGTATGACATGCTGGTAAGCAGTATGACTTGTATCGCCCACAACTTACTTGTGTTCTACTCGTGCATATAACATCTACGCATAAAACCTGGCTCTGATACCACTGTTGGGGAACGTAGTAATTTCGAAAAATTTCCTACGCACACACAGGATCATGGTGATGCATAGCAACGAGAGGGGAGAGTGATGTCCACGTAGCCTCGTAGACCGAAAGTGGAAGCATTAGAACAACGTGGATGATGTAGTCGTACATCTTCACGATCCGACCGATCCAAGTACCAAACGCATGGCACCTCCGAGTTCAGCACACGTTCAGCTCGATGACGTCCCACGAACTCCGATCTAGCAGAGCTTCGAGGGAGAGTTCCGTCAGCACGACGGCGTGATGACGGTGTTGATGATTCTACAGACGCAGGGCTTCGCCTAAGCACCGCTACGATATTGCCGAGGTGGAATATGGTGGAGGGGGGCACCGCACACGGCTAAGAGATCAATGATCAATTGTTCTATCTGCAAGGGGTCCCCCCTCCCCGTATATAAAGGAGTGGAGGAGGGGGAGGGGGCCGGCCTCCCTAGGCACGCCTCATGAGGAGTCCTACTCCCACCGGGAGTAGTACTCCCCCCTTCCAAGTGGGAGTAGGAGAGGAGAGGGAAGGAGAGAGAGGGGGAAAGGAAAGGGGGGCGCCCCCCCTCCTTGTCCAATTCGGACTGGGGGGAAGGGGGGCGCGGCTGCCCTTGGCCGCCCCTCCTCTTGTCCACTAGGGCCCAATAGGCCCATTAGTCTCCCCGGGGGGTTCCGGTAACCCCCGGTACTCCGGTATATGTCCGAAAATCCCCGAAACCATTCTGATGTCCGAACATAGTCGTCCAATATATCGATCTTTACGTCTCGACCATTTCGAGACTCCTCGTCATGTCCCCGATCTCATCCGGGACTCTGAACAAACTTCGGTCATCAAATCACATAAACTCGTAATACCTGTTGTCACTGAACGTTAAGCGTGCGGACCCTACGGGTTCGAGAACTATGTAGTCATGACCGAGACTCATCTCCGGTCAATAACCAATCTCGGAACCTGGATGCTCATATTGGTTCCTACATATTCTAAGAAGATCTTTATCGGTCAAACCGCATAACAACATAAGTTGTTCCCTTTGTCATCGGTATGTTACTTGCCCGAGATTCGATCGTCGGTATCTCAATACCTAGTTCAATCTCATTACCAGCAAGTCTCTTTACTCGTTCCGTAATACATCATCCTGCAACTAACTCATTAGTTACAATGCTTGAAAGGCTTATAGTGATGTGCATTACCGAGTGGGCCCAGAGATACCTCTCCGACAATTCGGAGTGACAAATCCTAATCTCGAAATAGGCCAACCCAACAAGTACCTTCGGAGACACTTGTAGAGCACCTTTATAATCACCCAGTTACGTTGTGACGTTTGGTAGCACACAAAGTGTTCCTCCGGTAAACGGGAGTTGCATAATCTCATAGTCATAGGAACATGTATAAGTCATGAATAAAGCAATAGCAACATACTAAACGATCAAGTGCTAAGCTAACGGAATGGGTCAAGTCAATCACATCATTCTCCTAATGATGTGATCCCGTTAATCAAATGACAACTCATGTCTATGACTAGGAAACATAACCATCTTTGATTAACGAGCTAGTCTAGTAGAGGCATACTAGTGACACTCTGTTTGTCTATGTATTCACACATGTATCATGTTTCTGGTTAATACAATTCTAGCATGAATAATAAACATTTATCATGATATAAGGAAATAAATAATAACTTTATTATTGCCCCTAGGGCATATTTCCTTCATTACCTCCACAGAGAGGGCCCGAACCTGGGTAAACATGGTGTCCCCTGTCTCCTGTAACCATCGATCCTAGACGCACAGTTCGGGACCCCCTACCTAAGATCCGCCGGTTTTGACACCGACATTGGTGCTTTCATTGAGAGTTCCACTATGACGTCGACGAAAGGTTCGATGGCTCGCCTTGTCCTTAAAGACAACATCACCTCCGGGGGAGTCCTGGCCCCAGGCCAAACCCTCCGGCTGGGCGGCTTTACCATGATCGCCCGTTCGGCCGTTGAGCCGATGATGACCTCTCTGGCCATCGAAAACCCCCTTCGCATCAACTCCGAACACTCCAAGCAGATGGATCCGGTAGAGTTTTCGTCCTTGAACGAACTCCTAGATCGCATCGCCGCTTTGGGAATCGCCACAGATTACGATCGGATCGGGCCTAAAACCGATCAAGGAGAAATCAAAACTCCACCGGTCACCCACCAGATAGCGGTAGTCGAGGAGCAGGACGGCGAGTCTTCTTCTATATCGAAGACGGACTATGTTCGGATCGCCGATCAGGAAGAACTGAATACCCACCAGCGAAAGGATGCGACTAGCCCTCCGAACATAGAATCGGACGACAGTCCTAAATAATCAGAAGATACTCCGGAGCCCGGACTGTTGAGTCTGGAAGGTCTTCAGACTCCGGATAATCGGTCAGGTCAGGGTTCGGATTTAATTCCACCCACCCACCCGGACATAGACGCCCTCATGAGCATAAAACAGCAGTCTCAGGAAATGGTCCACCACTTCTTGGCCAGATTCCTCCTTGTCAAAGACAAGGTAAAAGATTGCCGCGACGAGGACGCGATATCAGTGTTCTGCAACAATTGCGCGGACAAAGGAATCCTCAACGCCATCAATCTCCGCCGCATACTAAAGTTCGCTGGCTTAGCAACTATCATACAGAAGTACAGCGCGATGGAAAGCGCCTGGAAAACTCAGGCAGCTTGCTGGGAACCGTCGGTCCCAACTCAACTTCTCCTACAGGCGAAGAGGGCGCACCCCCGTGGCACGCCCAATCCAACAGTCAAGAAACATAAACCCATTACATGGCACGACACCGTTTTGGAGGGATGGCTCGATGCCCATGCAAAATACACACGACACCAGATACCGTGGCAACCCACAACCTTAGAGCTTGTTGGATACTCCGGGAGGTAGCCAAGAGCGGCGTGGACATCCCTATCAAGGACACCCCAGAACAGAACCCACCAGAAAACGACGACACAAGAGTATTGACGGTATTCGAGACATTCCTTCAAACAACAAGCGCAAAAGGGCACTTCGCGACCTCGCTGAAGTCTGCCAAATCGCTGCAATAAACCCTTGGAACGACACGGCTATAACATTTAATGCCGGTGACGAACCGAAGTACAGGACAGTCCGAGTGCCTGCCGCATTAGTCCTTAGTCCCATCGTGGACAGGTTTCGACTTACCAAGGTCTTCATGGACGGCGGCAGCAGACTAAACCTCATTTATCAGGACACACTCCACAAAATGGAAATAGACAGGAGTCGAATCAAGAAAAGTAGCACAACCTTCTGAGGAATCATTCCCAGTCGAGAGGCGCGATGCGCAGGAAAAATCACACTTGACGTGGTATTCGGCACGCCGGAGAATTATCGGCCCGAAGAAATCACTTTTCAAGTGGCCCCTTTCAGCGGCGGATACCATGCCCTGTTGGGGCGGGATGCTTTTACACGCTTCCAAGCTATACCTCATTACGGGTATATGAAGCTCAAAATGCCCGGACCAAACGGTATAATCACTCTCGTCGGTGATCCGGACATAGCACTCCGCGCTGAAAACAAAAACGCATCCCTCGCCCTTGAGGCGCTATCCGAAGCCCTCGCGGCCGAAGAATTAACCGCACTGCCCTCCACGGTGGACAGGGACGATGTGATCCTCGACAAACGCCCCAAATCCACCTCCTTCAAACCAGCAGAAGAAATAGTCAAATTCCAGGTCCACCCAACGGACCCCAAGAAGACAACATCCATTGGAGCGCAACTGAACCCAATAGTTGACGCCGCATTACGAGAATTCCTGCGCGAAAATTGGGACATATTTGCCTGGCACCCTTCAGATATGCCAGGGATCCCATGCAAGCTGGCCGAACATAGCCTCAATATATTAAAGGGATTTAAACCGGTCAAGCAAACACTGCGGCGCTTTTCCGAACCCAAGCGACAATCCATGGGAGAGGAGCTGGCGAAGCTTATCGAAGCCGGATTCATTAGAGAAATCAAACATCCGGACTGGCTGGCAAACCTGGTGATGGTACCAAAGAAGGACAAATCCTAGCGCCTGTGTGTCGATTTCAAAGACCTCAACAAGGGTTGCCCTAAGGATCCCTCCCCCTCCCCCACATTGATAAAATCATTGACGCCACCGCAGGACATGACTCATTGTGTTTCCTCGATGTATATTACGGAAACCATCAAATCAAAATGAAGGAGTCCGATCAAGCTGCAATAGCATTTATTACCCCATATGGGCCATTCTGCTTCAACACCATGCCCTTCGGGCTCAAGAACGCCGGCGCCACATACCAACGCACGATTCAAACATGCCTGGAGAAACAGATCGGCAAGACAGTAGAAGCTTACGTCGATGACGTCGTCATCAAAACTAGGCACGTCGAAACACTAATAGACAACTTACGTCTTACATTAGACAACCTCCGTGCGTATGACATTAAACTCAACCCGGAAAAGTGTGTCTTCGGCGTCCCCACAGGAAAACTGTTGGGCTTCATCGTTTTTAATAGAGGAATAGAAGCAAATCCAGCTAAAATCCGAGCTCTGTCACAGTTGGTTACGCCAAAAGACCTCAAACAAGTCCAAAAACTAGCTGGTTGCTGATACGTCTCCAACGTATCTATAATTTTTTTATTTTTCCATGCTATTATATTACCCCTTTTGGATGTTTATGGGCTTTATTTTACACATTTATATCATTTTTGGGACTAACCTACTAACCGGAGGTCCAACCCATATTGCTATTTTTTTTGCCTATTTCAGTATTTCGAAGAAAAGGAATATCAAACAGAGTCCAAACGGAATGAAACCTTCGGGAGCGTGATTTTTGGAACGAACGTGATCCAGAGGACTTGGAGTGCAAGTCAAGAAGCAGCTGAGGCAGCTACGAGATAGAAGGCCGCCCCCCTGTAGGGCGCGCCCCCTGTCTCGTGGGCCCCACGGGCGGCCACCGACGTACTTCTTCCTCCTATATATATCTACGTACCCCGAAAACATCCAGGGTACCACGAAACACAATTTCCACCGCCGTAACCTTCTGTATCCGCGAGATCCCATCTTGGAGCCTTCGCCACCACTCTGCCGGAGGGGGAATCAACCACGGAGGGCCCCTACATCAACATCCTTGCCCCTCCGATGAGTTGTGAGTAGTTTACCACAGACCTAGGGCTCCATAGTTATTTGCTAGATGGCTTCTTCTCTCTTTTTGGATCTCAATACAATGTTCTCCCCCTCTCTTGTGGAGATCTATTTGATGTAAACTCATTTTGAAGTGTGTTTGTCGAGATCCGATGAATTGTGGGCTTATGATCAAGTTTATCTATGAATAATATTTGAATCTTCTCTGAATTCTTTTATGTATGATTGAGTTATCTTTGCAAGTCTCTTCGAATTATCAGTTTGGTTTGGCCTACTAGATTGGTCTTTCTTGCCATGGGAGAAGTGCTTAGCTTTGGGTTCAATCTTGCGGTGTCCTTACCCAAAGGATGTAAAGGGTTGCAAGGCACGATTGTATTGTTGCCATCGAGGATAACAAGATGGGGTTTATATCATATTGCATGAGTTTATCCCTCTACATCATGTCATCTTGCTTAATGCGTTACTGCATTCTTATGAACTTAATACTCTAGATGCAGGTGAGTCGGTCGATGTGTGGAGTAATAGTAGTAGATGAAGGCAGGAGTCGGCCTACTTGTTATGGAAGTGATGCCTATATACATGATCATGCCTAGATAATCTTATAACTATGCGCTTTTGTATCAATTGCTCGACAGTAATTTGTTCACCCACCATAATACTTATGCTATCTTGAGAGAAGCCACTAGTGAAACATATGGCCCCCGGGTCTATCTCTCATCATATTTGCTTTCAATCTACTTTTATTTGCATCTTTACTTTTTGCATCTATATTATAAAATACCAAAAATATATTTATCTTATCTTACTCTCTTTATTAGATCTCACTTTCGCAAGTGGTCGTGAAGGGATTGACAACCCCTTTATTGCGTTGGTTGCGAGTTCTCAGTTTGTTTGTGTAGGTGCGTGGGACTTTTGAGGAGCCTCCTCATCGGATTGATACCTTGGTTCTCAAAACTGAGGGAAATACTTACGCTACACTTGCTGCATCACCCTCTCCTCTTCGAGGAAAACCAACGCAAGCTCAAGACGTAGCAAGAAGGATTTACGGCGCCGTTGTCGGGAGGTCTTCACTCAAGTCAAGACATACCAAGTAACCATCACAAACCCATCTCCCTCGCATTTACATTATTTGCCATTTGCCTCTCGCTTTCCTCTCCCCACTTCACCCTTGCCGTTTTATTCGCCCTCTCTTTTCCGTTTGCCTTCCCGTTGCCATGGCCGAGACAAAAAGAGCTAAGGGTCCTTTCCAGGGCTCTAGTACCTTGGATAACGCTTCTATCCTCTCTAAGCTCATAAATAATGATGCTATAGAAAGACCCACCGTGGTCTCCAATGAAAACTTGAATAATTTTGATGAGGATGACTCTGGAATTTTTCGCTATTTACTTGATGAGTCTTTAAAAGATGCTTGGGATAGGTTACTTAGGATTCGGGCTAGCTATGTACCACAATATCAAATTGAGGTTTACTTAAAGAGTTTCTATGTTGGATTGCCCGCTTCTTTCAAACAAGTTTTAGACTGTATTTTTTATGAAGGTTTTCTTGAAGGGGATGCTATAGATACCTATGAAAGAATGAAAACTATATTTGGGCACCCCATGAATGATAAGGTTGAATCAACTACTCTCTTGTGCTTTTATCAAAATGAAATTATTAAAGAGATGAAATCTAGTTCAGAGGCAAACTTCCGGAACATGCTTAATCTTACTTCTTCCATTAATGGCCATGTGCTTACCTTAAATAGAAGAATGAATGCCATAGAAAGGATATCCTCCTCTCCGAGTGCCAAAGATGGCAATACCTAGATCTATCCTTGCTTTTATGCCTAGCTAGGGGCGTTAAACGATAGCGCTTGTTGGGAGGCAACCCAATTTTATTTTTAGTTTTTTGTTTTTGTTTCTGTTTAGGAATAAATAATCCATCTACCTTCTGTTTATATGTGTTTTTGTCTTTTAGTTAGTGTTTGTGCCAAGTTAAACCTATAGGATCTTCTTGGATGATAGTTATTTGATCTTGCTGTAATTTCCAGAAACTTTCGGTTCACGAAAACAATTGTTAAAAATCACCAGAACGTGATAAAATAGTGATTCCAATTGCTGCTGATCAATAAACAAATTTCGTACGTCTTCCTATTTTGGCTGAATTGTTTAAGTTCGAAGTTTGCGTTAGTTAGAGATTGCTACAGACTGTTCTGTTTTTGACAGGTTCTGTTTTTCATGTGTTGCTTGATTATTTTGATGAATCTATGGCCAATAAAATAGTTTATGAACCATAAAGAAGTTGGAATAAAGTAGGTTTAACACCAAATTAAATAAATAATGAGTTCATTGCAGTACCTTATGTGGTGGTTTTGTTTTCTTTCACTAACGGAGATTATAAGATTTACTGTTGAGTTTTGTGTTGTGAAGTTTTCAAGTTTTGGGTAAAGCTTTTATGGACTATGGAATAAAGGGTGGCAAGAGCCTAAGCTTGGGGATGCCCATGGCACCCCAAGATATTCAATAATAGCCAAAATCCTAAGCTTGGGGATGCCCCGGGAAGGCATCCCCTCTTTCGTCTTCGTTCATTGGTAACTTTACTTGGAGCTATATTTTTATTCGCAACATAATATGTGTTTTTCTTGGAGCGTCGTGTATTATGTTAGTATTTGCTTTTTAGTTTACCACAATCATCCTTGATGTACACACCTTTTGGGAGAAGCCTATTTGATTATAATTTGCTAGAATACTCTATGTGCTTCACTTATATCTTTTGAGCTTGATAGTTTTTGCTCTAGTGCTTCACTTATATCTTTTAGAGCACGGTGGTGTCTTAATTTTGAAGAAATTTCTAGTCTCTCATGCTTCACTTATATTATTTTGAGAGTCTTTTAGAACAGCATGGTATTTTCTATGGTTATAAAATTGGTCCTAGAATGGTAGGCATCCAAGTTGGGTATAATAAAAACTATCATAGGAAGTGAATTGGATGCTATGATCAATTTGATACTTGATAATTGCTTTGAGATATGGTGGTAGTGATATTAAAGTCATGCTAGTTGGGTGATTATGAATTTAAATAATGCTTGTGTTGAAGTTAGCAAGTCCCGTAGCATGCACGTATGGTTAAAGTTGTGTAACAAATTTGAAACATGAAGTGTACCTGGCTTGTACATCCTTATGAGTGGCGGTCGGGGACGAGCGATGGTCTTTTCCTACCAATCTATCCCCTAGGAGCATGCGCGTAGTACTTGGTTTTTGATGACTTATAATTTTTTGCAATAAGTATATGATTTCTTTTGACTAATGTTGAGTCCATGGATTATACACACTTTTACCTTTCCGCCTTTGCTAGCCTCTTGATGCACCGTGCATTGCCCTTTCTCACCTTGAGAGTTGGTGCAAACTTCACCGGTGCATCCAAACCCCGTGATACGATCCGCTCTATCACACATAAACCTCCCTATATCTTCCTCAAAACAGCCACCATACCTACCTATTATGGCAGTTCCATAGCCATTCCGAGATATATTGCCATGCAACTTTCCACCGTTCCATTCATCATCATCATGACATAATTTACTTTTGTCATATTGTCATTGCATGATCATGTAGTTGACATCGTATTTGTGGCAAAGCCACCATGCATTATTTTTCATACATGTCACTCTTGATTCATTGCACCATCCTGGTACACTGCCGGAGGCATTCATATAGAGTCATATCTTGTTCTATTTTCGTGTTGTAATTCTTATGTTGTAATCAATAGAAGTGTGATGATTATCATTATTAGAGCATTGCCCAAAAAGAAAGAAAAAAAGAAAAAAGAAGAAGAAAGGCCAAAAAAAGAGAAAGGCCCAAAAGAAAGAAAAAGAAAAAAGAAAAAAAGGGAAAATAAATAAAAAGGGCAATGTTACTATCTCTTTTTCCACACTTGTGCTTCAATGTAGCACCTTGTTCTTCAAGTAGCACCTTACTTCTCCACACAATCCCCATCATCATATTCTATTCCACCCATAGTGCTATATCCATGGCTCACGCTCATGTATTGCATGAAGGTTGAAAAAGTTTGAGATTATTTAAGTATGAAACAATTTCTTGGCTTGTCATCGGGGGTATAGAAGTTGGGAACATCTTTGTGTGACGAAAATGAACCATAGACTAACTATATGATTTTGTAGGGATGAACTTTCTTTTGCCATGTTATTTTGAGAAGACATGATTACTTTGATTAGTATGCTTGAAGTATTACTATTTCTTTTATCAATATGAACTTTTATTTTGTATTCATTTGGATCTGAACATTCATGCCACAATAAAGAAAATTAAATTATGAATTATGCTAGGTAGCATTCCACATCAAAATTTTCTTTTTTTTTATCATTTACCTACTCGAGGACGAGCAGGAATTAAGCTTGGGGATGCTTGATACGTCTCCGACGTATCTATAATTTTTGATTGTTCCATGCTATTATATTACCCCTTTTGGATGTTTATGGGCTTTATTTTACACATTTATATCATTTTTGGGACTAACCTACTAACCGGAGGCCCAGCCCATATTGTTGTTTTTTTTTGCCTATTTCAGTATTTCGAAGAAAAGGAATATCAAATGGAGTCCAAACAGAATGAAACCTTCGGGAGCGTGATTTTTGGAACGAACGTGATCCAGAGGACTTGGAGTGCAAGTCAAGAAGCAGCCGAGGCAGCCACGAGATAGGAGGCCGTGCTCCCCCCTGTAGGGCGCGCCCCCCTGTCTTATGGGCCCCTCGGGCGGCCACCGACGTACTTCTTCCTCCTATATATACCTATGTACCCCGAAAACATCCAGGGGCACCACGAAACACAATTTCCACCGCCGTAACCTTCTGTATCCGCGAGATCCCATCTTGGAGCCTTCGCCCGCACTCTGCCGGAGGGGGAATCAACCACGGAGGGCCTCTACATCAACATCCTTGCCCCTCCGATGAGTTGTGAGTAGTTTACCACAGACCTACGGGTCCATAGTTATTAGCTAGATGGCTTCTTCTCTTTTTTTTGGATCTCAATACAATGTTCTACCCCTCTCTTGTGGAGATCTATTCGATGTAAAATCTTTTTGTGGTGTGTTTGTCAAGATCCGATGAATTGTGGGTTTATGATCAAGTTTATCTATGAATAATATTTGAATCTTCTCTGAATTCTTTTATGTATGATTTAGTTATCTTTGCAAGTCTCTTCGAATTATCAGTTTTGTTTGGCCTACTAGATTGGTCTTTCTTGCCATGGGAGAAGTGCTTAGCTTTGGGTTCAATCTTGCAGTGTCCTTACACAAAGGATGTAAAGGGTTGCAAGGCACGTATTGTATTGTTGCCATCGAGGATAATAAGATGGGGTTTATATCATATTGCATGAGTTTATCCCTCCACATCATGTCATCTTGCTTAATGCGTTACTCTGTTCTTATGAACTTAATACTCTAGATGCAGGCAGGAGTTGGTCGATGTGTGGAGTAATAGTAGTAGATGCAGGCAGGAGTCGGTCTAATTGTTATGTACGTGATGCCTATATACTTGATCATGCCTAGATAATCTCATAACTATGCGCTTTTCTACCAATTGCTCGACAGTAATTTGTTCACCCACCGTAATACTTATGCTATCTTGAGAGAAGCCACTAGTGAAACCTATGGCCCCCGGGTCTATCTCTCATCATATTTGCTTTCAATCTACTTTTATTTGCATCTTTACTTTTTTCATATATATTATAAAATACCAAAATATATTTATCTTAACTTACTATCTTTATTAGATCTCACTTTTGCAAGTGGCCGTGAAGGGATTGACAACCCCTTTATTGCGTTGGTTGCGAGTTCTTAGTTTGTTTGTGTAGGTGCGTGGGACTTTTGAGGAGCCTCCTACTGGATTGATACCTTGGTTCTCAAAACTAAGGGAAATACTTACGCTACACTTGCTGCATCACCCTCTCCTCTTCGAGGAAAACCAACACAAGCTAAAGACGTAGCAGTTGCGTGGCAGCGTTAAGTCGCTTTATCTCCAGATTAGGAGAAAAGGCACTACCACTCTATCGCCTCTTATGGCGCACCGATAACTTCGAATGGACAGACGCGGCGACTGCCGGACTGGAGGAAATAAAGGCCCTCCTAGCAAGCAACCCAATCCTGGCCGCACCAAACGCTGGCGAACCCATGTTGCTATACATATCGGCAACACATCAGGTGGTGAGCGCCGTGCTCGTCATCGAACGAGAACAGGACGGACACAAATTCCCACTTCAAAAACCAGTATACTACGTATCTACTGTTCTCACACCATGCAAATCCCGGTACCCCCATTACCAAAAGATAGCATACGTGGTCTTTATGGCATCACGAAAGCTACGACACTACTTCCAGGAGTGTTCAATCACGGTGGCTTTTGAAGTCCCACTCAATGACATAATAAACAAGCGCGACGCCACGGGACGGATCGCCAAATGGGCCATAGAGCTACTTCCATTTGACATAACATATAAGCCACGTCGAGCCATCAAATCCCAAGTACTGGCTGATGCTACCTCTTGAACACTGCGTTGGTTTTCCCTTGAAGAGGAAAGGGTGATGCAGCAAAGTAGCATAAGTATTTCCCTCAGTTTTTGAGAACCAAGGTATCAATCAAGTAGGAGGCCATGCACGAGTCCCTTGCACTGATAACCCACAAGTATAGGGGATCAATTGTAGCCTGTTTCGATAAGTAAGAGTGTCGAACCCAACGAGGAGCTAAAGGTAGAACAAATATTCCCTCAAGTTCTATCGACCACCGATACAAGTCTACGCACGCTTAACGTTCGCTTTACCTAGAACAAGTATGAAACTAGAAGTACTTTGTAGGTGTTTTTGGATAGGTTTGCAAGAATATAAAAAGTAGGGGCTGTTTAGATAAAGACACAACTAAATTTGTTTTAGTAAAGAGCTTGTTGTCACGAGAAAGTTATTTGTCCCTAGGAAATCGATAACTAGACCGGTAAGC
Organism: Aegilops bicornis; assembly: GCA_021605145.1. NCBI lineage: Eukaryota > Viridiplantae > Streptophyta > Magnoliopsida > Poales > Poaceae > Aegilops > Aegilops bicornis. The sequence continues at coordinate 782,091,146 of CM038670.1, forward strand.
ATTATTGCAATTTTATTTGAGGGAGGCATAAGCTGACATACTTTCTCTACTTGGATCATATGCACTTATGATTGGAACTCTAGCAAGCATCCGCAACTACTAAAGATCATTAAGGTAAAACCCAACCATAGCATTAAAGCATCAAGTCCTCTTTATCCCATACGCAAACAACCTACTTACTCGGGTCTGTGCTTCACACCACGCCACCCACCATAAGCAAATCATGAACATATTGCAAACCCTACAGCGGGGATCCCTCACGCTATGCCGACACGGAGAGCACCATAGGACAGCACCAATAATAAAACATGCAACTCAAACCAATCACGATCATCAATTAACCCATAGGACAAAATGGATCTACTCAAACATCATAGGATAGCCATACAT